>OU343222.1:71453349-71553467 GCA_910596185.1 Chrysanthemum makinoi | reverse complement strand
GCTGCCGCTAAGTGCCTCAAATTTAGAAGGCATCTAAATTTACCTCAAATATTATTAAAATAATACAAATATATAAGTAGGTTTCTCCAAAATGTTATATAAAGATAAATAAATAGTTGGATTTTGTATATTTATTTACCATTAGGAGAAAAAGTTACTTCTGAGCTTTTGAAATGCTCAAATACTAGCATTATGATCATGGCCGTTTTCAAGAATTCAGAGACTGTCAAAGAGAAAACAACATAATGAATATGATCGTTGAAAACTCCCATCACGTTCCTAGTATCTCTAATACTCCATTTTTTCATCGGATATTTCATTCATTCTTTTCACTCATGGATCAATTTTTTTTGTTTTTCGTTGAGTTTGTAAACTAAGCCAGATTGGAAATTACTATATGAAAAAGCATTACAACCTTAGAAGGTGTAACGCAACTTTCTTTATCATCAAAGCCATTTTTTTTGTTAATTAATTGAATACGTTTTGTTACATTTTCATAACGTCTATTGTTAATTAATTGAATATATAACTAAAGTATGTTTCGTATAACATGGATGGCACAATGTTTATGTATGATACGTATTGGAGTGTGATTTGGATGAGGATAATCATGTGTTTGGTTACCCATGTACGGTAAGGACATTAAGGTATGATCGAGGATCAAGAGTTGATGTATGCTCACATACGACTATGAAGTGTGTGTGTTATGGTGTGTGAAGATTGATTACCTTCATGGTGAATGAGACTTTGTCCATTTTGTGGAAATGAACTTCTATTTATAGAGATGCATTTAGGGTTTTGTGCCACCCATGAATGCAATCTAATAGTTTAGGATGGTCCACGTGGTGGTCATCTAATGGAAGGGACAAGGATAACATATGGCGTGATGTTCTTGGCACTGCTCGGTGCATGGGATGTACCATGCACGTATTAGCAATATGTTCACATCATTACCTTTGTTTGGACATCTATTGTTTGTTGTAACAGCCCTATTGGATAAGGTCTTAATATGGCCTTTTTTTGGATATGTTTATCTAGGCTTGTTTTGTCTGTCATCAGCCCTACAAACTTGCTTACCAGTTAAAGTGTGACAGTTTCTATCCATTATGGGCCTGTCTTGGGCCCGTTTCAAGTATATAGTCTTTAGCTATTTAGGCGTGAACTCTCATACACTTTTAATGAGAGAGATGGAGGTCTATTGTACACTAACTCATGTGGAGACTTTTCTAGAAGCATAAATAAAGAGTAGCCAAAAATATCATAAGTGAAGTTGTCGTCAAAGTTCTCGGTTTCCATTGAACTCTGTCGTTAACCTCAGTAAAGCTGTCAATAAAGAGTAGCCGAGAATATCATAAGTGAAGTTTAAGATGGTGAATTTGGTGGTGGTAAGGTAGTTGATATGGAAAAGTATAAAACATAGGTTGTATTTATAGCAAAAAAACTAAAAAGTAGATATTGATGATGGATTTGAAGTTCCAAAGTTTTATTTGAAAGTTAAACAAGTGTCTTGTCAATGTTTCCCTCACATTCAACCATTATGTTGTCAAATGAGCTGGCTGATCGTATTGCTGAAACATTTTTTTGGAAACCATTGGGTGTAAATGGGGTCCCATTTTGAAATTTCGTGATCCGTACTTCACAACTGGACCGCAATACATTCGCCATTGTTCCGGTCGAAAACCCGTGTGCAGGAAAACAAATGAGACCGATGTCATCATGATGAGAATAGTGGAGGTGCAGATGGCGCGACTTCCGGTAAAAATGAAGATGTGTGCGGGGAGATATGGCCGAATATGTGAGGTTCAAGGTTTAGTTGGCTATTAATAAAATGTTAAATAAGTTAGAAATAGCTGGGCAAAATCGGCAAAACATGATTATGTATACTACTTTTAGTAATATGCCATAAAATAAAGTTAAGTTGGAAACAATTCATCTTAGGTAATAGAAATGCAAATATATTAGTAATCCAATACTATTATTTGATTGAGAAGCTCTCACACAACATAGGTCGTAACAATCACCTTTTTTAACACAAATATATTAGTAGTCTTATGAAAATCATTTTCAAAAATAAAAAAATGAAAGTACACATATTTCAGATCTCAAAATTACTTATTCTAATATTATTTTGTCCATGTATGCTATTATCTTAGATATTTACTATGCTACTGCTACTTATGTAATAAGTTATAATTATGATTCTTCGATTTATATCACTTAGATGAGAACATTATTTCTAAGCCACAAAATAAATATTTGGCTGTTGTCCTAACTTACCAACTAAAAGTTTAGTCGCTGGCATAGAGTTGTTTGAGTAGCTTCAAGAGGGAACATTTAGTAAAATCTATTACTAGCTAGATTGATTAGTGTAATAGATTATACTGTAGTTCTTTACTTCAGGAGTTTCTCCTAGATCTTTTAGCCAAGTAACTCTAATGCAAGCCATTTAGAAATAAAAGGTTATGATCATATCAAACACATATATGTTTGTTAAGTTATTGTTTGACCAAATCGTTATGCCTTCTAAAAAATCAACAAAATGAAATCCATGAATTATGCAATACATAAAACAAAAGCAAAAAAGGTTGAACACAATGACTAAAACACATAGATGATAAGTCGGGCATTATCAACTAACCGTCCGAATTGATGTCTAACTTTGCTGTAATAGTAATAGTAAAATAGACAAATCACAAGCTTTTACAAATGCAGTAATCTAGGGATGCGGCAAGGAAGGGATATGAAAGTCCTTGGGCAACTCAGGAATTGTTGGCTTGGGCAGGTCATGCATTTCAGGAATCTTTGGTACTTCTGGTTTTTGTAGTGTTGGTAGCTCTGGTTTAGTTTTCTCTGGAACTGTTAGCTTAGGAACCTCAGGTTCCGCGGGCTTGGGGATCTCAGGAATAGTGGGCTTTGGAATCTCGGGAATTGTGGGCTTTGGAACCTCGGGAAGTGTGGGCTTTGGAAGCTCAGGAACTTCAGGTTTAAGAACCACAGGGACCTCGGTCTTTGGAACCTCAGGAAGTGTGGGTTTCGTAATCTCAGGAAGTGTGGGCTTCGGAACCTCAGGAACTTCAGGTTTAGGAACCACAGGGACATCGGGCTTTGGTACCTCAGGAAGTGTGGGTTTCGTAATCTCAGGAATTGTGGGCTTTGGAACCTCAGGAACTTCAGGTTTAGGAATCACAGGGACCTCAGGTTTTGGAACCTCGGGAAGTGTTGGTTTTGGAAGCACTGGTACTTCCGGCTTTGGAACCTCAGGAAGTGTGGGCTTCGGAAGCTCTGGTATTTCGGGCTTTGGAATCTCGGGGAGTGTGGGCTTTGGGACCTCTGGTACTTCGGGCTTTGGAATCACAGGAACCTGAGGCTTTGGAATATCAGGAAGGGTAGGCTTTGGAATATCGGGTGTATCCAAGAGTTTACGCGAATCAACCACAAGTTTCCCACCATTGATGGTTGCTAGAGTGATGGCCACTAGCATCACCAAGAACAAATTGAGTCTGCAATGTGCCATTGAATCTTGCAAGGGTACGCAGCGGTTTTATATGCTAAAATTAGAAGCTAAGAAAGTGGTTTGAGCTGTGTTGAGAATGCATGTGTTGATTTAGATTTATATAGAAGACATAAGATATGGAAATAGTTATAAGTAGATAAGTTGGTGCGAATTATAGGCGTATTGGGGAGATTAGATCAACTACATACTAGGAGTTATTGACTTGTATTCTTGACTTCTTGTCTTTATGAGAATTTAGGGATGAAACTTGGCAAACTGCCACGAGATGATCATTAAAAATAAATCATATTCTCTTATTTATTTAATAATTGACTAGTCTTAATTAGTAGCAGTACGGTATCTATGTCATTTGTTAGGCTTATATTATAGTAATGATTATGCTATTTTTAGTGCTCTAATTGGATAAAGACGTACAAAAAGAAATCATATATCATCAATTTAGTTTGGGTGAGTCTCGTATTTGAAGGTGTGCGAAGTGGCTACCGCTAAGGGCCTCAAATTTAGAAGGCATCTAAATTTATCTCAAATATTATTAAAATAATACAAATATACAAGTAGGTTTCCCCAAAATGTTATATAAAGATAAATAAATAGTTGCAGCTCGTTTATTAATCGAGCTCGAGCCCGAGCTTTACATACAAAACTCGTTTGGGCTCGCGAGCCTAAACGAGCCCTAAACAACATTATGATATTTTTAGTATTGAGAATATATACGAGTCGAGCTCGAACTTATTAACGAGCTCAATACAGATATATTACGAGCCGAGCTCGAGCTCGAGCCAAGCTTTAACTTTTCTTTGCCAAATCGTATAAACGAGCCGAGCTCGAGCCGAGCCCGAGCCTATATAACATACCACTAGCCAAGCTCGAGCTTAAAATTTAAGGCTCGAAACGAGCCGAGCTCGATCTCGAGCTTTTTAAAACTTAAACGAGCCGAGCTCGAGCTTTGGCAGGGTCGACTCGTTTTCACCCTAGGTGATAATATGGTTAATTTTGTGATTTTCCTTTTTATAAAGTATGTTACGTATTATTAATACCGTTGGAAATTTTAGTAGAAAATGAGTTTTCACTAACGTTGGAATTGATTACTATTAGTAAATATAGTTAAAGTCTTCATGGTTATTTAATTCATTGTGAGTGTTTTGTAACGAGCCTTTATATGTCCAAAACGGAATTAAGTTGATTGATAGATTCTTTTCAGATTTGACATAAGAAGGTAATTCGTCAAATTGGAATCGGATCTAACATGTGCAGCCTAAGCTTACTTCTCTTGGCTCCCGGCAGGGTTGTCTAGTCCTAAAGCTAACCAATTTACTTACTATTATATAATAAGCCTTAGCCTTCGTCCCATGAAAATGGCCTGGACCCACGATTTAGATGGTCTGGATGCTTGGATATTATTTTCTTTCTTCTAGTAGGGTGGTATGGTAATCCATTTCTTACTTACCACTTGAACGGAGCCAGGACCAAATATGACTACGTGCACAAAATCTTTTAAACCGTAATATTGGAAACACATTTCGAAGGACCGGGGGTATTTAAGTTGCATTTAAGAAAAATCAGTGTTTTATTCGAAAATTAACGCTACATTGAAAAAATCCATAGGGTTCTCGGGCACCCGCGGGAACCCCCTAGCTCTGTCCCTGCTTACCAGGCAGGGATATAATCTAAGGTAAGGTTGCTTTCTATGTAGGTAGGAGAACCTAATCTCTGTACTAGCTCTATCTATCAGGGAAGGAGGGAGGCGATTTCAAAGCGAAGCATTAACTGAAGGATGCGCTTGCAATGCTTAAAGTAGGTGGTTGAAACAAAACCAGAAAACACTTGAATGTAGAAAATATTCAGTTTTTTAATAGCTTGTTAATGATTGAAATTTATAACAAGATACTTAATGTTCAGTTACAACTTTCTTTTAATCATTGTTAATAGCATTCAAGTGATTTGAATTGTGGATTAAGTCCATTAGTAGTACGAGTAGGGTAACCGCGCGCTGCGACGACGAGTACCATGCGATTAAAATTTGTGGCAAATAATATTTTACTATTATATATTTACCGTCACACAAATCTTTTCTTCCTACAAACCAAATCACACAAAACAAACAACATTGTGGTTTTCTTGTGGTTTTCCTTTTACTATTGTTTCGAACCATACCACAACAAACACAACCATTTGAATCTTAACTCAAATATACAATCACTACTTTAATATATGGTTGATAATCGAAATATAAACAACTCTTTGAAGATGAATATTTGAAGGAATTTCAAACATTGAAATTCAAGCACGGTTTCGATTCACTCTTTCTAACAAGCATGTTAAGGTTAACACTTTATCTTTCACGGTTTCATGAAAAATAGCCCGATAGCGTAAACCATGAATCCGAAAATTCAGCCATATTCGATATTGCAGTCCAATATAGATCAACTCAATATTAAGCCCAAAAACTTGTCGTAGTTCAAAATTCTATTTAGCCCATAATATTTTCACAAAATCCTGCCCGGTATTTAGATTATAGCACTAAAAGCTGGCCATTTATTTAATACTACTCTTCGTTTATTACTTGGCCCAAATCAAATCTTAACCTAAAATGATATAACACCACGCAACCCTATTTCATTAGTATTTCTTGTTTCCAAAAAGGTCTATGATGGGTCTTTGGGTTAGATCTTTAAAGATATTTTGTCTTGAAATGACCAAATCCGAGATCTTTAATTTTGTATTTTCGAGTCTCTTAGTGTGTCGTTGGGGAGATGAGTTGGGATATAATCGTTGTTGTTCTTGGCTTGTGGTTGAAGTCATTGGCTTTTTTGATTATTTAATGTTGCTTTTGAAACTTGCGGGTCTAACAACCAACTCATCACAAAAACAAGTAATTGTAATATTATGTGCTATATATGTGGGATCCGTTTGGGATCGTAGTTTGTATGTTTAAGTTGTGGTGAGACGTGGTTTAAATGCTTGGATTATTGTATTATATGGTAAAATGGTTGTATTTGTGAGTGAATGATAATTTGATTAATAGCAAATTTGAATAGTATTTTTGTTTGTATTTGTGCTTTAAATAGTTGTAAATAGTATCTTCTTACTTGTATTTGCTTAAAATTTATATTAGAAAATCTTAAAATTAAAAATTTAATAGGAGATCTCTATTACAAAGTGCTACTAGAATAACCATATTTGATTTGCATATTTTATGTTTCCTACTTATTCATCCAAGGAACATGATATTTGTTTGATCTTAGTTTGTGTTCAATATGCAAAACCATGATACATGAAACATAAGTTGATGCTACTAATCGCATATGTATAAAATCAGTTGAATAAACAATTGATTAATCTTTAACATATATAACTAACTGAAGTACGCAATACATAAAAAGGTTGAACACAATATTACTAAAACACATAGATGATCAGTCGGGCATCATCATCTAACAGTCCGAATTGATGTCTAACTTTGCTGTAATAGTAATAGTAAAATAGACAAATCACAAGCTTTTACAAATGCAGTACTCTAGGGATCGGGCAAGGAAGGGATAGGAAAGTCCTTGGGCAACTCAGGAATTGTTGGCTTGGGCAGGTCATGCGTTTCATGAATCTTTGGTACTTCTGGTTTTGGTAGAGTTGGTAGCTCTGGGTTAGTAATCTCTGGAACTGTTACCTTAGGAACCTCAGGTACCGCGGGCTTGGGGATCTCAGGAATAGTGGGCTTTGGAATCTCGGGAATTGTGGGCTTTGGAACCTCGGGAAGTGTGGGCTTTGGAATCTCAGGAACTTCAGGTTTAGGAACCACAGGGACCTCGGTCTTTGGAACTTCAGGAAGTGTGGGTTTCGTAATCTCAGGAAGTGTGGGCTTTGGAACCTCAGGAACTTCAGGTTTAGGAACCACAGGGACCTCGGGCTTTGGTACCTCAGGAAGTGTGGGTTTCGTAATCTCAGGAATTGTGGGCTTTGGAACCTCAGGAACTTCAGGTTTAGGAATCACAGGGACCTCAGGTTTTGGAACCTCGGGAAGTGTGGGTTTTGGAAGCACTGGTACTTCCGGCTTTGGAACCTCAGGTACCGCGGGCTTGGGGATCTCAGGAATAGTGGGCTTTGGAATCTCGGGAATAGTGGGCTTGGGGATCTCAGGAATTAGTAGCAGTACGGTATCTATGTCATTTGTTAGGCTTATATTATAGTAATGATTATTGGACGTTTAAACCAAATATAGTTTAGTTATAGAGTATAGGAGTCTTAGTGTCATTAGTTAAAATAAAGTTTAGTGGTATTTTGTCATTGTAAATAGATTAGGGGTGTAATGGGTCGAATTAAAAGTGAAACTGGTCACAATGTTTCATCAGAAGTTGTGTCGGTTGGGTTAGTATATATAGGGGTCAAAGTCTTTGTAAACATCGGTATTCATATATTGTAATAAAATTCCAGATTGTTTATATAACTTAAAGATCTTATAATAACAGAAGTGCAAACAATTGGCATCAGAGCCTACGGTTCAATCGATTCAAGGGAGGCAGAAGATTTGTGGCTGTTTGTTCGAAGTTTTGAAAAAAACAAAAGTACGATTCTTGTTGCTGCTGTTCGAAAAAGGAGACAGAAGAAAACAATTATTTTGAATTACGGAACCGAACACAGTGAGATAAGTTTTTTCAATTTCGAATTGTTTATTTAGTGTAGGAATTTAGAATTATTACAATTAGGAAAAGGTTAAGAATAGTGGTTTGGATTTGTTAGACAACCAGGGAAAAACTAGGGTATTGTTTCTTAGTAAATTGAAGCGATTGGTTTTTGGATTTGTCTTACAACCGAAAAAAACAGAATACTATTTTTAGGATTTGTAAAACAATAGTTTTCGAGTTGAAAACAGGGAATTGTTTTAGTGGGTGTGAAAGCAATAGTTTTTAAAATAGGGAATTGTTTCGGATTTGTATACAATAGTTTTAAGAAGAGGATTATTGTTTTGGTGTTGTTAGGACAATAGGTTTTTAAAACCAGGGAATTGTCTTGGGTGGAAAACAATAGGTTACGATAATACCAGGGGATCGTTTTTGGTGAAAGCAATAGGTTTAAAAAAAACCAGGAGATTGCGGTTAGTTAAGAGTAGTTGGTTAGAAGGAAACCAGGGTACTATTCTTGGAAGATACAGTAGGTAAACCGTTGGTTAACCAGGGCACTGTAGGTATTAGGGACGTTTGGTTTAGACTAAGATTGGAAAAGGAAAAAAGAAAAGGAAGATGACAGGTAGTGGATCGAATGATAAGAATAAGGAAATCATAACCGTAAAGGAGACAGCAATGAATTTCCAGTATCCAATGTTAAACTCTACAAACTATACGATTTGGGCTGTAAAGATTAGGGCGATATTTAATGTCCATGGAATTTGGGAAGTGATTGAACCAAGGCAAGGAACCGAGGTCGATCAGAAGAAGGATAACTCGGCAATTGCAATGCTATATCAAGCAATTCCAGAAAGTATGGTATTGCAAGTTGCTAACCTTAATTCGGCAAAGGAGATTTGGGATGCGTTGAAAATTCGACATGTTGGAGTTGACAGAGTTAAGGAGGCGCGTGTTCAAACACTAGAGTCAGAGTTTGAACAATTGAAGATGAAAGACGGCGTGTCTTTAGATGTGTATGCCGGGAAGATTAGTGAAATTGCATCACAAGCAAGCAATTTGGGGCATACAGTGGAAGATAAAAGAATGGTGCGAAAACTCTTGAGTTCAGTGCCAGAAAAGTTTATGCAAATAGTTGCAGCAATAGAACCGTTCGCAGATTTGAATACTATGCCATTTCAAGAAGCCATTGGGAGATAAAAAGCCTTTGAAGAACGGACGAAAAAGGCAGTTAAGGAAGAAGATGGGTCTAGTAGCGTACTTTTCAGCAATGTAGATGAAAAGACCAAAGAACACAAATGTGAACATTGCGGTCATGTGAATTCAAGTCAAGAAAGAACCGAACGTAGCAGAGGCAAGAATTGGAAACCATGGAAGAAAAAGGATGGTGATCAGGACAACAGTCAGATAAGATGCTACAAGTGCAAAGAACTTGGACACTACAAAAGCGAATGTCCAAAGTGGGAAAAGGAGCATGAGGCAAATTTGATCCAAGAGGATGATGAGCCAACACTGCTATGATAGGAAGACGGATCAAGAAAGGATGAAGACCTTGCTTAAACTATATTTAGTTTAGGAGGGAGTATTGGACGTTTAAACCAAATATAGTTTAGTGATAAAGTATAGGGGTCTTAGTGTCATTAGTTAAAATAAAGTTTAGTGGTATTATGTCATTGTAAATAGATTAGGGGTGTAATGGGTCAAATTAAAAGTGTATAACTGGTCACAATGTTTCATCAGAAGTTGTGTCGGTTGGGTTAGTATATATAGGGGTCAAAGTCTTTGTAAACATAGGTATTCATATATTGTAATAAAATTCCAGATTGTTTATATAACTTAAAGATCTTATAATAATAGAAGTGCTAACAATTGGCATCAGAGCCTACGGTTCAATCGATTCAAGGGAGGCAGAAGATTTGTGGCTGTTTGTTCGAAGTTTTGAAAAAAACAAAAGTACGATTCTTGTTGCTGCTGTTCGAAAAAGGAGACAGAAGAAAACAATTATTTTGAATTACGGAACTGAACACAGTGAGATAAGTTTTTTCAATTTCGAATTGTTTATTTAGTGTAGGAATTTAGAATTATTACAATTAGGAAAAGGTTAAGAATAGTGGTTTGGATTTGTTAGACAACCAGGGAAAAACTAGGGTATTGTTTCTTAGTAAATTGAAGCGATTGGTTTTTGGATTTGTCTTACAACCGAAAAAAACAGAATACTATTTTTAGGATTTGTAAAACAATAGTTTTCGAGTTGAAAACAGGGAATTGTTTTAGTGGGTGTGAAAGCAATAGTTTTTAAAACAGGGAATTGTTTCGGATTTGTATACAATAGTTTTAAGAACAGGATTATTGTTTTGGTGTTGTTAGGACAATAGGTTTTGAAAACCAGGGAATTGTCTTGGGTGGAAAACAATAGGTTACGATAATACCAGGGGATTGTTTTTGGTGAAAGCAATAGGTTTAAAAAAACCAGGAGATTGCGGTTAGTTAAGAGTAGTTGGTTAGAAGGAAACCAGGGTACTATTCTTGGAAGATACAGTAGGTAAACCGTTGGTTAACCAGGGCACTGTAGGTATTAGGGACGTTTGGTTTAGATTAAGATTGGAAAAGGAAAAAAGAAAAGGAAGATGACAGGTAGTGGATCGAATGATAAGAATAAGGAAATCATAACCGTAAAGGAGACAGCAATGAATTTCCAGTATCCAATGTTAAACTCTACAAACTATACGATTTGGGCTGTAAAGATTAGGGCGATATTTAATGTCCATGGAATTTGGGAAGTGATTGAACCAACGCAAGGAACCGAGGTCGATCAGAAGAAGGATAACTCGGCAATTGCAATGCTATATCAAAAAATTCCAGAAAGTATGGTATTGCAAGTTGCTAACCTTAATTCGGCAAAGGAGATTTGGGATGCGTTGAAAATTCGACATGTTGGAGTTGACAGAGTTAAGGAGGCGCGTGTTCAAACACTAGAGTCAGAGTTTGAACAGTTGAAGATGAAAGACGGCGTGTCTTTAGATGTGTATGCCGGGAAGATTTGTGAAATTGCATCACAAGCAAGCAATTTGGGGCATACAGTGGAAGATAAAAGAATGGTGCGAAAACTCTTGAGTCCAGTGCCAGAAAAGTTTATGCAAATAGTTGCAGCAATAGAACCGTTCGCAGATTTGAATACTATGCCATTTCAAGAAGCCATTGGGAGATAAAAAGCCTTTGAAGAACGGACGAAAAAGGCAGTTAAGGAAGAAGATGGGTCTAGTAGCCTACTTTTCAGCAATGTAGATGAAAAGACCAAAGAACACAAATGTGAACATTGCGGTCATGTGAATTCAAGTCAAGAAAGAACCGAACGTGGCAAAGGCAAGAATTGGAAACCATGGAAGAAAAAGGATGGTGATCAAGACAACAATCAGATAAGATGCTACAAGTGCAAAGAACTTGGACACTACAAAAGCGAATGTCCAAAGTGGGAAAAGGAGCATGAGGCAAATTTGATCCAAGAGGATGATGAGCCAACACTGCTATGATAGGAAGACGGATCAAGAAAGGATGAAGACCTTGCTTAAACTATATTTAGTTTAGGAGGGAGTATTGGACGTTTAAACCAAATATAGTTTAGTGATAATGTATAGGGGTCTCAGTGTCATTAGGTAAAATAAAGTTTAGTGGTATTATGTCATTGTAAATAGATTAGGGGTGTAATGGGTCGAATTAAAAGTGTATAACTGGTCACAATGTTTCATCAGAAGTTGTGTCGGTTGGGTTAGTATATATAGGGGTCAAAGTCTTTGTAAACATAGGTATTCATATATTGTAATAAAATTCCAGATTGTTTATATAACTTAAAGATCTTACAATACTTGAAGTGCTAACAATGATTATGCTATTTTTAGTGCTCTAATTGGATGACTATACAAAGGTCTAAAGACGTACAAAAAGAAATCATATATCATCAATTTAGTTTGGGTGAGTATCGTATTTGAAGGTGTGCGAAATGGCTGCCGCTAAGTGCCTCAAATTTAGAAGGCATCTAAATTTACCTCAAATATTATTAAAATAATACAAATATATAAGTAGGTTTCTCCAAAATGTTATATAAAGATAAATAAATAGTTGGATTTTGTATATTTATTTACCATTAGGAGAAAAAGTTACTTATGAGCTTTTGAAATGCTCAAATACTAGCATTATGATCATGGCCGTTTTCAAGAATTCAGAGACTGTCAAAGAGAAAAAAACATAATGAATATGATCGTTGAAAACTCCCATCACGTTCCTAGTATCTCTAATACTCCATTTTTTCATCGGATATTTCATTCATTCTTTTCACTCATGGATCAATTTTTTTTGTTTTTCGTTGAGTTTGTAAACTAAGCCAGATTGGAAATTACTATATGAAAAAGCATTACAACCTTAGAAGGTGTAACACAACTTTCTTTATCATCAAAGCCATTTTTTTGTTAATTAATTGAATACGTTTTGTTACATTTTCATAACGTCTATTGTTAATTAATTGAATATATAACTAAAGTATGTTTCGTATAACATGGATGGCACAATGTTTATGTATGATACGTATTGGAGTGTGATTTGGATGAGGATAATCATGTGTTTGGTTACCCATGTACGGTAAGGACATTAAGGTATGATCGAGGATCAAGAGTTGATGTATGCTCACATACGACTATGAAGTGTGTGTGTTATGGTGTGTGAAGATTGATTACCTTCATGGTGAATGAGACTTTGTCCATTTTGTGGAAATGAACTTCTATTTATAGAGATGCATTTAGGGTTTTGTGCCACCCATGAATGCAATCTAATAGTTTAGGATGGTCCACGTGGTGGTCATCTAATGGAAGGGACAAGGATAACATATGGCGTGATGTTCTTGGCACTGCTCGGTGCATGGGATGTACCATGCACGTATTAGCAATATGTTCACATCATTACCTTTGTTTGGACATCTATTGTTTGTTGTAACAGCCCTATTGGATAAGGTCTTAATATGGCCTTTTTTTGGATATGTTTATCTAGGCTTGTTTTGTCTGTCATCAGCCCTACAAACTTGCTTACCAGTTAAAGTGTGACAGTTTCTATCCATTATGGGCCTGTCTTGGGCCCGTTTCAAGTATATAGTCTTTAGCTATTTAGGCGTGAACTCTCATACACTTTTAATGAGAGAGATGGAGGTCTATTGTACACTAACTCATGTGGAGACTTTTCTAGAAGCATAAATAAAGAGTAGCCAAAAATATCATAAGTGAAGTTGTCGTCAAAGTTCTCGGTTTCCATTGAACTCTGTCGTTAACCTCAGTAAAGCTGTCAATAAAGAGTAGCCGAGAATATCATAAGTGAAGTTTAAGATGGTGATTTTGGTGGTGGTAAGGTAGTTGATATGGAAAAGTATAAAACATAGGTTGTATTTATAGCAAAAAACTAAAAGTAGATATTGATGATGGATTTGAAGTTCCAAAGTTTTATTTGAAAGTTAAACAAGTGTCTTGTCAATGTTTCCCTCACATTCAACCATTATGTTGTCAAATGAGCTGGGTGATCGTATTCTTTGAAACATTTTTGGAAACCATTGGGTGTAAATGGGGTCCCATTTTGAAATTTCGTGATCCGTACTTCACAACTGGACCGCAATACATTCGCCATTGTTCCGGTCGAAAACCCGTGTGCAGGAAAACAAATGAGACCGATGTCATCATGATGAGAATAGTGGAGGTGCAGATGGCGCGACTTCCGGTAAAAATGAAGATGTGTGCGGGGAGATATGGCCGAATATGTGAGGTTCAAGGTTTAGTTGGCTATTAATAAAATGTTAAATAAGTTAGAAATAGCTGGGCAAAATCGGCAAAACATGATTATGTATACTACTTTTAGTAATATGCCATAAAATAAAGTTAAGTTGGAAACAATTCATCTTAGGTAATAGAAATGCAAATATATTAGTAATCCAATACTATTATTTGATTGAGAAGCTCTCACACAACATAGGTCGTAACAATCACCTTTTTTAACACAAATATATTAGTAGTCTTATGAAAATCATTTTCAAAAATAAAAAAATGAAAGTACACATATTTCAGATCTCAAAATTACTTATTCTAATATTATTTTGTCCATGTATGCTATTATCTTAGATATTTACTATGCTACTGCTACTTATGTAATAAGTTATAATTATGATTCTTCGATTTATATCACTTAGATGAGAACATTATTTCTAAGCCACAAAATAAATATTTGGCTGTTGTCCTAACTTACCAACTAAAAGTTTAGTCGCTGGCATAGAGTTGTTTGAGTAGCTTCAAGAGGGAACATTTAGTAAAATCTATTACTAGCTAGATTGATTAATGTAATAGATTATACTGTAGTTCTTTACTTCAGGAGTTTCTCCTAGATCTTTTAGCCAAGTAACTCTAATGCAAGCCATTTAGAAATAAAAGGTTATGATCATATCAAACACATATATGTTTGTTAAGTTATTGTTTGACCAAATCGTTATGCCTTCTAAAAAATCAACAAAATGAAATCCATGAATTATGCAATACATAAAACAAAAGCAAAAAAGGTTGAACACAATGACTAAAACACATAGATGATAAGTCGGGCATTATCAACTAACCGTCCGAATTGATGTCTAACTTTGCTGTAATAGTAATAGTAAAATAGACAAATCACAAGCTTTTACAAATGCAGTAATCTAGGGATGCGGCAAGGAAGGGATATGAAAGTCCTTGGGCAACTCAGGAATTGTTGGCTTGGGCAGGTCATGCATTTCAGGAATCTTTGGTACTTCTGGTTTTTGTAGTGTTGGTAGCTCTGGTTTAGTTTTCTCTGGAACTGTTAGCTTAGGAACCTCAGGTTCCGCGGGCTTGGGGATCTCAGGAATAGTGGGCTTTGGAATCTCGGGAATTGTGGGCTTTGGAACCTCGGGAAGTGTGGGCTTTGGAAGCTCAGGAACTTCAGGTTTAAGAACCACAGGGACCTCGGTCTTTGGAACCTCAGGAAGTGTGGGTTTCGTAATCTCAGGAAGTGTGGGCTTCGGAACCTCAGGAACTTCAGGTTTAGGAACCACAGGGACATCGGGCTTTGGTACCTCAGGAAGTGTGGGTTTCGTAATCTCAGGAATTGTGGGCTTTGGAACCTCAGGAACTTCAGGTTTAGGAATCACAGGGACCTCAGGTTTTGGAACCTCGGGAAGTGTTGGTTTTGGAAGCACTGGTACTTCCGGCTTTGGAACCTCAGGAAGTGTGGGCTTCGGAAGCTCTGGTATTTCGGGCTTTGGAATCTCGGGGAGTGTGGGCTTTGGGACCTCTGGTACTTCGGGCTTTGGAATCACAGGAACCTGAGGCTTTGGAATATCAGGAAGGGTAGGCTTTGGAATATCGGGTGTATCCAAGAGTTTACGCGAATCAACCACAAGTTTCCCACCATTGATGGTTGCTAGAGTGATGGCCACTAGCATCACCAAGAACAAATTGAGTCTGCAATGTGCCATTGAATCTTGCAAGGGTACGCAGCGGTTTTATATGCTAAAATTAGAAGCTAAGAAAGTGGTTTGAGCTGTGTTGAGAATGCATGTGTTGATTTAGATTTATATAGAAGACATAAGATATGGAAATAGTTATAATTAAGTAGATAAATTGGTGGGAATTATAGGCGTATTGGGGAGATTAGATCAACTACATACTAGGAGTTATTGACTTGTATTCTTGACTTCTTGTCTTTATGAGAATTTAGGGATGAAACTTGGCAAACTGCCACGAGATGATCATTAAAAATAGAAAAATCATATTCTCTTATTTATTTAATAATTGACTAGTCTTAATTAGTAGCAGTACGGTATCTATGTCATTTGTTAGGCTTATATTATAGTAATGATTATGCTATTTTTAGTGCTCTAATTGGATGACTATTCAAAGGTCTAAAGACGTACAAAAAGAAATCATATATCATCAATTTAGTTTGGGTGAGTCTCATATTTGAAGGTGTGCGAAGTGGCTACCGCTAAGGGCCTCAAATTTAGAAGGCATCTAAATTTATCTCAAATATTATTAATATAATACAAATATACAAGTAGGTTTCCCCAAAATGTTATATAAAGATAAATAAATAGTTGCAGCTCGTTTATTAATCGAGCTCGAGCCCGAGCTTTACATACAAAACTCGTTTGGGCTCGCGAGCCTAAACGAGCCCTAAACAACATTATGATATTTTTAGTATTGAGAATATATACGAGTCGAGCTCGAACTTATTAACGAGCTCAATACAGATATATTACGAGCCGAGCTCGAGCTCGAGCCGAGCTCGAGCTCGAGCCAAGCTTTAACTTTTCTTTGCCAAATCGTATAAACGAGCCGAGCTCGAGCCGAGCCCGAGCCTATATAACATACCACTAGCCAAGCTCGAGCTTAAAATTTAAGGCTCGAAATGAGCCGAGCTCGATCTCGAGCTTTTTAAAACTTAAACGAGCCGAGCTCGAGCTTTGGCAGGGTCGACTCGTTTTCACCCTAGGTGATAATATGGTTAATTTTGTGATTTTCCTTTTTATAAAGTATGTTACGTATTATTAATACCGTTGGAAATTTTAGTAGAAAATGAGTTTTCACTAACGTTGGAATTGATTACTATTAGTAAATATAGTTAAAGTCTTCATGGTTATTTAATTCATTGTGAGTGTTTTGTAACGAGCCTTTATATGTCCAAAACGGAATTAAGTTGATTGATAGATTCTTTTCAGATTTGACATAAGAAGGTAATTCGTCAAATTGGAATCGGATCTAACATGTGCAGCCTAAGCTTACTTCTCTTGGCTCCCGGCAGGGTTGTCTAGTCCTAAAGCTAACCAATTTACTTACTATTATATAATAAGCCTTAGCCTTCGTCCCATGAAAATGGCCTGGACCCACGATTTAGATGGTCTGGATGCTTGGATATTATTTTCTTTCTTCTAGTAGGGTGGTATGGTAATCCATTTCTTACTTACCACTTGAACGGAGCCAGGACCAAATATGACTACGTGCACAAAATCTTTTAAACCGTAATATTGGAAACACATTTCGAAGGACCGGGGGTATTTAAGTTGCATTTAAGAAAAATCAATGTTTTATTAAAAATTAACACTACATCGAAAAAATCCATAGGGTTCTCGGGCACCCGAGGGAACCCCTAGCTCTGTCCTGCTTACCAGGCAGGGATATAATCTAAGGTAAGGTTGCTTTCTATGTAGGTAGGAGAACCTAATCTCTGTACTAGCTCTATCTATCAGGGAAGGAGGGAGGCGATTTCAAAGCGAAGCATTAACTGAAGGATGCGCTTGCAATGCTTAAAGTAGGTGGTTGAAACAAAACCAGAAAACACTTGAATGTAGAAAATATTCAGTTTTTTAATAGCTTGTTAATGATTGAAATTTATAACAAGATACTTAATGTTCAGTTACAACTTTCTTTTAATCATTGTTAATAGCATTCAAGTGATTTGAATTGTGGATTAAGTCCATTAGTAGTACGAGTAGGGTAACCGCGCGCTGCGACGACGAGTACCATGCGATTAAAATTTGTGGCAAATAATATTTTACTATTATATATTTACCGTCACACAAATCTTTTCTTCCTACAAACCAAATCACACAAAACAAACAACATTGTGGTTTTCTTGTGGTTTTCCTTTTACTATTGTTTCGAACCATACCACAACAAACACAACCATTTGAATCTTAACTCAAATATACAATCACTACTTTAATATATGGTTGATAATCGAAATATAAACAACTCTTTGAAGATGAATATTTGAAGGAATTTCAAACATTGAAATTCAAGCACGGTTTCGATTCACTCTTTCTAACAAGCATGTTAAGGTTAACACTTTATCTTTCACGGTTTCATGAAAAATAGCCCGATAGCGTAAACCATGAATCCGAAAATTCAGCCATATTCGATATTGCAGTCCAATATAGATCAACTCAATATTAAGCCCAAAAACTTGTCGTAGTTCAAAATTCTATTTAGCCCATAATATTTTCACAAAATCCTGCCCGGTATTTAGATTATAGCACTAAAAGCTGGCCATTTATTTAATACTACTCTTCGTTTATTACTTGGCCCAAATCAAATCTTAACCTAAAATGATATAACACCACGCAACCCTATTTCATTAGTATTTCTTGTTTCCAAAAAGGTCTATGATGGGTCTTTGGGTTAGATCTTTAAAGATATTTTGTCTTGAAATGACCAAATCCGAGATCTTTAATTTTGTATTTTCGAGTCTCTTAGTGTGTCGTTGGGGAGATGAGTTGGGATATAATCGTTGTTGTTCTTGGCTTGTGGTTGAAGTCATTGGCTTTTTTGATTATTTAATGTTGCTTTTGAAACTTGCGGGTCTAACAACCAACTCATCACAAAAACAAGTAATTGTAATATTATGTGCTATATATGTGGGAAATCCGTTTGGGATACGTAGTTTGTACATGCTGGTGTTTAAGTTGTGGTGTTCAACTTGCGGTTTTTTATTTTTTTATTTTTATTTTTTACTTTTTTATTTTTATTATTTTTTAACTGTGGTTTAAATGCTTGGATTATTGTATTATATGGTAAAATGGTTGTATTTGTGAGTGAATGATAATTTAAAAAGAGTATTAATAGCAAATGTTGAATAGTATTTTTTGTTTGTATTTGTGCTTTAAATAGTTGTAAATAGTATCTTCTTACTTGTATTTGCTTAAAATTTATATTAGAAAATCTTAAAATTAAAAATTTAATAGGAGATCTCTATTACAAAGTGCTACTAGAATAACCATATTTGATTTGCATATTTTATGTTTCCTACTTATTCATCCAAGGAACATGATATTTGTTTGATCTTAGTTTGTGTTCAATATGCAAAACCATGATACATGAAACATAAGTTGATGCTACTAATCGCATATGTATAAAATCAGTTGAATAAACAATTGATTAATCTTTAACATATATAACTAACTGAAGTACGCAATACATAAAAAGGTTGAACACAATATTACTAAAACACATAGATGATCAGTCGGGCATCATCATCTAACAGTCCGAATTGATGTCTAACTTTGCTGTAATAGTAATAGTAAAATAGACAAATCACAAGCTTTTACAAATGCAGTACTCTAGGGATCGGGCAAGGAAGGGATAGGAAAGTCCTTGGGCAACTCAGGAATTGTTGGCTTGGGCAGGTCATGCGTTTCATGAATCTTTGGTACTTCTGGTTTTGGTAGAGTTGGTAGCTCTGGGTTAGTAATCTCTGGAACTGTTACCTTAGGAACCTCAGGTACCGCGGGCTTGGGGATCTCAGGAATAGTGGGCTTTGGAATCTCGGGAATTGTGGGCTTTGGAACCTCGGGAAGTGTGGGCTTTGGAATCTCAGGAACTTCAGGTTTAGGAACCACAGGGACCTCGGTCTTTGGAACTTCAGGAAGTGTGGGTTTCGTAATCTCAGGAAGTGTGGGCTTTGGAACCTCAGGAACTTCAGGTTTAGGAACCACAGGGACCTCGGGCTTTGGTACCTCAGGAAGTGTGGGTTTCGTAATCTCAGGAATTGTGGGCTTTGGAACCTCAGGAACTTCAGGTTTAGGAATCACAGGGACCTCAGGTTTTGGAACCTCGGGAAGTGTGGGTTTTGGAAGCACTGGTACTTCCGGCTTTGGAACCTCAGGAAGTGTGGGCTTCGGAAGCTCTGGTATTTCGGGCTTTGGAATCTCGGGGAGTGTGGGCTTTGGGACCTCTGGTACTTCGGGCTTTGGAATCACAGGAACCTGAGGCTTTGGAATATCAGGAAGGGTAGGCTTTGGAATATCGGGTGTATCCAAGAGTTTACGCGCATCAACCACAAGTTTCCCACCATTGATGGTTGCTAGAGTGATGGCCACTAGCATCACCAAGAACAAATTGAGTCTGCAATGTGCCATTGAATCTTGCAAGGGTACGCAGCGGTTTTATATGCTAAAATTAGAAGCTAAGAAAGTGGTTTGAGCTGTGTTGAGAATGCATGTGTTGATTTAGATTTATATAGAAGACATAAGATAAGGAAATAGTTATAAGTAGATAAGTTGGTGGGAATTATAGGCCTATTGGGGAGATTAGATCAACTACATACTAGGAGTTATTGACTTGTATTCTTGACTTCTTGTCTTTATGAGAATTTAGGGATGAAACTTGGCAAACTGCCACGAGATGATCATTAAAAATAAATCATATTCTCTTATTTATTTAATAATTGACTAGTCTTAATTACTAGCGATGCGGTATCTATGTCATTTGTTAGGCTTATATTATAGTAATGATTATGCTATTTTTAGTGCTAATTGGATAATGACGTACAAAAGAAATCATATATCAACAATTTAGTTTGGGTGAGTATCGTATTTGAAGGTGTGCGAAGTGGCTGCCGCTAAGTGCCTCAAATTTAGAAGGCATCTAAATTTATCTCAAATATTATTAAAATAATACAAATATACAAGTAGGTTTCCCCAAAATGTTATATAAAGATAAATAAATAGTTGCAGCTCGTTTATTAATCGAGCTCGAGCCCGAGCTTTACATACAAAACTCGTTTGGGCTCGCGAGCCTAAACGAGCCCTAAACAACATTATGATATTTTTAGTATTGAGAATATATACGAGTCGAGCTCGAACTTATTAACGAGCTCAATAAAGATATATTACGAGTCGAGCTCGAGCTCGGCCAAGCTTTAAGTTTTCTTTGCCAAATCGTATAAACGAGCCGATCTCGAGCCGAGCCCGAGCCTAGATAACATATCACTAGCCAAGCTCGAGCTTAAAATTTAAGGCTCGAAGCGAGGCGAGCTTCGATCTCGAGCTTTTTAAAACTTAAACGAGCCGAGCTCGAGCTTTGGCAGGGTCGACTCGTTTTCACCCTAGGTGATAATATGGTTAATTTTGTGATTTTCCTTTTTATAAAGTATGTTACGTATTATTAATACCGTTGGAAATTTTAGTAGAAAATGAGTTTTCACTAACGTTGGAATTGATTACTATTAGTAAATATAGTTAAAGTCTTCATGGTTATTTAATTCATTGTGAGTGTTTTGTAACGAGCCTTTATATGTCCAAAACGGAATTAAGTTGATTGATAGATTCTTTTCAGATTTGACATAAGAAGGTAATTCGTCAAATTGGAATCGGATCTAACATGTGCAGCCTAAGCTTACTTCTCTTGGCTCCCGGCAGGGTTGTCTAGTCCTAAAGCTAACCAATTTACTTACTATTATATAATAAGCCTTAGCCTTCGTCCCATGAAAATGGCCTGGACCCACGATTTAGATGGTCTGGATGCTTGGATATTATTTTCTTTCTTCTAGTAGGGTGGTATGGTAATCCATTTCTTACTTACCACTTGAGCGGAGCGAGGACCAAATATGACTACGTGCACAAAATCTTTAAACCGTAATATTGGAAACACATTTGAAGGACCGGGGTATTTAAGTTGCATTTAAGAAAAATCAGTGTTTTATTCGAAAATTAACGCTACATTGAAAAAATCCATAGGGTTCTCGAGCACCCAAGGAACCCCTAGCTCTGTCCCCTCGCTACTGCAGTGGGGATATAATCTAAGGTAAGGTTGCTTTCTATGTAGGTAGGAGAACCTAATCTCTGTACTAGCTCTATCTATCAGGGAAGGAGGGAGGCGATTTCAAAGCGTTAAGCATTAATGAAGGATGCGCTTGCAATGCTTAAAGTAGGTGGTTGAAACAAAACCGAAAAACACTTGAATGTAGAAAATATTCAGTTTTTTAATAGCTTGTTAATGATTGAAATTTATAACAAGATACTTAATGTTCAGTTACAACTTTCTTTTAATCATTGTTAATAGCATTCAAGTGATTTGAATTGTGGATTAAGTCCATTAGTAGTAATGAGTAGGGTAACCGCGCTGCGACGACGAGTACCATGCGATTAAAATTTGTGGCAAATAATATTTTACTATTATATATTTACCGTCACACAAATCTTTTCTTCCTACAAACCAAATCACACAAAACAAACAACATTGTGGTTTTCTTGTGGTTTTCCTTTTACTATTGTTTCGAACCATACCACAACAAACACAACCATTTGAATCTTAACTCAAATATACAATCACTACTTTAATATATGGTTGATAATCGAAATATAAACAACTCTTTGAAGATGAATATTTGAAGGAATTTCAAACATTGAAATTCAAGCACGGTTTCGATTCACTCTTTCTAACAAGCATGTTAAGGTTAACACTTTATCTTTCACGGTTTCATGAAAAATAGCCCGATAGCGTAAACCATGAATCCGAAAATTCAGCCATATTCGATATTGCAGTCCAATATAGATC
Source organism: Chrysanthemum makinoi (assembly GCA_910596185.1). Taxonomy (NCBI): domain Eukaryota; kingdom Viridiplantae; phylum Streptophyta; class Magnoliopsida; order Asterales; family Asteraceae; genus Chrysanthemum; species Chrysanthemum makinoi. The sequence goes on along the minus strand of OU343222.1, from coordinate 71,530,971 downwards.
AACTCAATATTAAGCCCAAAAACTTGTCGTAGTTCAAAATTCTATTTAGCCCATAATATTTTCACAAAATCCTGCCCGGTATTTAGATTATAGCACTAAAAGCTGGCCATTTATTTAATACTACTCTTCGTTTATTACTTGGCCCAAATCAAATCTTAACCTAAAATGATATAACACCACGCAACCCTATTTCATTAGTATTTCTTGTTTCCAAAAAGGTCTATGATGGGTCTTTGGGTTAGATCTTTAAAGATATTTTGTCTTGAAATGACCAAATCCGAGATCTTTAATTTTGTATTTTCGAGTCTCTTAGTGTGTCGTTGGGGAGATGAGTTGGGATATAATCGTTGTTGTTCTTGGCTTGTGGTTGAAGTCATTGGCTTTTTTGATTATTTAATGTTGCTTTTGAAACTTGCGGGTCTAACAACCAACTCATCACAAAAACAAGTAATTGTAATATTATGTGCTATATATGTGGGAAATCCGTTTGGGATACGTAGTTTGTACATGCTGGTGTTTAAGTTGTGGTGTTCAACTTGCGGTTTTTTATTTTTTTATTTTTATTTTTTACTTTTTTATTTTTATTATTTTTTAACTGTGGTTTAAATGCTTGGATTATTGTATTATATGGTAAAATGGTTGTATTTGTGAGTGAATGATAATTTAAAAAGAGTATTAATTGCAAATGTTGAATAGTATTTTTTGTTTGTATTTGTGCTTTAAATAGTTGTAAATAGTATCTTCTTACTTGTATTTGCTTAAAATTTATATTAGAAAATCTTAAAATTAAAAATTTAATAGGAGAGGGGATCTAATCTCTATTACAAAGTGCTACTAGAATAACCATATTTGATTTGCATATTTTATGTTTCCTACTTATTCATCCAAGGAACATGATATTTGTTTGATCTTAGTTTGTGTTCAATATGCAAAACCATGATACATGAAACATAAGTTGATGCTACTAATCGCATATGTATAAAATCAGTTGAATAAACAATTGATTAATCTTTAACATATATAACTAACTGAAGTACGCAATACATAAAAAGGTTGAACACAATATTACTAAAACACATAGATGATCAGTCGGGCATCATCATCTAACAGTCCGAATTGATGTCTAACTTTGCTGTAATAGTAATAGTAAAATAGACAAATCACAAGCTTTTACAAATGCAGTACTCTAGGGATCGGGCAAGGAAGGGATAGGAAAGTCCTTGGGCAACTCAGGAATTGTTGGCTTGGGCAGGTCATGCGTTTCATGAATCTTTGGTACTTCTGGTTTTGGTAGAGTTGGTAGCTCTGGGTTAGTAATCTCTGGAACTGTTACCTTAGGAACCTCAGGTACCGCGGGCTTGGGGATCTCAGGAATAGTGGGCTTTGGAATCTCGGGAATTGTGGGCTTTGGAACCTCGGGAAGTGTGGGCTTTGGAATCTCAGGAACTTCAGGTTTAGGAACCACAGGGACCTCGGTCTTTGGAACTTCAGGAAGTGTGGGTTTCGTAATCTCAGGAAGTGTGGGCTTTGGAACCTCAGGAACTTCAGGTTTAGGAACCACAGGGACCTCGGGCTTTGGTACCTCAGGAAGTGTGGGTTTCGTAATCTCAGGAATTGTGGGCTTTGGAACCTCAGGAACTTCAGGTTTAGGAATCACAGGGACCTCAGGTTTTGGAACCTCAGGAAGTGTGGGTTTTGGAAGCACTGGTACTTCCGGCTTTGGAACCTCAGGAAGTGTGGGCTTCGGAAGCTCTGGTATTTCGGGCTTTGGAATCTCGGGGAGTGTGGGCTTTGGGACCTCTGGTACTTCGGGCTTTGGAATCACAGGAACCTGAGGCTTTGGAATATCAGGAAGGGTAGGCTTTGGAATATCGGGTGTATCCAAGAGTTTACGCGCATCAACCACAAGTTTCCCACCATTGATGGTTGCTAGAGTGATGGCCACTAGCATCACCAAGAACAAATTGAGTCTGCAATGTGCCATTGAATCTTGCAAGGGTACGCAGCGGTTTTATATGCTAAAATTAGAAGCTAAGAAAGTGGTTTGAGCTGTGTTGAGAATGCATGTGTTGATTTAGATTTATATAGAAGACATAAGATAAGGAAATAGTTATAAGTAGATAAGTTGGTGGGAATTATAGGCCTATTGGGGAGATTAGATCAACTACATACTAGGAGTTATTGACTTGTATTCTTGACTTCTTGTCTTTATGAGAATTTAGGGATGAAACTTGGCAAACTGCCACGAGATGATCATTAAAAATAAATCATATTCTCTTATTTATTTAATAATTGACTAGTCTTAATTACTAGCAGTACGGTATCTATGTCATTTGTTAGGCTTATATTATAGTAATGATTATGCTATTTTTAGTGCGCTAATTGGATAACAGACGTACAAAAAGAAATCATATATCAACAATTTAGTTTGGGTGAGTATCGTATTTGAAGGTGTGCGAAGTGGCTGCCGCTAAGTGCCTCAAATTTAGAAGGCATCTAAATTTATCTCAAATATTATTAAAATAATACAAATATACAAGTAGGTTTCCCCAAAATGTTATATAAAGATAAATAAATAGTTGCAGCTCGTTTATTAATCGAGCTCGAGCCCGAGCTTTACATACAAAACTCGTTTGGGCTCGCGAGCCTAAACGAGCCCTAAACAACATTATGATATTTTTAGTATTGAGAATATATTCGAGCCGATCTCGAGCTTATTAACGAGCTCAATAAAGATATATTACGAGCCGAGCTCGAGCTCGAGCCAAGCTTTAACATTTCTTTGCCAAATCGTATTAACGAGTCGAGCTCGAGCCGAGCCCGAGCCTATATAACATATCACGAGCCGAGCTCGAGCTTAAAATTTAAGGCTCGAAACGAGCCGAGCTCGAGCTCGAGCTTTTTAAAACTTAAACGAGCCGAACTCGAGCTCTGGCAGGTCGACTCGTTTTCACCCTAGGTGATAATATGGTTAATTTTGTGATTTTCCTTTTTATAAAGTATGTTACGTGATATTAATACCGTTGGAAATTTTAGTAGAAAATGAGTTTTCACTAACGTTGGAATTGATTACTATTAGTAAATATAGTTAAAGTCTTCATGGTTATTTAATTCATTGTGAGTGTTTTGTAACGAGCCTTTATATGTCCAAAACGGAATTAAGTTGATTGATAGATTCTTTTCAGATTTGACATAAGAAGGTAATTCGTCAAATTGGAATCGGATCTAACATGTGCAGCCTAAGCTTACTTCTCTTGGCTCCTGCAGGTTGTCTAGTCCTAAAGCTAACCAATTTACTTACTATTATATAATAAGCCTTAGCCTTCGTCCCATGAAAATGGCCTGGACCCACGATTTAGATGGTCTGGATGCTTGGATATTATTTTCTTTCTTCTAGTAGGGTGGTATGGTAATCCATTTCTTACTTACCACTTGAACGGAGCCAGGACCAAATATGACTACGTGCACAAAATCTTTTAAACCGTAATATTGGAAACACATTTCAAGGACCGGGGTATTTAAGTTGCATTTAAGAAAAATCAGTGTTTTATTCGAAAATTAACGCTACATTGAAAAAATCCATAGGGTTCTCGGGCACCCATGAACCCCTAGCTCTTGTCCCGCTTACAGTAGGGATATAATCTAAGGTAAGGTTGCTTTCTATGTAGGTAGGAGAACCTAATCTCTGTACTAGCTCTATCTATCAGGGAAGGAGGGAGGCGATTTCAAAGCGAAGCATTAACTGAAGGATGCGCTTGCAATGCTTAAAGTAGGTGGTTGAAACAAAACCAGAAAACACTTGAATGTAGAAAATATTCAGTTTTTTAATAGCTTGTTAATGATTGAAATTTATAACAAGATACTTAATGTTCAGTTACAACTTTCTTTTAATCATTGTTAATAGCATTCAAGTGATTTGAATTGTGGATTAAGTCCATTAGTAGTACGAGTAGGTAACCTGCTGCGACGCGAGTACCATGCGATTAAAATTTGTGGCAAATAATATTTTACTATTATATATTTACCGTCACACAAATCTTTTCTTCCTACAAACCAAATCACACAAAACAAACAACATTGTGGTTTTCTTGTGGTTTTCCTTTTACTATTGTTTCGAACCATACCACAACAAACACAACCATTTGAATCTTAACTCAAATATACAATCACTACTTTAATATATGGTTGATAATCGAAATATAAACAACTCTTTGAAGATGAATATTTGAAGGAATTTCAAACATTGAAATTCAAGCACGGTTTCGATTCACTCTTTCTAACAAGCATGTTAAGGTTAACACTTTATCTTTCACGGTTTCATGAAAAATAGCCCGATAGCGTAAACCATGAATCCGAAAATTCAGCCATATTCGATATTGCAGTCCAATATAGATCAACTCAATATTAAGCCCAAAAACTTGTCGTAGTTCAAAATTCTATTTAGCCCATAATATTTTCACAAAATCCTGCCCGGTATTTAGATTATAGCACTAAAAGCTGGCCATTTATTTAATACTACTCTTCGTTTATTACTTGGCCCAAATCAAATCTTAACCTAAAATGATATAACACCACGCAACCCTATTTCATTAGTATTTCTTGTTTCCAAAAAGGTCTATGATGGGTCTTTGGGTTAGATCTTTAAAGATATTTTGTCTTGAAATGACCAAATCCGAGATCTTTAATTTTGTATTTTCGAGTCTCTTAGTGTGTCGTTGGGGAGATGAGTTGGGATATAATCGTTGTTGTTCTTGGCTTGTGGTTGAAGTCATTGGCTTTTTTGATTATTTAATGTTGCTTTTGAAACTTTATGGTCTAACAACCAACTCATCACAAAAACAAGTAATTGTAATATTATGTGCTATATATGTGGGAAATCCGTTTGGGATAATGAGTTTGTACATGCTGGTGTTTAAGTTGTGGTGTTCAACTTATGCGGTTTTTTATTTTTATTTTTATTTTTACTTTTTTATTTTTATTATTTTTTAACTGTGGTTTAAATGCTTGGATTATTGTATTATATGGTAAAATGGTTGTATTTGTGAGTGAATGATAATTTAAAAAGAGTATTAATTGCAAATGTTGAATAGTATTTTTTGTTTGTATTTGTGCTTTAAATAGTTGTAAATAGTATCTTCTTACTTGTATTTGCTTAAAATTTATATTAGAAAATCTTAAAATTAAAAATTTAATAGGAGAGGGGATCTAATCTCTATTACAAAGTGCTACTAGAATAACCATATTTGATTTGCATATTTTATGTTTCCTACTTATTCATCCAAGGAACATGATATTTGTTTGATCTTAGTTTGTGTTCAATATGCAAAACCATGATACATGAAACATAAGTTGATGCTACTAATCGCATATGTATAAAATCAGTTGAATAAACAATTGATTAATCTTTAACATATATAACTAACTGAAGTACGCAATACATAAAAAGGTTGAACACAATATTACTAAAACACATAGATGATCAGTCGGGCATCATCATCTAACAGTCCGAATTGATGTCTAACTTTGCTGTAATAGTAATAGTAAAATAGACAAATCACAAGCTTTTACAAATGCAGTACTCTAGGGATCGGGCAAGGAAGGGATAGGAAAGTCCTTGGGCAACTCAGGAATTGTTGGCTTGGGCAGGTCATGCGTTTCATGAATCTTTGGTACTTCTGGTTTTGGTAGAGTTGGTAGCTCTGGGTTAGTAATCTCTGGAACTGTTACCTTAGGAACCTCAGGTACCGCGGGCTTGGGGATCTCAGGAATAGTGGGCTTTGGAATCTCGGGAATTGTGGGCTTTGGAACCTCGGGAAGTGTGGGCTTTGGAATCTCAGGAACTTCAGGTTTAGGAACCACAGGGACCTCGGTCTTTGGAACTTCAGGAAGTGTGGGTTTCGTAATCTCAGGAAGTGTGGGCTTTGGAACCTCAGGAACTTCAGGTTTAGGAACCACAGGGACCTCGGGCTTTGGTACCTCAGGAAGTGTGGGTTTCGTAATCTCAGGAATTGTGGGCTTTGGAACCTCAGGAACTTCAGGTTTAGGAATCACAGGGACCTCAGGTTTTGGAACCTCGGGAAGTGTGGGTTTTGGAAGCACTGGTACTTCCGGCTTTGGAACCTCAGGAAGTGTGGGCTTCGGAAGCTCTGGTATTTCGGGCTTTGGAATCTCGGGGAGTGTGGGCTTTGGGACCTCTGGTACTTCGGGCTTTGGAATCACAGGAACCTGAGGCTTTGGAATATCAGGAAGGGTAGGCTTTGGAATATCGGGTGTATCCAAGAGTTTACGCGCATCAACCACAAGTTTCCCACCATTGATGGTTGCTAGAGTGATGGCCACTAGCATCACCAAGAACAAATTGAGTCTGCAATGTGCCATTGAATCTTGCAAGGGTACGCAGCGGTTTTATATGCTAAAATTAGAAGCTAAGAAAGTGGTTTGAGCTGTGTTGAGAATGCATGTGTTGATTTAGATTTATATAGAAGACATAAGATAAGGAAATAGTTATAAGTAGATAAGTTGGTGGGAATTATAGGCCTATTGGGGAGATTAGATCAACTACATACTAGGAGTTATTGACTTGTATTCTTGACTTCTTGTCTTTATGAGAATTTAGGGATGAAACTTGGCAAACTGCCACGAGATGATCATTAAAAATAAATCATATTCTCTTATTTATTTAATAATTGACTAGTCTTAATTACTAGCAGTACGGTATCTATGTCATTTGTTAGGCTTATATTATAGTAATGATTATGCTATTTTTAGTGCGCTAATTGGATGACAGACGTACAAAAAGAAATCATATATCAACAATTTAGTTTGGGTGAGTATCGTATTTGAAGGTGTGCGAAGTGGCTGCCGCTAAGTGCCTCAAATTTAGAAGCCATCTAAATTTACCTCAAATATTATTAAAATAATACAAATATATAAGCAGGTTTCTCCAAAATGTTATATAAAGATAAATAAATAGTTGGATTTTGTATATTTATTTACCATTAGGAGAAAAAGTTACTTCTGCGCTTTTGAAATGCTCAAATACTAGCATTATGATCATGGCCGTTTTCGAGAATTCAGAGACTGTCAAAGAGAAAACAACATAATGAATATGATCGTTGAAAACTCCCATTACGTTCCTAGTATCTCTAATACTCCATTTTTTCATCGGATATTTCATTCATTCTTTTCACTCATGGATTAATTTTTTCGTTTTTCGTTGAGTTTTAAACTAAGCCGGATTGGAAATTACTATATGAAAAAGCATTACAACCTTAGAAGGTGTAACACAACTTTCTTTATCATCAAAGCTATTTTTTTGTTAATTAATTGAATACGTTTTGTTACATTTTCATAACGTCTACTGTTAATTAATTGAATATATAACTGAAGTATGTTGCGTATAACATGGATGTCACAATGTTTACGTATGATTGGTATTGGAGTGTGATTTGAATGAGGATAATCATGTGTTTGGTTACTTACGTACGGTAAGGACATTAAGGTATGATCGAGGATCAAGAGTTGATGTATGCTCACATACGTCTATGAAGTGTGTGTGTTATGGTGTGTGAAGATTGATTACCTTCATGGTGAATGAGACTTGGTCCATTTTGTGGAAATGAACTTCTATTTATAGAGATGCATTTAGGGTTTTGTGCCACCCATGAATGCAATCTAATAGTTTAGGATGGTCCACGAGGTGGTCATCTAATGGAAGGGACAAGAATAACATATGGCGTGATGTTCTTGGCACTACTCGGTGCATGGGGTGTACCATGCACGTATTAGCAATATGTTCACATCATTACCTCTAAGCCAATGAGGTAGTGGCATCTATTGTTTGTTGTAATAGCCCTATTGGATAAGGTCTTAATATGGCCTTTGTTTGGATATGTTTATCTAGGCGTGTTTTGTCTGTCATCAGCCCCACAAACTTGCTTACCACTTAAAGTGTGACAGTTTCTATCCCTTATGGGCCTGTCTTGGGCCCGTTTCAAGTATATGGTCTCTAGCTATTTAGGCGAGAACTCTCATACACTTTTAATGAGAGAGATGGAGGTCTATTGTACACTAACTCATGTGGAGACTTTTCTAGAAGCATAAATAAAGAGTAGCCAAAAATATCATAAGTGAAGTTGTCGTCAAAGTTCTTGGTTTCCATTGAACTCTGTCGTTAACCTCCGTAAAGCTGTCAATAAAGAGTAGCCGAGAATATCATAAGTGAAGTTTAAGATGGTGATTTTGGTGGTGGTAAGGTAGTCGATATGGAAAAGTATAAAACATAGGTTTCATTTATAGGAAAAAAACTAAAAAGTAGATATTGATTGTGGATTTGAAGTTCCAAAGTTTTATTTGAAAGTTAAACAAGTGTCTTGTCAATGTTTCCCTCACATTCAACCATTATGTTGTCAAATGAGCTGGCTGACCGTATTGCTGAAACATTTGTTTGGAAACCGTTGGGTGTAAACGGGGTCCCATTTTCAAATTTCTTGATCCTTACTTCACAACTGGATCGCAAGACCTTCGCCATTGTTCCGGTCGAAAACCCGTGTGCAGGAAAACAAATGAGACCGATGTCATCATGATGAGAATAGTGGAGGTGCGGATGGTGCGACTTCCTGTAAGAATGAAGGTGTGTGCGGGGAGATATGGCCGAATATGTGAGGTTCAAGGTTTAGTTGGCTATTAATAAAATGTTAAATACGTTAAAAATAGCTGGGCAAAATCGGCAAAACATGATTATGTATCCTAGTTTTAGTAATATGCCATAAAAGAATCGACTTTTATCGAAGGTAGGCAAATTCTTGATGGGTGCCTTGTTGCTAATGAAATTATTAGAATGGCGACCTTTGAGAAGCATAAGCTTCTGCTTTTTAAAGTGGATTTCGAAAAGGCTTTTGACAGTGTCAATTGGAACTTCCTCATGGATGTTATGAGGCAAATGGGTTTCGGAGTTAAATGGTGTAACTGGATCGCCTCTTGTCTTTCGTCCGCTAGCATCTCGGTCATGATTAATGGGTCTCCTTCAAAAGAATTTAAAATGGAACGCGGTCTTCAGCAAGGTGACCCGCTTTCCTCTTTTTTATTTCTTTTAGTTGCTGAAGCTTTACAAATCTCTATTATTGAAGCACGTTATAAAGGGCTGTTCCGGGGTGTGTCACTTGCGGAAAGCGGTGTGAATGTGTCACTTTTACAATATGCGGATGATGCCCTCTTTTTTGGAGAATGGTCGAGGTTGAACGCTAAAAATCTCATTCACATCTTAAAATGCTTCGAAATGGGTTATGGTCTTAAGGTTAATTTAGCTAAAAGTAGGCTTATGGGAGTTGGGGTTCCTATATGCGATGTTGAAGTGATAGCATCCTCACTTGGATGCACTCACGATTCCATGCCTTTCGTTTACCTTGGTCTTCCAGTCAGTAAGAGAATGCGGCTATGTGATGGTTGGAATGTTGTCATTAACCGGTTTAGAGATAAACTTTCATGTTGGAAAGCTAAAACTTTGTCGGTTGTCGGAAGGCTCACTCTCATCAAATCAATCCTAAGTAGCCTTCCTGTCTACTATCTTGCACTCTTTAAAGCAATTCTAAAGGTCATCAATATTCTTGAATCAATTAGATGCCGCTTCTTTTGGGGTTTCAAGGATTCTCAACGAGGTTTGTACTGGGTTAAATGGAAGACTATTCTTCTTGATCCTAAGTTTGGAGGCCTAGGTGTCGGCTGTCTTCAAGCGAAGAACCTTGGGCTTTTTGGCAAATGGAAGTGGCGATTTCTAACGGAGGATAAGGCTATTTGGAAAATAGTTATCAATGAATTTTACGAGGCGGATAGGGGCTTTAACCTGGCTCCTAATCAGGTTAATATTGGAGGTATTTGGACCGACATCATCAAACCAGTCAAGTGCATTGAAGAAATTGACACTTCTGTTAAAGACTCATTTACACGTAAAATATCAAAGGGATCAGATACTCTTTTTTGGAAAGACCCTTGGTGTTGTAACGGGGTGCGCCTTATGGATTCTTTTACCAGATTATTTGCCCTCGAGACACATAAGGAGTAAGATTAGTGATCGTTGGCATATGGTGAACAATGTATGGGGTGGAAATTGGTTTTGGCGCACCTCATGGAAGAGCCATTGATGACCTTGCTTCCCTCACCTCTTCTATTGGAAGCCTCTCGCTTGCAGTGGATGGATTGGATAAATGGCAGTGGACGTGGGATGCTTCTGGTATACTCAAAGTCCTCAGTACCCTCTCAAAAAGGATTCAAAATTGCTCTCTTGCTAATCACAGTACAGGCGAGCATCATTATTGGAATTCATGGATTCCTTGTAAGGTGAACATTTGTGTTTGGAGGGCTTCTTTAAATAGATTACCGACACGTTCTAACCTCTCTTCTCGTGGTGTTGTGCTGAATTCTGTAAACTGTCCTTTTTGCAAATGTGTTGTTGAAGATTTAGAACATTGTATAATTAGATGTCCCATCGTCCTTACTAGAAAATATGGAGTTGGTGGAATTTGGACTCTCCCGTAACGTTTCCATCTTTTTCGATTTCGGATATTGCTCTTGGAAATATAAAGCCTAAAGGTAATTCTCAGGTTGCCAAAGTTATGCAAGGTGTCTTCCAAGTTACGATGTGGGCTTTATGGAAGTGGAGAAATAAATGGGTAAACACCTCTGCGGATTTGAGCTCAAGGGTAAAGGATGAAGATATCTTTCCGGTTATTCAAAGATTGTCCTGGACTTGGATTGCCGCTCGTCTTACTTCGAAACCGGTGAACTGGGATGTTTGGATTGCGAGACCATTTGATCTGTTTGTATAGTTTTCTTTTGAGTCTGGTGTGTTTTGGTTTTGGTTTATGTTTAGCATGGATATGTACAACCCTTTGTTCTTTTTCTGAGCTCCTATTTGGAGATTTGTTTATATTTCTTTGATTTCTTAGCTTTTCCCAAAAAAACTAAAGTTGGAAACAATTATTATCTTAGGTAATAGTAATGCAAATATATTAGTAATCTAATATTATTATTTGATTGAGAAGCTCTCACACAACATAGGTCGTAACAATCACTTTATTTAACACAAATATATTAGTAGTCATATGAAAATCATTTTCAAAAATAAAAAAACTGAAAGTACATATATTTCAGATCTCAAAATCAGTTATTCTAATATTATTTTGTCCATGTATGCTATTATCTTAGATATTTACTATGCTACTGCTACTTATGTAATAAGTTATAATTATGCTTCTTCGTTTTATATCACTTAGGAACTTCAGGTTTCGGAATAACAGGGACCTCAGGTTTTGGAACCTCGGGAAGTGTGGGTTTTGGAAACACTGGTACTTCCGGCTTTGGAACCTCAGGAAGTGTGGGCTTCGGAAGCTCTGGTATTTCGGGCTTTGGAATCCCGGGGAGTGTGGGCTTTGGGACCTCTGGTACTTCGGGCTTTGGAATCACAGGAACCTGAGGCTTTGGAATATCAGGAAGGGTAGGCTTTGGAATATCGGGTGTAACCAAGAGTTTACGCGCATCAACCACAAGTTTCCCACCATTGATGGTTGCTAGAGTGATGGCCACTAGCATCACCAAGAACAAATTGAGTCTGCAATGTGCCATTCATGAATCTTGCAAGGGTACGCAGCGGTTTTATATGCTAAAATTAGAAGCTAAGAAAGTGGTTTGAGCTGTGTTGAGAATGCATGTGTTGATTTAGATTTATATAGAAGACATAAGATATGGAAATAGTTATAAGTAGATAAGTTGGTGTCCGGGAATTATAGGTGTATTGGGGAGATTAGATCAACTACATACTAGGAGTTATTGACTTGTATTCTTGACTTCTTGTCTTTATGAGAATTTAGGGATGAAACTTGGCAAACTGCCACGAGATGATCATTAAAAATAAATCATATTCTCTTATTTTTTTTAATAATTGACTAGTCTTAATTAGTAGCAGTACGGTATCTATGTCATTTGTTAGGCTTATATAATAGTAATGATTATGCTATTTTTAGTGCTCTAATTGGATGACTATTCAAAGGTCTAAAGACGTACAAAAAGAAATCATATATCATCAATTTAGTTTGGGTGAGTATCGTATTTGAATGTGTGCGAAGTGGCTGCCGCTAAGTGCCTCAAATTTAGAAGGCATCTAAATTTACCTCAAATATTATTAAAATAATACAAATATATAAGTAGGTTTCTCCAAAATGTTATATAAAGATAAACAAATAGTTGGATTTTGTATATTTATTTACCATTAGGAGAAAAAGTTACTTCTGCGCTTTTGAAATGCTCAAATACTAGCATTATGATCATGGCCGTTTTCGAGAATTCAGAGACTGTCAAAGAGAAAACAACATAATGAATATGATCGTTGAAAACTCCCATCACGTTCCTAGTATCTCTAATACTCCATTTTTTCATCGGATATTTCATTCATTCTTTTCACTCATGGATTAATTTTTTTTGTTTTTCGTTGAGTTTGTAAACTAAGCGAGATTGGAAATTACTATATGAAAAAGCATTACAACCTTAGAAGGTGTAACACAACTTTCTTTATCATCAAAGCCATTTTTTTGTTAATTAATTGAATACGTTTTGTTACATTTTCATAACGTCTATTGTTAATTAATTGAATATATAACTGAAGTATGTTGCGTATAACATGGATGGCACAATGTTTACGTATGATACGTATTGGAGTGTGATTTGGATGAGGATAATCATGTGTTTGGTTACCCACGTACTGTAAGGACATTAAGGTTTGATCGAGGATCAAGAGTTGATGTATGCTCACATACGACTATTAAGTGTGTGTGTGTGTGTTATGGTGTGTGAAGATTGATTACCTTCATGGTGAATGAGACTTGGTCCATTTTGTGAAAATGAACATCTATTTATAGAGATGCATTTAGGGTTTTGTGCCACCCATGAATGCAATCTAATAGTTTAGGATGGTCCACGTGGTGGTTATCTAATGGAAGGGACAAGAATAACATATGGCGTGATGTTCTTGGCACTGCTCGGTGCATAGGGTGTACCATGCACGTAGTAGCAATATGTTCACATCATTACCTCTAAGCCAATTAGGTAGTGACATCTATTGTTTGTTGTAACAGCCCTATTGGATAAGGTCTTAATATGGCCTTTGTTTGGATATGTTTATCTAGGCTTGTTTTTTCTGTCATCAGCCCCACAAACTTGCTTACCACTTAAAGTGTGACAGTTTCTATCCTTTATGGGCCTTCTTGGGCCCGTTTCAAGTATATGGTCTCTAGCTATTTAGGCGAGAACTCTCATAAACTTTTAATGAGAGAGATGGAGGTCTATTGTACACTAACTCATGTGGAGACTTTTCTAGAAGCATAAATAAAGAGTAGCTAAAAATATCATAAGTGAAGTTGTCGTCTAAGTTCTCGGTTTCCATTGAACTCTGTCGTTAACCTCAGTAAAGCTGTCAATAAAGAGTAGCCGAGAATATCATAAGTGAAGTTTAAGATGGTGATTTTGGTGGTGGTAAGGTAGTCGATATGGAAAAGTATAAAACATAGGTTGTATTTATAGCAAAAAAACTAAAAAGTAGATATTGATGATGGATTTGAAGTTCCAAAGTTTTATTTGAAAGTTAAACAAGTGTCTTGTCAATGTTTCCCTCACATTCAACCATTATGTTGTCAAATGAGTGGTGACCGTATTGTGAAACATTTTTTGGAAACCATTGGGTGTAAATGGGGTCCCATTTTGAAATTTCGTGATCCTTACTTCACAACTGGATCGCAAGACCTTCGCCATTGTTCGATTCGAAAACCCGTGTGCAGGAAAACAAATGAGACCGATGTCATCATGATGAGAATAGTGGAGGTGCAGATGGCGCGACTTCCGGTAAAAATGAAGGTGTGTGCGGGGAGATATGGCCGAATATGTGAGGTTCAAGGTTTAGTTGGCTATTAATAAAATGTTAAATACGTTAAAAATAGCTGGGCAAAATCGGCAAAACATGATTATGTATCCTACTTTTAGTAATATGCCATAAAATAAAGTTAAGTTGGAAACAATTATCATCTTAGGTAATAGAAATGCAAATATATTAGTAATCCAATATTATTATTTGATTGAGAAGCTCTCACACAACATAGGTCGTAACAATCACCTTATTTAACACAAATATATTAGTAGTCTTATGAAAATCATTTTCAAAAATAAAAAAATGAAAGTACATATATTTCAGATCTCAAAATTAGTTATTCTAATATTGTTTTGTCCATGTATGCTATTATCTTAGATATTTACTATGCTACTGCTACTTATGTAATAAGTTATAATTATGCTTCTTCGATTTATATCACTTAGATGAGAACATTATTTCTAAGCCACAAAATAAATATTTGGCTGTTGTCCTAACTTACCAACTAAAAGTTTAGTCGCTGGCATAGAGTTGTTTGAGTAGCTTCAAGAGGGAACATTTAGTAAAATCTATTACTAGCTAGATTGATTAGTGTAATAGATTATACTGTAGTTCTTTACTTCAGGAGTTTCTCCTAGGTCTTTTAGCCAAGTAACTCTAATGCAAGCCATTTAGAAATAAAAGGTTTTGATCATATCAAACACATATATGTTTGTTAAGTTATTGTTTGACCAAATCGTTATGCCTTCTAAAAAACCAACAAAATGAAATCCATGAATTATGCAATACATAAAACAAAAGCAAAAAAGGTTGAACACAATGACTAAAACACATAGATGATCAGTCGGGCATCATCAACTAACCATCCGAATTGATGTCTAACTTTGCTGTAATAGTAATAGTAAAATAGACAAATCAAAAGCTTTTACAAATGCAGTACTCTAGGGATGCGGCAAGGAAGGGATATGAAAGTCCTTGGGCAACTCAGGAATTGTTGGCTTGGGCAGGTCATGCGTTTCAGGAATCTTTGGTACTTCTGGTTTTGGTAGAGTTGGTAGCTCTGGTTTAGTAATCTCTGGAACAGTTACCTTAGGAACCTCAGGTACCGCGGGCTTGGGGATCTCAGGAATAGTGGGCTTTGGAATCTCTGGAATTGTGGGCTTTGGAACCTCGGGAAGTGTGGGCTTTGGAAGCTCAGGAACTTCAGGTTTAGGAACCACAGGGACCTCGGTCTTTGGAACCTCAGGAAGTGTGGGTTTTGTAATCTCAGGAAGTGTGGGCTTCGGAACCTCAGGAACTTCAGGTTTAGGAACCACAGGGACATCGGGCTTTGGTACCTCAGGAAGTGTGGGTTTCGTAATCTCTGGAATTGTGGGCTTTGGAACCTCAGGAACTTCAGGTTTAGGAATCACAGGGACCTCAGGTTTTGGAACCTCGGGAAGTGTTGGTTTTGGAAGCACTGGTACTTCCGGCTTTGGAACCTCAGGAAGTGTGGGCTTCGGAAGCTCTGGTATTTCGGGCTTTGGAATCTCGGGGAGTGTGGGCTTTGGGACCTCTGGTACTTCGGGCTTTGGAATCACAGGAACCTGAGGCTTTGGAATATCAGGAAGGGTAGGCTTTGGAATATCGGGTGTATCCAAGAGTTTACGCGCATCAACCACAAGTTTTCCACCATTGATGGTTGCTAGAGTGATGGCCACTAGCATCACCAAGAACAAATTGAGTCTGCAATGTGCCATTGAATCTTGCAAGGGTACGCAGCGGTTTTATATGCTAAAATTAGAAGCTAAGAAAGTGGTTTGAGCTGTGTTGAGAATGCATGTGTTGATTTAGATTTATATAGAAGACATAAGATATGGAAATAGTTATAAGTAGATAAGTTGGTGGGAATTATAGGCGTATTGGGGAGATTAGATCAACTACATACTAGGAGTTATTGACTTGTATTCTTGACTTCTTGTCTTTATGAAAATTTAGGGATGAAACTTGGCAAACTGCCACGAGATGATCATTAAAAATAGAAAAATCATATTCTCTTATTTATTTAATAATTGACTTGTCTTAATTAGTAGCAGTACGGTATCTATGTCATTTGTTAGGCTTATATTATAGTAATGATTATGCTATTTTTAGTGCTCTAATTGGATGACTATTCAAAGGTCTAAAGACGTACAAAAAGAAATCATATATCATCAATTTAGTTTGGGTGAGTATCGTATTTGAAGGTGTGCGAAGTGGCTACCGCTAAGGGCCTCAAATTTAGAAGGCATCTAAATTTACCTCAAATATTATTAAGATAATACAAATATACAAGTAGGTTTCTCCAAAATGTTATATAAAGATAAATAAATAGTTGCAGCTCGTTTATTAATCGAGCTCGAGCCCGAGCTTTACACACAAAGCTCGTTTGGGCTTGCGAGCCTAAACGAGCCCTAAACAGCATTATGATATTTTTAGTATTGAGCATATATACGAGCCGAGCTCGAGCTTATTAACGACCTCAATACGGATATATTACGAGCCGAGCTCGAGCTCGAGTCAAGCTTTAACTTTTCTTTGCCAAATCGTATAAAGAGCCGAGCTCGAGCCGAGCCTGAGCCTATATAACATACCACTAGCCGAGCTCGAGCTTAAATTTTAAGGCTCGAAACGAGCCGGGCTCGATTTCGAGCTTTTTAAAACTTAAACGAGCCGAGCTCGAGCTTTGGCAGGGTCGACTTGTTTTCACCCTAGGTGATAATATGGTTAATTTTGTGATTTTCCATTTTATAAAGTATGTTACGTATTATTAATACCGTTGGAAATTTTAGTAGAAAATGAGTTTTCACTAACTTTGGAATAGATTAATATTAGTAAATATAGTTAAAGTCTTCATGGTTATTTAATTCATTGTGAGTGTTTTGTAACGAGCCTTTATATGTCCAAAACGGAATTAAGTTGATTGATAGATTCTTTTCAGATTTGACATAAGAAGGTAATTCGTCAAATTGGAATCGGATCTAACATGTGCAGCCTAAGCTTACTTCTCTTGGCTCCCGGCAGGGTTGTCTAGTCCTAAAGCTAACCAATTTACTTACTATTATATAATAAGCCTTAGCCTTCGTCCCATGAGATAGAGATGGCCCGGACCCAAGATTCAGATGGGCTGGATGCTTGGATATTCTTTTCTTTCTTCTAGTAGGGTGGTATGGTAATCCATTTCTTACTTACCACTTGGACGGAGCCAGGACCAAATATGACTGGGTGCACAAAATCTTTTAAACCGTAATATTGGAAACACATTTTGAAGGACCGGGTGTATTTAAGATGCATTTAAGAAAAATCAGTATTTTTTTTAAAAATTAACGCTACATTGAAAAAATTCATAGGGTTCTCGGGCACCCGCGGAAACCCCCTAGCTCTGTCCCTGCTTACCAGGCAGGGATATAATCTAAGGTAAGGTTGCTTTCTATGTAGGTAGGAGAACCTAATCTCTGTACTAGCTCTATCTATTAGGGAAGGAGGGAGGCGATTTCAAAGCGAGGCATTAACTGAAGGATGCGCTTGCAATGCTTAAATAGGTGGTTGAAACAAAACCAGGAAACACTTGAATGTAGAAAATATTCAGTTTTTTAAAAGCTTGTTAATGATTGAAATTTATAACAAGACACTTAATGTTCAGTTACAACTTTCTTTTAATCATTGTTAATAGCATTCAAGTGATTTGAATTGTGTATTAAGTCCATTAGTAGTACGAGTAGGGTAATCGCGCGCTGCGACGACGAGTACCACACGATTAAAATTTGTGGAAACAATATTTTACTATTATATATTTACCGTCACACAAATCTTTTCTTTCTACAAACCAAATCACACAAAACAAACGACATTGTAGTTTTCTTGTGGTTTTCCTTTTACTATTGTTTCGAACCATACCACAACAAACACAACCATTTGAATCTTAACTCAAATATACAATCACTACTTTAATATATGGTTGATAATCGAAATATAAACAACTCTTTGAAGATGAATATTTGAAGGAATTTCAAACATTGAAATTCAAGCACGGTTTCGATTCACTCTTTCTAACAAGCATGTTAAGGTTAACACTTTATCTTTCACGGTTTCATGAAAAATAGCCCGATAGCGTAAACCATGAATCCGAAACTTCAGCCATATTCGATATTGCAGTCCAATATAGATCAACTCAATATTAAGCCCAAAAACTTGTCGTAGTTCAAAATTCTATTTAGCCCATAATATTTTCACAAAATCCTGCCCGGTATTTAGATTATAGCACTAAAAGCTGGCCATTTATTTAATACTACTCTTCGTTTATTACTTGGCCCAAATCAAATCTTAACCTAAAATGATATAACAATACACAACTCTATTTCATTAGTATTTCTTGTTTCCAAAAAGGTCGATGATGGGTCTTTGGGTTAGATCTTTAAAGATCTTTTATCTTGAAATGACCAAATCCGAGATCTTTAATTTTGTATTTTCGAGTCTCTTAGTGTGTCGTTGGGGAGATGAGTTGGGACATAATCGTTGTTGTTCTTAGCTTGTGGTTGAAGTCGTTGGCTTTTTTTGATTATTTAATGTTGGCTTTTGAAACTTGCGGGTAACCAACTCACAAAAACACGTAATTGTAATATTATGTGCTATATATGTGGGAAATCCATTTGGGATACGTAGTTTGTACAATAGTAGTTGTACATGCTGCTGTTTAAGTTGTGGTGTTTAACTTGCGGTTTTTTATTTTTTACTTTTTTATTATTATTATTTTTTAATTGTGTTTAAATGCTTGGATTATTGTATAATATGGTAAAAAGGTTGTATTTGTGAGTGAACGATAATTTAAAAAGAGTATTAATTGCAAATGTTGAATAGTATTTTTGTTTGTATTTGTACTTTAAATAGTTGTAAATAGTACCTTTTTACTTGTATTTGCTTAAAATTTATATTAGAAAATCTTAAAATTAAAAATTTAATAGGAGAGGGATCTAATCTCTATTACAAGGTGCTACTAGAATAACCATCTTTGATTTGCATATTTTATGTTTCCTACTTATTCATCCAAGGAACATGATATTTGTTTGATCTTAGTTTGTGTTCAATATGCAAAACCATGATACATGAAACATAAGTTGCTGCTACTAATGGCATATGTATAAAATCAGTTGAATAAACAATTGATTAATCTTTAACATATATAACTAACTGAAGTACGCAATACATAAAAAGGTTGAACACAATATGACTAAAACACATAGATGATCAGTCGGGCATCATCATCTAACAGTCCGAATTGATGTCTAACTTTGCTGTAATAGTAATAGTAAAATAGACAAATCACAAGCTTTTACAAATGCAGTACTCTAGGGATGCGGCAAGGAAGGGATATGAAAGTCCTTGGGCAACTCAGGAATTGTTGGCTTGGGCAGGTCATGCGTTTCAGGAATCTTTGGTACTTCTGGTTTTGGAAGAGTTGGTAGCTCTGGTTTAGTAATCTCTGGAACTGTTACCTTAGGAACCTCGTGTACCGCGGGCTTGGGGATCTCAGGAATAGTGGGCTTTGGAATCTCGGGAATTGTGGGCTTTGGAACCTCGGGAAGTGTGGGCTTTGGAAGCTCGGGAACTTCGGTTTAGGAACCACAGGGACCTCGGTCTTTGGAACCTCAGGAAGTGTGGGTTTCGTAATCTCAGGAACTGTGGGCTTTGGAACCTCAGGAACTTCAGGTTTAGGAACCACAGGGACCTCGGGCTTTGGTACCTCAGGAAGTGTGGGTTTCGTAATCTCGGAATTGTGGGCTTTGGAACCTCGGAACTTCGGTTTAGGAATCACAGGGACCTCAGGTTTTGGAACCTCGGGAAGTGTGGGTTTTGGAAGCACTGGTACTTCCGGCTTTGGAACCTCGGAAGTGTGGGCTTGAAGCTCTGTATTTCGGGCTTTGGAATCTCGGGGAGTGTGGGCTTTGGGACCTCTGGTACTTCGGGCTTTGGAATCACAGGAACCTGAGGCTTTGGAATATCAGGAAGGGTAGGCTTTGGAATATCGGGTGTATCCAAGAGTTTACGCGCATCAACCACAAGTTTCCCACCATTGATGGTTGCTAGAGTGATGGCCACTAGCATCACCAAGAACAAATTGAGTCTGCAATGTGCCATTGAATCTTGCAAGGGTACGCATGGGTTTTATATGCTAAAATTAGAAGCTAAGAAAGTGGTTTGAGCTGTGTTGAGAATGCATGTGTTGATTTAGATTTATATAGAAGACATAAGATATGGAAATAGTTATAAGTAGATAAGTTGGTGGGAATTATAGGCGTATTGGGGAGATTAGATCAACTACATACTAGGAGTTATTGACTTGTATTCTTGACTTCTTGTCTTTATGAGAATTTAGGGATGAGACTTGGCAAACTGCCACGAGATGATCATTAAAAATAAATCATATTCTCTTATTTATTTAATAATTGACTAGTCTTAATTAGTAGTAGTACGGTTTCTATGTCATTTGTTTGGCTTATATTATAGTAATGATTATGCTATCCTTAGCGCTTTAATTGGATGACTATTCAAAGGTCTAAAAACTTACAAAAAGAAATTATATATCATCAATTATCAATTTACTTTGTGAGTATCGTATTTGAAGGTGTTCCAAGTGGCTAACCGGCCTCAAATTTAGATGGCTTCTAAATTTACCTCAAATATTGTTAAAAAAATACAAATATAAATATAGTTTTGTTCAAAAATGTTGTATAAAGATAAATAAATAATTGGATTTTGATTTTTTATTTATCTTTATTTACCATTAGGAGTATAAGTTACTTGACTAGTCTTAATCTGTAGTAGTGCGGTATCTATGTCATTTGTTAGGCTTATATTATTTTAATGATTATGCTATCTTTAGTGCTCTAATTGGATGACTATTCAAAGGCCTAAAGACTTTCAAAAGGAAACCATATATCACCAATTTAGTTTGGGTCACTGTCGTATTTGAGAGTGTGTGAAGTGGCTAACCGCCAAGTGTTGGGATTTTAGAACAAGTTAACCATTAACTTGTACGCGTACGCAGCAGAATTAGGATCTAGTAATTGCAATTATGTTAACACATAATTAATAAACAATAAGTAATAAAAGGGATAAAGAAAACTAACACTCATAGTCACCCACAAGTAGTTGACGAATAAAGAAACTTAGTGTTTAAAACAAACACCTCTATGGTTGCTCACACTACACGTCACACGACCACGTTAGGATGCTAGTGCTTGCTTCACGACAAAGAAGGAAAACACTTTACTTGTTCTTGACTGCTTGAAACCAATCCGAATACTAAAGCAGCATGTATTCGAATGATTGCAACATGAGTGAATTAACAAAGATTATTATTCTTTGATATAAAATACTTAGTACGAAAGTTACAAAAACAAACCAATGATATTTGTTTTGTTAGCCGCATATGTTGACCAAAAGAAAACAATCTTTTCTGTTTTGGTTCTAGGTTGTGCGTATTTTGTGTATTATCGGATCAGATTAATTGAAGGGTTAAGGGGTGTATAAATAGCACATAAACTTGTCCACCAAGTTTAGTCCATCACCTCCTCAACTTTCACCAAACCGACACTTAGCTCCCCTCTAGAACCTTCTCATAATCAGCCACATTGGAAGGAGGTCTGAGAGCTTGGTTTTCCGACACCTAAGTCCCTCTCTTTAATTTTAACGTACATTTTAATTAGTTAAAGCGTCTAACGATTAAAACTAACATACGTTAAATTATTTCGTGAATCATATTGTACATTTAATAAATATAAACGAGTTACATATATTAAATATACAATAAACGTACTCTTCATGTATTCGTGTGTGCCCCCAATAGGCTCACACACTTCTAGTCGTTTACGTGTGTTTTAAACTCCCACAAACCAACAGCTCCCACTTGGGAGTTGGAGTGTCGAATGGCACACAAAACTAACGACGGAAACGTCTAGCAACGCTCTCACTCGCTTTTTAACTAAAAGTGTCTGAGATATAGTTTCATAAAATCTTCTCAGTAGCATGGTTATTAATGTGTTGCTTTTAATCATCCTTTGTTATAGATACTGTTAAACCATGGATATGGATCCTAACTCATTCCATATAATTTAACCATTTAGAATCTCGTTATAGATTTTAATTCAGATATATCAAATGTAATCAAGAATCATCTTGCATTACCCTTTGGGTTTGGCCAAACAATTATCTGATTTAAATCTGGAGAGGCGCCATGGTATCTTTCTGCACATATCAAGTGGAGTAAAAAATCCTTTATTGACTACAAGTGTTGTGGATGCCGCTTCACATCACTCCGAAATATAGCTTTTATAACTACCTTGTTCAGATAGCGTTTTGCGTATACTTACAAAAAATGATATCCACACATAACAGAACTTACTTGCATCTCAAGTCTAAGGACGAAGATAACAAACCATTTTCAAAATTTTACTTATGACAAGGATCCAAAAGTAAATGTTTGAAAGTTGGGGAATCCAATATGCATCTCTAGTGAATACATATGAGTTTGGTGGGAACAATCCGAATTCTCGTTAGAATTATAACCAACACTCACATTTGCCTTATCATAACAATATTCCCATATTGTTAACCGACAATGGACATATTTAGAATAATAAAATTATTCAAGGATTAAACATGCAAATATAGGATAACAATTATTATATGAATGAATAACAAATACCAAGTATCTTTATTCATCATAAAGTAAAAATTGTCTTTCAATCCCAATTATCCAAATACTAAAACAGATATGCATGAGGCTAATTTAGTAAGTTGAAGCCTAATGTTTCCAACATTCTCAACCTTTCTTTTACAAGAAAAACTAAATAGTTATCTGAGTAAACTTTCCGAATGCTTGTTTCAAATTTCACATATAGTGAATAATTGGAAATATAAGATGAGTGTTTTATCTCATATGCTCATACTATTGCAAGAGTTATAGTATGGAGATGTCGCCCTACCTTGCATGAGGTATTAAAAATCAACGACATACTGACAGCCATCTTTACAGTTTCTAAAAGTGTAAAGTATTCTCATTCATTAATGTATAATACAAAAATGCTCTATATTGAGCACAACTAGTTAGCAGATTTACTACAACTAGTATTAATAATCCTCTAGCATCATTTGTACTTATACAACACTATGCTTTATAATTCGTAAACATTTATAAAAACAATAATATAAACACTCTCAATTAGATATTGTTGTTGTCAGCTCATTTTGTTCTTGTACAAAAGCAACAACAAATCTTATACACAATATAATATATATACATGATAAATCCTTAGTTAAAACAACATAAGGTTTTCATCCATGTATTAAATCATTTCAAGTGAAATATACCATTTAAGACTTGCTTAAATGATATATTGCATTTTGTGTTAGACTTAATTTTTCGCATTTGTTTATTCCAGATAAACATTTATTCCAAGGTTGTTTGTTTTAATCCCTAAATTTCAAGTGAAATTTCATTCCAAGCTTGAGGATCAATATCTAGCTTTAATAGAATGATATCTTCAACATGTGAATTTTAAGGAAAAAAACAATGCTCCCACTCAATGTCAAATGTACTCAAGAGTTATCTTAATTTAATTAAAATCATATTGTGATTACATTCAAGATCTCAGCTCTTAGATGCATGATCCAATCGAAAACATGGATTGCTCAAATTTTGTATACTACATAAATATAATATAAATTCATAACCCTTTTGATTACACACCGTCCTCGCAAAAGGTAATCATAAAGAAAGAGTTATAAAATCTAATTGTCATATTCCTTATACATGGAAACATGTATGACAATTAATTATCTTTATATCATTAATGCGTGTATATATAAGAAAATTTAATCAAAGTCAATTGCTTAAGTATGATTAAAAAATTCCTATTAAATGCCATGCATTAATATGTATATTAATTTGTCATTGTGAGTCATTCTTCAAAAGAAACTCATTCCAACCTCATAGGTTAAATGTTAGGCAAAATAACAATCAAGCTCAAAACTCGATTTGCCTTTTAAGGAATGCATCTTATCATTCATAGTTCTAAAATATTTATCAGATTCAAGATGTGATAATATATTTTATTAGTTAGCTGATTTACAACAATCTTCTAACTAATATCCCTCAGCATTGATATTAAAAATATCACTCAAGTGATGAGGCATCCTTTCGGATTTATGAATGAGAGTAATCATTATACTTCGGTCAACATTTTCATATTTAACCTTAGTATGACATTAATAAGTGCATTTTAGAAGGTTAAGTATTTTGTTCTCAAAAACTTTGAGATTTGTATATGCTCCCACTTACTTTCGTAAGTAGAGACAATTCTCTAAATACTAAGTATTTAAGAAACAATAAATTGTTCTTTATGGAGAACCACAAATACATTTTAAGTTCTCATCGCAAGATTTGTTAATAAAATGCTTCATAAGATTTTAACAAATTCAGAACTTAAATCAAGATATAATGGAATTCCTTCCAACAACTCAAATTAGGGTTTATAGAAAAACTCTAATTTAGTATCACTCTACAACCAAAAGTTCTAGCTGTAGTTTTGTGTTTCGTCAAGCTAGGAAGAACCTCAAAACTACAATCTTCAATCGAGGAAGTGTAGAATAATCAAAAATCCAAAAGGATTTAGGATTCAATTGGTTTGAGTGGTAAAACCTCAAATCCCTAATGAATTAGGGTTTTCAGTTATGGGTTGTCTTGAATACCCTCTAGGTTTGAACTCTATTGAGTGTATCCACGACACACACAATTTCTAACCTTGATATGTTTTTGGAGGTTGAGCAATTAAAGCTATCATGAACCAAACAACGTGAATAAGGTTTG
Source organism: Chrysanthemum makinoi (assembly GCA_910596185.1). NCBI lineage: Eukaryota > Viridiplantae > Streptophyta > Magnoliopsida > Asterales > Asteraceae > Chrysanthemum > Chrysanthemum makinoi. The sequence continues at coordinate 71,506,177 of OU343222.1, read as the reverse complement.
ATCACATTAGACATACCATAATGAAGTGGTATCCTATGAGTTATTAGAATTATGAAACTATATCAGAATTCTATAGACAACTTAATTCTCTTTTGAACAAATACTTGTCAATTGGGTCAATCCAAATTGCATATAAAGTATTTATGAACCAAGTGCATGCTATAATGTATATTCATTGAATAATACAAGAACTTTATGTTCACGTGTTCACAAGAAGACAGAACTGTTCAAGTATTATATGTTCATGTGTTTACAAGAAAACAGAACATGTCAATAATACATTATAAGTCTTTGAATAATTCAAATGCCTTATGTTTATGTGTTAACTAGAAGACATAACACTTTTACTATATATACTTTATGTTATAAGTCATTGATTAATTCAAGAACTTTATAATTATGTATTAACATGTAAGCATAATTATACTAACAAAATTAATCATGAACGCAAACTATTGAGTTCTATAGTAATTTCAAGTTAATTTTATACTTCAGAATTATGATCATTGTCATATAACCATAATTATGTTGACTAAAACTTGTAGTCTAATGTTTAAGTATCTACACACAATATCATGACATTTGAATGTAGTAGGGCAACAAACATCTAGCGTGTTCAAGTCCTAGTAGAATCATTATTAGAATGTAGTAGGGCATTAAACATCTAACGTGTTTAAGTCCTAGTAGAATTCCTGTTTACATGTAGTAGGGCATTAAACATCTAATGTGTTTAAGTCCTAGTAGAATTCTTGTTTACATGTAGTAGGGCATTCAACGCACAGTAAGTGTTCTTGGGGTTTTCTAGAATTATTAGTTTCCTTTACCTTGCGGTCAAGAGATACCAATAATATTGTTGTTCCTTGCACACACTTTGAGATTTCTCCCACTTGTGTAAGGTACAACATCATATTATGAAAACAAACAACACGTGATTGATTGTTCAAACGATATGATAATGTCATAGATATCATAAGTAGTTTTAGAACCATAACCTTTAATAAGGAATTGTGGATTATTATTCTATAGATAACACTTCAGGAAGCGAGAGTAGGAAGGCAACGTGTTATCTTATAAAATAAAAAGCAATTTTCCTTTAGGAAATGGTTGTTCATATTCGGAAAGTAATGAATTATTTCAAAGAAATTTTGAAATGATATGGGTGACTAACAAGGAAATAAATCCGGTAGCTCCCACTGAAATTGACAACATTACATGAATGATATTTCAGTAATAAAATGCAATTGCTCCCACTGGATTTTGTCAACATTGTAAGTGTTACATTTCCAGCTGAAAACATATAGCAGTTTTATATACATTCCCATTCTCTTCAAATACCTACGAGTAGCATGTACTTAGGTATTGAACAGAGTATATGAAGTTCTACTTATGTAGACAATGGACTAGCCATTCTTTCATTCAATTAACTTGAATCTTTAGCATGCAATTTCTCCTTTATCGTCTACAAAGCCCCAAGGGTATTTAGCACTTTATGAATAAACAAGAGTCCAAGAAAATTACCTAGAGAATATTCTAGTAATTTCTTTACTCTTTGCGGTTTAAACTCATTCATCATGACAAGTGCAGGATGTTATTTATTTTGGCAGCTCTAAACACAATGTTTCCAGTTACACAAAATATTCTGCCTTTCAATTAACTGTAGACCAAAAAAGGGTAATGAAAGATCAGAAATGAGTTTATCTTTGTAATCCTATCTTAGTTTGTCAACTAAGGAGAAAAGATGGGTATAATTCTCACTCTTCTTACTAGGAAAAGAGACTAAGTTTGTCTTTCGAAGAAAAACAACTTTGTTTACTAATTATGTTGCAATAACACAATTAATCAGAACATAAAAAGTTCAATTCTAGTATTTTCGATAATTACATTCTTAAAAGAATTAACTACCCAATTAATTACTAATAAGACTAAGATCCATCTTGCAACCCCAGTTAATTACCATAGCTATGACCAGTGTGTAAAAAAAATAGGACAAGAGGTAAGAGATGAGCTTTAATTGCATAATGCAACTCTTAGATTTATGAGACTGATCAAGGCATTTGTAAACAAGTAATAATGTCATGAGCATGTTTAGTTCTCATCTTATGCCTCGGGTTCAAGGTCTGACCAAGCTAACTCGAGATAAGTCGACCAAGTATGAACGTGTAAAAATAACCATAGGTCTGACCAGTGAGAAATAATTTCCATGGGTTGGAAAGGCCCTTAGGTCTGACCAGAGAAGTCAATCCAGATGCAAGTGTTCATAGTTGGATGGCATAGACTTAAAATTAACAAATAGGTATGCACATATAAATGTGGTAAAAGTCGTGTACAAAGAAGCATGCAAAACAACTTTGTAACACTAACTTTAAAAACTTTTGGTAATGACACTGTAGTGATCATCATGGTTCACGGTAGCTCCAATCAAACAGGCAGAGGACCAGGTAAGCGTTGAAGCAATAATCTAGACATCCTTTCGGTGCGACTGTGCGCACCTCTTTGAACCCCCTTTTGAGTTTGTTCTAGTGGGTGAGCCGTACATCCCAAGTGTCCATAGCGTCTAGTTTTTAAACTCTTGAAAACGTGTTTCATATATTAGGTCAATTTATTTTACAAAAATGATTTTACACGAATCAAATAGTAGGTCACAATGAGCATGATATTTTGGCGCGTAAATAAAGACCAATATTAATGTTATAGTTACGATATGTATTATTCCATATTGCATGCAATTAGGTGTCAAAGCAAGTAACAATAATGCACATATAGGAATCAAAAACATATAAGGATAAACATCAATATTAAAACCACATATTGTTCCGAGTTCCCTTGCGAGTCTTCCCCAAACGGAGAAACATAAGACCGTCACTAGGATACAATACCTAGATCGCCCCATACATCGCAAAAGCAATTGAGTGGGTCTTGTGGCCGGGAAACACATAAAAACGCATGGCAATCTCAATTAACAAGTAATTACGCAATTTTATGTATTTAATAAACAATATATAATTCTAATCATCATTATAATTCTAATTAACAATTAATTAATTCTAATTAACATTTAATTCTAATTAGCATGTAATTCTAATTAACATGTAATTCTAATTAACAAATTTAATTTTAATTAAGAAATTAATTCTAATTATCAATATAATTTTAATTTGTGTGTGACTAGTTATTATTTATTAAAATTGACAAGTATTGCATATAGTTGTCAAAACAAAATAGAACGAATTTACTAAATTAGGTTTCATGCAGCCTTTTAAACATGTTTATTAATAAGAAATGTGTAACCCATAATCGCAAAAACGAGATGGCACTAATAGCACTGTTGCGATTTAGAACAAGTTAACCATTAACCTCTACGAGTACCCAGCGGAATTAGGATCTAGTAATTGCAATTAGGTTAACACATAATTAATAAAAAATAAGTAATAAAAGGGATAAAGAAAACTAACCCTCGTAGTCACCAAAGAAGTAGTTGACGAATAAAGAAACTTAGTGTTTAAAACAAACACCTCTATGGTTGCTCACACTACACGTCACACGACCACGTTAGGATGCTAGTGCTTGCTTCACGACAAACAAGGAAAACACTTTACTTGTTCTTGACTGCTTGAAACCAATCCGAATACTAAAGCAGCATGTGTTCAAATGATTGCAACATGAGAAAATTAACAAAGATTATTATTCTTTGATATAAAATACTTAGTACGAAAGTTACAAAAACAAACCAATGAGATTTGTTTTGTAGCCACATATGTTGACCAAAAGAAACCAATATTTTCTGTTTTGGTTCTAGGTTGTGCGTATTTTTGTGTAATATCGGATCAGATTAATTGAAAGGTTAAGGGGTGTATAAATAGCACATAAACTTGTCCACCAAGTTTAGTCCATCACCTCCTCAACTTTCACCAAACCGACACTTAGCTCCCCTCTAGAACCTTCTCATAATCAGCCACATTGGAAGGAGGTCCAAGAGCTTGGTTTTCCGACACCTAAGTCACTCTCTTTAATTTTAACATACATTTCAATTAGTTAAAGCGTTTAACGATTAAAACTAACATACGTTAAATTATTTCGTGAATCATATTGTACATTTAATAAATATAAACGATTTACATATATTAAATATACAATAAACGTACTCTTCATGTATTCGTGTGTGCCCCCAATAGGCTCACACATTTCTAGTCGTTTACGTGTATTTTAAACTCCACAAACCAACACCAAGGGCCCTCAAATTTAAAAGGCATCCAAATTTACCACATATATTGTTATGAATAAATTAGATGGAGGGTCTTTTTGATGTGTCCAAAATTGTATCTATCGTCCCTGAGAGTTTCAAGTTGCACTCACCGTCCTTAGCTTTGCAAAGAGATTCACCCGTGGTTCTTTTTTTAATTGGCCGTCTATTTTTCCGTTATCTCATCTTATTACACCCTCCACCCACATACAATATCATTTGTTTCTCTCTCTAAACCATCATCTTCTCTCACTTTCTCTCTCTAACTCTTCTTCTTCATTTATCAGATTCAACAAACATCTTTATCTTCATTTAGAAAAATGCCAATTTAAGAAAATAAAAAAGTATCTAAACCCTATTGGGATTTATAATCTAGTTAACCAAGTAACGCAACGAGTACGCTGCGAAATTGGATCTAGTTTATTCAATTAGGTAAACACGTAAATAAGAAACAATAATAATAAAAGGTAAATAGAAAACTAACTTTTGACGTCAGACGCCAACAAACCAACAAGAGAACCAAAGAAACCCAGATCTAAAATAGATTCTTGAGTATCACACACAAACACTTAAACTCATAAACGCTAGTCGAGAACGTTTAACCCAATCAACACCTTGAATTACTTGAATACCACGAACAAGAAAACCCCAAGAACCAATTTCTTCTTCCTGTCCGAGAACAGTTTTATATATTACCCGATATCGGAGAAAGAGTGTCCGATATATTATGTACCTTTCTGTCCGATAAAATGTCAAATAGAAAACCCCTTAGCCTTTTGCTGCTACAATTCACAAATAGGAATAAGCAAGAACAATGAATTCAGTAACACCTCTTAGATTAATATAATCCAAGTTCACGAATTCAATAAAACCAATAAACCAATCGATTCATAGAGGAAAATCTGATTGGTTGGAACCAACAGATAGTGGAATCAATTTGCATTTACCTTAGGGATATATTTGGTCAATTATTAGGGATAGTAACTTTTAGTCGTTTTCCGCAAATCCCATGGGTGTTTGTTTATATATACTTATAAACCTATTATGTCTTGGGCTCAAGACTTTTGCCTCAAGCTACAAAACCAACACCATCCGATCGGTTTAGAAAGACTAGGCCCAAGGCTTCCAAACCGACCCACATTTATAGTTGGAAAAACTCCATGGTCGTGTAAACGTATTGGATATCATGAATGCCTAAAACGGGTCGTAATATATGCAAGACGGTGTGGCCCCCATTCACACACTTCTAGTTGTTTATGTGTGTTTTAACTCCCATTAAACCAACAACTCCCACCAATGGCACACAAAACTAACGACAAAAAACGTTTAGAAACGCCTCACCGCTTTTAACTAAAAGTGTCTCAGATATAGTTTCATAAATCAAAGATGGTTATTAATGTCTTGCTTTTAATCATCCTTTGTTATAGATATCGTTAAACCATGGATATAGATCCTAACTCATTCCATATAGTTTAACAATAAAGATTCTAGTTATAGAATTTAATTAGATATACCAAATGTAATCAAGTATCATCTTGCATTACCATTTGGGTTCGGCCGAACAATTATCTTATTAACTATGGAGAGGGCCCATGGTATCTTTTCACATATCAAGTGGAGTAACAAATCCTTGTTGACTACAAGTGTTGTGGATGCCGCTCACATCAATTAAATATAGCTTTAAAACTACCTTATTCAGATAGCATTTTGCTTATAGTTACAAAAAATTGATATCCACACAACTTGCATCTTAAGTTCAAGGACTATTTTAACAAACCATTTTCAATATTTTACTTATGACAAGGATCCAAAAGTAAATGTTTGAATGTTGGGGTATCCACTATGCATCCCTTGTGAATATACATTAGTTTGGAGGGAACAATCCACATTCTCGTTAGAATATAACCAACACTCATATTTGACATACATAACAATATTCCCATATTGTTAACCGACAATGGATATATTTAGAACATTAAAATCATTCAAAGATTAAACATGCCAATATAGGATAACAATTATTATATGGATGAATAATAAATACCAAGTATCTTTATTCATCATAAAGTAAAAATTGTCTTTCAATCCGAATTATCCAAATACTAAAACAGATATGCATGAAACTCATTTAGTAAGTTGAAGTCTAATGTTTCCAACATTCTCAACCTTTCTTTACAAGAAAAAACTAAATAGTCATCCTGAGTAAATTTTCCTAATACTTGTTTCAAATTTCACATATAGTGGGGATAATTGAAATATAAGATGAGTGTCTTATCTCATATGATCATACTATTGCAAGAATCATAGTAATGGAGATGTCGCCTACCTTGCATGAGGTATTAGAAGTCAACGACATACCTGACCATCTTTACAGTTTCTAAAAGTATAAAGTATTCGCATTCCTTAATGTGTAATGCAACATTGCTCTATGTTAAGCATAACTAGTTAGCAGATTTATCATAAAAGATAAAATCCTACTTCAACTAGAATAAATAATCCTCTAGTATCATTTGTACTTATATAACACTAAATTCGTAAACATCTGTATTAACAATAATCTAAACACTCTCAATTAGACATTGTTGTTGTCAGCTCATCTTGTTCTTGTACAAAAGCAACAACTAGTCCTATACACAATATAATACATACATGATAAATCCTTAGTTAAAAACATAAGGTTTCCATCCATGTAATAAATTATTCCAATTGAAATATACCATTTAAGACTTGCTTGAATGATATATTGCATTTGTGTTCGACTTAATTTTTCAGCATTTGTTTATTCTAGGTAAACATTTATTTCAAGGTTGTTTGTTTTATTCCCTAAATCCAAAGTGAAGTTTCATTCCAAGCTTAAGGATTAATTTCTAGCTTAATTGAAATGATATCTTCAACATCTAAATTTTAAGGGAAAACACAGTGCTCCCACTTAATGTCAGATGTACTTAAGAGTTATCTTAATTCAGTCAGAATCATATTGTAATTAAATTCAAGATCTCATCTACTAGATTCATGATTCAATCCAAACATGGATTGCTTCAATTTTGTATACCACATAAAGATTATATAGATTCATAACCCTTTTGATTACACACCGTCCTCGCAAAAGGTAATCATAAAGAAGAAATTATAAAATCTTAATTGCCATATTCCATATACAAGGGAAATATGTATAACAACTAATTATCTTTATATAATTAATGCATGCATATATAAGAAAATCTAACCACAGTCAATTGTTTAAGTATGATTAAAAACTTCTATTTAAATGCCATGGATTAACACGTATACAATATTGTCCTTGTGAGCCTTTCTTCAAAAGAAACTCATTCCAACCTCATAGGTTAACTGTTAGACGAAATAATAACCAAGCTCAAAACTTGATTTTCCTTTTAAGGACTGCATCTTATCATTCATAGTTCTAAAACATTTATCAAATTCAGGATGTGATAATATATTTTAGTAGTTAGCTGATTTACAATAATATTCTAATTTATATCCCTTAGCATTGATATTAAAATATCACTCAAGCGATGCGGCATCCTTGCGGATTTATGAATGAGAATAACATTATACTTCGGTAGACATTTACATGTTTAACCTTAGTATGACATTAATAATTGGATTTTAGAAGGTTAAGTATTTTGTTCTGAAATAACTTCGAGATTTGTATGTGTTGTCACTTACTTTTGTAGTATTTAAGCAACAATAAATTGTTCTTTGGGAACCACAAAATACATTTTAAGTTCTCATCTCAAGATTTGTTAATAAAATGCTTCATAAGATTTTAATAAATTCAGACCTTAAATCAAGACATAATGGAATTCCTTCCAACAACTCTAATCAATTTGAGAAAAACTCTAATTTTGTATCACTCTTTAACCAAAAATCTAAGCAACAATTTTGTGTTTCATCAAGCTAGGAGAAACACCAAAACTACAATCTTCAAGCTAGGAAGTGTAGAAAAATCAAAAATCCAAAAGGGTTTAGGATTCTATTGGTTTAAGTGGAAAGACCAAAATCCCAAGATTAGGGGATGGATTGTCTTGAATACCTTCTTGGTTTGAACTATATTGAGTGTATCCACGACACACGCAATTTTCTAACCTTGATATATTTTAGAGGCAGAACAATTAAAGATATCATGAATCAAACAATATGAATAATGTTTGTTTCAACACTTTAGACATACCACAATAGAGTGGTATTCTATGGGGTTAATTCCATATATACCCAATTTAAACCTCTTAATGTCATATTTACCCAATCAAAAGTCATAATTACATATATACTCAATTTAAATGCAAAATTAGTCATATTTGTCCACAATACAAATTTATTCATTTTAAAAATCTTAATAATGATCAATGAAAAATATTTTGACTAATTTACCCTTCTTAATTGGGGACAAGTATTCTCGCCTTTCTTTAATTAGGTTAGTTTTACAGTAATAACATAAAATCATATGGTCTTTTTTTTTTTATTTTTCATCATCTCGGAGGAAAAGAGACATGTATATAAATGGTTACTAATCTACGTAGTGGAATACTTATTACACATGGCCCTACATTTGACATTAACCAGTGACGGACATAGAAAAAAAGGATGTGGGGGGCAAAATTTTTTTCACGATACGAGAAAGCAAAAAAATGTAAAGAAAAAACTAGAAACGAATGATAAATCAGTATTTTTACTTAGACATGAAAGATTTATAAGGTTTTAAAGAGTTAAATGTTGGATTTTATAATGATGGGGAAACTTGAGTTTTTAATGGGGGTCACTTTAAAAAAAAAAGGTCAAAATTAAATAAAAATTACACTAAAATATCAACTTTTTCGGCTAGCCATGGGAGGCGCGTGCCCCCTACTCTTACATGCTAGGTCCGTCCCTGACATTAACTATATGTAAATGGTTTATAATCTATATGTAAATGGTTTATAATCTACATACTCGGCTATTTTAATTGTAGACTGTTGCCAAAGCATGATGCTTATTTATTTCTTCTATTATTCAAATGTTCTTGTTGTTTAAGGCTAGCCCCAATGAGGTCCAATCCCCATCGATCGAGTGGTATAGACGATCGATCGCATGTCGATCGTGTCTCTGTGGAGGTAATCGATCGCCTCCCATTTGAGCCAATTGAATCGCCAGCGATGAATCCTTTAACGCAATGTGTATTCAAAAAAAAAAAAAAAAAGAAACATTACCCTATAAATACAACTAAAATCTCATCACAAATCTCACAACATATTTACACACTAACACAAATCTCACAATCATCTCTATCAAAAATCTCACAATCCTCTTTATCAAAAATGTCTTAGAAAACACCACCAACCAAAAAAATCCCGCTTGTCACAAAACGCCCCGCATATTTTAACAACACCGAATTCCGGTTAACCTGTCTCACCAATAATCAATTTCCAACTCAATATCAATCCCAACAAGCTCCACAACAACACCCTAACAATCCATTTAGTGGCCCATTTGTTCCACCGCAACAAAACATCCACTACCAACAACAACAACAAAGCTACTCCCGCCGAAGCAACCAATCTATGTATGGGTCACACGAATCGTGTACCGCCCAACAATGGATCTATCAACGATCATATTCAAATTATCAAGAATATTCTCGGTTAACCGATCAATCTTGAGGGTTTTGAAAACCAATTGTACAACAATCCTAATTTTTTGGAACGGATCGGGTTATCCCCGCCAAGAGTATCACGCTCGGTACCGTTCGATTTCATGGATCGTATCACGACTTAACTTGATGACGTAGAAGAAGAATGTCAGAAGAGACATCACCATCAAACCAAAGAAACGAAGCTACTAAGGCAGAAGGTAGTCGGAAAGAAGGCAAGAATGATTCGCGCTTTTCGAAGAAGACGTTCAAGTATCCGAGAATAGTAATCTAAACAACCAAAATGCTAAAGGATTTTGGCGTAAAGTCATTACATACTTTGAGAAGGAGGTTGTCGAGAAAGAACGTACAACTCTATCGTTACAAAGTGGAAAATAGGATTGGCCCTAGAGTTGGTCAAGCCATTTTTGAATAGTGGTGAGAATGACCTCACCATTTATACACGAGCGTGTGATGAATACCAACTAGTGTGTGTCATCCGCTTGTTTTGGGCATTGTTGGCAGATTTTGAGGGACCATTCCTTGGAAGGATAATGAGATCCGGCTTTTAAGCCAAGATGAGGGTCGCAAAAAGCAAGGACTTGAACCGACTCGATGTGCCTGCTAAACCGCTTGGTCGTGATGCCGCAAAGAAGAATAAAAAGAAATCTTCGGAGTCTTCGAAAGCTATGATTATGGAAGGTGTTGCGAAAATGGGGCAAGATCAAGTCCAGCTATGCATCTGGTTTGAAGAAAGAGCTGGAACAACGGCAAATCAAGTTGGAGATACAGAAAAGAGAGAGAAGGCGGAAGACAAAAATTGGCACTAGAAGAACAAAAAGTTGAATTAGAGGCTCAAAAGAAATATGATGCAGATCTCATGTTCTATTGCACGCCAATCGACGAATTTTTGCCCGCAAAGTACAACAACAAACAATGCAGAAACTCAAAGAGGCGATCAAGGCACGCCACAACCTAGATTTTTAATAAGTGTTGTAATGTTTTAATAAGTTTCGTAATGTTTTAATTTTCTTTGAATTATTATGTAACATTTTAATTATAAATGAAATTTTATTTTGTGTTAAAAATGTTTTTTTTAAAAAAAAAAAAAAAAAAAAAAATTGAACTTGGTCGCCCTATGCACCTAATCGTGAGAGAGAAAGCTGACGTGGCTGGGAAAATGAGGGGGATTGAATCCCCTCATTAGGGCTAGCCTAAAAGAGAATTTCTCCCGTTCTTCACAAAAAAAAAGTACGAAAAAGAACTTGCAGAAGTCATAATAGAGTTAGACATGGTTCCTTGTGTTTCTGTTTGGCTCCAGTCAGTAGTGGTTTTGTTTGGTCCCAATGGTGTCTAATAGAAAATTTATGTTTGATTAAGGGTATAATAGGTATTTACTTATGTAAACTTTGTTTTAACTAATTTAGTAATAGAATGGGTAGATATGACAATTATAGTGTTAAAATTGGGTATATTTAACATTATGATTTTTAGTTGGACAAATATGACATTTAGGAGTTTAAATTGAGTATATATGGAATTAACTCTATTCTATGAGTATTAGAATTGTGAGACTATATCAGAACTCCATAGATAACTTAATTCTCTTTGGACCAAATACTTGTCAATTGGGTCAGGGCAAGTTACATATTAAGTATTTATGAACCAAATGCATGCTATAATGTATATTCATTGAATAATACAAGAACCTTATGTTCACGTGTTCACAAGAAGACAGAACTATTCAAGAATTATATGTTCATGTGTTTACAAGAAAACATAACATGTCAATAATACATTATAAGTCTTTGAATAATTCAAAGGCCTCATGTTTATGTGTTAACTGGAAGACATAACAATTTTACTATATACTTATGTTATAAGTCATTGATTAATTTAAGGACTTTATAATTATGTCTTAACATGTAAGCATAATTATACTAACAAAAGTAATCATGAACGCAAACTCTTGAGTTCTGTAGTAATTTCAAGTTAATTTTATACTTCAGAATTATGATTATTGTCATTTAACCAAAATTATGTTGACTAAAACATGTAGTCAAAATATTGAAGTATTTTTACACTATATCATGACATTTGAATGTAGTAGGGAAACAAACATCTTGCGTGTTCAAGTCCTAGTAGAATCATTATTAGAATGTAGTAGGGCAACAAACATCTCGCATGTTTAAGTCCTAGTAGAATTCTTATTTATTAACATGTAGTAGGGCAATAAACATCTCGCGTGTTTAAGTCCTAGTAGAATTATTAATTTTCTTACCTTGCGGTCAAGAGATACCAATAATATTATTGTTCCTTGCACACACTTTGAGATTTCTCTCACTTGTGTAAGGCACAACATCATATTATGAAAACAAACAACATGTGATTGATTGTGTAAACAATATGATAATGTCATAGATATTATAAGTAGTTTTAGAGCCATAACTTTTAATAAGGAATTGCGGATTATTATTCTATAGATAACGCTTCGTAAAAACAAAGCAGAAAGGCAACGAGTTATCTTACAAAACAAAATGCAATTTTCCTTTAAGCAATGGTCGTACATATTCGGAAAGTAATGAATTATTTCAAAGCAAGTTTGAAATGATATGGGTGACTAACAAGAAAATATATCCCGTAGCTCCCACTGAAATTGACAACATTATAGGAATGTCATTTCAGTAATAAAATGCAATTGATCCCACTGGATTTGCCAACATTGTAAGGGTTACATTTCCAGTAGAAAACATAGAGCAATTTTATACACTTTCATATTCTCTTCGAATGCCTACGAGTAGCAATGTACTTAGGTATTGAACAGGGTATATAAAGTTCTACTTATTGTAGATATAATGGACCAACCATTCTTTCTTTTAATTAACTTGAATCTTTAGCATGAAATTCCTCCTTTATCGTCTACATAGCCCCAAGGGTATTTAGCACTTTAGGAATAATAAGAGTACAAAAAAATTACCTAGGGAATATTCTAGTAATTTCTTTACTCTTTGCGGTTTAAACTCATACATCATGACTAGTGCAAGATGTCATTTATTTTGGTATCTATAAAAAAAATGTTTTCTAGTTACACAAAATATTCTATCTTTCAATTATTTTCTAGACCTTAAAAGGGTAATGAAAGATCATAAACGAGTTTATGAATTTGTAATCCTATCTTAGTTTGTCAAATAAGGAGAAAAGATAGGAATAAGTCTCACTCTTTTTACCAGGAAAAGAGACTAAGTTTGTCTTTTAAAGAAAACAACTTTGTTTACGAATTATGTTGGAATCAACACAATTATTCAGAACATAGAAAGTTCAATTATAGTATTTTCGATAATTACATTCTTAAAAGAAATAACTACCCAATTAATTGCTAATTAAGACTAAGATCCATCTTGCACTCCCACTTATTTACCAGAGGTCTGACCAGTGAGTAGCTAAGTAGGACAAGAGATAGCATTGCATAATGCAACTCTTAGATTTATGAGACTGATCAAGACATTAGTAGAAAAGTAATAATGTCTTGAGCATGTTTAGTTCTCATCTTATGCCTCAAGTTCAAGGTCTGACCAAGCCAACTCGAAATAAGTCGACCAAGTATGAACTTGCAAAAATAACCAAAGGTCTGACCTAATAGAAATAATCACCATGGGTTGGAAAGGCCCTAAGGTCAGACCAAAGAAGTCAATCTAAATGCACGTGTTCATAGTTGGATGGCATAGACTTAAAATTAACAAATAGGTATGCACATAAATGTGGTAAAAGTCGTGTACAAAGAAGCATGCAAAACAACTTTGTAAACTTATTTTAAAAACTTTTAGTCATGATACTGTAGTGGTCATCATGGTTCACGGTAGCTCTAATCGAACTCACAGGGAGGCGGAGGACCAGGTCAGCGCTAGGCAATTACAGGAAATCCTTTAGGTGTGACTGCGCGCACCTCCTTAAACCCCCTTTATATATTGTTCTAGTGGGTGAGCCGTACATCCCAAGTGTCCATAGCGTCTAGTTTTTAAATTCATGAAAAACTTGTTTCATAGTTTAGGTCACTTTATTTAAAAAAACAATTTTTCCACGAAACAAATAGCAGGTCACAATGAGCATGATATTTAGGCGTGTAAATAAAGACCAATATTAATGTTATGATTACGATATGTATTATTTCATATTGCATATAATTAGGTGTCAAAAACAAGTAACAATAATGCACATAAGGAATCACAAACATATAAACATAGAAATCAATATAAACACATATTGTTCCGAGTTCTTTCGCGAGTCTTCCCCAAAAGGAGAACCATAAGACCGTCACTAGGTACGAAACCTAGATCGCCCCATACATCACAAAAAGCAATTGAGTGGGTCTTGTGGCCGAAAAAACACATAAAAAGCATGGCAAACTTAAGTAACAATTTAATTATGTAATTTTATGTATTTAATAACAATATGTAATTCTAATTATCAATATAATTCTAATTAACAAATTAATTCTAATTAACACTTTAATTCTAATTAACAATTTAATTTTAATTAACAAATTAATTTAATTTGTGTGTGTCTTGTTATTTTTTTATTAATAATTGACAAGTATTGCATATAGTTGTCAAAACAAAAATAAAACGAATAACTAATTAGATTTCATGCAGCCTTTTAAACATGTTTATTAAAGCGTGTAACCCATAATCGCAAAAACGAGATGGCTCGTGATGCCACTGTTCGGATTTATAATCTAGTTAACCAAGTAACGCAACGAGTACACAACGGAATTGGATCTAGTTTATGCAATTAGGGAAACACGTAAATAATAAACAATAATAATAAAATGTATATAGAAAACTAACCTTTGACGTCATCTGCATGCTATCAAACGAACAAGAGAACCAAAGAAAGACAGTATCTAAAATAGATACCTCTACGAGTATCACACACAAACACTTAAACCAAGTACGTTTGATAAACGCTAGTCGAGAACGTTTAACCCAATCAACACCTTGAATTACTTGAATACCACGAACAAGAAAACCCTAAGAACCATTTTCTTCTTCCTATCCGAGAACAGTTTTATATATTATCCGATATCGGACAAAGAGTGTCCGATATGTTATGTACCCTTCTGTCCGATAACATGTCAAACGGAAAACCCCTTAGCCTTTGGCTGCTACAATTCACAAATAGGAATAAGAAAGAATAATGAATTCAGTAACACATCTTGGATTAATATAATGCAAGTTCACGAATTCAGTAAAACCAATAAACAATCGAATCTTAGAGGAAAATCTGACTGGTTGGAATTTTTGGGTTTTAGGTTCCTCAAGTCATGAATTATTCTAAGTGTTGGAACCTCGGACAGAGTTAATGAAACCACAGACAGAAGAATGAATCCACTGCTGATATGAAACCGCGACTAGTAGTAATATAGAACCACTGCTAATGTATTGTAAGCACTTCTAGTTTTGTATAGTCGGTTTAATATTTTGTATTAGATAAATATGGAAAAGATATTTATCTTGTAGGTTACGTATTGTATTATGTAAAGGACTCCTTAGCCTATAAAAGGAGGTCCTAGGTTAGATTAGATATACGTATGTTTTATATCTAAGGTCGATACACTTCAAGGTTGTAAAACCCTAATATTGGTTAGAGTATTCGTTATTAATATAATTGAGGTGTTTAAGAGTTATTATTATTGTTCTTCTTCTTAAGGTTGAATATTAAATTCCGCGTAATATTTAACAAGTTGTTACTAAGTCAGTTTCTATAAGGATCGTTTGCTCAACTGGGATCAACAAGTGGTATCAGAGCTTGTGATCTAGAAACTGAAACCAAGAAGAAGTTTAGTTATGTTCTATTCAAGTAAGTTAAGATGTCTGATGAAAATCACATGGTTACTGCATCAAAGGTGCTCATGCTCAAGCAGGATGAGTACCAAGTTTGGAGAATGCGAATGAGGCAATACATTCGTATGATTGATTACACTATCTGGGATGTTATTGAAAAGGGTGATACTCTTCCCTAGAAGGGTGATGTTGGTAAAGAGATAGCCATTGTTAGTGAGGTTGACAAGGCTAAAAGGAAGCTGGAGATCAAAGCTCATAGTATTCTCTCCATGGGAATACCTAATGAGTATGCTTTGGACTTTGAACAATATGAGTCTGCTAAAGAGTTAATGGATGCTATTGAAACAAGGTTTGCTGGTAATGAAGCTACCAAGAAATCAAGGAAGAATATGCTCAAGCATCAGCTTGAAAACTTCACTGCTCTTAGTGGAGAAAAACTTGATGACACTTATAACAGACTTCAAAAACTCATCAGCCAACTGAAGTTAGTGGACTACAAAGTTGCTCAAGAAGATATCAATTTGAAGTTCATCAAAAGTTTATCACCTGACTGGGCTGTGCACACAGTTGTGTGGAGAAATAAGGATTACTTTGAAAAGATGACTCTGGACAATCTTTACAACAACTTGAAGGTTTATGAGTCTGAGAACAACATTGCTGGTGCATCTTCAACTAGTCAAAATATTTCTTTTGTTTCCACTAATCACAAGAGCTCATTAGATGTATCCAATGCTGCCTATGGAATAACCACGGCCATTGCTAACAATACCACTGTTAGTGATAATGTCAGTTATGGTGCAATTTGTGATTTTCTGGTTGATTAAACTACCAGTGTTACTGTTTTGAACCAAGATTTAGATCAGATTGATCCTGATGATCTTGAAGAAATAAATCTTCAATGGCAGATGGCAATGTTGACTCTCCAAGCAAGGAAGTTCTTGAGAAGAACTGGAAGGCAAGTTAAGTATGATGGTCAAAGGAGAGCTTGATTTGACAAAAGCAAGATGGAGTACTTTAACTGCAACAAGAAGACCACTGAAGAGCCTGCTTCTTCTTCAGCATTGGTTGCTCAAGATGGTATTGGTGATTATGACTGGAGTGATCAGATTGAAGAAGGTCCCAAAGCAGCTTTTCTTGCTAGTGAAGCTTCTAAAGAGCATAACTTTGCTCTTATGGCCTATGCTTCATCTTCTGGTTCAGATTCTGAGGTATCTAATGATTCTAAAAATTCTACTTGTTCTTTTAAATCATTTCAAGATAACTTAGAATCACAAAAAGCTATTATTGAGAGTTTGAGAAAAGAAGTTGATAGACTGTCTCTAGATAACTTAGGATAGTTGGTCTAGAAAGTGTTGAAGAAAAGCTTAATTACTGTATTAAATGTGAGTTTGAGTATGTTGATAAGATAAATATACTAGGTGGTGAAATTGATCTTAAAAACAGAGAAATTACAATGCTTAAAAAGAAACTAGAAGAGGCAGAGAGTGTAAAACAAGAAGCCCTAGTAGTAAAAGAAAAACATGTTGTTAGGGTTGCTAAAACACAGTATGCTTATGATCTAGTAAATAAGCCAATAGTTCAAAATTTGTTCAAGGAGGGTACTGGTATTGGTTACAATGATACGCCACCACCACCTCTTATGAAACATCCACCACCTACAAAAGAACTGTCATTTAGCAGTGAATTTAGTTTCAATAAACCTGTAGGTGAAACTAGCAAGATTGAATCACCTAAGATAGGTTCTGATAAGTCATCTGATGCTCCTACTATTGAAGATTGGGAATCAGATTCTGAGGAAGATAGATCTAAATCAACACAGCCTGAAAAGATAGAAAATGTTAAGAAAGTTGATTCTAAGCAAGCCAAAATTATTCCTAGATTTGGAGCACCTATTTCTAGGAAAGTGGTAGATTATAAGGAGATACCTAGGGAACAGATGAAAAGATACATACCTAGGGCCAATCACAGAAACTTTAATGGCATAATTTCTAACAGGTTAGGAGATGAGTTTCAATGTGTCAAGAAGGCTTGTTTTAAATGTGGTAGTTTTAAGCACTTACAGAGAAACTGTTATAAAAACCAATCACAAGTTTGGAACCAGTGGAGGAGGGTAAATCATCAAAACTTTTCAAAGAATACTATCCCTCATCCTAACAAAAATATGGTTCCAAGGGCAGTGTTAATGAGGAATGGTAAAACAAAATCTATAATCACTGCCGCACCTAAATGGGTTTCAACCACTGCCAAGCAAAATGTAACCACTGCTAAGCAAAATTTATCCACTGCTAAGCAGAATATCACCACTGATTCAAAAGAAGTTTTAAAAATTCCAAAGGTGATAACTGACACAGTGGTTGGAAACCATTTTTATGCTGTTAAGGCCTCAGCTAGCTGGCAATGGAAGCCTAAGACCAAGGTTTTACATCATGTCAGCTGTGCATCAATGGACCTAAAGAAATTTGATTATGTTGATGCACAGGGCAGACCCAAGTCAGTATTGGCTTGGGTCCACAAAAGGAACTAACTTGTTTAAGTTCATGTGCAGGGCAATCTACAAGATGAGCTAAAAGACAAAGGAATTTTTTATAGTGGTTGCTCTGGGCACATGACTTGGGATGGGAGCAACTTGGAGGATTTTGAAGCTTTTGATGGAGGATATGTGGCATTTGGAAATGATCCAAAGGGAGGAAAGATACTTGGCAGAGGCACAATCAAAACAGGGAAATTAGACTTTGAAAAGGTCTATCTGGTACAGGGAATAAAGTACAATTTATTCATTGTTTCTCAAATGTGTGATAAGAAAAACTGGATACTTTTTGGGGAAACTGAGTGTGTGGTGTTGTCACCTGATTTTCAGATGCCTGATGAAAAGTATATACAGCTTAGGGTACCTAGGAAGGAAAACATATATTATTTTGATCTTAAAGATGTAAATCCTAATAGGTCCTTAACCTGTTTGTTTGCTAAAGCATCAGTAGATGAGTGTAAATTGTGGCATAGAAGGTTAGGTCACCTTAATTTCAAAACAATCAATAAACTGGTAAAGGGCAACTTAGTGAGAGGGTTACCTTCTAAGGTTTTTGAGTGTAAGGAACTTTGTGTGGCTTGTCAAAAAGGAAAACAACATAGAGCCTCTTGTAAGACCAAAACTGTTAACACCATCACACAACCACTGTTTATGCTTCATATGGACTTATTTGGACCTACCTTTGTTAAAAGTTTGAACCATAAGCAGTATTGCCTAGTTATCACTGATGATTATAGTAGATTTTCTTGGGTATACTTTTTGGCTGCTAAGAGTGAGACTAGTGAGATCCTCAAGAGTTTCATTACTAAGATAGAAAATCTAGTAAATCATAAGGTCAAGGTAATCAGATGTGATAATGGAACTGAGTTTAAGAATGATGTGATGAATCAGTTCTGTGTAGCTAAGGGTATAGAAAGACAGTTTAGTGTTGCTAGAACACCACAACAGAATGGTGTAGCTGAAAGGAAAAATAGAACACTAATTGAGGCTGCTAGAACAATGTTGTCAGAGTCTAAGTTACCAACTACCTTTTGGGCTGAAGCTGTAGGCACTGCATGTTATGTGCAGAATAGAAGTAAGGTAGTGAAGCCTCATAACAAGACCCCCTATGAGCTGTTACATGATAGGAAGCCAATGATTGCATTCCTAAAACCTTTTGGGTGCCCTGTTACTATCTTGAATACCATAGAATACCTAGGCAAGTTTTAAGAAAAAGCTGATGATGGATACTTTTTAGGCTATTCTACAAATAGTAAAGCCTTTAGAGTATAAAATAGGAGGACTAGGATTGTTGAAGAGAACTTACATGTTAAGTTTAGTGAAGAGACTCCTAGTGTTGAGACCAAAGGACCAGACTGGCTGGTTAACATTGATATGCTAACCAAATCTATGAATTATGAGCCTATCATTGCAGGAACTTCCACTAATGTTGATACAGGTACACAAAAGGATTCTGATGCAGAAACAATTTCTAAGGAAGCTGATTCTCCATAGGAGTTCTATTTGGTTGAAAAGTGGAAAGCTGGTTCTGTCTCACCCATCATTGATAAACAAGGTCCCACTGATGATGATGCCTTGAATTCTGAAAGCAAACTTGATCATCATCAAGATAAGGATGAGTTGTTGAAAGATAACTCAGTGTGGGTAGAAGAAATTGAAAGAAAGAAAAGGCATTATGAAAGCACTGCTAAGCCAAACGAAAGCACGACTAGGTATAATGAAAGCACTGCTAAGCCATCTTCTACCACTGCCAGTACAAATGACACCCCGGCTGCAATTACTGATGATAGTACTTTCTTTGGACCAACTGCAAAGCCATTATTTGGTGAATAAGAGTATCCACATGATCCTGACATGCCTATCATTGATTGGGAGAAAGGGGGATTTTAAAGGTCGAGGTTCATCTTGATAAGGGTAACGAAACAATGGGTGTGAATCATCAGTGGATGATGATGATGATGATGAGGAGGAGGAGGTTAGATTGATGATTTCTGGTTTCGTAGACATGGTTGTTGTTGCTGATAGTAAAGTTATTGAGAAACTAGGGGTTTGGAAGTAAATTGGGGGAAATTGGTATGTGTTTATTGTGTTTTGAGATTATCTTATAGGCGGAGTAAAAGGTATAGGTGGTTGAGGAGTTAATGAAGTCGTTTGACCTTGGTCAAGGAATTAATGACTGGAAGTTGACCTATTGATTTGGTGGTTAGTCTTGGTCTAACCACTGCTAGTATTTTCTTTGAATCCATTTCTAGTTATCTAACCACTGCTAACCTTAACTCTATTTTCAGTGTTTGGTTTATGTTTGTGATATGCAGGTATGAAGGATTATTGTATACTTTGGAGCTTTTGGAGTTTTTGCTGGTTTGTTAAAAAAAATGTGTGTGTTGATTGCTGTAATCCTTCATATTTTTGTGAGATATCACTATTTTTGACAAAGATTTGCTTGCTGTATCTCTTGGTCCACTGGTTGGAGTGAAATTTTGTATCCACTGCTAGTGTCTTTATAACCACTGATAGAGGTTTTGAAACCACTGCTAGCATGTTGCTGATTTTTGGATACTTGAGGGGCTGTTTGGTAACTTTGGAGAAAACACATTTATATCCCCAAATCACTGATAGATCATTTTATTGATCTCCAAATCACTTCCAATTGGCGCTTTACATAAACCCAAACCACTTTCATCTGTTCAATTCACAAATCCCACATCACTCACATCATCAATCATCATGCCGAACCAATGCTCCAACATCCATAACCTAGTTGCTAATTTGATAAAAAACAATCGATCCGAAGGTTTTCATCAAATGATTTATTTCCTTACTAATAGCCCTATCCACTTTTCATTAACTGTTGCACCCACCATTCTTAAAGCCTATATTCATCAATTCTGGGGAAATGCTAAGCTTGAGGAGATAGATGGGGTTGAAGTATTCAGTACTGTTGTGGATGACAATGAAGTTTTGGTTGATGAGGGAATCATTAGAGGTGTTTTGAAGTTGGATGATGCTGATGGTGTAGTTAATTTGTCTGATGCTGAGATCTTTGAAGGTTTAGAGAGGCTAGGATATACTAGGAGGGATGATAAGGTAAAATTTTTAAAAGGCATGTTTTCTCAACAATGGAAGTTTTTAATACATACCTTGTTGCTGTGTATAAGTAATAAGACCACTGGATTTGATGACTTTCCTTCCAAAATTGCTACTGCTGTTATATGTCTATCTGAGGGGAGGAAGTTTAATTGGTCTAGGATGATTTATGATGGGTTTGTGCAGAATATTAGGAAGAAGGGTAAATATTACTTATATCCTAGGTTTGTGCAACTGATTGTGGAAAGTCAAATAGAAGAACCTGTTAAGCATACTAACGAGTATGAAGTGCATTATATGCTTCCTAAGGTCTTTGCACATATGAGGAATCAGAATCCTAATTTTCAAATAAGAGATGTTCCCTTATTCCCACATATGCTGATTTTGCCTGCTATACCTGAGTTTGATGAAGGTCTTGAGACCCAACCCATAGAACCTGCACCCACTGCTAGTACACCTCAACCCACTGATGGTACAATTGAACCCCCTGTTAGTGTATCTCACCCCACTGCTAGTCAATCCCAAACCACTGTTAATCTAATTTTGTGGACTAGGAGGAGGAAGGGCACCAATCCACCTCAGGCTGGTGTTAGTGGTGTTGTACATGAGGCTGTCACAAGTTGTGGAGGTGACATGATTGGAAGGGCTTCCACTACCGATTCATGCTTAGATGCTGGTCAGGATAGTGGAAACATCATTAAGACCCAACCTTTGGCAACTCCTAATATGGAGAGTTCCTTGGAAATTAATACAGGTGGAGGAATCCCTAGCCAACTAGCTCTATCAGGGTGCATAGATGATCAGGCAAGGTCTGGTGCTATGTTTGCTTTATTCAAGGATTCACCTCTCGGAGCAGTTAACACAGCTCGAAGTGATGAGGATAGTTTGGAACATGAAAATGAATTGACGGATCCTAAACTGGTACATGATGACTTTTCCAATGAACCACCTCTCGGACCAGTTAACACAGGTCGAAGTGGGGAGGATATTCTTGAACACTTAAATGAATTGACGGCTAAATGTACCAAAATGGCGGTTACAATCTCAAGTCTTCAAGAGTTGGCTGTGTTTCAGGGTAAAGAGATTAGGAGGCTGAAGCACAGGATGTTTGTTTTGGAGAAAGTGAGGAGACCTGGGGTTGCTGTTTTAAGGAAATTGAGAAAGTTGAAAAGAAAGGTGGACTCCTCTCCAGCTGTGAATATGGAGAATGTAACCAAACAGGGGAGGAGTGAAGGCATGAATTCAGGGGAGGCTGTTAGTGTGCATATGGAGGAGGATGTAGATAGTGGAGATCAAGGAGAACAATTTGTGGTATTTGATAAAGATGTGAATGAAGCTGTTCTTGAAAGTTTGAAGACTGTGGTAGAAGATGAGGTGATGCAGGACAGAACCACTGATAGTGTGTCTGCAACCATGGCTAGTATTCTTGAAACCACTGCTGCAGTTTCAGAAAAGGTAATCACAACCACTCCCACTTTAGTCTGACCCACTGCTATCATAACTACTTCTACAATTGTTACAACCACCTCTGAATAACCACCTAAATCAAAAGAAATTGAGAAGGAGGTTGCAAGTACATTGATCAATCTAAGCAAAGCCTCATCTAACCCTACACCCATCATTGCACATGTTTCATCTCTTAAATCTACTGCAACCAAACCCAAAGGTAAAAGTTTAGTTATTGGTGAGCCTTTGAAGAAGAAGGTGGCTCAACCAGACATTGGTAAGGGTAAAGGTATTGCAGCATCTGTTTTGAAGTTTAAAAGTGTAGAAGAACAGATTGCTTATGATGAAGAGTATACAAAAAGCATACTAGCTGAAGAGGAAGCAGCTGCAAAGAAAGAAAAGCAAGAAGAGGAGGAGGCTACTCAGAAATGGTTAGCTAAATGGTATGAAACACAAAACTATCTTCAAGCTTCTAATAAAATACAGGATGAGTATACTACTCAAGAATGGGCATTGTTAGATGTTGATGAAAGAGCTAGAATCTTGGGTGAATGGGCAAGAAAGATCAGTAAGGAAAAGAAGCAAGTTAAAAGGAAGAAACCTCCTACAAAAGGTGAGATGAGAAATGTACTGTTGAAGATTATTAAGAATTCAGGCATACATATTTCTGAAAATCTTAGTAAATGTTCATTTGAGAGAATTCATGAGCTTTATCTGATGTGTATGAGGATTAATAATGATGATTTTCTTCCAATGAATTCTAAAAAAGAAGAAGAGTGGATAAAAAAGTAGTCAAAAGAGAAAATCTGAGATTCAGGAGACATCTGGTTCTAAAAGAATGAAAGTGAATGAAGATGGTAATCAAATTATCTCTTATGAATTTGAGCTTAATGGAAGTGCAGGATGCTGGAAAATACAAAGAGTCAGTAATGAAGTTTCTGAGTTTGTGACATTTTCACAGATGCTTCAATATCTGGATAGAGATGATTTGATGAATCTTTGGAAGCTTTACAAGAATAAATTTGGTGATGTACATCCAGATGACAATCATGAGAGAATGGTTTATGATCACTTGAAGATTTTGTTTGAACCTACTCATGATGAACCTGAATGGAAAGGACTCTACAATGGTCAAGTTACAAGATGGTTTTTATATCAAACTTGTGGAGTTCATGTGCTAACTGTGTCTGGAGAAGTTATTCATATGCTTGTAGAAGGTGATTATCCTAAATTGAATAATTATCCAGAAGTTATTAATCAGATGGTGAAGCCTGGTGGTTTGAAGATGTTGATGTCCTATGATGGTCAAGCTTACAGTTTGTTGCTGAAGTATGAGACAATTCTTAAAACTAGTAAGTGTTTGGATACATTCTCCAATTCAGAATTTTTGAGCTTAAAAGAAACTTGAGAATTCTATTTGAATGTATCAAGTTTAGGGGAGGATTGTTGGGTTTTAGGTTCCTCAAGTCATGAATTATTCTAAGTGTTGGAACCTCGGACAGAGTTAATGAAACCACGGACAGAAGAATGAATCCACTGCTGATATGAAACCGCGGCTAGTAGTAATATAGAACCACTGCTAATGTATTGTAAGCACTTCTAGTTTTGTATAGTCGGTTTAATATTTTGTATTAGATAAATATGGAAAAGATATTTATCTTGTAGGTTACGTATTGTATTATGTAAAGGACTCCTTAGCCTATAAAAGGAGGTCCTAGGTTAGATTAGATATACGTATGTTTTATATCTAAGGTCGATACACTTCAAGGTTGTAAAACCCTAATACTGGTTAGAGTATTCGTTATTAATATAATTGAGGTGTTTAAGAGTTATTATTATAGTTCTTCTTCTTGAGGTTGAATATTAAATTCTGTGTAATATTTAACAAGTTGTTACTAAGTCAGTTTTTATAAGAATCGTTTGCTCAACTGGGATCAACAGGAACCAACAGATAGTGGAATCGATTTGCAATTATCTTAGGGATATATTTGGTCGATTATTAGGGATAGTAACTTTTTAGTCATTTTTCGTAAATCACATGGGTGTTTGTTTATATATACTTATAAACCTATTATGTCTTGGGCTCAATACTTTTGCCTCAAGCTACAAAACCAACACCATCCGATCGGTTTAGAAAGACTAGGCCCAAGGCTTCCAAACCCACCCACATTTATAATTGGAACAAGTGCATGGGTCATGTAAACGTATCGAATATCATGCATGCATAAAACGAGTCGTAATGTATTCAAGTAATAAACGATCGTCACGTACTCTCGTATTTAATGTGTGTGCCCCCATAGGCTCACACACTTCTAGTCATTTATGTGTGTTTTAACTCCCACAAACCAACAAACCCACATCTATAATTTGGCCACCCCCTAGCCGGTCAACATTCTGGCCGCCACTCACCATTTCGTCTGCCACCCACTTGCGTGGTGATTGGGTTTTAAAGGCGGTGGTGGGTATGAGTTTTTTAGATTTAAGTTTGTTTAAGTATGATTTGTAAATTTTTTTCTTTCTTTTAAGATCTAAGTTTGTTTAACTAACTTACATTGTTTTGAAGTTTGTAGTCAGGTAGTCAGTTATAAAGTGTTGGAATCACTCCTAAACAGTATTTCAAGTATTTATATTTCACATGTGGTATCACATGTGGGCCCATAACCCACAGGTCCCAGGATCGTATTTGATTCATTGAATAATTGATTACGAAGAGGATTATTTATCACTTATTTGAAGGTGAAGTGGAATTACTTGGTTTGTGTTCTTATTATATAAGACTTGCAAAATCTAGTTTTCATAGGTCAAGAGGGTGGATGGATGAAGACCTAGTAAACTATCACTTAAAGGAGTTACATTGTAGTGCTCAGTGTCTCATACTAGTTGAGGATTCTTGTCAAGGGATTGCGGTCTACTTATATTTGATGGGTATAAGTATGGAGTTCCGTGGATAGTACAGATTTAAGACACAAGTTTGAGAAATTCTACTTCTTCATCAAGTCTGTTATATTTGGTTTTCTTCACAAGTGATCATTACAAGGAGCTTACCGATTTGAAGAATCAAGAAGATGGTTAATATATGAGTTTTTAAGGGAAGCTTATTGTTAAATGTTTAACCATCTACATGCATCACTCAAGGGGAAGTGTTTGATTTTTACTACTGTTGATCATTATTACTACTGCTAGTTGAAGTTTTCTACTGTTTTGGATCCATTTTTCCTATGGTGCGTAATGGTGGGTGATTTGAAGCATTGGATGGCTTAGATTGGAAGTATGATATTGGTTCGTGGTGGTCAAGATCATTATTTGCATACGTTCCCTATTTAGATAATAACAAAAAGGGGAAGAGATGTTTGAGTGACATGGCATGGATTAAGGGGAAGACAAAGGAAGACATACTTGTTTCATTCATGGTGAGATCCCTGATCTCAATTTCTCTACTTCGTCTAGGGAAGTTCGTTCAAGAATGGTTTTGTCATTATCAACTAGGGGAAGATTGTTGGGAATTATACGTTTGAGTTGATAAAGACAAAAAGAATGAAACAAGAGGGACTTAATATGACAAGAAGGAAACCTACTAAAAGATGGAAGGGCTTGCTTGCAATAGAAGTTTTATTATTTAGTCCTTATCCTCTAGTATATAAAGAGGACATAGGTGTAGGTTTTAATTAAGTCTTCCAAGATGTAGTCGACTAGAGGAATGTGTGTAACCTAGGCGTAGCGTATAAACGCCTAGGGTTTAGTGGTTTAGTTAGTTAGTGTTAGATCAAGTCTTTGATCTTTATTATTGTTTAGTTAGAGATGGTGAATGAAAAACCTTGTTCATAATAATATTGATTCTATGTTTGAATATTCCGCCTTTATTATTATGTGTTCCTAGATATAATATTAGACCTCGTCTAAGAGCTTACAACGATCTTCACATGTTTGTTTAAGGTCAAGCTTATGTAGAAGGCCCATAAGCTTTGGCCCAAGCCCAATAAGGAATAGGGAAGGAGAGGGAGTGTTGTCCTAGCTCCTTGCCTATATAAACCATGTAATAACCCTCACTTGAGGGTTGGTTGTTCAAGTTTTTCTCTCATTCATACTCTTTGCCTAAACCGTATTATTATTTACGTGTATGTGTGTGATTTACTTGTTCATCCGCCTTCATCTCTTTCTCTATAACTTGTGTTTGTAAAACTAGTGACCTAACAGTGGTATCAATCGCCAAATAGTTGGGTGCACACTTTGTTTTTGAAGTTTTTGGTTTAAGGTCTTACGCGTAAAGATAACGCCATCTTTGGTTCTATTAAAAACTCGTTTTTTACACTTTTAATCCAAGATTCTTGTACTTTCAATGTTTTGAGGTGTTAAAATACTTGGTTTTGGCAAAAAGTTTCAAACTTTACGCGTGGATTTACGTTTTTAAGCTTGTTTTTGTTCGTGGGTGTCGTTTTACGCGTAACCCGTTTAGCGCTTTTGGTACATCAAAATTCACACTTTTGTGTTCTTTTGGTACTATTGAAGCTATTCCATAACAAACATCTGGTTTAGAAACACATTTGGGCAAAATCAAAGTTACGAGTAATCCTACACGTATCAAAACCCTAAAATTACGCGTAAGATTTTTCCTTGGTTTGATCTTCATTTTCTGGTTTATTCCGTGTTTTCTTACTTGGATAAGTCTGAAAATACGTCGACTTTGGATATCTTTTGCACTGTGAAGTGTAAAAGATCATTTGGGCAAAACCCTAAAATTACGCATAAGCATAAGCTTACGCGTAGAAATTCTACGCATAAGATTCACTTTACGCGTAAACTTAGTTCTACGCATAAGGTAATCCTACGCCTAACTTTCTACGCCTAACTTTTGTCTACGCATAACTTTAGTGCTTTTATCCTACTTACACGTAAGCTAAAACCTACGCGTAACTCCTCATTGTTACGCGTAACTTTTGGTGTTTTTACGCATAAGTGCTACTTGGTTCTTGTCTTTTCTACACCTAAGGACACTTCATCAACAAAGGTTCATTCGACTACAAAGATCCATTTTTACCACACAAGTTTTTCAACATGTCACAACCACCATACTCTAACTATTTCCCTTACACTTATCCTAAACGACAACAACAACTAAGTCCACAACATCAGCAATGGAATCAACAACAAGCAATTTATCAACAACAATTTAATCAACAACATACTCCACAACTTGCTGCAAATCCACAACCTCAAATGGTTCAACCACCACCAAGTCTTCAAGCTCAACCGTACACAAATGAATTCAATCAACATCCATCAAGGAACACTATGAAGGAACCCACTTGGTTTGCATAGATGTGTGAAGCTTTAGCGACCAACAATCAATTCATGAGGTGGATCACTTGATAGACCTCCGATGCTCACTCCGAAACTACGATCAATGGGTGATAAGGTTCTTTAGGTTTTGTGATCTAAATAAGCCACATGGAAAGTTCTTAAAGAAGGTTATCTTGGAAGGTCCATTTGAGATGCCTACTGTCATTGTACCAGGAGATCCAAATGCCATTCCACCAAGAGATGAACAAACCAACATTGCTACATTGCGATTTAAATCCCAGAACTTCTACACTATGAAGCTGATGAACTTGCAATGGAATACATCCTTTTAGGATTACCAAACCCAATTCTTCGTAGTGTTGATGCTCAAAAGACTGCACAAAAATGTGGGATCATATTCGTCTTCTTATGGAAGGATCAGTACTCAAGGAGGATTTGGAATCCAAAATTTACTTGGCTTATGAACACTTCATGATTGAACCCGGAGAGACACTAGAGTCCTATCATCATCGATTTTCAGACATCATCAATGATTTGGATAAACACAACATCATCATGCCAAGAATTGCAGTGAATACTAAATTCCTGAGTAGTCTTGGTCCTGAATGGGAGAAGTATGTCATCTTTCTCCGTCAAGCGAAGAATATGCATCATTCTACTTATGGATTGTTGTACGATTACTTGAAGCCTCATGAAAAGGAAGTTGATCGGGAAAGGATTCTCCGTGCTCAAATTGCTAAACAGTCACAACCGGATAATCAACAACTTGCCTTGTATGCTCAACAGAACTATCCTCTCAACCAGGCAACTCAACCAATGCTTCAAACACACCTTCACAACAACCTCAACAAAATCAATTGGTTCCATACAACAACAATGCTCAAGCATATGTCGTGAAGCGCTGAGGACATCGATCCATTCGAAGCATTACAACAAGGATTTGTGATGATTGCTAATGCTTTTGGCCGTTACACCAACAAATCCAACAATCGTATTCGTTCCTCATCTAACACACGGACTCAAGCTGTTGTGAACAATGGACGTGTTGAAGTTCAGAATCGTGATTATGGTCGTCGGATGGCGGTGGTCAAGGGTTTAATTCTGTGGGTAGGAATAACAACAGAGCTCAAGTGGTGGAACAGGGAAATGCTCGGCATGGGTTGAATGGTCTTCGATGCTACAACTGCAATGAGAAGGGACAACTGGCTAATGCATGCCCAAAGCCAAGGACTAAGGGCAGTGCTTATTTCAAAGAAGCTCTTCTTTTGGCTCTTAAGGATGAAGCTGGTGGAACTCTCACGGACAAAGAACGAGCTTTATGGCAAATGCTGACTCAGATGATGATATGGAGGACTTGCAGGCCAATGCAGTTGTTATGTTGATGGCTAATATGCAGGCGTTACACATGAGTGACACAGGCCCAGTGTATGACATTGATGGCTTGTCTCAGTACCGAACAAACCATATTTATCTCGATCTCATATCTCCGCCAACATCGAATCCGGCAGGCTCGGAATGTTCAAAATGAGTCGTCCACATCTCATTCCGACGATTTTCAACTAGACCCGTAGTTATATTTGACGATCAAGATGACCAAACGGTTTCCCTTGATAATCAAATTGACTCCGTGGTTATACTTGAGGATCTCGGTAATGATCATGTTGTGACTCACAATGAACATGCCGAACTTTTGCCTCATCCCGATTTTGCTCGTTTAATACAAGACCAACAAACCATAGTGGAAGAATGTCGTGCAATTAATCAGGACTTGAAAAGTAAAATGCACTGTTAACAAAGGATTTTGAATGTTTACAAAAGCAACTCAACTTTTTCAAAACTCAAGAAAATCGTGAAAGCGGTTTTGAAGCGCCTTTGCCAAATCTTATCAAAATGAAAAATATTTAGAAAGACAGATGCGTGATCTAGCCGCTTCGAAGAATGCTTTGTTGTCCGAAATAGAACAACTGAAACATGAACATAAAAAACAAATTAACGCTCTCACCTTAGAAAATCAAAAAGCTAAAATTTGAGTTGTTAACTTGTCAAAAAGCAGTTCTCTGCATACAAAAAGCATTCAACGAAACGAATAGATGATCATCTTGAAGAAATCATCGGCTTGCAAAACAAACTTAAAGAGTTTAAAACTGTTGTTTACAAACATGGCGAGTCGGTCACGACCATTGAAAAGTTTACTTTAAAACCAAATCCAAATGGATATGGACCGAATCTTGCTGATTACAAACCTAAGCTTTCAATAAAATCATTCAAACCAAATCACGAAGTTTCGGTGCAGAATATAAAATTGATAATTCTGTTATGAATGTTGTTGAATATCATCGTCAAGAGGAATTAGATGCGGAAGACGAGAGTCGATCAAAATTAAAACTGCATTTGTTTACAACAAACCTTTTAATTATTCAAAACCGGTCACTTTCGTCACACCAGCGGATTCTTCTAACACACCAAGAGTTATCATCAGAACAACTGAGTCTTCTATTGTTAATCCCAAAACAGACTTTGCACAAACTTATGGTCCTTTACCTTCCATTAGTGAAGTAAACTCACAACCTGAAAATCGAAAAATTATTTGATATTTTGACATTTTCATGGCTGACCTCAAATTTTACAACATGAGATAGAATATCGATCCGAAATCAAAGTTGAACATTTTCAATCGCCTCTGGCGCGAGAACAAAGAGACATTTTTAAGAAAAATCTTTTACCTAATGTTAAAAACTTGAAAAGTTGTGCAATTGACTGGGAAAAGGATTTTCATAAGGAACTTGGGGTCATGAAAAACGTTTTCGAGAAAACCGAAACATCTATTTCAAACACTAAACGTAAAAAGAAAATGTTGAGAAAAGATGTTGATCGAGTCTTGGAAGATGTCATCTGTGCTGATGTTCAAAATGCTGTGTTATTGAATTCTTTGTCATATGCATTTGATACTATCTCTGGCGATCATTGTTTACGTGGTAAATGTTGAGAACACGATAATGTGCTTGGTCGAGTCCTTAACAGTTGAAAACAAACGATTGTCAAACGAACTTTCAAATGCAATACGTCGTCTTAATTGGTGTCAAAAGATATTCACGATCAACAACTTGCTTTTCAACACAAAATCAACCCGATTCGTGCAAAACCTTCGATTCTAAAATTGAGCAATGGATGATCAAAGCGTGTCTTTTAAGTGTCAAATCTCAAAATATGAACAAGAACTTTTAAAAGTTCAAAAGGAATATGGTGTCATATTTGATTTACTCAAAAAGACTCGTGATGAAGCATCAAATGAACTTGATAATTATCTTGCACACACTAAGGAAGTTATGCATTTTCTTTGGAAATGTTAGGTCCGAAAATCAAGATCGATTCACACTATCATCAAGTTAAGAGGAATGTTAGGAAAGTATGAACAACTTCGCCAACAATCATTAAGAGATTAGCCCCCGTAACACTTAGTACTCATGCACCTAGAATCTCTCCTGCCAAATCACAAGTAGCTAGCGTGCTTCCTTCTCTTGAAGCAGGGAATAGTTGAGCCTTTTCCAAACGTCCGCACTTCACAACCTAGGAGCACTCAATTGAAGAATAGGAAGTTGCGACCTAAGAAAAGATCAATCAAGAATGCTAAAGTAGAAGAACACCCTAGGACTCTGAATAAGACACACGTTGCCTCCACTATAGATATTGCGTCTAGCAAATGTAATAGAAATAGTGATGTAACGAATGCTAAACCGTTAAGTACTTTTGATATTCAGTCTAATGCATCTTGTGTTATTTGTCGGAAGAATATGAATTCTGATTGTCACGACAAATGTGTTGCTAAAGCTATAATCTCTCGATTACGTAATCCTAAGAATCGGAATACCTCTAAGCCCACTAATCACTCTAAGTCTGTGCTTGGTAGACCGCCTTCTTTAGATTCTAAGGCAACCATTGCTATCACAGTAGCTCCCGCTTCACCTCCTAAGAATGTAGTACCACCTAGTGCTTTCACTAAGACTAAAGCAAAGAGTAGTTATAGATGGCAAAAATGGATATATAACACACTAGGATTTAAATGGATGCCTAAAATTATCAATGTGTGTATATCTAACATATCTGCTTCGGAACCCTCTAACATTTCGGGTTCCACATCTACTTCTATTCCATCCGTCGTGCATGTAATGCAGGTGTCTGAGATCATTCTCTGGATTGTTGATAGCGGATGTTCCCGACACATGACAGGCAATCTTAAAGTGTTATCAAACTTTATTGTAAAGTTCATTGGCACTTGTCGAGGTTAGGGAATGATCACTTCGCAGCTATCATGGGCCACTGAGATTATGTCAATGGGAACATCGAAATCAGCAGGGTTTACTATGTGGAAGGCCTCTGTCACAATCTGTTTTGATGAGGTCAATTTTGTGATGGAGATTTGGAGGTTGCTTTCGGGGAGAAAACTTGTTTCATTAAGTGATCTACAAGGAAATGACCTTATGTCCGGCTCGCGTAATTCTAGTCTCTACACTATCTCTATGCAAGACATGGTTGCTTCCTCTCCCATTTGCTTACTTTCTAAGGCAACATCAACAAAATCCCGGCTATGGCACCGTCGTCTCTCACATCTAAACTTTCAAACCATCACCAACCTTGCTCGACACAAACTAGTTGAAGGACTCCCACGATTCCGGTATTCAAAAGATCACCTTTGCTCGGCTTGTGAACAAGGGAAAAGCACTCGTGCTCATTTTCCTTCAAAGGTGGAACACGACTCTCAGCATGTGCTTCATCTTCTTCACATGGATTTGTGTGGCCCGATCTTGGCGTGCAAGCGATCAATGGCAACGCTACATCTTAGTAATTGTTGATGACTACTCACGATGGACTTGGGTCTACTTTCTTAGTAGCAAAGACCAAGCTCCACAAATGATCATCACCTTTCTCACAAAAATACAGTTCACTCCGCAACACCGTCAGAATCATCGAAACAGACAAAGGCTGAATTTGTTAACAAAACCCTTCGTGAATTCTATGAGAAAGTAGGAATTCAGCATCAAACATCTATTGCACGCATTACACGAACAAAAGCGGAGTTGTTGAAAGACGAAACCGATCATTAGTGGAAGCTGCAAGAACAATGTTAATCAATGCTAAACTTCCAGATTACTTATGGGAGAAGTATCTCTTGCATGCTATACTCAAAACCGTTCTATGATCACAAAGCGTCACAACAAAACACCTTTCGAGCTTGTCCACAACTATAAACCGAACCTCAAACACTTTCATGTATTTGGATCTCTTTGCTATCCGAATAATGATCGTGATGACTTTGGAAAGCTCAAAGCCAAAGCTGATATTGGAGTCTTTATTGGATATTGTGATAATTCTAAAGGTTTCCGAATCAGGAATCGTCGAACTAAGGAGGTAATGGAAACGATTCATGCTCATTTCGATGAACTCACGGAAATGGCTTCCGAGTATAACAGCTTAGAACCCGGTCACAACCGTTTAAACTTCCCTCAACCCCATCATCAGGTGAAGAAAGCCCTCAGCTTACTCGTCAACAAATGGAAAGGTTATTTGCTCCTCGTTCGTGCGATATTGATGAGCGTGCTCGAGTGTATCCGTTGTTTCCGCTGCACAACGATAATATTCCTATACGATACACTGCTACAACAACTCTTGTTGAAGATGCACCTACACCAGTTGACTCCAACACAACAGTTGAACATACCGCTTACAACAATGATGAACCGGTGATGATATTACGAATGAAGTACCCCCATCTGCAGATTTTGATCCAAATGCATTCTTTAACCCGTTTGCTAATGAGACCGCATTTGCACCGGATGTCGCGGAATCTTCAACAAACCATTTGAACCCTCAGAATCTGCACAATGTATACCAACATCAACCCTCCACACATAGATGGACGAAAGACCATCCTCTGGAAAACATTATTGGCAACCCGAATCAACCAGTCGTTACGAGACAACGTTGTTGGGATATGAAAGTGCTGAAGATATCAAAGTACTGAAGATATGAAAGTCTGTAAAATTTGAAAAGAAGCTGGAAGAAGTCAAATAGTCAAAAATCTTGCTAAATGACAGAGTCAAAGTACGCAAGAGGAAGTCAAAGTCTTGCTAGAACAAATAAACTGTTATATTAGTTTATGGAAAGTATTGTAGATTACTTGTCGTACAAGGTTATCAATTGTAAACCAACTAGGATATCCTTGAGCCTATAAAAGGACTCCTAGATTGACATTAGAGGTACGATTTCAGAAAAAGAGTTTTAGAGTTTACAAATTAGAGTTTAGAGAAAAGTTCGATTATCTTAGAGTTGTATTAGAGTATATGCATAATAAGCAGATTTAGAGTTTGTTAATAAAGTTTTTCTTCTTAGCTTTGTTAAGTAAATTCCACATACTTAATAAAGATTGCTCAGTGTTTCTTTGTTAATAACTTAGGATTTATCCGAGGTTATTAAACCTTAACAAGCTAGTTAAGTTAGTTTGATTAAAGTATATCGATCCAACAAGTGGTATCAGAGCTTGTGTGGAAACTCTGACTAGGAAGAAACCCTACAATATCCAAGATGTCGACTGAAGTTGTTCCACACCCCTCAATCACCTCACTCGAATTCCAATTATCAAAAAGGGAGAATATGATCTCTGGTGCATGAAGATGAGGCAATATATTGCCATTACAGACCATGCTCTGTGGAATGTCATTGTGAATGGGAATGAAGTTCCTCCGAACCCATTCAAGTTCTTGTGGACAACCTCTAGCACCAAAGGCGTTTTACAGCAGCAACCCTAAGGAATCAAGAGAAGGCTCTAACATTCTCTTGTGCGCCATTCCAGATGGTCATCTTCTTAAATTTCATGATGCTAAAGATGCTAAACACTTTGGGGCTCTCAAGACCGATTTGGAGGGAATGAAGCCTCTAAGAAGATGCACAGAAACTTGCTAAAACAACAGTTTGAAACTTTCACAGTTGGAGAAAGAGAGAGTCTTGAGGCTGCATATGATAGGTTCCGAATCTTCTTAACATGTTGGAATTATACAAAAGTATCAGTTGAGGATGCTAATTTGAAGTTTCTACGTAGTTTGCCATCTACATGGCATGTGATTGCTACTATGATCGAGGAGGACAACAGGGGTTGGATGTTATGGACTTTGATGATCTTTATCATCAGTGAAGGTGTATGAACATGAGATGAGTGGTCAACCAAATTCAAAATCTCCGTATTGCTTTTCTATCATCTGAAAGAAGAAGCGATTACTTCCAAAAGTCTTGCTTCTCCTCAAAGTACTGTTTCTCAAAGTACTGCTGTTTACAATCCCCCATCATGTACTCAGCAGGCCTCACCATCTACCACTTTGAACTCAGATGAAGTTGTGTGCTCTTTCTTTGCACAACAAGCAAGCTTACCTGTCACTTATGAAGAGGATCTAGCACAGATTGAAGAAGATGCACTTGAAGAAATTGATATCAGGTGGCAAGTTGCTATGATTACTGCAAGGATCAAAAAGTACATGAAAAAGACAGGCAAAGCTATTGATTTCAAACCCAAACAAGGAATAACTTTTGACAAATCTCAAATTGAATGCTTCAATTGTTAAAAGACTGGTCACTTTGCAAGGGAATGCAGATTTGCTAAGTATCAAGCAAACAGAACATCGGAGAAGCCAAAACTTGAGCTCAAAGAAATACCAATAACTGAGACAAAGGCCTTGGTAGCTCAAGAAAAGTTATCAGAAGTGGACTGGAGTGAAGAGTTTGATGATGAACCAGTGACTTACTGTATGGTAGCAGTGGAAGATGCAGTTGAAAACACAGTGGAAGCATTGACCGAGCACCTTGCTTTTAATGAAGAATCTGACCATGCTGCTTTGGGATCTGATGATGGCTTTGGAGGATTTGATTGGAGCAAAGAAAGTGAAGATGATCCTGTTCTTCTTGCTATGGTGGCTACTTCACCAACTCAGTCTCCTATACCTGAGGTATGCTCAAACTATTATGAGTTCTATCAAAAATTACTTAACAGTTATGTGATTGAAAGAGATAATTGTATTAGGGCTAGGTCTGAGGTAGCAGGTTACCAAATCACTTTAGAGTCTATGGAAGCTAAAATCATAACACATGAAAATAATGAAATGGCTTGGGCTGAAAAGTATGAACAACAGGATTACCAGTTAAAACTTAGTGAATGGAAACTAAACTGTAAAATTGCTGAAATTGAGAAATTAACTAAGGAAAGAGATGATTTGTTAGCTAAGTTTGCTGCTTGGGGTGAAGCTGGTTTGTCACATGTTTCTTATGTTCAAAAACAACAAAGAGCTTATCTTAAAACTGGATTAGGTTTTGGTATGGATTTTAGTAAGATAGAAGAAAACCAATCTAGTAATCAGGATGAAGGTGAGTATGAGGATATAACCACTAGTGATGAAGAACTCATTAATTATGTAGATACATCTAGTAATGATGGTTCATTAAGTGACTCACCTCCTGCATATAAGAAAGACAATGGTTATCATGCTGTTCCTCAACCTATTAATCATCAACTGCTAGGCACGATGTTTCTCGTTATGGTGTAGATAGTCTAGAGTTTAGGAAGAAGCTTATTGCTAAATCTAGGTTTGAGGAACCCAAAGAAACTGTTGAAAATATTCAAGCAGATCCTTTAAGCCAAAGTATCGCTCAACAAGCATACCTTCAACAAGCATTACCTTATGCAAAACCCTTTCAAAACTATACTGCTAAACCTTTTAGGGATAATTTTGGTCAAAACAGATTTTATCAGCCATCTAGAAGGCAAAATAATTTTGGGCATAGACATAGAAGAAATCACTTTGGTCATATGGGTCAAAACTGTTTTTGTGTGTTATAGTCCTACTCACTTAATCAAAGACTGTGACAAACACTCAGAATATCTAAGCAAGTTTACAAGGAATAAGTCTACAAATCAGAAATCTAGAGAGCACAAACCGTGTGGACTAATTCAAATAGGATTAATCACAGAAACTTCACACCAGATAATAGATACCCACATCAGAGAAGATCTTCAGTATCTCACAGTACTTTCAAAGTACTTGCTCGAGAGACAAGGTCGATAACTGCTTGGAATAGGAATCCTAGGAGATCTCAATATCAACCTAGAATGTCTCATAATTCATATAGGGGATCTAGATCACAGGAACCACCTGTTAAAACTGAATGGGTAAAAAGGGGAAGTCGTGGTAAGGGACACACAGATGCGTTCAACAAAAAGTGAATCGGGATGTTTGTGTGACACAAGAAAATGCTAATAAACTGGTGAAAGAGATTTATGTTGAAAAACCCGAAAGTTTTGAAAATCCACATGCTAAAACTCAAAAGATAATTTTGGATCACCATTTGAAAGATAGTGGAAATTACATACTCAAGGAATTTGAGTTTGTAACTCCATAAGGGAACACAAGTCGATAATGGCTTGGGTTCCTAAGAGTTCTAACTCTTTTCTTTGTGTCTTGGCAACCCGAAGAGGAGCTTAAAGATCATCTTATTGTGGATAGTGGTTGCTCTGGAAGTATGACAGGTGATAAAGAGATCCTGTCTGATTTTAGAAATATTAGTGGAGGAAAAGTTGCATTTGGGAATGATCCCAATGGAAGAAGGTTAGTCTCCTGGCAATGCAAGAAGCAGAAAATTGCAACAACATCATCTACTGAAGCTGAATATGTAGCTGCTGCAAGTTGTTGTGGTCAAGTTTTATGGATGCAGAATCAACTCTTGGATTATGGGTTCAATTTTAAGAATACTCCTATCAATATTGATAATGAGAGTACTATTTGCATTGTGAAGAATCACGTGTATCATTCAAGACAAAGCATATTCAGATTAGGCATCACTTTATCAGAGATTGCTATGAGCATAGGCTTATTAATGTGGTTAAAGTTCACACTGATGACAATGTAGCTGATTTACTCACTAAAGGTTTTGATGTGTCACGATTCAATCACTTGGTCTTGAGCATTGGAATGATTAACTACTAAGCTATGTTTAAGGGGAGGACTATAAGGTGTTAGGTATAGTTCTGTGTATTGCTTGAGGGAAGGATGTTTGTGTATTACTTAGTTTATATGAAGGTTTTGGCAAAGTCTGTATTTCCTGAAAGTCGCTTGGGAGAAATCGCTTGGGAAAGTATCTTGCTTATGTGGAAAATCTTGTTTGTCGTATTAAAATCTTTGTTCCAACGGTAATATTGGAGGGTAATTAAAGCTAACGGTTATTTTATTTTGGGCAGTGATTTTCAAAATCCTACCTATAAATAACAACTTTCGATTTTCCTCACATTATTCATTACCTCTTTTCCGTACTTATCTTCCAATTACCATCTCTTTATTATTCGATATAATCTTTCTATTGTGATTACTTTTTCAACAATGGTGAATCGTTTAACTGTTTCGAAGCACAATATGGTGGTTAATTTGGATAAGAAATGAATGTGGCTTTCTATGATATCATTGATTATCTAGTTGGGTCGCCTATTAGTTATGCTCTTTTAGTTGAGCCGGATGTTATTGAACCATGGATTCAAGAATTTTGGGCTAATGCTAGAGAGAATATGGAGGAGGATGAAGATTATATTAGATCCTCGATTCTTTGGAAAGACTATAAAGATTACAGAGGTCTCCATTCGTGATGATTTGTTATTTGGAGATGAAGAAGGGGCTATTAGATTTGACAAGCAACTGATTTGGGATACTTTTCAATGACCTCAAGGTTATGAAGGTTCTTTGGTGAACAAACTTTTAAGAAGGCATTATTCTGTCCTCAATGGAAGTTTTTGATTCATGTTTTGCTCCATTGCATAAGTTCTAAAAGCACTTCTTGGGAGCAATTTGGGTCGATATTTGCATCTGCTGTAGTTGGCTTAGCTACAGACAGAGTGTTTAATTTTTCACGGCTTATTAGCCATCTTCTGTCAACTTGGGGAGGAATTCTGAAAAGGATAATTTGAAAGAAGATGTTACACAGTGAAAGAATCGAAGAAGATGTTATGAAAAGAAAGAAGATTCTTCGAGAAACAAGAAGAAGAAGTACAAGTTCAAAATCTTGGTGTTCAAGGTACTGAACATCAAAGTATTGATTTTCATGATACATCAAGGGAAGAAGTAACAACACCAATAACTCCAAGGGTATTAAATTTTGATGAGGAAGTCTGGTCCTTCTACATTTGTTAGAGAAGAAGAGGAGGAAGCTACTTACATACCTATTCATTCAGCTAGTGATGATGAATTAATTGCTACATTATTTGATTTGTCACAACCAAGAGGAGGAGTTACTATTAGAGAAGCACAAGAAGAAGAACAACCAAGAACTGATCAACCTGGAATTGATCCAAAAGACAAAGGAAAAGGTGTTCTGGTTGAGACTAAGAAAAAGAAGCTCACTTTGGCATAACTTAGAGCATTTGAAGTGGCTAGGAATGAAGGCTGCTAGAAAAGTTCAAGAAGAATTAGATGCTAAAGACAGAGAAGAACAAAGAAGCTCAAGAAGCTAAAGACAGAGCCAGCTCAAAAGGTGCAAGATGAGTTAGATGTCGAAACTCTGAATCTTTCACGGTCTCCAACACCAGTAGATTCATGTCAAGAAGACCTAATTTAGCTAAAGAACGGAATGCAATGATGGCATATTTAAAAGCGGATTTAAAGGATTGCAAAAGCTAAATTATGTGGATATGAAAAGATTATATGATTCTGAGAGAGAGGCTTATAAGAAAGATGTTGCAGGCATTAAAGACGTTAGAGAAGAAACTTATTGAGGTGGAAAGGAAGAAAAGCTTAAAGAGGAAAAGAAAAACTGATGTTACAGATGTTCAATTTTCAAAGAAAGAGAAGGTTGAATTAAGATCTGAGACTAGTGATGAATTGAAGAATTATCTCAGAGTGATAGATTTTGATTATACCAAGGAAGATGATGATTTAAAGATGAACGGATCAAAGATCGATTACTTTTAAAGTTGTGAAAACCAAGAATGAAGAGTACATGGTTTTTCATAAGGAAGATAAAAGTTTTAAGGTTTTCAAAAGGTTATGGGATTTGTTGCATGTTATTGATAGAGTAGATCTATTCTACTTATAT
This sequence comes from Chrysanthemum makinoi, assembly GCA_910596185.1. Classification (NCBI taxonomy): domain Eukaryota; kingdom Viridiplantae; phylum Streptophyta; class Magnoliopsida; order Asterales; family Asteraceae; genus Chrysanthemum; species Chrysanthemum makinoi. The sequence goes on along the minus strand of OU343222.1, from coordinate 71,465,999 downwards.
CAAGTTATAAAGGCGTATTTTGAAGATCATCCATTAGAAGGTATTGGATTGGTTTTACATGGGGAGCTTGTAACTATGTGGGAAGCGATGAAGAAAGCACCGATGATATTTGGAAGGATCAAGAAAACTGGGAAATAGTTTGCTGGAGATTCTTTGATGAATCTGGAGTTCATGTCCTGGAGCTAGAAAATGGAACAATGATTCACATGTTTGTAGAAAGAAGATATCCTCTTACAGTTGATCTAATGAGAAGAATGCTTGAACATGGTTTGGAAGTAGAAGAGGATGATGAAACTACTTGCATGGTGATTAATTTGTTTATAAATGGACTACCATTGCTGAAAATGATCTTTAACTGGTATGAATTTTATTTGAATAAATGCTTTTTGATATATTAGTACTTTTATTCAAAGTATCGCTAATCGACAAGACTTTCATCAAAGTACCGTTTGATGAACTAATCCGATTAAATGACTTTTAGAAGAAACCTTTTTGCTTAATAATAAATATTTTTGAAATAAAGGTTGAATAAATGGGTTTTGTGATGATAACATCAATAGGTTATCAATCCACCATGGTTACAAAAGGATTGACTAATCCATGAGCAAACGTCTCTGGTAAAGATATATCAAATCCGTTTTTAGTTGTCAAATTGCTAATAAGTTGGATGGTCATCAACTCACCATATCAGTAAATGTGAAGAGTTGGCTAGCCCACAAGAAATGGCTTGTGGTAAAGGCTGTGGAAAAACCATTATTGGTAATTAGTTCACCATTAGATTAAAGAACTAACTAGTCCGAAGGGTACAGACTTTTGGTAAAGACTAAACAAATCTGTTGATAGCTGGTGATTTGCTAAAAATCATATGGTTATCAATGTACCATGGTCTTACACACCAAAACATTTGGCTACTCCAAAGATAATGGCTTTGGTAAAGAGTTCTAAATCCATTGAATTTTCAATGATTCACTTTGAAAGTGATGAGAATAGTATGCAACTTAAACTGAATCACTGTACATATTGTCATATGTTGCCTTTGTGTTCTTTGAAAAGATGAAGATTACTGGATGCCGCGTGAAGAAAACAATTCTAAAGAGATACTTTGAAAAACACGATTCTACGAGATATAATCTAAAGACTGAAGAACAATCCGTTTTAAAGATGAAGTTGTTAAAGATATATTCACAAAGGAACTTGAAGTCAAGCAAGTAGAATTCAAGTTAGGGGAGGATTTTTGGGATATGAAAGTGCTGAAGATATCAAAGTACTTGAAGATATGAAAATCTTGTAAGTGAAAAGAACTGGAAGAAGTCAAATAGTCAATAATCTGCTAAATGACAGAGTCAAAGTAATGCAAGAGGAAGTCAAAGTACTGCTAGAACAAATAAACTGTTATATTCGTTTATGGAAAGTATTGTAGATTACTTGTCGTACAAGGTTATCAATTGTAAACCAACTAGGATATCCTTGAGCCTATAAAAGGACTCCTAGATTGACATTAGAGGTACGATTCCAGAAAAAGAGTTTTAGAGTTTACGAATTAGAGTTTAGAGAAAAGTTCGATTATCTTAGAGTTGTATTAGAGTATCCGCATAATAAGATTTAGAGTTTGTTAATAAAGTTTTTCTTCTTAGCTTTGTTAAGTAAATTCCGCATACTTAATAAAGATTGCTCAGTGTTTCTTTGTTAATAACTTAGGATTTATCCGAGGTTATTAAACCTTAACAAGCTAGTTAAGTTAGTTTGATTAAAGTATATCGATCCAACAAACGTCTTCACACAGACGGTGAACATTGCATTTATGCACTCACTGTCTGCCAATCTGAACCTAAAAACATCAAAGACGCAATGACAAAAGACAACCGGATTGAATCCATGCAAGAAGAACTCAACCAATTCAAACGCCTTGAAGTATGGGAACTGGTTGAAAGACCAACAGAGTCTTCGTCATTGGTCTAAAATGGATTTGGAAAAACAAATTGATGATCTTTGAAGGAAATGTTATCCGAAATAAGTCACGCCGTCGTGGCTAAGGGTTATCGTCGTGGAAGAGGAATAGACTTTGAAGAATCTTTTGCTCCGGTTGCTCGTCTTGAGGTCGCTCGGATATTTCTAGCGTCATGCTCATATGAATATGACGGTCTATCAGATGGATGTCAAAACTGCGTTTCTCAATGGACAACTTAAAGAAATGGTTTATGTCAGCCAACCAGATGGATTCGTTGATCCCGAGTTCCGAATCACGTCTACAAATTGAACAAAGCTCCGTATGGTCTCAAACAAGCTCCTCGGGCATGGTACGATAAGCTATCATCCTTCCTCATTGCTAATAATTTCACCAAAGGTTCGGTTGACCCAACTCTTTTTATACAATATCACGGGAACATATCTTAATTGTTCAAATTTACGTGGATGACATCATTTTGGGTCTACACATAAAAAGTTTTCAATCGCTTTTGCAAAACTAATGAAGAAAAATTTTGAAATGTCCATGATGGGTGAAATTACATTCTTTCGGACTAGCAAGTTCATCAATCACCCCGTGGTATTTTCTTGAGTCACTCCAAATATGCCCTTGAATTGTTACACAAATTTGGAATGAAAACACTGTGACACCTATGCCACACCAATGGCTCATACCAAGAAGCTAGACGCTGATTTACATGGGAAATTGGTGGACCCTACAAAATACCGTAGTATTATTGGGTCTCTCATGTATCTAACAGCTAGCAGGCCTGATATTGTCTTTGCCGTTTATCTATGCTTCCGTTATCGGCCGACCAACTGAAACCCACCTCTCCGAGGCTAAAAGAATCCTCCGATACATAAAGGGAACCATTAACTTGGGGATCCGGTATCCAGAAGGATTGGTTTTGAACTAATCGCTTTTGAGGCCGACCACGCCAGGATGCTTAGACTCACGGAAAAGCACTTCGTGAGCTTTACAATTTCTTGGTGATAAACCGGGTGTCATGGCAATCGAAGAAGCGAGGATTGTACATGTTGTCATCAACGGAAGCGAGAATATGTAGCCATGTCCGCGTGTTGTGCTCAAGTCATCCGGATGAGAACACAACTCAACGACTATGGTTACTTATTTGACAGAATCCCGATGTACTGCGACAATCGGAGTGCCATTGCCATCTCGTGCAACTCTGTTCAAAGACTCGAAATCAAAGCACATCGACCTACGCTATCATTTCATCAAGGACCACGTGGAGCAGGGTACCGTTGAACTATACTTTGTGGGTACTGAATACCAATTGGCGGATCTGCTCACCAAAGCCTTGCCTTCCGCTAGGTTTAATGAGTTGGTCCACCGGATTGGTATGAGATGTTTGACTCAGGAGGAATTGGATGACCCTCTCAAACAGTCTTTAAAACCATCAAACACCAAAACATCTTCTGTAAATATCTTTTCAAAAACAAAATACAAAAATATAAAATCCGATAAAACAACAAAAATATTCTCCTAATCTATATTTCTTTCAACATTGCAAGTACATTTCTTTCGTCAACACTTTAATCTTTCAAAATTCAGTATTTTTCCGATCAAGTGTTGAGGAGGAGAAAATAATCTATTAACCGCTTCAAAACATCCTGTACTTGCATGTGATCATATCTCGGTTGACTCTTTTACAAATGGTGGTACATTTTCTGGTTCAAAGACACTCCTCGGACTTATATTAATAACCTTTCATTATTTTCTCAAGTCGGGGGGGAGTGTCGTCATGCTTCTTTCCAAAAAAAATCTTTGATTGGTAACCCAAATGGAAGTTAAAAGGCTTTGTTTGAAAAAAAGGAAAAGGTGGAGGGACCAAAACTGTCTAAATGCTAAAGTTATTTTACTAAAACACCTCCCCACCTAACCTACTCTTCACATTTAATTCTAAACCTATACACATCCTACACCTAAGATTCATTCAAGATTTTTGTGTTTTGGATCATCAATTTGTAAGTGGTTTTATGATCTTAACGTGTTTACAAACATAGGTTTTGATTCTTATACAAAACCAACGGTCAGATTTTGATCTATGCTTGATTTAGTGTTCTACGCATATGCGTATGAACACTCGATCAAGAATGGGTGTTTGTGGTTATAAACATTGTGTCAAAATGTTTCTTGTACATCAATATACACAATTTCATCACCTAAACATACCCATAATCACAAATTAAAGGTTTTTGAAAACTAGGGTTTATGTGTTGATTTGGGGATTTTCGAATGTGAAGTGCTTTGGTCAAAAATATTGTTGTGTTATGCTTATGTGATGATGAATTGATGATATCCATGCCTTATAACCACCCCGAAACCTTAATTGATTCAGAATTAGGAATTAGGGTTTAATGTTCTAAAATTGGGTATTTTTGATTCACTGCATTAAAAGTGTTAAAACTTGGTCTACATGCTCTCACAACATCTATGATATACCAGAAAAACTTTGGTGCATATTCCATGGCTAGATCTCATACGCGTAGATTTAGGGTTGAGACTACGCGTATGCGCTTCTACGCTGGTTACAATGCTATTAAAGCTGTCCAAATGTGTTTTGATTTGTCATAAAACGAATGTTATGTGTTTAACTTTGTTGATATGATGCTTTATTTCAGGCTTGCAACACGTAATATTCAGAATCAAGGTTGTTGTTAATCTACGCATAAGGATCACCTTACGCGTAGCTTGTTATGCGTAAGATTAGTCTTACGCGTAGCTTCTACGCATAAGGTTCTACATATGGGACTACGCGTATCCTGTGAAGGATATGCGTAAGCAGAGGACCTCTACGCGATAAGGTCAACTCTTACGATTAACCTTACGCGTAAGGTTAATATATGCCTACGCATAAGCTCTACGCGATAAGGTCCTTCTTTTTCCTACGCGTAACACTTCTTACGCCGTAAGTTAAGACCCCTACGCCGTAAGTTTACGCCACGCATATATCATTCACGCTCTACGCATAACTTTACCAATCCTACGCATAAGCCGAGATCATACCTTCGTTATGAATTGTTACGTGTACAAACTTTTAAATAAACTAATCATATCATCACGAATCCTAAAATGTCACTAATAAACTGAAATCGTTTGATATGTTGTGAACAATAAGTGATAAAATAAACTTTAAAACTTAAAGTTAACTAACTCACGAAACATTTCACGACGTCATTGGACTATTGAATATACAAGTGACTTAGGACTCATAACATTCATTGACACCGCATACATTCAATAACTAGACAATAAGACCTTCCGTTGACTAACATTATGTCTTTCGATATGTTGGTTCTTTTGGCTAATGTTATTTCAGATCACGCACATGGTGAACAAATGAATATGGATGCACCGTAGTTCTCTCCATTGCTGCTATCTATCCTCATGGCTATCCAATGAAGATAGGAAAGAATAATCTCCGTGTTGACTTTGACACCCTCACTTGCTCAGAATCTTCTTGTTTAATTGCTATTGACAGTCTGAGGACTCATCCAGTATCGAACATGCTTTCACACTCTGCAACTGTTCCCGAGATCTACATCCAACAGCTCGGAACACTATGGAAAGGGTCAAAGGACATCTGCTTTGTGGACGGTGACTCTGAATCACAAACAAGTCACCATTACACCTGCAGACTTAAGGGTTTCTCCTAATTCCGATGTCGATCCAACCAAACTATATGCCACACCTTGAAGAGCTCACTCTCCAATTCTTAATCAATATCGGTTATGACGAGGCTACAAGAATAATCACCAAGCATTCTCACGTAGAGCTTAAGAGTATTCCTCAACCCCGGAGAACTCTCTACATGATCATCACCAAGTCTGTTGGTGTGGATACAGTGACTATGAGCACCCTAAGCTCATGGAACCGCAAATATTCTGGGCATTGGTCAACAAGAAACACATCGCTATCGAAGCTCCGATTTGGGATGACATGATGTCATTTCTCAACAAACTTGGCTCAAAGATTCCCTACATCGGATATACTAAATTGTTGATCCAGAGAGCACTTGGACTTCATCCCGACATTCCCAAGAGGCTCAATGACCCCGACAATCACGACATGTTGACGGAACCCATTCTATCTGTCAGAATCAAGGAAACGTCTACAAAGAAACAAGGTGCCGTCTGCCGATTTCCTTCTAACGAAGATGTCGAAAGCTCGAATCGCATACAAAAGGTATCTGAAGCAGCGGTCGACAAGGCAAAGTTGGTCATCTCGACGAAAAATCTTCCGGAACACCTGTAAGGAGAACCAAAAGAGGAAGTGCAGGAAGTACGGCAAGTACTGTGAGTCAAAGGAAGTTTCCCAAGAGGAACCCTCCCTCAAAGAGGATTGTTCCATCTAAGGAAGCTGCTCCCATCCCAATTCCCAAACCCGATCCGCAAAGAAAGCTTGTGGGACTAAAGCTCTGATGTACTGACACATATGAAGAGATTACTCACCACTGCGCGAACCAGCAACACCTCCTCCGCAGCCTAAACCTACAAGTCCAATAGCTGAACATGGAAAAGGAAAGACTCTTGTACTTGAGTCTTATGATGAAAGCTCTGAAGAAGAAGAAGAGCTACCGGATCAATCCTACAGGAAGAAGTTTAAATTAGTTAGACAAATTCAAAAAGCTGAAGAATTTGCAAAAGATCAAATGGGTGGCCCCGAAGGATCGAGTGGTGCTGTCCACTCTTCACCTGTCTGATGCGGTTAATCAACCCGATAAGGGATCCGGTGCCACCACTCTTGTGCAACAACAAACGCTTGTGAAGGAGTCTACTGATTTTAACTTTGAGGAACCGAGAAAAGAATAAGAGGCTGAGAAAGAGAAAAGCTGATGAAGAAGCTAAGGTACGGACGGAAGAAAAGGCTAAATCGGACATGATGGCGAAGAAGATTATGATGACTTTCTTCTCAGCCAGTCAACTCGTTCCAAGGAGGATACTTCGCACCTCCAAAGGACCGAATCTCCTCATGTCCCTCCTCATCGATTCTTCATCTCACTCATCACCACCACCATCAAAAGATCAACGTGATCATCATCCAAATCCGTGAAGAAACAACCTAAATCTTGGATTTCTCAGACCCATAAAAAGATTGTGAAAAGTCGTCCAACAAGTCGAAGAAGGACATACTTTGAGCTAAATTGGTTTCTGACAGTTCATACTTAAATGATGAGAAAGACAAGATGGAGAAAGAAAGGGAATTTGTTCAGAAGTTCATGAAGAAACATCGTAAAAAGGAGCTGAACGAAATGATCGAAGGTTACACTAACAAGTACCTTCAGGATATCGTTCCTAAAGTCCAAAAGGAAAAGGAGAAGACAGCAAGAGATCATACTCACAAGTTTCTTCTCGACATCCCCGTGTGACTAGAGAAATATTTTCCCGACAACTCACCCCTAACATCGTAGCATTGGTTAAAAATACAATGGCCAAAGAAGCCGATCTCTCGATCTGAATGCGAGTTAATCGCTAAACTTGTGATACAAATGTCAAAGCGATGGAGCGTTTACGCCGGATGAAGCTAAATTTTTCGAAAATCTACTTGATTTTCAACTCGGATCATCATGCAAGGAGTCAGCCGATCAACCCAAACGACCAAGAGATGACGATGATAAGGATAAGGATTCTCACCTAAACGTCGAAGCAGTCTGTAAATCTACCTCTATGCCACCTCCTCCACCACGAACTTCTTCTCAACAAAAGTCTCCTCCACCTCGGTCTTCTACCGATAAACCTCGGGACGATTCCGAGTTACCACCCCTGACTCATAAAACAGTGATTACTTTGAGTATACGGGTGGTGACGATGAAGAGGTCCTTGAGCCCCGACAACAACCCACTTCACCCAAACAAGTGCGTAAAGCCGATCATCATCAAGGCCTTCCAAAAGAAGAAGAAGGCGACTCACCAAGTCGTCTCATGGCTAGATGACGATAAAACCGAAGAGTTTGAATGGTTCTCCACATTTGTCAATCAAACTCCTACCCGATGAAGGTCAAGAATTGGTAGACGGTTCTAAATTGGAGCACGAAAACTTTTGCAAGAAAAGTTCCATGTGAAGAAAATGACGAAATCTGAGTTGAAGCGAATCAAGAATGAAGCATTCCAAATTCTTAAAGACAGCTAAACCGAGGTCGAATATCATCTTGAGAACATCGCTCGAGCTATGTCTAACGACATGGATTGGCTCAATCCCGAAGCAAACATTGACTTCACACAAAGGGACAACCCTCCATACTACACCGATTGGACCAAACCCTTACCGACCATTGGCCAAACATGAACCACGGATTCCCTTCCGATACTTCTTTACAGAGACACGGATTTTCTCTTACACGGTAGCGATGGTTCGCGAAAATACGCTACATCATTGACTCTTCCATTCCCAGCGACTATTTACTCAAACTGCATAGCTATCGAGGAACGTGCAAATCACTTGTTTTCTGACAGCGTGCAAGCATACGACCAAGATGCATTTTATGGGATTCATCATTGGCACGAGCGTCGAAGAATCTACTACTGAGGTAAGTTTTGGTTGAAGTCTCAACATGCGTGTATAGTTCTAAGGACATCGTGGCCATCAAACACATTGATCTCAAGTCTAAGTGGGACTACACATTCTTAAAGAATATCATAGTCAAACGACAAGATGAACAGGACTATGGATTCTCCGAGGGTGACTTTGAGAACTTGTCCCTCAAGCGACATCGAAGACATGTACCTTGCCAAAGTCGAGGTCGTATGAGACAATTCTCAAGCTGAAGTTCAGCGTGAATTTATCAAGTCGGTTCTCATCTTCATTAGGCGCGTCGTGATCAAAGAGCGTGTTGAAGATATCCGGATGGCATTGAATCTTATCGGGCCGACGTGTCAACCTCACTCCTCCAACGCTTACTCTTCCCGATCTCAACCAGCTCTTTCAATATACACTCATCGACAAACCTTTCGTTGTTTACCGCATAGTGAACTTCAAAGCTGCTTAATGGCGTGTAGTGAGCTCCACAAATTCGGGGATCATACCTTGAAGCTTGTTAGGGATGGATTGCGTCTGGTTGAAGGATATACGCTGAAAAGTTGGGTCTCCTAAGCTAGGAATTCTCGGGGAAAGGATGTGAGAAGGATCATCACCATGATTGATGAACGGTTGTTCGAGAAGGATGATTCAGGCGATTGGAGAGCTATGTTGGTAGTGACCGGAGAAACATCACCGCTTTCAACGCATCTTGCGCTCTAGGGAATATCAACGCACTTCTGGTACCCCTTGAATTGTTTCCTTCATATAATTTTGGATGTGTGATTTAATATGTATGCTTGGCGTACACATATAGCGATTGTACAACCCGTAATTGTCAATAAAGGACCCGTAGTACGCCTCGGTTGCCACAATCCTTAGAAAAGGAGCGAAAGCTTCTTACTTTTGAGTAAAACCTATCAAACCTTTCACTTTTCAAGGTTTTGCTCCAAAGAACAAGTACTTCCCCTTAAGACTTTCAAAACCTCAACCGTTTATATCACTTGTTGAGGGTATTTTGAAACTTTGTTCAAAATTGTTCACGATGGTCATTCTTCCCGCAACACTGAAATGGTCATATTTATTCTCAAACGTTTCAAAAATAACACTTTAATATGCCATTTTTGAGGGGAGAAAATTGTGTGATAAGAAATATGTTGTACAAAATGCAAATGAATCTGTGTACCTCGGACTTAACCAACGGTTGATTACTAAACTGTTAGTAACTCGAAAAGACTTGTCTGGGACGGGTAATAATTTCAAGCTAGCTCGCTAGTGATGTAAACGTGTCTCATGAAAGGACTTGTGCAGTAGAATGTACCATTCGAGAAACTTTTGATAGACATGAACTCTGACGGGTTTGACAACCTTCCAAGGATTGTCTACACCTTCAAGGTAGTTATTAGAGCTAGTTGTCACCTAAAGCTGACAATGTAACTCGTTAACTATGCAACGTAACATGTCTCCGGAGTTGTCTATCTTGATGGATCAATTCAAAAGTGCGCTCTTTCCTCATTGTGCATTTAACCATTAAAACTATTAAGCATGTGGAGAGTATTTATGCAAAACATCATCTCTCACAATGGTTCAAACATGTTTTCCATTAACAAACCCTTTGAGAGATATTTTATCATCTGATGGTTTTAATGGCAAACATAGGTTAGTCATGGAGTTATAAGGTGACTAAAGTTAGGAATAACCGTCATGATCCTTGAGCCAGGAGGGATCTACCCAAGGACACTACCATTAGTTAGTGTTAGAAGTCCTTAGGAATGATTATAAAAGGAGAAAATGAGAATCGGAGAAAGAAGGAGTTGAAGAATCAAAAAGAAATGTAAAGTAAAGGGTGAAAAGAAATAGCCCTCCAAATTATTCAACTTAGGGCGGACACGGGTTCAATTCATATACTCTTGGTTGTCACTTAGTGGCCGGTGTGAAGATTAAAGTCGTCATGGACCCAGTGGCGCATGCACTAAACCTTCTTAGCCACTCAAGTTTCTCTCAAAAGAAGCTTGTTTCATTCTCACGGGAACCCTCGTGAAACTATCGGCTTTCTCCAGAGATTCTTTGGTATTGAAGAGACCCTCTCCCAGTCTCTTCGGAAAACCAAAGCACTATTGAGTCTAGAACCACAGATTCATCAAAAGATCTCTTAGGAACACTTGACATTTAATCACTTGATGATCAACTAATAAGATCATCAGTGGTTCATATCGAGTCCTTCACGGATCTTAGCAATCACATCGAGAACATTTATGAGAGGTTCACATCTGTGATCCTCGGTGATTGAATGGAAACTCCTGCCAGGGTCAACATCAAACGATACACCGGTAGAGTCACCGGTAACTCCCGTGGATTCGGGAGTGTGTCTCAAAGCGGTCTGATGGTGAGGTGATGCTTGATTACCACCGGCTCTCATCCCGGCTGTAGATGTACTTGGTACATCGCGTTATCTCACTTGTGGGACTCCGGTTGAGGAGCGGCCTTTGTAAGAATTAGAGTTGTGTCCTCACTATCTTTGACACTCGAAGTTCAAACTTGTAAGTGCCGGAAACCGCTTACTACTAACCGTTTGAAATGTTTTCTTCTTTAAGGCTCGAGCGGGATGATCGTCTTGATTCTTCTCATGCTCACGCCAACATCATCACTAATGGAAGTTCTATCTATCTCAATGCAACACAACGATCGAATGATTCTTCAGTCAAACCAAAGAATCTACAAAGTCAAAGACTTAAAGAACTTCATCAATATTGATTTCCAACGTCAAAGAGCGTGTGAGCATGTTGAAGAATGGCGTGGAGACACTGGAGCTGCCGTAAGGCTTTGAAGCGGTGATCTGATAACAACATACTATCACTTTCACCACAAAGAACAATGATCAAAGAACAAAGTTAAAGATGACGTCAAAGCATAACTATTTAAAGATAACTATCTCTACACCGGGAGATTGTTGAATCAAGGCAATTCTCTCACAAGAAAGAAGAATGTCGAGAAGGCGTCGCTGCTACTATTACATCAACGCTTCACCGTTTACATTCATATATACTTGAGAGATTGTTGGAATCACTCCTAAGATATTTCAAGTATTTATATTTCATATGTAATAGGTAGCTTTATTATGGCCTTTATGTTTGTTTAAGGTCAAGCTTATGTAGAAGGCCCATAAGCTTAGGCCCAAGTCCAATAAGGAATAGGGAAGGAGAGGGAGTGTTGCCCTAGCTCCTTGCTTATATAAACCATGTAATAACCTTCATTTGAAGGTTGGTTGTTCAAGTTTTTCTCATTCATTACTCTTTCCTAAACCGTATTATTATTTATGTGTATGTGTGTGATTTACTTGTTCATCCGCCTTCATCTCTTTCTCTATAACTTGTGTTTGTAAAACTAGTGACCTAACATAAAGCTAGAGTTGGTAGTGGGTTTTTAGCTTTTGAGGTGGTGGGCTTGTATTTTAAAGTTGATTGTAGTAGGTTTTTCATGCCAGTGATGGTGGGTTTTAGAAGGTTGGCCAGGTGGGTGAGTCCGTGGTTTATAGCAGAGTTTATAAGAACAGGTGGGTTCTACATAGTCATTGAATTGTCTTTAAAATTGGGGCAATTTCATATCTCCCCTCATTTTATTTGGAAATTTCAAATATACCTGAACAAGCATTAAAACATTATACATTAAACATTAAATACTTACAATTGGAGTATTTATAAATTAATCAGAAAGTAAATTGAAATATGAAATTAATCATTTAAAATTTTATAATGGGTTTAGTTGAATTTATTTAGGTGGGTTTTGATTTGTGGGTGTTTAAAATTTGCGTATGCTTTTAAAATTTTACGGCCGTAACTAGAGTTTTATGGCGATGGCCGGAAATAATGGGGATGATGTGAATGATGAAGATGGAATAATAAAAATAATAAAATTAATAAAAATAACAATAATAATAAATAAAAGAATAAATTACATGGATAGTCCTTGTGAAATGAAATATGACATTACCCTCATGAGAGTAGTGAATGACTCTTGATAAAGAGATGACCGATTAAAAGGATGGCTGGGTAGATTTTTTGAAAAAATTAAAAGATGTGTGTGCAACTTGAAACTCTCATGGCTGATAGATGCATTTTTGGACAAACCACAAAGACATATGTGTAATT
>OU343222.1:71355257-71453249 GCA_910596185.1 Chrysanthemum makinoi | reverse complement strand
AACATCATACAATATTTTAGTGTCTAAATATCAACTCTAATCCATTTTTCATCATTTTCCCTCAACACTTACAATCTCTCATTCAATTCCAATAATGAAAACTTCTTATTAACCTTCCTATTATCCAGTGTCCTCAAACTCAACAAAATCTTCCCTTCTGTCCATAACAATATATATGTCTGAGAAGATTTATCACATTCAAACGATATACACTTAATGATTGCTTGAAATTAAGAACGTACTACAAAGAATTAATATGCAAATTGGGTTTGTGGACATTTTATCAAACATGTGGTGTGCATAATTATTTCGTAGATGATTCAAAACCCATATTAAAAATTAATTCAACAATTCTCACATACATTTGAGTTTTTACATTGGGTTAACGTAAAACAATCACTTTTTCTAATTCATAATCATATTCATGGTCCTATAAAAAGAAACAATCAAACTCACAAAATCCACTATGAATGAAATTAAGATCAATTGCAACACAAACATAAAATGAAAAGATATACCCAACTGATCGAAATATTGGGAGGATTAAGAAGATCGTGTGAAATGAACCGTTGATTATCTATGATGATGATTTGGTGAACCGTTGAAAAGCAAAAAACCAAAGTAAAAAATGAGAGTGATTTGTTGTTACTGAGGAGTTATTGATTATGTGTGAAAGCAGTTTGATGATGATAATTATTGAGAAGAGATTTTAGGTGTTTTGTGTTTGACCTATAATTTCAATCTGTTTTTAAAAATACACCAGTTATAATTGGAGCGCATAATTTGGAAATGCCGATTGAGTAGGGGATTTGATTGGGAAGAATGGAAGATGGTAAGTGTTCTCTTGAATATCAGTTTGGGAATGGACTTAAATGTCACAACTGATGCCCTGCTCCAGTCGTTGAGGCACATGTATGGGAAGGTTTAAACCCCGGTTCGAATCTTGCAATTTATATTTTTTTAAGTATGTAGCCGGATGTTGTGCTAGTCACCATTTTCACCTCATCAAATGATGTGCCATGTCAACATTAAAATGCCTAGTCAGCATTAATGACGTGAAGATATGTGGTCTCATATATATGTATAGATATATATGTGTGTGTGTGTGTATGTGTGTGTGAATTCGGTTTTCGGCTCGGTTCAGTTTCTATTTTGTCAAAACCATGTTCAAATGGAAAACCAAATATTTAATTCATCAGTTTGGTTTGACAAATTCGGTTCGATTCAATTTTGATTTTTAGTTCATGTGAATATTACCCGATTTGTAAACAATCCTAATTTTTATTGCATTCACTTTACCACGTACCCATCATGCGTCTCAAAATGCAACAAAAAAACATACTTTTTTTACTAAGATAACGACTTTTATATTAATAACGAGTGTACTCACATTGCTGGAACGGACTCTGTAATTAAAATTTCCAACAAGTCATATTTTTCGAGTATAAGCTTTTCTTAACAATAATTTTATAAGAAATATTGAAATTAACTTTATATAATGGCCAACTATTATATAGAAAATCTATTAAGTTTTATAAAAACGTATATTGTAATAGACCACATAATTATTTTAAAAACCGGCATAATATCAAATCGCCCACTTAATGTGTTCACCATTTTTTAAAAACATACCACATCAAAGTCATATATAAATTAATTATGAGCACATAATAATTGTTGGTAATTCTAACTTATTATCATATACATAATAGTTACTTAGAAAATAAAAGTTTTACACTAAAATTTGTTTTGTTACTATTGGGCCTAACAAATAAACGAAATATATATTGGATTTTGGGCTTATATTTTTTTACCTTATACATGAGTATTATGGTTAATCTGTTTTTCTTATCGTCGTGTAAATCAAATCATCCTCTAAGCCGCATAATGACGTCTCTGGTTCTATCTTTAAACTCTATTGTTCTTTTGGTTTGAAAATTTCTTGTTATTGATTTCTAAAGATATTGTGTCTTTTATCATCTATGTTACTAATTATCTCTATTAAAAAAGTTTAGGTAATAACTAATAAGTTATCATCTCTTATAAAACTTAACTTATATGCATGAGTTTTGTTCATGTTATAATATATTTTCTACAAAGTTTTAAACTTCTTATTTTTTTTTATTGCTCATTTATTTTTTTGCTTTTATTGTGTAGGATAAAACAAAAAATTGTAACAACAATTAATATGAATCTGTATCTAACGGGATAATCATATTAGGCCAATATAATTAGATTATGTAGCAAATATATAATAAGTGCATCTAAAGTAATCGAGTGCTTCTCTTCACTTAAATTTCTTTGAGGTACGTACTATTACCTTTATATGAGCTATTTATTCTGTATCAAAACATGTCAATAATTTGTAATTAAAGTTGTTCATCTCAATGACATACTTGATGGGACTTGCGCATTTGACATAGATGTAAGTGTTTTAAGATGCGCGTCTTTTTTAAGTGTTTAGCTTATTAGATTTTAACAATATAGATGATTAGTAAAATGTGGTAAAATGGTTATATATTTGAGTGATGGGTGATTTAAATAGTGATTAATTGTATGTGTTAATGTATTTGTATTTTAAACAGTTGTAAATAGTAGTTTGACTAGATTGTACAATGTGGTAAAACGGTTGTATATTTAAGTTAGAGGGATTAAAAAGTGTTTAATTTTATGTGTGAATGTATTTGTGCTTTAAATAGTTGTAAATATTAGCTTAATTAGAATATACAATCTGGTAAAATAGTTGTATATTTGAGTGGGGGTGATTTAAATAGTGTATTAATTGTATATGTTAATGTATTTGTGCTTTAAATAGTCGTATATAGCGTTTTTTTTACTTGTAATGCTTAAAATATATAGACAGACTTGTATTGATTTAATAGCAAATGTAATACAATTCTTTTCATTAAAAGCAAATGTTGAATACTAATTTTTTAACCCTTTATTATAAGCAAGTATCAAATACATTAAAAAGTAGTATAGATAACAACAAAAGTTGAAAAAAGTATACGCATCTTTTTCTTTCTTTCTTTTTTTTTAAAAAAAAAATATTATGCATCTCCAATTCAATGGTCTTGAATGTAAAAGTCAGATGCATAGATGCATAGATGCAACCGATTTTTCATAACTACAACCTGCAATTTGAATATTCGTTGGGTACCAAATGCAACTAATTACAGATGCATCTATTAAGACAATATAAGTTATTAACAAATATATCATATATCATATGCTACTAGTAAAGTATTTGCGTGTTGCGGTGACGAGTAACTTGTAATCAAAACTTTTAGCGAATAATATATTTTGATTAGATGTTTTTTCGCGATAATGACTTTATGCATGGCGAGAAATTTAGGAATAACTTTATCGCGCACTATTTCATATTACAATGTCAAGTACCTAGGAATCATATGTTAAATAACGACACGAAAACGTAGTGTATTAGTATTGCGTTATGATGATTGGCGTTGAGGACTTTAAGTAATTGCATGTAATATTCACAAAAATATTATATGACGTGTAAACATAAAAAAGTATAAATTAGTTCTTACAATATATGATTAATAATATATATGATATTGCCTATATAAATTACGGTATTCAAAAATTACACATTTTTATACTTTATAAATTACATGAAAATCATCGTACTTTGACAAGTACAATTTTTTTAATCTAACAAAAGGATTAGTATTTTACTAAACTTGTATTATAATACATATATCTATACTACATTATAATGTATTTAGGACTTCCTATAAAAGGAAGTCTTAAAAATATAAGCCTACACATGTTACTATAATTAGCAATTCATATAATTAAGAAAAGAAGCATAATGTACAACACTTTAATGCACATAATTTTCATGACGCATACACACAAGAAGCATAGCACTAATACTTTAATGCACATATTAAAAAAATAAAACACCACATTAATGCTATTTAATATAGTCAATTAATTAAGTGATCAATAAATACAATTAATACAATTATTAAAACACCATTAACATAGTAAATACAAACTATCAAGCATATTGTACAACCAAATTAAACACAATTCTACATTAAATAATATTATACAAATAATATTCATGCCTGAACGAGCAACAGGCCAAATGGGCTCGAGCCCAAACGGGCACGGGCTAAACGAAATTCTTGAAATCCGTAAATTTATTGTCAAAAAAAACATAATAAACTAAAATAAATGATTCATTTGAAAATTTTATTTCAGGGTACATGCCGCCGCAACGCGCGGGTACCATGCTAGTAGATGATAAATGTCTTTTGAATATGCAATTTTTAAAGATTTTAAATGTCCATAACCAAATAAAAATTTAACATTAAACTTACATTAATGAAGGTTTTGAATAATTATGTTTAAAATAGTTATTGTTTAATGTATTATACATATAACAATATTTGTAAATATTGCATATTAATTTATATTTTTTTTAAACCTTAAAATATATTTAATTGAAGAAAAGACTCTGTGATTTTGATAAATGGTCGTATTTATAAGGGTATTTTAATAAACGGACGTATTTGGACCGTATAAACATTTTTGTCCATTCTGGTCCGCAGGCACCGACTCTTGCGCACAAAAAATTGATTCTTTAACTTTGAGCATCGGAATTAATTTATACACCAATGGAAAAGCGCCACCTATACTTTGGTGCCAAAAAATGTATTCTTGAGCGCCACATTTTTCAAAAAATTGATTCTTCAACTAGCACCGGAATTAATTTATACACTAATAGAAAAGCGCCACGTGTACTTTGGTGCCCAAAGATATATTATTACGCACCACATTTTTGGGAAAATTGATTCTTTGTTCTTGAGCACCGGAATTAATTAATACACCAATAGAAAAGCGCAACCTATACTTTGTTGCCCAATACAACAACCCGAGACCAAAAATACAGTCAATAACAGGGCACCAAACGAGAGTCGATTAACGCACCAAACATAACCTCACGCGCCACATGTAAAAATGATATTTGATTTTCGGATTTATTTTTCGTTTAAATAATTGTGGCTGTTTTTGTTTACTGGAGTAGAGAAATGAGGAAGGAAAATGAAGATACATACAATAGCAATTAAATGGTCATTAAGTATGCATACAAAAGCAATTAAATACCTACCAAAATTTGTATGGTTGGGGTAGAAAGTCAAAAGTGGTCAATGCCTGACTTTGGTGCCCAAAAAGTCCTTCATTGCGCACCATATTGGATTACAGTTTGGTAGGTTTTTAGTAAAGCGGGTGCGTATATGTATTGTATTGGTAATTAATATAAAGACTTTTTTACATTATACGTGGTACATACGAATCTATTTGTTCATGGGTTTGAAGGAAAAATGAATAAATCATTGTATGACAAGATGAGGAAGTGAATTGGAAGAGAAAAAGTAGGAAACAATTATACTTTTATGCGAATGTCTGGAGTAGACCAATATATATCTAATTTAAATTGTTTCGTTTAGATTATTTCATATATTTCTTATTTAGAGTCACTTTATTTTACTTACTCAAAAATCCATGGACATATAATCACCATCCATCTAGTTTGATTTAATGGTGAGGATTAACCTAAGATTTAGTAGATAAACATAAGTCCATGTTTTTTTCTTATATTTTTGTCTTTCATTTTTATTCACATTTTTTTTTTCTTATTCACGTTTTTTTGTTATAATTAACGTTTTTTTTTTTTTTAATTCGCGTTTTTTTTTTAATTCGCGTTTTTTTTATTCTTTTTTTTTCTTTGATTTCATACGTTTTGTCATTTTCATACGTTTTCATCCTGCTTTCATGCCTTATACGCTTAGTCCGCTTACACGCGCCGTTCGCCAACGTTTGCCGCCGTTTTCATTTTTCTTTCATTTTCGCCATTTTCATGCGTTCATCCGATCACGTGTTTTACTCTTTCATACGCGCCCGTTTTCATCGACCGTTTCCTTATCGCCGCCCATTTCTAAAGTTTTCGTTCGTTTTCATACGTCACTATCACAGTGATTTCGTGATATTAAGAATATCACTTGTGATTATCTGAATATCATTTTGTGATATTCCAGAAAAACACAAGTGATATTTTGTTAATATCACTTTGTGATTTTTTGAATATCACTTTGTGATATTCTGAATATCATGAATATCACTTGTGATTCTTTGAATATCACTTTGTGATATTCTGAATATCACTTGTGATTTTCTGGATATCACTGTGATATTTGAATACCACGTGTGATTTTCATGTTGCAAAACATGAGTTGAAAATCACTGTGATATTCAAAAATTCACTTATGGATTCGAATATCACAAGATATTCTGAATATCACAGATATCAATTGTGATATAAGATATCGATAATATCACTTGCGATATTCATAGGTATCATTTGTGATATTCAAAATCACTTGTGATATTCAATATCACGAATATCATTGTGCTATTGAGAATATCACTTGTGATATTCGAAAACGTATGAAACGCTTAAAACGGCCAAAAACATTTAATAACGGACGAAAACATATGAAAATGGACGAAAACGTAAGAAAACGGATAATATGTATGAAAACGAAACACGTGTGAAACCGGACGAAAACGTAATGAATTAATGAAACGCAAACGTAATAAAACGGCAAAAAATGTATGAAAACGACAAACGTGAGAAACTACAAAACAGAAAACGGACAAAAAATGTATGAAACGACAAAACGTATGAAAACGGAAGCGAGAAAACGGATCTAAAAATATGAAAACGTATTAAAAAAGAAAAAAAAAGCGAATAAAAAAGCGTAAATAACGTGAATTAAAACAACAAAAGAAAACGTGAATATAAAAAAATGTGAATTTAAAAAAAAACGTAAATATTAACAAAAGGCGTTAAAAAAGGAACGTGATTATATACATAAAAACGTGAATTATAAAATTAAAAAAAAAGGAAAAAAAAAAAGACAAAAAGAAAATGTGAATAAAAAAAAAACAAAAAGACAAGAAAAAAACATGAACTTAGGTTTATCTACTAAATCTTAGATTAATCCCCACCATTATATCAAACTAGATAGATTGTGGAGATTTGTCTCTTGGTAAGCATCAAAATAAGAGTAAGCATTTGAAAATTTATCTTCTTATTTGTGTTTTTTTTTTATATATCATTTGACTCTAACACTATGATTTAAGATCATTTGATGACAAAATATTTTTTACATACCAAGGGATTAATCTCCATCATTCATTTTTATTTTCTTTTCGACGAACATTTAATTATCTTTCTATAGATAGGCACTTTGATATACTTTCGACAAAAAAATTTTCTTTTCGTATTTTTCACGTTTTTTATTAAGTTTTTTCGTTTTTTACGTTAATCGAATTTATTAAAATCATATATATGATAAACACTATCACATGTGATTAGTGTTAAATCATATATGATATGTAATCACATGTGATATACACTAATATCACATGTGATATTACATATCATATATGATTTAACACTAATATCACATGTGATATTCAAATTAGTGTTTTATCATATATGATTTTTCATTCAAATCAAAGAACGTAAAAACGAAAAATACGAAAAACGAAAAAAATGAATTTTTTCTTTTTCGAAAGTATATCAAAGTGTCCGTCTATAGAAAGATAATTAAATGATCGTCGCGACGGTGTAAATATTTTCGCTTAACGATTAACGGTTTAAAAGATATTTAAATTATAAAAAATATGTGAAATAATAAAATGATTTTAATCTCAGCCATTGATTTCTTTTGAAATGGATGGTGGAGATGAGTCATTTATTATGTGAAAAAAGTTTGATATGTAAAATAACTCTCTAACACTATTTATACAATTTCTAAAACTTTTGCTTGCTTCTTTTTCCTAAAAGTAATCGTCGTGTCAAAAGAAAAATCAGTTGCTTAAAATAATAAACGGCATGGTAAACATAATTCGTCTAGACTTTTAAAATTAACTTTCATGGTTACTTTTTATAATATTTATTGTGAGTTGCTGAAAAATAATGCCATAAACTCTATTAATAACGCCATTTCAAAATGATAACTAGATCGAGCTTTAAACCGAAATTTTGTTTTGTTCTCGCACTGTGATGGGATTAAACTAGTATTATGCATAGAATGTAAAAGCATTTGCAATAGGATGTTTGATGAAAAGCTTTTAAAAAGCTTTTTACTATTTAACGTAAAAACTTTTTAAAAAATTTGAAAGAAAGGCTTGGCTAATGCGAGTGTTTGAAGAAATAGTTTTTTACTTGCAAGTATTGTAATAAATGTATCAAGATATGACAACTTTAGCATTTATTGTCATAAATGCATTAAGTCTTTTATAACTTGATGCATTGTTCATGCTTTAACTCATACATAATTTATGGGGTAAAAACTAAAAGGTACGTTAAGCATATAGTCAACTTATTAATGTGAAATAGATGAGAAAAGTTCATTTAAGGACATTTATTTTGTTTAATACCGAGTGACTAATCTTTACCATTTAAATCATTTGATCCAATAAACAAGATCATGCATTAAATGACAATCATTTTCACCCCTTCTATCTCATCTTTTTTTAATTAAAACTCAATTTCATCATCTTTTTAAAAAATTGTATATATCAAGAACTGTTAACCTATATAAATTTCTCCTTTCAAAAAAAAAAAAACCTATATAAATTAAACTATCGCGACGAGCATGTAAATCTTACAATATAGAGGCACTTTCATATATATTTCGAAAACCGTTATTTTTTTGTTTTCTTTCATTTTTTTCTTTTTTTTTTTTTTTTTTTGTATTTTTTGTTTTTTTCTCGGTGCAGTGTCTTTTTTATATATTACTTGTGATATAACACTAATCTTTAAGTTCGAACACTCAACATGCTGTTTTAACATTAGTATATGTATTTGTATAGAACTCCAAATGATTAAGCGTTTTTTGCTTTTAAAAATTCAAATTCTTAATTTTACAACCATATATCAAATATAATTTTTGAACTTTCAAATTATTATAATTTATTCATAGAAGTTGAAAAATATGTGATTTTTTTTTATATTCAAAAACGCTTGATATAGCACAATTTTTAGTTGGAAGTCAAAAGATATTAACATAGATGCAAAAAATGATGAATCTTTTGGAGTTATATACAAATATTTAAGCTCATTTTACGATAACATGTTTAGTGTTCGAACTTACATTAATTAACCATATTGATTTAACAACTCTTATAGTTCGAAAGCTTAGAATATGTATTTTTAACAACTTTTATGAATTAATCGTATTGATTTAGAGGTTCAAATATTATGTACAAATATTTAAGTTCATTTTACGATAACATGTTTAGTGTTATATCACATATGATACGTCAAACGAGTTAGACTTTCAAAAATAAAATCTTATATTTCCTCCAACTTCTATGAAAAAACTATATTGATATGGATGTTCACGAATTATGTTTGATATATGGTTGAAAAGCTAAAGATGTGTATTTTTAAATGCCGAAAAATTAATCATTTGAAGTTTTACACAAACACTTATGCTCTTTTCACGACATCATGATGAGTGTTTAAACTTACAGATTAGTGTTATATCACATGTGATAAATCAAACGGATTTGACTATCAAAAATGTTATTCTATTTTCTCTAATTTCTATGAATAAACTGTATTGATTTGAAGGTTCCAAAACTATGTATGATTCATTGTTGGAAAATTAATGATGCGTATTTTTCAATGCCAAAAACGATGAGGCATTTGGAGTTCTACAAAAATATTTATACCCGTTTTACAAAGCATTTTGAGTGTTCATACTTACAAATTAGTGTTATATTACAGGTGATATATCAAACAAAATACTATACTGAGAAAAAAAAATAAAACAAAATGTGTCGAAAGTATATGAAAGTGCCGCTTTATTAACAGATAATTAAATGTTTGTCACAATGGTGTAATTTTTGTAGGTTAACGGTTTACGGTTTTTTAGGTATGTAATATTAATAAAGAGTGGTGAAAATATGTTTTAATTAAGAAAGAAGTAGGCGAAAGGGGTTAATGTTTGATCTGGTCCCTTAGATCAAATATTTTGGATGGTTAATACTGTAGAAATTAAAGGAATACTGAGAATACTATATTACCAGATTCAACTAACTATGATGATTTACACGACATTAAATAGAAAAGACTAATACGAAACCCTAACTATTAAACGGGCCTAAACAAGTGGGTCGGGCCAATAGGCCTTATTTGCTAACACCTCCTCTCAAACTCGCAATGCTGCAACGATAACCATTGAGAGTTTGTCAAACAGAATATAAACTAAATTTTGAAAAACAAACAAAAAACCGATGGTCTAAGAGTGCAATCGCGGTACAAACAGTATAAAGTAACATAATTATAGAGATGAACGAGAGCAGAACAAGCGCAGTGATGCATGCGATCAGATTCAAACATATTGATTGTGACAGCATATTCGGACAAAACCAAAGTGGAACTGTACCGGATGAAGAACCACGTGTGAAATCAGACCAAGTTGATGTCGAGATGCAAAACATAATTACCTAGGACTTAGTCGGATTAGATAAGACTATTGCATCACCATCACCAACACAAACCAATTCCTAATTCAAACCAATAGTCCATTATAACCAAACAAATATAATCGTGATTACCAAATACCGATACCAATATTTTACCAATGCAAAACCTAATTTATTAACAAACACTTCCCACCATTATTACTTTTTTTTTTCAAACAAAACCCAATTTCATAGAAACAATTCAAACCGAAAATCAAACTACAAAATCCGAATAACCAATTGATCACACAAACAATAATGTCACCATAATATTCCTCATGACATTAAATTCATTATCAATACAACCGACCCATTACTATCCACCATCCAATCAAAACTTGATTAAAATTTCAAACAAGTTACTAAAACCAAACAATCTCACCGCGTTAACTTTTTCTTTTTTTCCTTTTTTTGTCGACAGCAAACATACGGAAAAAAAGGAACCAAGCTTAACCAGAAATTGATTTGAACAACTTACTGGTTAGATGATTGCAAACAGACATGAGAACCAAACTAGTAGATACATTCCAACGAACAACGAACAATTGACAAGATGTGGACGAAAAAGGATCCGATCCAAACGCACAATAACTTTTTTTTTTCTTTTACTTCACCTATGTAAAAATCAAAAGAATACAGAAAATACTATATTATCATATTAAACTATGAGATTTACAAGACATTAGGCTATGTTTGGCGCGGAGCTTTTTAGAGCAATGAGCGGTGAGCAATGAGTTTTTTGATCTTTAAGAAGCAGTGAGTTTTGACTACTGCTCGCAACTACTTTTAACAAACACGCCCTAAATAAAAAAGACTAATACAAAACCCTAATTATTAAACGGTCCTAAACATGTGACCGGGTAAATAAGCCTTATTAGCTAACAAACACGAGTCACTCAAAATGTAGAGAAATATAAGTGGAACTAAAATAACTCCAACTCTTAGTGTTTTTGTGTTTGTAAATTGATATTAAAAAAAGACATCGAACTTTATTTAACGCTAGTCATAATTACGTATCCTAACTTGTATTCCGGCGTATCACCAAATAGAATCAAATAAAATGTTTTTATTTCGATCGGTTTCTTTAAGGGCATAGATTTTTAATTATTAAAGACTAATTACAAAAGCAAGAAATACAACTCATCCAAGAAAACATAAAAACCATATCATGCAGTAACAATGATGCATATTTTTTTTATAAGAAAGTGCATATAGAAAGTTAAAATAGAATGACATATAGTTAATGGCAAATTGATAGTATCTCCATGTCGTTCTCAAATATTTCCATTTCTTCTTTTTCCAAAATAGCATTTGCTTCAATACCATCACCATCTGGAGTATCCATCAACAGAAAACCATTAGAGTTTGCTGATCTAAGGGAAAAAGTTGCACCCGTAGGCTTTCTGTTAGAAAATTTATAAACGTAATACAAATTGTTTTGTACAAAATCGTAAGATTACAACAACAGATTGAGGCCTCCTTAAAGAAATTCGTCCTATCTAGTACGAACTGTTTAGAGGATACAACAATCAAATCAAGTATGAAACTTGAATCTAGCGAATCTGATATGTTTTCATGATGAAGATGGATGAGGTTTTTGTGTTTTTGATGATTTCAAAGTGCCAAATTCGTCCTCTTTATAGAGGCACATGGTGACCCTTCAAAACAGTCACAATACCTCTTCAAATGGCCTTAGAGACACTTCTATTCGTAATAGTCACAATGGTTCACAAAAAACTGTAGTTAGCGACGACCTAGCGACAAAATAACCCGAACCACCCGACCCGACATCAAAACCCGACTCAACCCGACCCGACAAGACCCAATAACCTGACCCGAGAACACCCCTACCTGTAACTGCAGACCTACTGTCCAAAACACCCATATAACTGCAGACCCACTATCCCAAACACCCATATAACTGCAGAGTCACTAAACTAAAGCTATATGGCAAGAAAAATTTGCCATTCCGTACAGCTAGAAAAAATAAATACTATTATAAATGAAATATTTTTAAAACTACTCATTTTGCTAAGTAAGTTTTGAAAGTGCCATGGTTTATTAAAAAACTCTTGTTTAGAGTAGTGAATAAAGTAAATACATGTACCTGTATATTGTCGAGTACATCAAAGTTAGACGCCGAGTCACAACTACTTTTCCTCATTAGCGGGCTCTCGGGTTTTTCATTCTCTTTCTTGGACTTGATCTCGTTTATTTCTCTTGCGAGATCCTTATCAAATTCAGCTTTCATTTCTGCACGTGCGTCCTTTATTTTTTTCGTTCACATTCGCTATTACCTCTTGTCTTTCACGATACCTTCTCTTCTTTGCAACATATCCCTCAATGCCTTTTTTAAATCTCACAAGATGTCCTACCCCCTAGTACGACCACCGTGCTCCGGTCCTACCACCATAATCAATGGATCTACACCATCTTTAACTTCTGAACTGTTTAATAATTGTGTATGTCCCTCAATCTGTAATTTTATGCAAGTAATACAATACGCAGAAACAATTAACACGTAACAACTATTAAGAATAAAGTTTGAAGCTAGCAATGTCTTACCAATTGGTTCGAAATAACTTGCATTTCAGGCGTTAACATCAATCCTTTTACTTTGTCGTGTACTCTCCTTGCCAAACAATAATGTCTCCCACGACGGTCGGGTATCTTATGGACATCTATGCAAAGATCTTCAGAAGCTCTTTCTTTTTCCCATTTATCTATGTTTCCACGATATCCTTTTGGGCCCAGCCGTGGAGGATTTTTCTTGAGTTTGGCCCATTCCCTCCCTTTTTCATGTTTCGCCTTGACGTACGAATAATAGAGAATTAGAAACATTGCAACATCATAAAATATATAAAAATACATTATAAAGTAGGACATACCAATTTTTCAGGGGTACTTTCCATCTTCACAAACTCTTTCCAGGTTCCGGGTTCAATAAACGTCCACTTATCACAAGGACTTCTTTTCTGATACATGTAATCTGTACGAAGATCCTTTTTGAAACTCTTCCAAGAATGGTTGCACTGTTTGAGCACTAGTGATTTGAAGTCATCATTCTTAAGCCTACAATGCTCCTGTTTAATGTAAAAAATGAAGCTTATAAGATGTTAATAAACATAGTAATTAAGTGACATTCTAACTAATGATGTTAAGATAATTGATAACATCAAATAATCCTGATATTCTAAGTGTTAATTTCCCCCTTTATCGTCACTTTATGATTAAAATGCTATTAGAAACATCCTTATTCCTTCTCATTTCATTTCAGGAACTATTTCATATAAAGAAGCGGTATTTGGACATTTCTAAGCTCGAGGATGGTTTTCTCTCACATTTACTAAAGACCACGGCGTAACCAAGTGATGAAGTTACGCCGTAATCAAGTGCATGAGGAAATTCGGCGTAACAATATGGTGGAGTTACGTCGTAACATGACTACAGAACAATTTATGAAGAATACGGCGTAACAATGGAAAGAATACGGCGTGACAATGGAGTGCAAGTTATGCCTTAATAGGATTTCAGATTATGAAGCATCAACTTTACAAATACTACGACGTAACCCTCAGCTCAGGTTACGCCGTAACCACGGATAAACATCAACTTTACAAAGATTACGGCGTAACCACCAGCTCAGGTTACGCCGTAACCGTGGATAAGTACCAGATTATGAAGAGTTACAGCGTAACAAGTTAATAAGTGTTACGCCATAGCTAGTATCTAGGCCTATAAATAGACGAAGTTTTCATCAGTTTTATGCATCTCTCCTTTCCCAAACCTTTCTATGGTTTGGAGAAATCAAACACAGAAGAAGAATGAAGGTCTAGGAGTATGAAGAACAAAGTTCTCGTCTACGATTCCCTTTGTATTCGATTTTGGATCCCTTTTATATTTTTCTAGGGTTTATATTATGGATTCATGTTATTAATTCAAGTTTACATTTATGTTATTGATCTTCTCTTTATTTCTTTATAGACATCTGCTTAGTCTTGTCATAGATCGCTAGTCTCCGTAATATTATAAGCTTGTTAGTATCTAAAGGGTTGGTAGAATTGACCAACTAACCCCAGCCTAATAGGTTGCGAAGTATGGAAGGAATTGGCCATAGTACAACCGTTCTCCATGTGCGAACTAACCAAATGATCACCTAAGTTCCTAACGGCCGGGTTTCCATAGACTAGATCTAGTAGATTTGGCTCTTAATGACTGCTATTAGGTTGCCGAATGATCCCAGGTGACCTGTTCATCTGGGTGAGGAATCTAAGAACCATAGGCCATTGCGAATTGACCTAAGGAGTCTGGCGATAATTAACCACTATATTGAACCCTTATATCGAGAATCAATTATTATCTGTAATCTTGGTTAAGCTTCACTTTTCTATCTCTTTATCCTAAATTCTTATGTCTGTGTGATTGGAATAATTAAATATATCTTATCATATCAATATCAAATCATGTTACTTCCAATCATCTTAGTTCTTTCAAGGTCACAGCTCTCTTGGGATGACACTCAAATTTACCTAAGGCTTTACTTCATCTGATCGGGTTCTTTGCCCGTTGGCATGTGTTTATCCTAGATTATCTTAGTTTTAAAAATATTAAAAGCAGGATGAAATAGCACATCAGCTTTTTGGTGCCGTTGCCGAAGAGCAATTAATGAAAGATCTAAGGTATGAACTACAATATTGACCTAAGTTAAGAGACGTGAATACTTTCAATACCGTATAAGGTACGTATCTCAATCTCTCGTATTGCAATTTTCCAAATTTTCTCTTTGAAGCTATTAGTTACGGCGTAACCTCTATAAAGAGATACGACGTAACCATTAAATAATTATAACTTTTTTAATAATTAAAATTAGTTACGGCATAAACTTATCTTTCCTATTACGCCGTAACAATTGGGCGGTATAAAACCCAGCTACGGCTGAAAATTACGTTTTTACCAACACCCAATCTTTTCACCGCCCCTAGCTACAGTAAAAATTTTCCCAAAAAATTTTCGTGAAGATTTTTCTCATTCCTTCAAATAATCAATGACTGGTAAGATCTATCATTACTCTTTTTTATTATTTTCCAATTATTATTCAATTAGGGTTTATGTGTTCATAATTGGGGATCTTGCTTCCTTCAGGATTATTATTGCTATTGACCTAATTAATTTATGATTAATAATGATTCCCCATGTTCTATTGATTTGTGTCACGTCATTATTGGTTGTTTGGGTTGTTTTGATCAAGTTTAAAGTGGGTTTTGGTCAAACATGAACCTAATGGTTTAGGCGCGGTCCCTCAACACTTAATAGGTTAAAAACTTATAATTCATTTTACCCTTGGGATAAAATTGATGGTTACGGCGTAATCTATTACTGGTCGTAATCATGTGATGTGCTGAGTTTTTGGGGAGAGTTGCGCGTGGTGATATTACCGTAACCATGTCCAGAATGTAAGTACTACGCGCAGAACTGTAAGTGTTAGTTACGCCGTAAGTTGTCATCAGTCTGCAAGAATAATGATTTAAGTTTCTTTTCCTTTCAGGAAACAACAACAACCCCGCCTAATGGGTCAGATTCTTGGCATATGACGATGAAGAAATAAGGAAATTGTGCAGGGATGACTACGTGATGCTATCAAGGAAAGAGATCGATACCCCTAAAGCCATTGACTTCAATGCATTTGATGAAGTCAATGAAATATCTGCTAGCAGGAAGTTAAGGAGGTTTTGCAAGATCAAGTACACGGTGCGTAGTCGTTCGTTTACCTGCAATGCATGGTTAAGGCTCTTCAAGATCGCTAAGCCAGTGATTCCCGAGTATGTCAGGGAATATTTGGCATCCGTCTAGTTCAAACATGAAATTAATAACGATGATCAAGTAGCATTATGGTTTCAGCTTGGAGGGGTTAAAAGAGAGTTGACTTTGAATCAGTTCATGGTTAGAATGGGATTGTACACGGAGAGAGACCAGGAGAACGATTTGTTTGAGGATTTTTATAAGGCTTGTTGGAGGTACAGGCCCGAGTCTTACAACCCCACCGACTATTTCAACAGCATATCTACAGTAGAGGGGTACAACTCAAGGAACCCCCCTTCATACATCCTTGTGAGGAGCCCAATTCATCGGCTTGTTCATAGGTTGATTGCGTACTCTCTAAAAGCAAGGCATTCGGCGAAGGAGAAGATGACCATGGATGACCTTTATCTCCTTCATGGTATGGACGAGGGGAATCACATTGATGTCCTTCATTTCTTGGCAAGGTTTATAGCTAATGGATCCAAGGGTTTCTCCACTAAGAGTCCAATTCAGGGGGCTCATTTCATTAGTAGGTTCGCAAGGAGCTACGAATTGATGTCTGATGAGGCGTTAGCTTGGGTGACCCATGGTAGGAAGACCAGTTTGATTGGGAAAAATAAACTGGTCGAATTCAGGATTTGTAGCCTTAATGTGCTAGGTAAACCTGAGTTGATGCCGGTAGCCCCAATGAGAGGTGGAGAAGCAGGTGAAGCTGAGAGTAGTGGAGCTGGTGGAAATGGTGTTGGACCAAGTGGAAGCCAAGTGGAGGCAGAGGATCAAGTCCCTAGGGTCCGACGTAGGGCAAATTTGAACATTGGGGATAGGTTGGAGATGATTGACGAGAGGCTTTACGACATGGAAAACCATTTCAATAAGGAAATTGATAGCCTAACTCAGAGGCTTGTATGGAATTAGTAATCAATTTGAAGGTTTTTCGTACTCGATCAAGGCAAGCAACTTCAACAGATTTTTCACCTGAGCCAGATGAACAAGTCAAATGCTCCAAGAGATGCACTTGAGCCATCCCCGTTGGCATGGAGCCCCCTATGTGTACCAGCCAGATATCCTGGAAATTGTCGTCCAACAAGGAGTGGCCTTTATGCATGGACAGCCAACTCCTGGAAGCATAACCAACACTCCATTTGACCCAACACAGTACCAGTCAATGGAGCATGATCATGACAGGGATGAGTGATTCCCCTGTGATTTCAACAATATTTAAAACACTATTAAAACAATTTATCTATGTCTGTAATAACGTTGCTACTTGGATATTTGTGTTGCTCTTAATCGTTAGTACCATTAGGTACGAATTTTCCTAAGTGTTTTTGTGCAGGATATGGAACTGTGATACAGTTACGGCGTAACCATTTAGCTAAGTTACGCCGTAACCCTTGTTTAGAGAAAATAGTTTGAGGGCAATTTAGTTAAGGCATAGTCACCGGATAAGATACGCCATAGCAGCCTTCTAACCCTTAGTGAGACATCTTGGGCAAGAATTTGAGAGGGGAGTTTATTTCTTTCTAAGTTCTTTTTCATTTCTATTTTCTGTTCCTTTTTATTTTCGTACAAATGGGACTTTGTACACTTCAAGTGGGGGGATAGGAATAGAAATGAAGTGTATGTTTACTTAGCCTACTTGCCCTAATTTTCTAGTTGGTTTTAAAAATTGTTGAGCTCTTTTGAAAATTTTTGTCATGTTTTTAACCAATCTAGAATTACATAATGCCATGCACACTATAACCCTTAATGACATTGGTGAGATTTAGCCTTTCCGTTTCCCCTATTTGACCCAAATCTACCAAAAAAATTGAGTGTGCCGATAGTATTGCAGACTTTAGAACTTGGCTCTTACATCACTTCGAGACCATAGACGAGTAGTGTATCAAGTTATTTTGGTTCATTTGGAAAAGGCAATTCGAAGAGGCAAATGTTTAAGGATTAAACCCAAATAGCCCATATGTGTTCACTTGTGTGCGTTTATCAATTAGTCGCATTGACTTTTCGACCTCCGTGATAACCTTTTTTTTTGTTGCACTCACCATTAGTGCAAGATACCCCTAGTTACACCAATTTGAGCCTATCCTTTCATTTTCTAACCCTTATTTCGTTACACCTTTACACCTTAACCTACCGTGTAGTCTTATCTTACAATCTAGAAGTCCTTGTTCGCCCTAGTTAAAGGTTTGAGTGAAAGTTTAGGAAAGCACGCTAAATCAAAGTCATCCTATGAGGATCATTGAAGATCCCCCAATATTCTCCTTATGTTCATCTCAAGTGAGGGGATAAGTTATCATTGTATTATGTTATGAGCAAAAAAAAATGTGTGATTTGCTCTTGATTGAAAAATGTGCAATTTGTTGTAGCACTATGATATGTGGTTATAAGATATTAGCATCGAGGAAAACACCTCGATCACATTCAAAGATTGGAAGATAGTCAAGTTACCTGCAGTTCTCGATGAAGGAAATGTCTTCACTAAATGGTGCAGTTCTCGATGAAGGAAATGTCTTCACCAAATCCATGATCCAGTTTTTGTACCTTGAAATTGAACCTTGAATGAACGGTGGGGCGATGGCAACTTGGTTTTAAACTAAGACTATTTGTTTTGTTTTTTTACACCCTTTAAAATATCCCATGGCTTACCTTACCCTTTCTGCCGTGAAGCATGTCTAGGTGATGAAGCGAGCAATCTTTGATGTCTTGGCCATGGATTTGGTCATGTATCATTGATTTTGTTCACTTCGCCGTGACACGTTAGTAATGACACTACCCCTATAGCCTTTGAATCACTATTAACCCAACATTGCCTTCTAAAGATTGTCTTGACCTTAGCTATAGTGGTGGAGATGTGTGTAATTGCCAAGCTTATGATAGAATATTTGCTATGTTTGTGCAATTGAGTGATCACCCCAAAATTAAACACTTAGACTAGGGTGAGTGTGAGAGTGTTTTCGTTCCCATTTCGTTAGGTGTTCGGCTCTTATAATTATTCTAGTAGGGAACTTTTAAACTGCACATTCCTTAGTCTCCTCCGGGGATGTATCTTTTACAATATTAAAAGTCTACTTGAGGGCAAGTAGAGTTCAAGTGGGGGGATATTTGATAACATCAAATAATCCTGATATTCTAAGTGTTAATTTCCCCCTTTATCGTCACTTTATGATTAAAATACTATTAGAAACATCCTCATTCCTTCTTATTTCATTTCAGGAACTATTTCATATGAAGAAGCGGTATTTGGACATTTCTAAGCTAGAGGATGGTTTTCTCTCACATTTACTGAAGACCACGGCGTAACCAAGTGATGAAGTTACGCCGTAATCAAGTGCATGAGGAAATACGGCCTAAAAATATGGTGGAGTTACGCCATAACATGACTACAGAACAGTTATTGAAGAATACGGTGTAACAATGGAGTGCAAGTTACGCCGTAATAGGATTTCAGATTATGAAACATCAACTTTACAAAGACTACGGCGTAACCCTCAGCTCAGCTCACGCCGTAACCACGGATAAACATCAACTTTACAAAGATTACGACGTAACCACCGTACTCAGGTTACGCCGTAACCATGGATAAGTACCAGATTATGAAGAGTTACGGCGTAACTAGTTAATAGGGGCATTTTCATATCTACCCAACAAAACCATGAAAATTTCATATTTACCCAAATGATGCTTTAAAAGCATTGTACACAATGCATTCAATGATTGTATTTTGGGTATATTTGAAATTAATGTTGAAAAGAGGGGGAGATATGAAATTATCCCTAGTTAATAAGTGTTACGTCGTAGCTAGTATCCAGGCCTATAAATAGACGAAGTTTTCATCAGTTTTAGACATCTCTCCTTTTCCCAAACCTTTCTAGGGTTTGGGGAGATCAAACACAGAAAAAGAATGAAGGTCTAGGAGTATGAAGAACAAAGTTCTCGTCTACGATTCCCTTTGTATTCGAGTTTGGATCCCTTTTTATATTTTTCTAGGGTTTATATTATGGATTCATGTTATTAATTCAAGTTTTCATTTATGTTATTGATCTTCTCTTTATTTCTTTATAGACATCTGCTTAGTCTTGTCATAGATCGCTAGTCTCGGTAATATTATAAGCTTGTTAGTATCTAAAGGGTTGGGAGAATTGACCAACTGACCCCAGCCTAATAGGTTGCGAAGTATGGAAGGAATTGGCCATAGTACAATCGTTCTTCGTGTGCGAACTGACTAAATGATCACCTATCAAGTGGAGATATTTAAGAAGCTGGGGGAAACCTAAGTTCCTAACGGTCGGGTTTCCATAGACTAGATCTAGTAGATTTGGCTCTTAATGACTGCTATTAAAGTTGCCGAATGATCCCAGGTGACCTGTTCATCTTGGTGAGGAATCTAAGAACCATAGTCCATGACAAATTGACCAAAGGAGTCTAGCGATAATTAACCACTATATTGAACCCTTATATCGAGAATAAATTATTATCTGTAATCTTGGTTAAGCTCACTTTTCTCTCTTTATCCTAAGTTCTTATGTCTGTATGATTGGAATAATTAAATCTATCTTATCATATCAATATCAAATCATGTTACTTCCAATCATCTTAGTTCTTTCAAGGTCACAGCTCTCTTGGGACGACACTCGGATTTACCTAAGGCTTTACTTCATCTGATCGGGTTCTCTGCCCGTTAGCATGTGTTTATCCTAGTTTATCTCAGTTTTATAAATATTAAAAGCAGGATGAAATAGCACATCAATAATATACCTTGATTTCCAACCATAACTGATCTTTATCACTTTTTTTTTACTTACCTCCAATCATCTATGAGGATAGAGATCTTCGCCCTAGTTACAGCTCCTATGTAAAGCCCAAAAGGAGACTGGTCATCTCCAATAGCAAAGCCATGCTCATCGAAAGTAACACCATTTAATTGTTTCCTTTTCTTCTTATTTAAGGTGTAGATTCCTCTCTTTCTCCTTTGAGGTTGTGGTTCGGGTTGCTCATTCGTATCATGCTCAACTATATTTTGCCCAGCGATATCATGCTCATCCATAAGCTCGTCCATATTAACCTAACATTAACAAAACATGCAACAATTGCAACTTGAGAAATGATGAATGTATTACGACATAAGCACAAGCATAAACGCTCATTTGGAAAGCAAATAACAGGTTCAAACGCCCAATTTGTGACAGCAAGTAAGTCTTACCGAACACCCACTTTATTACAGCAAATAGAGCAAGAAACATACTAGTTATGACAGCAATACTAGGTCCTGAATAACATATTTTGGACAGAATATAGCAGGTTCAAATGCCCAACTTGTGACGGAAAAAAATTCGTACTAAACACCCCATTTATTACAAAGAAAACTAGGTCCTGGAAGACATATTTTAAACAATAAAGAGGAGGTTCAGATGCCCAGTTTGTGACAAAAAAAAATCTCACCAAACACCCCATTTACTACAACAAATATCAGAAGATGAGCTAATTAAAGTGAAAAAAGACCCCATTTACTACAACAAGTCTGTTTATATATGTGTAATTACATGCAGCACCATTTTATAAAGTGAAAAAAACACTGGAAGATATTCATACATAACTAACAGAAGCTGCATATTTGTAATGGTGAATAAGAATTAAAGGAAACCATATTCAAGAGTATGTGATAAACAAATATCTGTAAGAGTGAACAAAGGATTTGTATACATTGTAGACAAAGCTGTAATTTGGATGCAATACAAAACAGTAGAATGATCAGTTATGGTTGGAAATCAAGGTATATTATTGATGTGCTATTTCATCCTGCTTTTAATATTTATAAAACTGAGATAAACTAGGATAAACACATGCTAACGGGCAGAGAACCCGATCAGATGAAGTAAAGCCTTAGGTAAATCCGAGTGTCGTCCCAAGAGAGCTGTGACCTTGAAAGAACTAAGATGATTGGAAGTAACATGATTTGATATTGATATGATAAGATAGATTTAATTATTCCAATCATACAGACATAAGAACTTAGGATAAAGAGAGAAAAGGGGGTCCATTGTATAAACCAATACTTGGTGGCTGTTATATTATTAAGGTCTACTAGTATACCAACTAAGGCCTTCAAGAGAATAACCTTTTTATGCTTAGAGAACAAGTGCCTACAAGCATACTAGAATGCATCTTTCCATGTATAATAAGCTTGTTCAAATAGCTACAAAAGTCTTTTTGTGTGAAAATGACCATTCTTGGTCCAAGTCCAATAAGTGACAAATGTAATAATACATAAATATGCAAATTACTAACTTGTAAACAATTATAAAAGCACATAATTAAAATGTAATTTTTTTCGTAAGTTTGTTTGTCTGACCATGATGAAAGTAAACCCCCAAGGACCATCGGGTAAGGTCAAGAACATGCATCTGACCATGTCTCGGGCTAATGACAGGTCCGAAACATCTAGAAGAGTTACATGACCTTAACAATATTACAACCATTAACCTCTGAAAGAAACTAAGAACTACTAAGAAATTTGATTAGTTGAGCGATAATGCACATTAAAAAAATACTTATTAACGTTGTAGTATTTAGAGAACATGAAGTACAAAAAGAGTATTTTGTAATCCAGGTTAAACAGCACTTATATAAATTATTGGCACAGGTGAATTCGCTCTTGCCTATAACTGATTGGCGTTGTTGTGTTAATTTTTCTATTTATTGGGCAGGTGTTATTTATGCTTGGTACAGCTGCAATAATCTTTTTCTATCCATATTAATTATTTCCAGCATTCAGTTATATATGTAAGGTAACTTATTAAAAAATTGTAACAAAGTAAGCAAATTTCAACCATTTTATTCAAAGGGATAATTCCATATTTACCCAATCTAAACATGAAAATGTCATATATACCCAAAATACAAGTTTTGAATGCATGATTTACAATGCAGTTAAAGCATGTTTTGGGTAAATATGACATTATCATGTTTAAGTTGGGTAAATATGATTCAAAAATCAATACCTTATTAACCAACAATATAAAAAAACATATAACCAACATAACCAAATTCAGAATCAAAATTCACAACTTCATTTATGAGATACTATAATGATTAATTGAACAATAACATCAATTGTACCTCTTTCGAATCAAATCTCTTTCTGGCTTGGTTGTGTGACGAAGGTGGCTGTGACGGCAATGGTGTGCGGCGCTGGTGGTGATGGTGTGTGTGACAGTCGTTAAGTGGTGTGTGATGAAGGTTGTGAAAAGGGGGAAAGGAGATTAGGGTTTTGTGTGTAATGAAATTTGAGAGGGAAATAACGCGCCCTTGGTTTTTGGATTTTATTTTGAGAACCGCCTAAGTTGCCAAACTTTTAATTTTATAAAACCAACATTTTTTTACAAAAATGAAAGTAAGAAAAGAAAATGTTCAAAGATTTTTTTTTTTTTTTTTTTTTTTTTTTTCATAACAGTCCTACAATCTAAAATTAAAATTAATCAAAACTTTATATAAAAACATGTCTAAATAAACTACATAAGATACGTGCCTGCAAAACAAAGAAAATTTATTAATATGTAAACATGTCTAAATAAACTATATAAAAATACCTTCATCGTCGTCGGATCTTAAGTAAGTGGTATCATCAATAACGTCATTTGAAGATGAAGCACTGATAGAAAACGGAGGTAGCTCATTAAACTAATCATCCTCGTCGACAACATTCTCAACATCAACTATACATCGTTTACCATGCAGAATGATGTGCCATCTAAAATCATTCGGGTCCTCAACAAAGAATATTTGATTCGCTTGTTTTGCTAGGATAAACGGTTCGGATACATATTCATTTGTGGAAAGATTGACACTTGTAAAACCGTAATCGTCAACTCTAACACCTCCTTCGTTATTGACCCACTTACACTTTAACATAGGTATAGTGAACGAAAGATAATCCAATTCCCATATTTCTTGAATGAAACCATAATACGATTTTTTGGCAATCGTGGACCTTGCTTCATGATCACCCATTGAGAACTCAGGCGTAGCGGCTATTACCATCACTCCGCTATTCTGCAATGTGCTCTTTTCATCTTGTTGCATAGTGTAAAATGTATACCCATTGATGTCATAGCCTTGGTATTTTGTCACACATCGCGGACCAAAACCCAACCGTTCCACCGTCATATCTACATTTTGTAGCGTGTTACCTCTCACCTTGTTTTTCAACCAATTTGGAAATGTTCTATAATGCTCTGTGGCCAACTATGCTTGTGTCTTATTAATATATTTTGCTATTAACATTCTTTTGTGTTCATGGATGTGTGGAGCAACACAAGTCATGTGTTCTAAAACGGTAAAATGTGCCCGATATAAATCATCTCGATTTGGCACTTCCAAATTCCTCCCAATAGTCTGAACCCTTTGAAGTCTACCCTCATGGCAAGATTGTAGGATGCCAATATTGGGGACATCTTTCATATAGTCTGTACAAAACTCAATTACCTCCTAGGTAGCATATCCTTGAATAATACTCGCCTTTGGTCGATATCGGTTCCTAACATATCCTTTTAAGAAACCCGTGTATCTCTCGAATGTGTACATGTACCGTAGAAACACATGACCACAAGCCTTTATTTCTCCTACAATATGAGATACCAAATGAACCATGATATCGAAAAATGAAGGTGGAAAATACATCTCGAGTTGGCAAAGGGTAAGGATAATGTCACTCTGCCATTCATCTAACACTTCTAGATCGATCACTTTTAAATGAACCATGATGAGAAATAGGCAAAGCTTTGTGATCGTGTGTCGAATACGGTTTGGCAATATTCCACGAATTGCAATTGGGATAAGTTGTGTAATTAAAATATGACAATCGTGTGACTTCATACCAAGCAACTTCAAGTCATTCATCGACACCAACTTCTTAACATTTGATGAATATCAGGATGGAACCTTAACATCATGCAAGCATTGAAAAATTTGGTTTTCTCGGCCTTTGACATGGTATAACAAGCTGCCGGGAGATACATACGACTTCCTTCTTTTTCAACTAGTGCAAGCTCTTGTCTTATTCCCATTTCAACCATATCCTTTCGAACATTAACCCCGTCTTTTGTTTTTCCCATAATATTTAACAATAATTCTATTAAGTTGTCACAAACATTTTTCTCGATGTGCATAACATCAAGACAATGTCGGACTTGCAAATGCTTCCAATATGGTAAATCATAAAATATAGACTTTTTTTTTCCATATGTTGGTTGGAGTGATTCTCTTTCATTTTCCAAACACATT
The DNA here is from genome assembly GCA_910596185.1 of Chrysanthemum makinoi. Lineage (NCBI taxonomy): Eukaryota > Viridiplantae > Streptophyta > Magnoliopsida > Asterales > Asteraceae > Chrysanthemum > Chrysanthemum makinoi. The sequence continues at coordinate 71,427,593 of OU343222.1, read as the reverse complement.
GTTTACTTCTTGAACTCGGGATAGTACAGCTTCTCCATCCAATGGTTGTCGTAAGACTCCTGGCTCAGCGTTGCCATCAAACAACTTTGTTCGTTTACGGTATGGGTGATTCTTTCGAAACGATCTTCGATGTCCCATATATACCATCTTCTTACAATTTGGCAACCACTTTGAGTGGGTATCATCTTCACAAACAGGACACACATCATATCCTTTTGTACTATATCCAGAAAAGTTACCGTATGCAGGAAAATCACTTATGGTACAAACAATCATGGCCCGCAATTGAAAAGTTTCCTTCATGTACGCATCATACTCTTCAACGCCTGTACCCTACAATTCTTTCATGTCGTCAATTAACGGTTACAAATACACATCGATGTCGTTTCCTAGTTGTTTTGGTCCTTGAATTAACAATGACATCATGATGTACTTTCGTTTCATGCATAACCAAGGTGGAAGATTGTAGACACATAAAAGAATTGGCCAAGTGACGACTACTCATGTTTCCAAATGGTTTATTCCGTCTGAGCTAAGTCCAAACCGTATATTTCTAGTCTCATCTCCAAACCGTATATTTCTAATCTCATCTCCAACCCGAATATTTCTAATCTCAATATTATCAATATTTCTCCGTTGAGGTGAATCAGCCACATGTCTTATTTTTCCATCTTTTTTACGCTCTTCGGCATGCCAACGAAACAACTTTGCATCTTTTGGATTAGCAAATAATCGTTTTAGCCTAGGTATAATAGGCAAATACCATAATACTTTAGCTGGGGGGCCATTCTTCCTCACATCACTATTAATTTATGTTTCAGTTTTTCTTTATACCTTGATGAATTACAAACAGGACATTTATGCAAGTCCTTTTTTTCCTTCGTATAAAATACACAATCATTGGGACATGCGTGCATTCTTTTGATTTCCAATCCCATTAGAGAAATCAGTTTTTTTGCTTTGTATACTGAACGGGCAACTCATTATCTTCGGGGAGCAACTCATGCACAGCCTCTAACAAATCTGTAAAAACTTTATCACTCCAACCATTAACTGCCTTTACGTCAAACAATCTCAACACTGCACTTAGTCTAGTGTGTTTTTTACACCTATCATATATTGGCTTTTCTGCATCGACAAACAATTTTTGAAACTTGGCATGATTATTGTCATCTATACCACCCTCCAAATCATGTAACATGTCATCTAAGTTATCATGACCGTTGTCGTACGAATCATCATCATCATCCTCGCTATAATCAGAATCAACTGTGTCACGCTCTTGTAATAATTCACCATGCCATGACCAACAAGTATACCGTTCTGTAAACCCAGTTGATATCAGGTGTCCTCTTATTTCATCAGAGTCAATATACGTATGTATATGGTTACAATCTTTACACGGACAAGATATTCTTAATTTTTTTTATCCCGGTCATCCTCGGCAACTCTAATAAATTCAGACAGCCTGGTCGAATATTCCTCTGAATTTCGATCTATCTTGTACATCCATCTACTTTGATCCATCTAGAATTTTGATCTATCTAGTACATTCCCACAAATCCCCAAATATGTGCATAAAACACAAATTTGTAGAAATAAGAGAAATCATACCGACTTTTCCTTAAATACTCAATATGCTAGTAACATTCGCATCTTAAATGGGATAAATTATTTAAAAGGCAATCCTAAAATGGGGGCAATCCAAAATTAATCTCTATTAGATTAATATCAACTAGGTATTTTACTAAGAGAGAATAATGGATATCTTATTTGTACTAAATGAATGTCATAACAACTTATTCGTGGTTCGAAAAATCATAGAAAGACGCCTTACTTGCACGGGTCAATCAAGCTAGTAGCATGTTTCGCGTGCCCAAATTATTCCGAAAACGGTCCTACAAATATAAATAAGTTACAAGTTAACAAAACAAAGATTCATATATCTAAACATATTTATAGCTAGTTGCAATTCATGTACATATGGATGTATGATTGAGATTGAACATGTGTATGTATGAAAATAAGCTAGAATACTATATAATAATAACTAGCAGGGTAACGGCGGGTACCCTGAAATAAAATTTACGGTGAATCATGTACTTTATTTTATTATGTTCTTTTTGACAATAAATTTACGGATATCAAGAATTTCGTTTAGCTCGTGCCCATTCGGCTCGAGCCCGCTGGCCCGTGCCTATTTGGCCCATGCCCGCTCGAGCTCGAAAGCCGTTTGGCCCGCACCGTTCGGGCTTAAGCCCGCACCGTTCGCATGAGTATCCGTGATAATGTGCTTTATTATTTGTATTAGTGACATTTAATGCAGGTTCCCGCGCTTGCGTGCGGATACCCCGAAATAAAAATTTTCTGAATCATGTATTTTAGTTTATTATGTTCTTTTGATAATAAATTTACGAATTTCAAGAATTCGTTTAGCTCGTGCCCTTCGGCTCGAGCCCGCTTTGGCCCGCGCCACTCGGGCTCGACCCCCGCTTGGCCCGTGCCCGTTTGCGGATCGTATTCGGGCTCGGCCCATTTGGACATTGCCTGTCACCTCGGCTTGAATATTTGTATAATGTTCTTTATTATTTGTATTAGTGACATTTTAATGCAGGAATTATGTTTAAGTTGGTTGTACAATATCCTTGATAATATGTATTTCTTGTGTAAGGGGTGTTTTAATAACTGCATTAATTGTATTTATTGACTAGTTAATTAATTAACTACATTAAATATATTGACTACATTAATAGTGTTTTGTATTTTGTACATTAAGCTTTAAGACTTGTAAGTCTTAAAATTAAGATTGATGAGAAAGATCATTAATATTGCATTATGTATTGTACAATAAGCTTTGTATTTTGTAAGTCTTAATTTTAAGACCATGAGGAGAGAAATTCATTCATTTATTATAAGTGGTATAGATTAAGTATAAGAAGTGTTAAATACCTTTAATTATGATTTGAGATTGAACAAAATTGGATTATTTAAAGCTTATGAAGACAAGTAAAAATGTGAACATTTAAAGCTTATGAAGACAATTAAATTTGATCATTTAAAGCTTATATAATGCAAAGGTTTTGAAAAAAAAAAAAAAAAAAAAAAAAAAAAAAGGCAAAAAAAGGTAATAAATGTGATTCTTATTGGTTTTGACCCGTTGAGTAGGCTGGTTTTGTTTAGGAGATGGTGGTGGGTGGTGTAATAGAGCCCGGTTTCGTGGAAGAAAAACGGGCTCTAATGATTTTGAGAATAAAACCCGGTTTTATTAAAGATAACATGGCTTTATATGAGGAATAGAGCCCGATTTATAACCAAAAAACATAGCTCTAACGTTTTTTAGAATAGAGCCCGGATCTGTAAGAAGAAACACGGCTCTATACCCTTTTCCACAACCCAGATTCCTTTTAAAGCCTATGTTTCACAAAAACCGGGCTCTATGTCATTTTTTAGTAGTGATTTGTGTCATATTCGATATTCAACTATTTAGAAAAGTGGGTACAACATAAAAAAAAAATAATAGTTAATGTTATTCATTCGTGTTCTTGGTGACCAAAACCGAAGTTTACATGCTTTAACAATTACTGTTGTAACTAAAACACTTCAACTTTATGTCTATGACATATTTAGCCCCTATAAATTAGTTACAAGAAAGTTTATCTTCCTCATTTTAGATGCATAACAAAGAGTAAAAATTAATTAAGATCAAATGCAAGAATTAGAAAATTTCAATGTAAATCTAATATTTTTTAAAGATACAATAAACCAATTATAACTATTTATTTTTTGATAAAAAAAATAACTTTCATCATTTTTTATAAAAAAATAAATATTTCAAGAAACCGTTAATCGTTACGCAAAACAAATCATACGACCGCGACAAGAATTAAATCATCTTTCTATAGACAGGCATTTCAATATACTTTCGACGATTTTTTTCAGTTACGTCTAGGAAAATCACATGTGATTTATGAAATGACATGTGGTTTGTGATACAAAATCACATGTGATTTTTCTAGAAGTAACTGGAAAAACGAAGAAAAAAAATTCGTCGAAAGTATATCGAAGTACCCGTCTACTGAAAGATAAAAAAAATACTCGTCGCGATGGTGTGTTTTTTTCGTTTCACTTGACGATTTACCTTTGCAATATATTTTATTTTTAAAAAAGATGCGGAAAGTGGGGTTTTTTTATTTTGATTAAAAAAATAATAATAAATAAAAAAAAAAAAAAAAAAATGAGTGGCTAGCATTGATTCATTCGATATTTAGATAATTTTAGTTTTACATTGATCTCAACTTACGCAAGAATTAGTTGTTTAAATTAGTTACAAGAATTAGGTGATGATACAATCCAACGCTTTTAGGCAATTTTCATAAGCGTAGGGTGTGGTTTAAATTTGTTGTTTCAAACTTTGTGTTATCTTGGTGGTCAAGCTAAACTATTATGGTAAATAAAGAGTCTATTATTTATAGGGCATTAGGGTTACAAGTTTTGGGTATGCAAATTTTGGAGTCAATAGAAATTGGGAGGTCGCCTACATCTCGAAAGTAGACACTATCTTTTACTTTATTTTCCTTATTTTGGTATCTTAATATGAATAAAGCCCTATTGCTTATCAGATTGGCATTAATCATAGCAAGATTCTAGACCAGAGGTACTGTTTATGGAGGTACTTTTCATCCAATAAAAAACACACAAAAGTTTTAATGGCTAACAAGAAGATCGAGAGTCAGGAAACCGAGTTCGCACACTTCGGTATTGAAATCAATGACAAGTTCGATGCAATGCAACAAGAAAGCAAACCGATACGAAGAGACCACAAAGCTATTAGATGATGTGATGAAGGCCTGGCAGCCTTGACCACTAGGACAAGTAAGATCTAACCAGAGAATGAGAAAAGAATACTGGTCCACGTACAATATGATGACCTCGGGCTTCTCATGAACTCCCAAAATTTAAATGCAAGTTAAAACATCGATATAACTTAACGCCTCGGCGACTTTCAACCCATTTGAGCGATTTCATTTTTAACTACTATTTAAATAAGTTACTAACTGAGATTTTTCCCCAAAAGATCCTTAACAGAAGCTGCATTGGCTGGAATTTTAATGCAAGTTCGTAAAGTAATAAAGAAAGAAAAAATAACATTGCAAACTATGCACGCTTAATGGACTCAAGGATGTGATTACCAAATATTATGTTACAAGTAAAGAGTAAGCAATGATATAACATCACAAATGTTTGTTATATTTGGCAAAGCTCTCCATTACCTCCATCTGTTGGCTCTTTTTAGGTTGTTCTTGGTACTAACTCTTGTAGATCAGTCTTCGGCGTCTGCATTTTTTACCCATAAATATCTTGTAGCTATTAGTTTCAGTTCCTTCTTTTCCGATTGAGTCTCCCCCCATTGCCATCGTCACTCTCCCCGCATTACAATTACCTTTGTCATTACCCCTACCAAAGGGAGATACAAGGCTCTCAACAAATACATGTTTATCATATTTACAATTACATTCCGAAATTGTGGATAACCAGATATGGGCATTACCATGGGGAGATCTAACGCTTTACACAATTACAGGAGCACCTGAATCTTTTTCTAGCATCCATATATTAATATGACCAGAGAAACTCCTGCGGGGAATGTAGTCCATCATTGTTTGGTGGCCAGAATCATCACAAGGAGGCAGCGATAGCATTGGTTCCCATATTGACTCTGACTCGTGTAAATTGTAGTTTTTCAACAGCCATAACTCACGTTGGTGAAAGGGAGTTCTTGAGCTACCACGAAAGAAGCATAGACGGTCTTTCATAGTCCCTAGATTGTGTTTTCCAGAGAACAAGTCATGTCCTCGTAGGGAAATGGGGGTGGGGATTTCCTTAAAAACCTCTTTGGATAGATCAAAAGAAACAACTATTGGGTTGTTTTTTCGATCAGTCGCAAACCTGTGAATTGCCCCATTGCATAAGACACCATTAGTGAACTTAATATAGGCATAGTCAAATTTTCCAGCAACCAATCTCCAAACGTTTTATTTCAGTGTTAAGACTAGAAAACGATATTTATCAGTGCGTGTCTTTCTGAACCCAGCTATAACCTTGAAATCGTCTAGGGTTGAATCATATCCAAAACCCAAAAGAGGATAAGATAATAGCCTGGTAAAACCCAAAAGAGGATAAGATAATAGCCTGGTAAGCAGGGGCGGTACCACCTTGGGGGCAGTGTGGGCAGCTGCCCCCACAAACCTTCTTACGATAATGATAGTTTTTTTTAGAAGATGACTAGTTTTTCAATTTGCCCTCAAGAAATTATAAATAAAAGCAAAGTTTTAACAAAGAGATGATTTTCGCCTAGTTGTAGTTGTTTTGTACGCTGTGTTGCTATACAAATGATTACGTGTTTGAGCCTAGATTTTGTCTCTTCGCTGCTCAATTTCTCAATATTCTGTTCTTTATAATTGTTTCTTTTTCCCCATTCAATGAAAAAAAGAACATTAAAAGCTTGAATGACCTCACAAAATAAATTTTTCTTTCTAAGTTTTTCTCCCCTAAAAATGAACTCTACTAATTTAGTGTATTTAGTAAACTTGTATTGTTTAGAACTCCGATATGTTGAAACCATTAAAAGCCTTTTAAGATTCTACGAATATCATCGCTATTATATAAATATTTTTTTTGTTCGAATATAGACTTGGTAATGAAGAATACAAATTTGGATTTTTGGGCTCATATATGAAAGGCAAATCGAATTCTGTTTGGTTCATAGTAAATTCGTTTCATTTCAGTTTGTCTTTGAAAAAAACCCGACTCGAAGTCCTTGAACAGATATACACATTTAAGTTTTGCCCCCACATAGATTCTTTTCTGGTACCGCCCCTGCTGGTAAGGCCAGGAATTTGGGGGGGATTTTCTAGTTTTATCACCTGATGAGTTGATGGATTAACAACTAACAATTCGGTTCTGAAACGTAGGCATACTAGACCATTAGAAGAACCAATAATATCACAATTATAATCATGCGGACCAGCTAAAATAATCCTTGTATCTCCAGTTTCATTATTTTTTGCTTTCTGTTTGAGAGCGTAGTTAAGATGAGACTTAGCAAAACGACCACTTGAGATTAAGGAATTCCATGACTTGCATACACTCTTGTATAGGAAGAGATCTTTTGCTTTCAATCTTACGAGCATCTCCTCACGTATATCAAGAGGAAGCTCTTCCATATGAAACTCTAACTAGCTTCTGGAACTAAGAAAAAATAAACTTTTTGGCCTCAGATCTCATTATTTACTACTATGCTATCTAATCGCCATTATAAGGTGTAAAAAAAATATCAAATTTGCAGAATAAAGAGAAAAAAAAAAGATTTACCTATGGTTTTGTTTGCATCGAAGCTCGAAAGGAAATGATCTATAGACAACTTGTTCCAGCCGTTCCTTGTGCTTTCAAACTTCGGTTTTAGGGTTAATATATACGTTGTGCATCTAGTTTATATACTTTAACAATTACTCTTGCAACTAAAACACCTCAACTTTATGTCTATGACATATTTAGCCCCTATAAGTTATTTACAAGAAAGTTTTATTTTCCTCTTTTAAGATGGCATCACAAAGAGTAAAGATTACTTAAGTGCAAGTATGCATGGTAGTCTTTCATGACCATTAACTTCTGACCCATATGCAAATATATGCAAAACATGGGCTGAATTTGCATATGGGTCAGGACATGATTGATCATGCTAAAGTTATGCACCGTATATGAAAGTTTCATCAATGAATTTGCATCTGCTATTCACTCTCTATCACCAAGTGCTTCAAAAATGCACTCTTTGAGTTTTCATGCTCCAAAATAAAAAATATCAAGACTACCCTTTCTCTCTTCATATCATGCATTGGGAACTTGAAACTGACAATATTTTCCTGAAAAATATATCGCTATAGTCTCAACGATGTCACACAATATGAAAATGATATGTTTAGAACATAATCAATGACAGTAAGATACCAATCGATGCATTGCGATAGGTACTGCGACATCTTGCAGTGGTATAATTAACGCTATTTACTTCAAATGTCACGTCTTTTGAGAAACCTCATATATCGATATCATTTGCGATAGCAAACTTAACTAACCGGGCTCCATTAGGTGTTGTCCCTAATAAAGCCTTGGTTAACAGCCGCGCTCTGTTACTTTGTGCGGGATTAATTTAACTTTTCAATTCACAAAATCATTGGCCGTGATTAAATCAACTTTTCAATTCACAAAATCATTGGGGGATTAATTCAACTTTTCAATTCACAAAATAATACGCCGCCATTGTGTTTCCACACCATGCCATCGCCACCTCTACTGGCGTTCCTCCCTTCACCATAACACCACTGCCACTGGTAATGGTGAGTCGTATGTCCTCCATTTTGTTCCATTGAATTTATATTTGAATGTTATAGGTATGTATGTTGTTGAATTTAGAGTCCCTCCCTTTTGAGCCCTAATCGAAAACCTGGCTTAATGTGGTGTTTCAACCGGACTCTATTTTTTTTAGTAGTGAGGGTTGGAAAGGGTCTTATTAACTCGGTGAATTCACGTACATCTGAGTCAAAAAAGCTCTCACTATCCGGATAACCTGAAGAGGGAGAACCTCATCTCTTTGTAATCAATTTTATGCATTCATTACTTGTGAAAAATAGATAAAAAGGTGTTGGCCTGTCTTCGCAACCTAACTACTAGTACAAAAAAGCTGCCCTCTTCGACTGGAACCCATTGCCCAACATGTGTGACCCGCGCGCCCATATATCATGAATCATGGTCACTTAAAAAAATACTAGGGAGGATAAGTGATTGATTGGGAACAAAATTTCAACCTGGTGTCACTACAATGTGGGGCTCACATTTTGTCATTTATCAAATCCAGAAGCATAATCTGTCTTTTACCTAAAAAGATTGTAAGATAATTCCACAAGAAACCAATATAACTAAGAATTCTCTACTCAAAGATCTAGACCATTCTGTTTTGCTAAGCATTATTGAAGTTGAATAACTAAAAATGGTGCTACACACACTTGAACTTCTAAGGAAAGAAATCCCACTAGAGGAAGAATCAGTATACATACATGAAGATGTCACAACTGGACTTGTTCTTGTCGACATCATCAACGGCTTCTGTACCGTTGGATCTGGAAATTTGGTGAGTTTGTGTAAGAACAAGTGTTTATATAAACTTAATATATGCTATGATCTATTTTAAGAGTTTATGTTGTGATACTTGTGTTTGTGAAGGCACCTAAAGAGCCAAATGACCAGATATTGGGTATGATAGATGAATCGCTGAAACTGTCTAGAGTGTTCAGTGAGAACAGATGGCCGATTCTTGCGTTTTTAGATACACATCAGCCAGGGAAACTAGAGCACCCTTATCCTGCTCACTGTGTTGCAGGCTCTGATGAATCTAATTTGGTTCCTGGTATTAGATGTTTTTCACTTTTATGCTCCATATCCTCTTCAATATGCTAGCCGTATTTTATCAGATAAATGAAACTCTATATGTTTATGACAATGAAACTTATAAGTTTTACTTCTTTTTATCTTTATACAGCTCTACAGTGGTTAGAGAAAGAGCCAAATGTAACCATTAGGCGCAAGGACTGTTACGATGGATATATAGGTTCTTTCGAAGAAGATGGTTCAAATGTTTTCGTAAACTGGGTGAAAACCAACAACATCCAAACTGTAAGTATCTCATTAGGCTTACACCTACCAGAAAACTTGATTGAGCATGTAAAACACACAACTTATATTTGTTATGTATTGTTGAAGTTGTTGGTGGCAGGGATATGCACAGATATATGTGTGCTGGATTTTGTTTGTTCCACGTTATCAGCAAGGAACCGCGGTTTCCTTGCACCATTGAAAGATGTAATCATGTATTCTGGGGGTTGTGCTACCTTTGATTTTCCAGCATCTGTAGCAATGGAAACTAAAGATGGCCTAGCTCACCCACAGGTAAGAAAAAATTATACCTAGATAGTCTGTAACTTTCCGTATACAAAATGTCACTTATTGAAGCATTGATTTATTGCAGGAGATAATGCATCATATGGGTCTTTACATGGCAAAAGGGAGAGGCGCAAAAATAGCTAAGAATGTGTCTTTTGGTAAGTAAAGGGATAACACTTTTCATGTACTCAGCCATGAATGTATGATTCGTATGTAACGCATTGTTTGTAGAAAAATATGGTGTGCTGGTTCTTTTTCCGTGTCTGTTCCTTATATAACTATGACGTTTGAACTCGCTAAAATGACAGTAATGTCTATTTTTGCATCATTAATTCAACAGTCTATGTTAAATCGTGATTCATTCAACGGTTTGTGGATATTTCATTCGATCGCTTTTCTTCTTTTTAAGGTTTCGTTATATTTTATTTCGAACGGTTTTGGGGTTCTGCCTAGAGACCCTTCTCATTGTGGTTGTCCCTTCTTCACAGCAGTGTTGTTTTCGTGGTGGTGTTGTGGTTGTCTTTTGCTGTTGTGCTCGTGCTGTGATTTTACGGGTACAACTCAACAAATAGACTCAAAATTGTGGTGTTGTGGTTGTGGTTTTCGTGGTGGGCTGTGGTTTTTGATTGTTGCAGTCAGCTGTGATGACTTGATATGGTGGTGGTACCATTCCATTGCCCTTTTGTAGGTCTTAGTGGTTGTCACGATGGTGGTGGACACGGAATTGTTTTGTGCAAGCTATCACAAAACAATCTCTATCGACTAATCTTCTTGTTTTCGAGGAGGCTGAGGTAACGTTGGTTACGTGGGGTTTGTTTCAAAACACACTTTGTTCTAAGTGTCGACATGGCAAGGGTTCTGTTTTGTGCCAACCCCTGATTGTGGTGATGGTGGAGTTAGGTTTGTGCTATATGACCTTACCAAACCACAAGTTCCTTCTTCGTTCTAAGTGTTGTTTGGGTTTTTCTTGGGACTTCAAAGGAGCTCTTCATAAAGTGATTTGCAAGCCCGCTGACATCTCTTGTTGGGTTAATTTTTCTTTCCAAGTGTCGTTTGGGTTTTTCTTGGGTCTTGAATAGAGCTCTTCATAAAGTGATTTGCACGCCTGCTGACATCTCTTGTTGGGTTAGTTTGCTAGTATTGCCTCTTTGCCTCCTTAAAACATTTTGACCACGGAGTAACATTGAGTGTAAGTTTGCTATTAAGCGTCAACGCCATGAAGAGAGTATCGTCAATGCCATTCGATCTTAGAGTGTGTCAGGTGGTATTTTGAAGCTTAGCTTGTGAGGGAGATTTTCATTGAATCTTCCCTTCCTTTATCAGATGTTGATGAGGAAGAACTTGATTTGGGTGAGAGAAACATCAAGCAGTGTAAGAGGAATATAAAGCGGCAGTCATAGTTCTTTCCTCTTCTGGTGTTGCTCCTTATAATGATGCTACTTGTGATGACTTAAAGACTAAGCACCCTTTCAAGCATGCTCCCTCCCTACCACATATACCTATTGATCATCATCACCTCATCACATCTCTAACTGTTGTTCTAGACATGATTAAGAGTTTTCATCGTAGTACGTCTTGTGGACGGGATGGGTTGCGTGCCCAACACGTTATGGATTTCTTAAGTGGAGTTGTGGTTGCTATTTCTAATGAATTAGTCTCCACCCAAGTGGTGAATCTCTTTATTGATGAGAAATGTCCCAAGATGTTGAGTGAGTATATTCTAGTGCTCATCTTACACCGTTGGTTTAAGTTGGGTGGTGGTATTTATCCTATAGTTGTGGAAATTGTTTGGAGGCGTCTTGTCTCCAAGGTTAGTGATGTTATGATTGGTCATTATTTGGATGGTTAGTTCGACGATCTAGAGTTCAAAGGTTGGGGTGTCGGGCAAAAGATGAGGTTATACTGCCATAAATCATTTGACTGAGGATCGTGGAGATGACGTTGGTCTTTCGATGTTGGCGGATTTTAAAAATTCATTCAATTTGGTAGATCGAGAGGTTATGTTACAAGAAGTTCGTCTCCGTTGTCCTGCTCTCTCACGTTGGGTGGAATTATGTTAGTTACTCTAACCCAGCTAGATGTGATCCCCCTAGCGCTCTCCTTTTTGCCTTGGTGTTACATCCATATGTAAGATTATAGACTCTTTTAGCCTTTCTTTGCAGGCTCGGTATTTGGATGATAGCACTATTGTTGGAGATACTTTAGTTGTGGTAAAGGTTTTAGAGTTAATTATGAAGGATGGTCTTCGTTGTGGCTTGCATCTAAACGTCGATAAAACTGAAGAGAGTGGCCAAAACCATTGTGCTTATGGATGTAGTTGCTAAGATTAATGATCCTCAATGTGAGTTGATGCTTCTTCGGGCTTGTACGAGTATTTCAAAACTATACTTTGCTATGCGCACATGCCCTCCCCGTGTCTTTGAGTCGGCCCAACGTTCTTTTGACACGACTTCCCTACTGAGAAAGGCTATAAAAGAGTCCCTAATCTTACATATCAAGGGATTTAAAACCAAGGGAAAAAGCAGAGGGCCAAGGGGATCAACGGAGACGAACTTCTAGTCAGGCTAGAGTAACACAATTCCACCCAATGCGAGATAGCAAGACAACGGAGACGAACTTCTTGTAAAATAACCTCACGATCTACCAAATTGAAAAAGCATTTTTAAAATCCACCAACAACATAGAAAGACTAATATCACCTCCACGATCTTCAATCAAACGATTCACACAACATAAAGTATAGCCTCACATCCTCCCGACACCCCAACACCAAATTGTAGATCATCTAAATAACCATCCAAAGACTGACCAATTATAACAACACTAACCTTGAAAACAAGGCGCCTCCAAACAGTACCCACAGTGTGAGAGGAGCACTGGCAATATACTCACCCAACATCTTGGGACATTTCCCATCAAGAAAGAGATTCACCATTTGGGTCAAAGGAGACTAACTCATCAGAAGTAGCAACAGCAGCTCCACTCAAGCAATCAATATGGTGTTAAGCACGTAACCCATCCTGTCTACAAGACGTGCGACAAGAAACTCTTAATCATGTCTAAAACAATAGTTGGAATTGCAATAACGTGAGTATGATCAATAGGTATATGTGGCAAAGGGGGAGCAGGCTTGAATGGGTGCTTATTTTTTAAGTCCTCGAGAGTAGCATCATTATAGGGAGCAACACCAGAAGTGAAAAGAACTCTGAATGCCGCAGTATAATAGCCATCTCCCTCACAAGCTGCAAACCACCACCTAGCACACTCCAAGATCGAATGGCATTGACGATACTCTCTTCCTGGCTGGCGTTGATGCTTAATAGCAAATTTACATTCAATGTTACTCCGCGATCAAAGGGTTTTAAAGAGACAAAGAGGCGATACTAGCAAACTAACCCAAAGAAGAGATGTCAGCGGGCGTGCAAATCACTTTATGAAGAGCTCCTTTGAAGACTTGAGAAATTTTTTTCTCAAACGACACTTGGGAGGGATGGATTTGACAATGCGCAACCCTTTTGAAAGCAAACTATCAAGGAGAGCCAAAGTAAAATCACCATGTTGGTCTTGCACCAAATCGTCAACATGATCAAGCTGCTTCGGAGAAGAAGGAACTTGTGGTTTGGTAAGGTCATAGAGCACAAACCTAACAGCACCGTCACTACAATAAGGAGGTGGCACAAAATCATAACCCTTACGATGTCGACACTTAGAACGAAGAGTATGTGTTCTGAAACAAACCCCACGTAACCAATACCCATACGTTTAAACGTTACTTCAGCCTCCTCGAACTCTAAAACAAAGAAGATTAGTAAATAGAGATTGTTTTGTGATATCTTGTGCATCACCATTGCAATGACGATCACAAAGGTGTATGATCAACAAACTATTAGTAAGCCCATTTCCACCACCATCGAAACACTCACTAAGACCAACAAAAGGACAATGGAAATGTACAACCGCCATAGAAAGAGTGAGCATGTAACCGAAAAACCAACACTGATTTCAAGAAATCACAAAGAATAGTCAAACCAAGTAGGGTCTCGAGAACACAACCCTAAAACTCTTTGAAACAGGATAAAACCGCAGGTAACCGCATAACCACCAACCTTAGAAAACCACAGAACCACCACATTACCAACACATATATGACGAAATCACAACAAAAAACGAACCGAATAGGCTCTCAAGCCCAAAACCCTAAAACTATTTGAACAAGATATAACTGAAACCCTAAAAACACAACCAAAACCCAATCGAATGGAGTATATATACACCGTTGGAACACCTACAATTCAACTAAGAATGTTGAGTGGAAGTTGCAGGGACAAGCGCGAAAAAGTGAGATCAGACAATCACCCATGATTGGCCAAAAATCGCCTACAATTGAAGGTGTTGTTAGTTATTATTATGATATAAATCACCCCTTGTTATTATTATGATATAAATCACCCGTGTTACTATCAACTGCTAAAACATAGCTAAATGGCATTGACACTGCCAACTGTATTTAACAATTAAGAAAAAAAAACAAAAGTGACTGTCGTAGACGCTCGGATTAGTTATACTAATCTTTCAGAACAAATTCACCAAACATATGTAAATATAGTTTTTGGTAGAAGAAAAGAGAGAGCCTTTTATTTAGGAAAAACAGAGGATGAAAACATAACGTAACTCAGGAAGAAGAATTAGGATTAGGTGTAGTAAATATCCTAACGACACTTCCTTTACTTAGTAGTTAATCCTCTAAATCTATACTCATACTCCTAAAATGGGTCTTTTGATCGCTTAGGAATAATAGTTAGGCATATCATGTAATTGTTGAATCACAAACAGAGATCAATTCACAAAACTGTAGAGTTTACTAAAAAAACAAGAAAAACTTGTGAGATTCACATGTTCAAAAACTAAAGCACAATGCAAGAACACCGTCTTTCATGAAATATTGAATCAGATTACCTTAGCGGTACAGTGAACGTGGTGGTTGAAACATCCAAGTTATGTCTCACAGATATTAAAATCAATTGAGAGTCCGTCTAAGTCCTGTGTCATTGTGATAGCACTCATGTGTCATGACAGCGGCACAATAAGTCAAAACCATCTATCAGAACTCATAACTTAGAGGCCATTGCTCAATCGATTGATACAAATGACCCCTTTACTGCTTTTGGACATAGAAACTTTAGCTTGTGTAAGATCTTTCGAAATCCAGGTCACCGAGATAGAATCTATTACTTTTGGTTCACAACTATAAGTGGTAATAGTGGTGAAGGACAAAGAGAACCTCTTGTGGTAGTGGACGTGAGAATACTGCCGGCAAAACCACAAATAGCGGTAACATAGTCAGCACAAATGTGGTTCCACAATAGGAATCCAAAAAGATAGAACACTGGTGGTACCACCCAGCAACCGGAACACCTGCGATAGTGGTCACGTAAATAGCCAAAAACGTCGGCAGGTGTTCCAGGCGTCATTTCAACCACCTATGTGCCTGGACATCTCGTGTATTCCCTCCAAGAACAAAGAATTGTGTTAACATATAACACCGCTATTTGTGATTCTGCTTACAGTATGCCCACACCCACTACTAGAGAGAAACTTTAGCAATCATAGTTGTAAAGTATAAACTAGGCTCTAGCCGTGTCCCTTGGTTTCCGACAAAATCTGACACACACAAGGATTCCTCACCAAAATGCATGACGCGATGGTTAGCTAATCGCCTAATTCTTAAATGAAAGCGACGGCATTTTTCCACTGCGTAGGAAACTTGGGATGTCACTAGCAACGAAGGAAACTTAGCGATTCACAAAATCTCCCTATTTAAACTATTATTCAGTCCATATAAGGTAATGTAATTTGATTCAACAATTCAAGAAATGGTCTCCAATAGTTACCTATATTTCTTGCATTTGTGCATTGTTCTTGTGAGTCTCACAAGTGTTTCTCTGTGTAAATTGTGAAGTCTTGTGTATAACCTTTGTTTCTGTGTCAAAAATTACTATAAAGATATTAGTACATTTACATATTGAAAATTAACAGATTATAGAAAATCTATGAATTACAGACTACCGTAATTCAATTTACTACAAACAAAATCTTACCATTACAAAGCATTTTAGTGGAAAACGGGCAGAATCTTATCTGAGAGTGAATTTATGATGTTGACTCAGTGCTGTTGTTGAGGTTATTCACTGATGCTATTGCTTTTCCCAAAAAAATAAATAAATAAATCACCGATGCTATTGCCAAAAGCTCGTAAGAACATAATGCTGATACCACAATAGCCGTTACCTAACAAGATATCTGAATATCTGTCTAAACCACAAAATTTCCCATTCTACCCAGATAAAAGGAAACTGATCTTACAGATTTTTGTACTTAGGTGACCTCCACAATGACAAAAAGTTTCCGCCTATCCTAGATCTTCCCATTTCAAATAAGATCCCGGGCTCGATTTTTAATAACACAGGAAATAAAACTATGAAGCAGCAAATTCAAGCCCTGTAGAATCTCAAGAAATAGACACAAAGAACTACACATAAGCAAATAAGGAAATTTGAGAGGTTGAAAACTTTGAGTTACTTACTTGCCTAATTGCCTGGATAAAAATGAAAACCTTCCAGGAAGATCATATCAATTCAAGCAACTGGGGTTTACTTCAAAAACAAGAGTGAAATCTCTTCACAGCAATAGAAAACGTTAAGGGATAAAAGAGCAACACAACTATTAACTCAACCTGGATAACAGAATTCCAGTGCCAAAGTTTAATCTACCTCAAGATTATCCTACTTATATTTCAGTGTACTAATGCATCAAATCGCTCATAATTTACATTTGTCAGCTGAGTGATGAAAGACTATGCAGTTTAAAAGCTAATAGGTATAGACTTCCCTGCTCCACTCTCAGTACTCCCAAGACACTAGAAAACAATGGGAAAAAACGCAATAAGTTTTGATGGAATAGAAAAATGCATATACTACCTAAAACTTAATAAATATATTGACAAAGAGATGAACCTATATCTAGTTTATAATTTCAATTTATGTTATGTATTAATAATTTTAGGTACTGTAAACATATGTGTTGAGCGTGGGATGGATGGAGATATTACCTAATAAAACTGAATCAGCAAGAAAAAAGATTTGTGAAACTTCATGTACAAAGAGCGTCTACTACTGCAACTTAAGCTGATTGAAGAATACCAAGAAATGAGATTCAGGAGCCCAGTATACAAATCCAACAACAGGACCTCCATTAATGTACTGCAAAAGACCAAAAAAAGTAGGATTATGGAACCCGTAATCATTTATGAACAAGAACCCAGCTTAAATATTTGGTCAATAAAAAAAAGTGTAAACCTTTCCATCAAGAATAACAAGTTCACCATCCACCCATCGAGGATTTTTAAATCCTGGGTCTGCAAGCCTTCCTTGTCCTCGATATCGAGCAATCTGAATGTCCAAAAAGATCTCAGAAAATATAACTCTGCAAGAAAATAAAAATTAAATAAAATAATAGTTGAAGACTTGCCACTCCAAATTCTTCTGGGATGATGCCTCTATGAGGAAGCTGATACTTGGTTCCAATTTTTGCACGAAATGCAACCTATAAAAAAGAAAAACAAAGCAAAGTATAGTCCCGAAATTTTCAAAAACAAGTTGCAAAGAGTGGTAATAAATGATTCTTAAATAGGGAGAAGTAAAATAATGTACAGCATTTACCTGACCAGCTGGAACATAAGGATCCCCTGTAATCTTTACTGCTTCTACATACTCATAAAACTCAACATTTGAGTACTCCTTCATGCCAACATCCTTTTGCCATTGGCCAAATTTACGTTTTAATTGTATAACCTCAGAAGTATATATCCCATGTGCACCAACATATAGTCCTGTCACAGTGCAAGGGATATGTTAGTGCCTAATTTAAGGGGTGTTTGGTTTGCAAAATATTTTTAAAAGGATGGAATATATGAAAAAGAATTAAAATCTTCATGCATTTGCCTGGCAAGGAACATAACGAAAAACATACGAGAACAATGAAAAATAACAGAATTGCCCTCTGTCGATTTATTCCCAAAAAGTATTTGAATGACCATTTATTATTGGTTCCCAGAAACATTTGAGAATGCTTTACCATTGTTGCAACCAAACAAACAAGGAAACGGAATCTTGAATTCCAACTCAATCAGATTTTGCAAGCCAAACAGTAAAAGTTTACAGTTATTGAATTCACCATTTAAAGGATCTCGAGTCGATGGAAGTTCGATTCTGTTGAATGTTGTAGATCCTGATAAAGGCTGGCGATTTTGAGCCTGACTAAGGCTCAGATTTATCAGCTGGTTCACATCTTTAAGAACCTAAACAGAGAAGAATAAAAAAGGAAAAAAAATTAAATTTTATAGTAGTCTAAACAATCAATTCATCTTTTATACAACGAGAAAATGGTGTACCTTCATGGGTATCTTCCCTTTTCCAATATGTTTAGCAAGATCAAGCATTACACTATCTATGCTACGAATCCCTTTGACATTAACATCGTTTTGCCTTAAAGATTGTTCATTGTCTGAAGAAAGTTGTTGCTTTTCTTTTTCTATAGAGAAAGTGAATGAAGACCGGGTTTTCTTTTTTAGCTTAGCTGGCACTCGTATTAAATCTTCATGAGATATGTCATTGGAAACCTTTTGTACCAAACCACCAACTACCACCTTAACTGCAATTTGACTATTAGCTTCACCATCAATCATTGTATTACCAGTATCGATATCAATGTCAATATCATATTGCTCTACATCAGTTTCATCTTTGACTTCATCTGTATCATCCTCTTCTTCTTCAGCATCATCATCTTCATCTTCTTCTTCATCATCATCTTCAGCTTCATCTTCCTCCATAATTTGTTCAACCAGCTTGGATATTAAATCCCTGTCGAGTTTTCCCGGTGATGTCACATTCATAACCTTAATTTTCACATCCTTTGCACCCGGAATCATATCTCGCAGGATATTTCCAAAACCAGATTCCTCAGCTATATCATCACCATCATCTGTATCTTCTTTATCTTCTATAAACAGATCACTTTCATTTCCCATGGAGTCCAGGGGACCCACGCTGCTGATAAGACCTGATGACTTGGATGAAATAATTGGGAAATCTTGACCACCTTCACCCCGTTTCAAGTATACAGCCTGAGCACGTAAATTAAATACCATAGTAAACTAAGTAAAGGGAAACAAAAGATAACAGAATCTGAGAGTGTGGGACATATAAAGAAAGCTAACCTGTTGTTTGTATTCTCCTTTCTCGTTCATTGTTATAAATAGCTCAAACAAAGGGGCGCCATCTGCAGCCTTAGCAAGCTGCCTGAAATGCAAAGACAATGGCTAAGCTTTCACAAAGACTTTTTACCAGAGATGATCAAACATTAAATTAGAATAATTCATGTTATTGAAACTCCTCTATGTAACTCGAGCAGTTAATAATAATGAAGTGGTACTGAATTATAAGTCTTGTTTCACTCAAGAGGTTGTATTCTATCTACGAGTATGTTTCACATGCAGCTTCTAGGAGTTTAAGAGCTTTCATTATTCTTCGAATTGTAACAAAAATAGAGTACGTTTCACATGTGTGTGTTCTTTTACACCACTTCATTATATCCATTTCCAGCTACAACTGCTTTTGTCAGACACTTGTATTTCAAGCATTTATAGCTCACAACCCCCAGCAAATTTTGCCATATCTTTATCTAAACTGCATTTATATTATAAAAACTTGCAAGACGATCGCAACAACAATTAGTAAAGGAAAGACAAGCTAAGATGCAATTTTCTACAATATGACCAATTGAATACCAAACTGATTTTACAAACATACTCTTTGATATAAGACAATAACACACAACAATACACTAAGTTTATATAAACATAAAGACAAGCTAGGGATCTTTCCTAGATAAGCTACCTAGCATAAATGATGAGACTGTGAGTCTATGGAAAGCTAGCTACAACAAAAAAAAGGTCATAAAAGATACGATGATAGATCACAAAATTCACTTTAAGAAACAATACACGAAATTGAATGTGTGCCATTGTAAACATGTAAAGTGCAACCAGTAGTGCTAAAATGTATAACCAAATTCATATAAGTCTATCTAAATATGACGTGGGTAAAAAAAATAGCTACTCTACCTGGGACTATAACTTTTTGCGAGGTATCTTCCATGTTCTGCACTTATACGGATTATCCGACCATATGGGTCCTTGCTATCATCGGAAAATCCAGCCCACCAACCCACCTAAACACATAAATAAATTAAGCATGCATAAGAAAATATTTCCTTCAGACAATTACACATAACTATTATACTAATAAAGCAGCAAATAATTAGTGTAGCAACTCACCAAACCTGCACTAGCGTAATCTCGTATGAATGATGCATCCTTGTAACGCTCTTCCTTTATGGCTTTCTGCAACATCAACAGGGTTACAGAGATTAAATTTGTAAATGTGTTCTTAGCTGTAATAGAAAAAAAAAAAAAAAAAAAATCATTCTCTTACATTCAATTGAGCCATCACTCTGCCAACAGTGTCATTAGTAGCAGCTGCTGCTATTGCCACCTTTATCCTAGCAGCATCTTCATAGTCCTCTCTAACAACAGCACGGTTTAGTTGTGACTGCAACAACATATGTGTACAAATTTTATCTCAGAGAAAGGTAATATATTCATTACTGGAATAATCTAGTAACGCTTCTACCAAAACAGCCTACATGAACACCAAGTAACTAGATCCAAATCAAAATTACACCCAATAAGCATCAAAACATGCTCTAAGTTCCAATACATAGCTAAAATTTGGAATCATATATTCATATCAAAGTATGTGATGATCATGTCTTTATCTCTAAGAGACTAGTAGCAACTGCATGCAGGCAATTTTCCAGGTTAATTTAACATTCAGCCTTTACTACATCCATACCATGAAAAGTGTTAGATCCTACTATGTCTACTTAAAACACATCTAAGAAATCGTTTAACTACAAAACAAATGTCTTAAATATTCCTCAACTAAATGGGAGAACCTTATGAACCCAAAGCATTTGCATTATAATTTGTCACTCTTCATATAACAAATACTGAAATAATGAATGTACTAAACCCAAAACCTTGGTATATGTTTTCAACTTGCATTAAATCCTAAACCTCCGTTTACCAATCAACAAAATTTGTTCAATGGAGATTTGGATGTAGAAATTTGATAAGATTGCTCAATATAAACTGCTTATCTGCTCATTGCTTTTTTAATAAGTACTATTCAAGCTGATAATTCAGTACTGCTAGTCGGATGAGGAATTTGGATATCCCAAACGTATATGGATGTGGTAGTCATTATATAGGGAGTGTGTAATAATAGGATTCCAAGTTCAAAAAAAAAGTATTTCTAACTAGAACTACTTATAGTATTTTAAATAATCAAAAATATAATTATCTGCAACAAAACACAACACAAAAAAATAGTATTGAGCTTGCTTCTACAAGAAATAGTGTTCAACACATGAAGACATACTCTACATTCCAATACATAACGACAATAGGAAATTATATCAAGTAAGTGATAATCGTATCTTAATCTCTAAAGCTTGGTTCCAACTACCTGCAGGCAACTTTCCAAGTACAACACTTAACCTTCAACGCTTACACTATATCCATAGCATAAAGTGTTAAAATCTATTATTTCTACTTGATACACATCTCAAAGAAATTTGTTTAATGGAAATTTGGATTTAGGGAACGTTTAGGATTCCTTATTGCTTATTAAAATAGGCAACATCAAACTGCTTAATTAAAACTGCTAATTTCCTTCACTAATCACCATAATAGCAATTCAGATAAGATATCCTAATCACTCACAAAACCGCTTATCCACTGTATCAAAACTCAAAAAGTAACAGAAAACGTGTACAGATACCGAAGAGTGTTTACTGGTAGGAGAGTTTTCTAGGGAATCAAATAATCAGATTGTAACATAATGCAATGCAATAGATAGCGCTAAACTTGCTTCTACAGTAACAAAACACAACAATCAGCAGCTATTTAACCGTTTGGCTACCGATCTATGTAAACAGTTTGCTTATTTCACTACTCAGATAACCAGATAACATTTAACAGTCTACTTATATCCAACTAGTCGTATCAAAACTGAATAAGCATGGTAACAATACTAAGGGGGAGCTTAGATGATCACAACTTATGAGCTAAAAAAAAGCTAAAAAGTTAGCCGTAAGTAGTTGTTGTAAGCCGTAGCTGTTTTTTATATAAAAACGTTTGATAACGTAGCTAAGATGTAATCATAATGCGTAAAACAGCTCATAAATGCTACTTCATGGAGCGTTGCCAAACGAGCATTAAAATCACAACACTCACAAATGCGCCGAAACGCGATACCTGCAAGATGGAAACAATCTTCTCCTGTTGATCAACCTCGACAAAATGCTTCTTCCATCTCTCCCAATCCCACTCACCACCCTTTTCCACGTCACCATCCTCAATCGCCACGTCATCATCATCATCATAACTACTATTATTATTCCTAAATCCATTAATACACTCATCAAACCACTTAACCACAACTCTAATCCCCTTATCCCATCCGCTTACGTCATCATCACCGTTACCGTTAGTTTTATTGGATTGAGAGTGACATATAATCGATGAATTTGAAACCCTAGGTTTAGAGTGAGAGAGAAGATTCGACGAATTGAGTGATGATTTGTGGTGGTGGTGGTTGAGTTTGGTGAGTTTAGGGTTTGGGAAGTAGGTGAGTCTGTGAGGGTGGTCGGAGGTTGTGAAAGATGGAGGTGAGAGTGACGTCATTCGTGGTGGTTGTACGGTGGTGTGTGTGGCGGAGATGATAAATAGCGAGTGAAGATTGAGTTTCAGCTTCAGCCTATATGGAGCAGCAAAGTCACAAGTGGATTGCTTTACTTCTGAGGCTTTCTTGGGTGTTAGGATTTTCTTTTGATATGTCTTTTTTTTCTTTTCTTTATTATCATGCGACCTGATTAGTTTCAAAACGACTACCTTTTTTAATAGCTTCAAAGTCGGTGCAAGTGAACTTCCATTGTCACAAGGAGATTACTTTGCTACCCGTTGAATTCGAATTGTGGCATCCGCTTTAGAAGGCCGGTGTTCTTACTGCTGGATCACCCCTTACATTTTTTTAAGCTAGTTTTTAGCTTGTGAAATAAAGCACTTTGAATAGAGTTTTTGACCGACTAATTGTCTTTATAAAAACCTTATTTACCATAGTCTTCTATATTTTAAAAGCTGCATTAAAAAAATTCTAACATGCATAAATTGCTTATACTTTTTGAATAATCGCTCAATCTTTAAATTTAACTACTCACAACCAACTAAATGTAACACCTTTTATTGCTGGTTTTAAAATTTTAAACTTAACCCTTAAGACTACAAATAACAAAACCTTTAAAAGAATATTAACTATTATAATGCGTCTCTTTCCTGTTCTAACACATGAGCTATCTTTTTTACTTTTTTTACAATTGCAAAACATAAGCCTGAGCCATTTGGTCGCTCCATGCCACACTCACTCTGTTGTAAATCGAATAGTTTATTATCTGTAAAATGTCTTCAGTAAAAGTACAATTTTACATTATATGTATTTGTTTTGGTATTTCCATATGAGAAAAGTTCAATGCAGAACAAGAAAAAACTAAAGAACAAAGCGCTCAATAAGAACCCTTGATCTTAGAGCTTTAGGTGTCATAACAAACCTCAACTTCGTCGTCGTACCACCTCAGCGCCACATCAGCATCCCATTTTTCCACAACTAACCACAACAAACCCCCTCCTCACTCATAACAAACCTCAACATCTTCATTTGGGGCCCACCACTACCACTTTATTTTTTTTATTCAATTTTCATTTCCAAATAAACTAAATAAATTCATTTCATTCAAATTAAAAATACAACACGTAACTTAATAAAAAACGTACTAAACATAAAAAAAAGATACGAAAAAAAAAACATACGCAAGAAATACATGAAATTATAACGAAACTAATTATCCGGATTATGTTGTTGAAATTGTGCCCATTGAAGTTGTTGCCAAACATGCTCGATGAGACATCGTTGAAGCTTTGCGTGTTTGCGTTTATCATGTAGTTCTTTGTCTTTTTTTCTTTGCACTTGACAACGTTCAATTCATGTCTGCTGTAAATTTGGTGTTGGAGAAATATACGTTTCAAAGAATATCTGATATCGCAAAGTTTTCATCTTTCAAAATCATGTTATGCATTATGATGCACGCGTACATGATTCTCCGTAGCTTGCCAATAGTAAATGCACGCACCGGTTGGGCAATGATATGCCAACGTCCTTGGAGGACACCAAAAGCTCTTTCGATGTCTTTTCGAGCACTTTCTTGTTTCGCCTTGAATGCGGCATTTTTTGGATTAGTTGCAACTGTAAATGACTTGACGAAATATGCCCACTCCGGGTAGATTCCGTCACTAGATAATACCCTTGCTTAAATTTACACCCGTATACTTCAAAATCAACCTCAGGGGCGACATCATCAAGCAAGTCGTCGAATAACGAAGAATTATTTAAAACCGTTAGATCGTTATTCGCACCCGCTACCCCAAAAAAAGCATGCCAAATCCACAAATCGTATGAAGCAACAGCTTCAAGCATTATAGTGGGATATTTTTATCACCTCTATGAAATTGGCCTTGCCATTCTTTCGGACAGTTTTTCCATTCCCAGTGCATACAATCGATGTTCCCCAACATTCCCGAAGCCCATGAACGTGTTATGTGCATGGTATATGTGACGAATGTCATCCCTATCCTGGTTTTCTTAAATACTCCTTAATAAATAGTTGGATTATGCACATAAGAAAAAAATCTAGGCAATCGCGTGCGGTGTTCACCTATTTGTAAATACTCATCTAATGCATCAACTGATATCCCGTAAGCCAATTGGCGTAGGGCACATGTGCATTTCATAATCACACTAAAACTCATTACACCCCTAGCATCAGGTCGCACTCTAAAGAAATCAAAATGCTTAGGAAGAGGATGATGAGTTTCAATATATGTTTCAATACCTTGTACTATTTGTAGAAATAGACGACGGCTCATACGAAATCGACGTCTAAAATTAGCGTCCGTATATTTTGGGTTGTCGCCAAAATAGTCAGCAAGAAGACGTGCTTCAGCAATTTCACGTTCGCGAGGGACATATTGACGACGCTTTGAAGGACCGTGCTTGTTCTCGCAACGTTTGCTCGCCCGAACTCTTTAATAAACATTTCTAATTCCGTTAACTCTTCAAGATCACTATCGCCGGAATAAGATGATTCACTATCGTAACTCATGTTTTCAGCAAGTTTGAATGGTTTTGTTTTGCTTGAATATGAAAAAAATTGTATGAAATGTTATGTTAATTTATAGAGTGAGTGGTGGGTTTAAAAAAAAAAAAAACATTTATATCCGTTACACAACGGATAGAAATTAAAAACACAACTTCTCTTTGCCTTTTGTCAGAAACCATCTTCGTCGTCCCCACGATTTCAAACCTGACGACGGTCGACGGCAAGCCACCCCGGTGTGGCGGCGGGGCACGGCGAGCCTCCAGGTCAGCGACGGCGAGGGACGATTTCGTCCACACCGGGTGCTCTTATATCCATCTGACGGTTAGATTTGCATTGCGTCTCTTTCATCTAATTAAAAACAAGGGTAAGTTGGTCCACAATTTATCACTCACACACACACTCTTTTTTACTCTTTCTCTCTCACTCATTCATTAACACATGCAGTCTCTCTCACACACAAACACCAAACAATCAGATCTAAAAATTTTCTAAATCAAAAAAATGTGTAGATCTCACACGCTCTCTTATTTTCAGTATACACTACTACACAAACTGATTTTTCTCACAAAAATTTTCCCACAGAAATGAAATTGAGTGAAATTTCACACGAGATACCAACAAATTACACACCAAATTGTTGACCAAATTCCGGTGGAAAATATGTAGTAAATTTCCAACGGATTTCTCACTCTTTACACACTAAATTGTTGACCAAGTTTTTGTGGGAAATTCGTCGCAAATTTCCCACAGATTTGCAACCATATTCACACTATTTGTGTTTATTAGACGTCCGTGGGAAACTTGTGGCACATTTCACACATATTAGCCATGGCCAAAAGTATGTGGCAAATTTTAGTTCCATTACTCACGAATTTCACACGATATAAAGTTTTTGTGGGAAATTCGTCGCAAATTTCCCACAGATTTGCGACCATATTCACACTATTTGTGTTTATTAGACGTCCGTGGGAAACTTGTGGCACATTTCACACATATTAGCCACGGCCAAAAGTATGTGGCAAATTTTAATTCCATTACTCACGAATTTCACACGGTATAAAGTTTTTGTGGGAAGTTCGTCGCAAATTTCCCACATATTTGCGACCATATTCACACTATTTGTGTTTATTAGAAGTCCGTGGGAAACTTGTGGCACATTTCACACATATTAGCCACGGCAAAAAGTATGTGGCAAATTTTTGTTCCATTACTTACGAATTTCACACGGTATAAAGTAACTATTTAACCTGTCTGTGGGAAATCAGTGGGTCACTAGCCACGTATTTCACACAAAATGTTGTGCTTGTGTTTTTCGTAGGAAATATCAACATGACAAACCATTGTATATGTGTATATGTGTGGACATCTACACGTATATGTTTTTATTTGTTTATAACTTTCTTTGTATCTATAGATGTTTTGTATTAGGTATATCGATATATATATATGCGTGAACGTGTAACAATATATCAAAAAAGTGAAAGAAAACGATTTTATCCGTGGGAAATATGTGTGTACTTTCCCACAGATTACCTACCAATTTAATAAATCTGTGAGAAATACGTGTGTAAATACCCACGGATTTCCCACAGAAAATATCATTTTTGTGCTTTGCCTACTTACACATTCACACATTACTTAGTATGTCTTCATATGTGTTTGTAGTTTCAAGAGCCGAAGTTCCTGATTATGATGTCTTTAAGGAGAAGTGAAGGCGAAGAGTCAAAATATCCGTTCTTTGAGGGTGATGGTTCATCTTCTCATGAATGGAGAGATTATGGTGTGGCGGGTGACGATTATGAAGGACCTCCAGTATTTGATGATGATCTATATGAAGAAGAATTGATGCGGCCATTTATACCGATATGGAAGATATCATTGAGGCATAAGAAGGATTTGTTGGGAAAGGAGGATTTGGTAGGGAAGAAGACAACATCGAAGACGTCATAGTTGTGGCTAATGATCTTTGTTCTTCAATGATCCAAACAACTTTAAATGTTGATTTTGAGCAAGACATCAATACAAAATTACATGAGTTGATGTCGTTTGGAAAAAGTATTATTATCAAAGTTAGCCAACGTTCATTTGAATTTCTGATTTGTAAAAAATACTTAGAATGGTATTTGGAAGCTACACCCAGGTTGATAAGTTCTTTTTAACGATCAAGGTTCGAGGTCGAGTCATTATAAAGAAAGGGAATTTGATGCAATGGATACAAATTGGATGCAACGAGTACAAGGGACGAGTGAAGCAAACTCGAGTAGTTTCATATTATATGTGTTTATCTATTAATGGAACTATTTATGCCAGTATCACAAGTGTATGTGTAGGTTCAAGTATAACCTTTTTCTGTAACAAACCGTTGTATACGCGTAGATGTCTAGATGTATATGTTACATATCTCTGTTTATGGCTTTCATTGTATCTATAGATGTTTTCTATCTACGTATATGGACGTGTATATGCGTGAACGTGCAACTATATTAAAAAAGTAAAAGAAAAAAATTATACCCGTGGGAAATATGTGGGTACTTTTCCACAGATTACCTACCAATTTGATAAATCCGTGGGAAATACGTATGTAAATACTCGCGGATTTCCCACGAAAGTACCATCTTTATGTTATGCATACTTACATATTCCCACATTACTTATTATATCTTCATTTGTGTTTTTAGTTTCATATTATATAATTTCATTTATTAATGTAAATATTTATATGAGTACCAACCCGACTCGACTAACACTTTTACAATGTAAACATATTGAAGTAAGCAATTTTTTTAATAGTTTTTCTTATATTCGGGTTACCCGAGTTGACATGAACCCGACTAATAACCGAACCGAATTTGCTAAAACCGAACCGAACCGAACTACTAATTCGGTTCTCGGGTTGGATATGGGTTTGCGAACCCGACTAATAACCGAACCGAATATGCTTGAAATATTTTTTTTGCTAAACATCTATTTAGTTATTAATTTTTTAAAAATAAATTATGAAATTCGGGTTATTCGGGTCGACCCAAGAACCGAACCGAATTCAAATTCGGTTTTCGGGTTATATTAAAACAAGAACCTATTAATAACTGTATTAAAAACAATACAAAAACCTGCTGGGAAATTAATAACTATATTGAAAGCTTATTGTTGTCGCAAGATCCTATTAAAAACAATATTAAACCAATAAAAAACTTGTTTTATTAAATGTCGTTAAATGTGGTTACCGACCCATGTTTTATTAAACCAATAAAAAACCTCTTAAAAAGAAAGAATACAAAACGTTTACAAAGATCATCTTTGTGGGAACAGTTAACCATCCATCTTGCCCAACAATTAAAGTTGCCATAGACCACACCATCAAGCTCCCCACCAAGCTCCGCTCGACCCACCACCACGGCCGCCATAATCACGAGCTAGTTGCCGGAGTTAAAGTTTGTGCTCCACCTGTCAGAATTTGGGTATATCTTTCTTTTTTCCCCCAAAACTGATATGTGTTGACCGAGCATTGATAAAGTTCCCCAAGACCATCGTGATAGGTGTTTTAACCGTTTTGGGGTTTGTAACTTACTATTGCTCACATCTAAATTAAGAAAATGTTGTTTTAAACGTCAGACTAACTAAAAAAACAATTTATATGCAGACGTTTTATCAATGGGATGCTGCAGAAAGTAATCAGATTCATGTTGCTTGGGAAACTCACATTGGTAACAGGTATAGGGATATAATGAGGGGTGTGAGAAAGGCTGCAATGAAGGTTACAAGAGTGAATAATAATGTGGATATCGGTCGCATCAGTTCCAGTCGCCCAATTTGGATTGGTGAAAATGATTGGAAGCCTATGGTTGATGTATGGGATACCGACGAATGGAGACTCAAATCAAACATTGCCACAGAGAATAGATCCAAATCAAAATCACGAAAGCACACAGCAGGCTCGTGTAGCTTTCTCCACACTAGGATCATACTGGTAAGATAGTGTTATCGGGTCGGGTTCGAGTTAGATAATTAGTGTTATCGGGTCAACCCGATAATACCCGAAATTCAACATTTAATTTTTTTCTATTAATAATTGGAATGCCTAGATAGATAGCCATGTACATTGGTATAAATAAATATCCATTTGATGCTATGCTTCACACTAAGTGTGTTACAGTAACTTTGGTATAAATAAATATCCGTTTGATGCAATGCTTTCACACTAAGCAGTATTCACTGATTGTTTCTCTTTAATTAGGAAAATATAGAAGGACGTAGACCGAAGCTTGTAGAATTGCATACACACACACACGCCAAGAAAATATCGACGAACGATCCAGATTTTGTGCTAACAGGTGTACCGGGATCTGGGAGTATCTATAGCACACACACATGCTCAGCTTATGAGGTTTGTCTATTTTCATTATTCTCACCTCCTCTTAATAGATTTTCGTTATTCTCACCTCTTCCACGTCATTACTTTGCATGCCCGCCACCTGTTTCGCACGTGTTTTTTTTTACTTTAATTTCTCCTGGATATATATTCTGTTTAGGAATCGAGCAATTGTATGTTTCCAGAACCAGGACCTGATTTTGGGTTAGCTAGTAGTTAGGAGTAGCGACTCTATTTTATCATTCGAATCTAGTAGTCATCCCTTGGTTGGAGTTGTTGAGTTGTGTGTTGATTTGATCACTTAGTTGTGTGTTTTTCATGAGTCGCATTAGGGTTGTAAATTGACCTGCTTTCTCGAGGATCTTGGTTATGTTGGTTGGCCCAGCTGGTGCTTAGTATGGTGAATTATTAGTTGGAAAAGGAAAATTTAAGAGAGTTGCATAAATGATGAAATTAAAGAGTATGGTGCAATGACAGGTTGTAGTTTGCTTACAAAGGCAGAAAAAACATACAAGTTATAATGTCAAAATGGGGTGTGGTGGAGTGCTTGCTAACTTAGACTAAAAGCTATTGTCACATTTTTGTAAGGTCTTGATCATATATTTTCTTTCTTACACAATGTGTTCAAATACAAGAAGATTCAACCTTAAATAGTACATGAGGATTGAAACATTTTTGCTATAAAAACTAGACATCACTGTTAGTTTAAGACTAGGAGATGATGGTGTTAGATAGTTTAAGACTTTGAGTACAACATAGTTTAGACTTAGATCAGTTACAACGTATGATAGAACGTGACATGTCTTATACCTTTAGATCAGTTACCTTTGAATGTTTCGTAAAATTTCCAGGTTTCTTTTTGTTATTCTAATGGAGTAATGTGTGATCATTTTTATGAGCCAAGATTTTAGTCCTTATGCCTTGGCTTCTTTTTTCATTTTTTGGCATTCAGTTTCTCATATTGTTATTATTCTAACTGAGTTATGTTTAATTGGATGTAACAGGAGATACGGATTCTGAAAAAGCAAAACGATGATTTGAAGACAAAGATGGAAGATGAGAGGCAGCCGGAGGCTCAAAGAGCAGAGGACATACAGGCTTGGCATAAAACACTCAATGATAGGTTGGAGTCTTTTGCTCAAAATTATCCTCCCCGAACTGCTGAATCGGATCCTGGTCCTAACTAGTCTAATTTGGCATTAGGCTTTAGTTTTTTTTGTTAGAACTATTGGGTTGTAGTATCTAAAAAACAATTTCTATGTTGCGTTGTCCGATAACATGTTGCTAAACTATATCTTTTGGATTACGGATTTATGTCCATTGGCGACACATTTATGCAATTTGGATAATGGATTTGTTTATTTTGGTGATCTATTAATGTTTTTTTATTGTTTTAAAAATATCAGTTTTTTATATTTACAGGTTCGGAAAATATATTATAATACCAATACCACGGAATTTAGCCACATGTTTCCCACGAATTAATCACAAAATTCCCACAAAATTGTTTGGGGAATTTTTATTTTTCTGTGGGAAATCTGTGATAAAACCGTTAGAAATTGTAGTGTGAAAATCGTTGGAAAACTGTGACAAAAAAACCACGGATATGTGTGGAAAATAACTACTAGAAACTGTGGGAAATCTCGTGAAAATCGTGGGAAAAATTGTAGTGTGAAAACCGTTGAAAAACTGTGGCAAAAAAAACAACGGATATGTGTGGAAAATGGCTACTAGAAACTGTGGGAAATTTCGTGAGAAATCTGTGGGAGAAATTGTAGTGTGAACATCGTTGGAAATTTGTGGCAAAAAAACCACGGATATGTGTGAGAAATGGCTACTAAAAACTGTGGGAAATTTCGTGAGAAATCTGTGGGAAATTAAACCCACGAATTATCCACAATGATATTCGTGGGAAATACGTCAACGCCCCGTGGGTAAAAATTAGTGGGAAAATATTTACCCACGGTGTTTTTTCAAACGGAAGAATTTCGTGTGAAATCCGTGGAAAATGGCCTTTTTCCACGGAATTTCCCACGGGATTTTACGTGGGAAAAACCTGTTTGTGTAGTAGTGATATCAGATCGTTTCAAAGTTTCGGGGCGTGGATTGTCTTCGGTACCTAACGTTATGTAGAGGCACTCTTTTTACGCCTGTTTTTTCTGTCGAGAATCCTGTTTTTGAATTTGATGATTCAAGGGAAGAAGATGATGATCATCATTTTAAACATATCGAGGGTTGTATTGGAAATGAAAAGAGGGTGTATCCGGTTAGACTTGGAAAGTTTAGAGCCACAAATGTTGCGAAAAGAGATGAAAAAGAAGTGGGAGAGACGAGTAATACTAACTTTGACGCAAGATGTTACTCGATGGGATCTCGAAGGTAATGAAGGAAAGATAAAGTTCAACGAGATAGAATGGTTCAACGGTAGTTTTCATATAGTTTTCATATGAATGAAACATAAAGATCATCAAATTTAATGAAATATACACGTGTACGTGGAAAATAGAACAAGATAAGTACATTAAAAGAAGAAAAGAAAAAAATACGTGATAAAAATGAATTAGTAATCCCAATCCGAAACAAGTTGATGTTAGTTTACCTTTCAGAAATGCAAATAATAATATTCATAGTTGACCTTTTTACAAAGTTTATGGTTTTTACTTTTTTATGTTCTTTATTCATTTGTTTCATTAGTTGAGTGAAGATTAATGTGAATGATTCTTCTTTTCTTTTCATTACGGATGTTTTTACCTTTTTATGGTTGGTACACGATATCGTTGGTGATTTGGTTCTTTTCATTCAGTTTGTTGTACACGAGTCAATTTGTAAATGTTTTTGTCGTGTTTAGAGACATAGTATCATTTGACGCAATCTTCAGGAATAATAAATAAGTATTTTAATAAATCACATGTGATTTTAGTAAATCACATGTGATTCATTTAAAGGAATCACATGTGATTTTACAAATGAATCATGTGTGATTTACACATGAATCACAAAAAAAAAAACACAATTACTTATGATTTACAAATTTCTAAATTAAAATAGAATCACATGTGTTTCATTTTATACAACAAAGAGTAAATCACACATGATTTACATTTTTCATATGAAAACACAAAAAAACATAATTTCATGTGATTTACTCATTTCTGGATTAAAACAAAATCACATGTGTTCAGTTTATATGAGCAAAAAGTAAAATCACATGTGATTTATAAAATCGCACGTGATTTTTAAAATAACAAACCACAAGTGATTCTACAAATTACATGTGATTTATACATGAATCACAAAAGAAAACATAATCATGTGTGATTTACTCATTTTTTGATTGAAACAAAATCACGTGTGATTTACACACGAAGCACAACAAAAAAACATCATTATGTGTGATTTACTCGTTTTCAAATCACTTGTGATTTCTTAAAAATAATAAATCACATGTGATTAACGGTGGATCACATGTGATTCTTTTCGTGGATCACTTGTGAATTTTTTGTGGATCACTTGTGATTTTTTAAAAATAACAAATCACATGTGATTTTTTTTACGGATCACATGTGATTTATCTGGACGAAAATTTTGAAAAAAAAATTCCTCGAAAGTATATAAAAGTGCATATCTATAGAAAGATGATTTTTTTCTCGTCGCGATGGTATATTTTTTGTAGCTTGAAGATTTACCGTTTACAAGATATGTTGTTTTTTAAAAAAAAAAAAGTGGAATGTAGGTTTTTTTATTAAATGGGCTAGAATGTCAATTTTGCCATTCCTTTGTTATTTTTTGGTTTAATCTCTATCATTGGATGAAATCAAAATGGATGGCTAAGATGTGTTTATTTGTTCTTTTGATTTTCTTTGTTTGTCATTGATCTCACCTCATTTCCATATATATTCAATTTGTGGTTTTCTAGCGGAAGTCGTGATATCTAATTGGGTGATTGTAGAATTGTGTTGAATGGCTTTGATCGGGTCACATATATAGCTTTGGAATTTCAGTATGCAAATTGTAGAAATAAGTAAAATTCATATCATGGTCGACTAGCGTGTGGTAAAAACAGTGCTTTAGAGAACGAAATTGAGGATCTGAGATAAGATTGACAACACTTTAGAAAATGAACAACTAAATGTTAAAAGAAATAAAATAGCCATCAACTCTCATATACCTACAAATTTTACTAACATTGCAGGAATATATATGATTAAGGTTGACTGATGGATTAATCGTATATACATTTGTGATTCTATAAAATTTTGTATTGTTTAAAATGGTTTTATGTTTCACTATATCTACTTTTATGCTTCAATAGATTTTTGATCACCATGCATCTTCTTTTGAATTTCTTAACATAAATAAGACAAAAATACATCGTTGGTCTCTAAACTTGCCAAAAAACATCGCCTGGGCCCAAAAGTTGAGAAAATCGTCGTCGTGAGTCCAAACATTGGGTTTTTTAGGCCGATTGCGTCCTTTGACCCATAATGCTCAGGTCAACGTCCGTTTTTAGTTATATCATCAAAGGTATAATAGACCAAACACATTTTCACTTAAATCTAACCCAGCCTAACAAAACCTATTCGTATACCCTCTCTATTGTCTCCCTCCATCTTCACCTAACAATTGACTTAACAAAGACCCGATCATCTATCACACACATTCTCAGACACTCACAATCCTTCACACAACCCTTACAAACACTTTAACAACGGCAAACAAGGACCTTAGTATGATAGCAGTCACGGATGAGATGGTAGAGTATGTGAAGGCCAAATATGGGGATACTTGGTTACAAAGATATGAAATGTCTGATGAGATGTTTGAAGATTTATGCGGATTTGTGAAAGAAGCTGAAGTGATGAAAGGCTAGTTTGTTTTTCTGTATTTGTCTGATTGACATATTAAGTTCATTAGTCAAGTGTGACCCTAAATAACCCTGTTTTATTTGCAAGAAATTCAAGCAATGTCAGATACAGCAAAAAAAAAAAAAAAAAAAAAAGGATTATAGCAAATTAAAAGTCTCTGACGATATGATTGACTATGTCATGGCTACTTATGGGAATAAGTGGGATATAGAAGATAAAATTGTTGATGTGATAATTGAAGACTTGTGGCAAAAATATGGGAATAAGGAGGTTGCGAAAGGTTAGACTTAATGTTTACAAAGTAGGATAGTAGTAATGCATGAACTCTGATGTCTTTCTGTTTTGGCTATCTTTCCATATACCAACTCTAAAGGAAAAGAGGTTGATGTCATCATTATTTCAGACACATCTAATGATGATTTTGGGTTGATGTCTTCTAAGAATACTATTTCCACATCAAGAGTTAGAAAGGGAAAGTCTCCCACTTTGAAAACTTCCACTTCCCAAGCTTCCGAGGCTTCCACTCCCAATGCTTCCAATTCACAACATGTTAGCGCCCTTGTTCATTAAAGTCCAAAAACAAGGGAAAGGATTACAAATGTTGTACTTGGTCTTGTAGCGGCTGTGGGATGCTCCAGTACAAAGAGGAATGAGTGGTATGTGCCTCCCACTAAGGAGCTCAAGTCTCCCCCCCATAAATATTGATGCAGGTTTTACTGACCAGGTTTTAATATTTATAAGTGTCTCGTTATACCTATGGTCTACCCTTATACACTAACGGGCAGTGTACCCGATCGTGTGTAGTGTAGTTTTCGGTAAAACCGATGTCGTCCCAAGAGCTATGTGAGCGGATTCTAATTAAGTCTAGGTGTCACTGGTTTTAATATGTTTTAAGATTGAAATGATTAATTTAACTAAAGCAAGAAAATAAAGAAAACGAATAAAGGCAAGGGTTGTGATCAATAGAGGAGAAGTGTGCTAACCTAGTTACTCATCCTATCATGTTAAGTTCACGTTTAATTACTTCCAATTGCTTCAAGTGGGAGTAAAAGTCGCTAGGACAAAGATTTGGTCGATTCGTCCTAACCTAGCAGCAAAGGTTTCCACCGGAGATCAAGCTACTACCCTTGAAAGTCCTGTTGTTTTTAGTCCCGTAAGCCAAGTCATTAAGTTCTGCTACATGCAAGATTCATAACAATGAGTGCCCGGGCGCTAGCATCTTAAACACTCATCCCTAACTTCTTAAGTTCATCCAAACGGTAGGTGATCAGTTGGTTAAATCGCACAAGTGAAGAAGGGTCGTCAGTTGGTCAATTCTTACCCTTCCCACTCAGTCTACCTACTTAGGGTCAGTTGGTCAATTCTCCTAAGCAACTAGTGTAACACCCCCAAATTTGTTTAGCGGAAGCATACGTGTTATGGGGAATGTTACGAAATTGGAGATCACAACACAAGTAATAAAGAATGGAATACATACTCTGTTTTAATTTCATAAAATAGTTTTAAAACATTATCTTACAACATTGTTTAGATAAAATGGGCACATCCCATAAGTTCAGTGGTCTCAATTTAAAAACATCGTTATGTGTAAAAACACTTCTTTAGATATTACTACGACCATTTACCACCTCTTGCCTTGCATCCATGATCACAAATTAAGCACCTGAGAAAATATGCTAAAAAGGTCTGCTAAAAGCTGGTGAGTTCATAGGTTTAGATTAAAACAGTAAGTGTGGACCATTATCAAAGTCATATAATCATTACAACGAATATAATGATATATGGATGAATGTCTATTACGTTAGCTCTAAGTTCATGCAATCGATACTACGACAGTTTCTGTATGCTAAAAGATATCATACAATATATAGGCCAATTGCGAGTGTTTTGTCCCTCAACACTTGATTCCGACATGGTATACGGTTCGCCTTGGCCTAAGCATGGCCAACCGAACGGAGGAGTCACCCTCAATAGATCTATTTATAACATTCGCGCTTCCCAATAGGGAACTGACGGTTCATGAAAAAGAGGCATTTCTAGGGACATAAGGGCTTAGGCTAAACCACGTAATAGAAATCATGCAATAGTTTAGGTCCATAAAACGGTTTTGCATATTTTCTCACCCCAAAATGTATAAAACAATTTATCAAGTAAAAGAGGGGCTATGAAAACTCACCTTAGCAAATGTGCAATCCAAAAGTGGGATTTAGTGAATGTTGTGATGCGGCACCGACACGCGACCTAGATAAGGAGGGCAATGTTTAGTTCATTGTTTTAAGTATCACTTATTTAAATTCATTCAATTGTTTTTATAATTGTATTAAAACCAAAGTTTAGTTTGTAAAAATAATTGAAAGGTTTTTCTAGTAAGTATATAAATGTATATATACTTTTCATGTTGACACTATAATGGTGTTGTCAAAATTAAAGTTGGTTTATTTTCTAATTGAGTTTAGAAAATACTTAAGTTAAAGTTGAAGACTCTCAAGTTTATTAGTTGACAAAATAATATAGTAGTCCTCATTTAATTATTAAAATTTGTTCTTAATATTTATTGTTCTCAACTAGAGATTTTACTTATATATATGTCTACACATTGACGTTAAGCTTTGACGTAGACTTTATTAAGTGAAACATGTTTTAAGCACTTGTTGTTTATGTCAACCCTTACACATGTTTACTTGTATTGAGACTTTTGGCATTAAGACAATATGTAACGAAATAGACGGGAACGAGTTTAGCTTATATTTGGACTTCCGGGTATACGCTTTGAGTTTTGTTTTGTTGATTTATTCGGCTGCCATTTGAGTACAGACCCGACACGGTTGGGCCGCGTCTGGCCGGCATGGGTACAAGACTGGGCTTAGGCCCATAAATTACAATGAACTCAAGTTTAATAAGAGTGTGGGCTGAGGCCCATAGGTGGTCTAGTAGGTCTTTTAGAGGTTAAATATGGGCTGTGGCCCAAAGTAATACAGAAGGGTTTTTGTACACATTTGTTATGTATATAATTTCACAGGTAGGTTCTTTACAAGTTTTTGGAGGACAAGATATACCCAACGAAATGCAAGAACAATTTTCTTTAACACGGAAATTCAACGTAAACGGTTTTTGACTTCAAGCTATAACTCGACTTTAGTATGACTTAGACTTGTGAAGCCGAGACTTCTCGACAAGAGCTTAGACTCATAAGACCCATGTTAACACATCAAAACTGTTTTTTTCGAAAAGCAAGATTGTACCACTGTGGTGATAACCACAGTGGGGTTTTCATTGTTTCGACCCGACCAATCTTATTACTTAGTAAAAAGGAACGTTAGACTCATTTTATCACAAGGTTCATACGCAACTTTAATGTAACATTGACCTAAAAAGAACCCAGACATCGTGGTACTACCACAACATCATTACTAGTTCGATATAGTGGAGGTGGAGGAGACTCGACGGGTAGTGCACAAGGTCATATACTACTATGCATCCGGGTCGTCATGACTCCGGTTTTACTTGATTATCTTATGAACACTAGGTGAACAACATACGGATTGATAGGTGGGTGTTACTGGTCTCGAAGTGGATTCACATTCGAACCGAACGCATGGTACTAAAGACAACAACACGCTTAGCCTAATGTCTGAAAACAAACTTGTTATGAGATGTTCAACTTAGTATTACTCGAGCAAGTTTTTCTTGAAGCTAACCAAATGTCACGACATAACATCAAGTTCCCAGACTCAATCTAATTATCACTAGTAGGGTTATAAAACTTGGCTTTTCCAAACATTTGGTTTCATATCCTCGACAGAAGTCAACTTACAAAACAATTAACAACATGAGTTTCAATGACTAACTCATTTATCAAGGACACCAAGATTTCATGAACATCAAAACACTAAACTTACAAAATCGAATATAAAATTTTTATCAACTACCCAATTCATAAAGCTTAACAAATACAAAGTTGAATGATTTCTTACAAGGAAGAAGATGATGATGAAGTCGAAGGTCAACCCGGAATTCTAACACCACAATTGAACCCAATCGATCCGAATTAAGCACCCAAGTAGAAGTCCTCCCTTCTTAGTTTTCCTATCTCTTTGTGGTGAAATTTGGAGTGTGTGATACTCCTGGGTTGCCTCGACTGAAATTAAAAGGAAAGAACAAGAGTAGTTTTGACTCCACTTTCTTCCTTGGGTTTTTGTGTCATACCCATTTGTGTTAAAGTTGTTCTCTAGCCACTCACATCATCACACCTTGTGATTCTTTCTCATAAAATATGAAGGGAGAAAGAGACATTTGATGCTTCCATAGCTACACATAGATGGTTTGACCCAACCTTTGGGCGACGTGGACCGTGGCAGCAGCAGAGGAGACAACGACATTCACTAAAGTGCTAAGAGTGAAGAGAGCATGATGAAAGGGTTGTTTCCAGGCTCCATTTTTATCAATTCCATATTGGGTTTGCGTTGACTTAGAAGAGGATAGGAGATAGCAGGTATAGATGGAACAAGTTTTGTTGTTATCTCTTTTAGTGAGAGAGACACGTGAAATATTTGGGAAACAGCCAAGTGGGAGGCGACAAAATAGAAGAGAAAGAGGAGGGGGGTTTAATTGGGGTAGGTGATTAAGTTGTATTTTTATTTAATTTGTAAGATTTTACTTGTGATAAAACTTTTATTTTATTGAATGTTATAATTTAAAGTGAAAGTTATGTTAAATATTCTTGTATCCCGCGATATAAAACCGCGACTGAAGTATTAACGTATGATAATTTTTATGATGTAGTATCTTATAGATACGCTTCGGAAATATATTTATCTTTGTAATATTTTTCTTTACGTGAGTTTATCATTTGTTTTATTTGCCCTTATCATAGTGTCGGTACGCGTGCAGTGTCGGTCACTAGGGAAAATGAGATAACCTCTCGTCTTACAATTTTTAATCATAAGACAATAACACAATATTCATATAATGAAATGAATGCAAAAGTAATGCAATAGGCTACTGTATGCGAGTTATCTACTCAAATGATCAGGCAAAGCTTATGCATGCTTAATGACTAGGTTTAGTAATAATAAATTATCATTTATTATTTAAATATGAGTGAAAATTTACCGTGTGTCACATCCTCCCCGCCTTAGAAGGAAAACCGTCCTCGGTTTTCAGTTAGAGTTACTTGCTGAAGTTGAGAAAAGATGTGGGTATTTACGCTTGAATTCATCTTCACGTTCCCACGTGTATTCTAGACCTCTTTGAGAGTTCCAACGGACTTTGACGATAGGAATGCGGCTTTGCTTAAGCCGTTTGAGAGTTCCAACGGACTTTGGCGAACACAACTGATCCTAACTCCAGGTCGTGCGTTGTGTAGTTTTTATCATGGGTTTTTAACTGGCGAGAGGCGTATGCTATCACCTTCTCTCTTTGCATCAACACCGCTCCTAGCCCCTTGTGTGAAGCATCTCAATAAACAACAAAGTCTTCACTACCCTCAGGTAAGGCCAGGATAGGTGCACTACACAACTTTTCCTTAAGGAGTTGAAAAGCTTCTTCTTCTTTTTCTCCCCAGTCAAGCTTGGTGTTTTTCTGGGTTAGTTTGGTTAAAGATCTGGCAATCTTTGAGAAACCTTCAATAAATCTTCTTTAGTACCCAGCGAGTCCTAAGAATTGGCGTATTTCAGTGGGAGTTGTGGGTGTCGCCCAATCCTTTATCGACTCGATCTTAGCTGGATCTACATGAATACCCTGGCTGTCAATTAAATGACCCAGAAATTGTACAGTCGATATCCAAAACTCACACTTCGAGAACTTAGCATACAGTTCCTCCTTCTTCAGCAATTCCAAGATCAACCTAAGATGTTCCTCGTGTTCTTTCACACTCTTGGAATAAATTAGGATGTCTTCAATGAAAATGATCACAAATTTGTCCAGGTAGGGTTTACACACTCGATTCATGAGGTCCATGAACACAGCTGGTGCATTGGTTAACCCAAAAGGCATGACTTGGAACTCGTAATGTCCATAACGAGTTCTGAAGGCGGTTTTAGGAATACGTTCTTCCCGAACTCTTAGTTGATGGTATCCGGACCTTAAGTCAATTTTTGAATAAACACTCGAACCTTGAAGTTGATCGAATAAGTCATCGATCCTCGGAAGTGGGTAACGGTTCTTAA
This sequence comes from Chrysanthemum makinoi, assembly GCA_910596185.1. Taxonomy (NCBI): domain Eukaryota; kingdom Viridiplantae; phylum Streptophyta; class Magnoliopsida; order Asterales; family Asteraceae; genus Chrysanthemum; species Chrysanthemum makinoi. Next base: position 71,386,806 of record OU343222.1, on the reverse strand, counting down.
TGGTTAGTTTATTCAACTCACGATAGTCGATGCACATTCTGAAAGTTCCGTCCTTCTTCTTGACGAATAGGACTGGTGCTCCCCATGGTGATGAACTCGGTCTAATGAATCATTTTTCCGCAAGTTCCGACAACTGGTTTGCTAACTCCTGAAGTTCCGTTGGAGCTAATCGATAAGGTACTCTTGCCACTGGTGCGGCACCAGGCACTAAATCGATTTGAAATTCAACTTGTCGGGTTGGCGGAAGTCCTGGCAAGTCTTCAGGAAAGACCTCAGGAAATTCTCTCACTATTGGCACGTCCTCCAGACGTTTTTCTTCCGTTTCTTTTTCGTCCTTCCCGGTGACTTGTGCTAGGAAGATGTGACATCCTTCCTCAATACACCTCAACACCTTTGTACAGGAAATGACATGCAGTCTTGACGCGCTAATTCTATCACTTCTGTCTCCTTCTACAGTTAGGACTTCATCTCCATAGGGTACTCGGACGAGCTTTTAGTCACAAATGATGGCAGCATGGTATTTTGATAACCAATCCATCCCGATGATGACATCGAAACTACCCAATTCTACTGGTATCAAGTCGATATTGAATGGGTGGTTTAACAGATCCAGGGTGCAACCTCTTATGATGGTATCTACCCTTTCTATGTTACCGTTAGCTAGTTCCACATTGTATGCATTGCCTAATGCAGTTGGGGCAATATCGAGTAATAGACTAAATGCATTAGAAACAAAACTCCTATCGGCTCCCGTATCAAACAATATGGATGCATAGCGGTTATTTATAAGAACGCACCCGTGCCGCGACATTTGGGTCTTCACGAGCTTCCACTTTGGTCACCGCAAAGATAGACTCTTCCACGGGCTCTTTCGCCATTTCCCTAGTTACCTACTGTTCAACATTTCCCTGAATCCTGCCATTTCCATGGCTTCCTGGATTTCCTCGGTTTCCTTGATTTCCCCCATTGCCTTGGTTTTTGGTCTTTCGACATTCATTCTTATAATGCCCTTTCTCACCACAACCAAAGCAAGTTATAGCAGCATTTTGGGTCCTGGTCGGTGCTTTGTTTGAACCGCCGCCAATGATTTGGACCGCAGTTTCGGTCAAGTGTCCGATTTTCTAACGCTGACACTTGATCAGTACACCGCCCATTGTAATGGAGTGTGCATCGGTTACATAGTGGTGAAGTCCCTGCGTACGGTTTCCTTTCTCCAATCCCACCTGCATATGCTCTAGCAACATTTTGTCTTTTGTTCTGATTGTTGCTATGGTTTCCACTGTTGTTGCCACGATACCCATTGTTGTTGTAGCTTCGAGAGTGGTCGTCCCATTTCCTCTTTTTTTCAACCACCTTGTCCATGGAATCCTCAATAACTTGGTCCATGAGTTTGTTGGCTACTTTGATGGTTTCGTGAAGATCAGAGCCTTGAGGTGGTGACGTTCCTTAATGGATGGGCAAAGTCCCCCGATGTACCTCTCCAACAATGGTCTCGGTTTGAACCATTTCAGGGCACAACAAGGCTAGTTCTTGAAAACGCTGGTTATAAGCAGCCATGTTTGTGCCTTGAACTCTGAGGTTCCAAAACTCATGCTCCAGTTTCTTGATCTCATTTCGAGGGCAGTATTTTCGGAGCACCATTTCCTTGAAGCTTTCCCATGGCATGGCATAGACAACATCAATACTTGCAGATTTCAGGAAATATTTCCACCAGGTCAAGTCAGCATCCGTGAAAGTGAACGATGCATACTTAACCTTAGCTTCTTCTTCACAGTTGCAGATTCGGAACACAGTCTCGAGCTTCTCGATCCATCTAGTCAAACCGACAGCTCCTTCGGTTCTACTAAAGCCTCCAGTCATAGTCTTACGAAAATCCTGATAGGTACAAGTGCGGTTGTGGGTGGTGGCCTCGGTTCCAGCCACAGAGACGAGTGGTTTCCTGCGACAAAGCAAAGATTCACTCGCCATTGACCGGTTGGTCTATCATAGCTTGATTCATGGCAGTTGAATTGGAGTAGTCCTAGCAGAGTAGTGGCTTCAGATTTTGATCGTGTGTGACCATTTTGGAATAGCGGTGTTTGCACTCGGTTGCGAGTAACCCTCACTGAATAGGAGCATTGGAAGCTCCACCATGGTTGGTTCGGTTTGATCTTCGTTTTGGTGGCATTTCTGCAGTAAGAAAGGCGATGAGATATAGAACCTTTTAAACAAGGTAAGTGTCAGGTAATAGTGTAAATATCGCAGATAGATCATATGAGCAATCTATGAAAGAAAGGACAATTGGATAGGAAAATAAGCTTGACATAGATAGAATTTTACGGTGGTTCCTAAAGTACATTTGAAATACTAGTCGGAATACAAACTGAAATACAACCTAAATACAATGAAACACGCATCGAAATACAAACTGAAGTAAGAGTCATAACTAACACTAACCGTTATAATCCGTTTAGTGTGATACATCATACAATCAGATCTAAGGATGTCTGCCGACACGTAATAGCTCAATGCTAGCAACCAACTCTCGCGTAGCCTCTAAACTCGCGATCGCCTCATTTGAGATGCTAAAATGGACTCCAAACACTGTAGTCCTCTCCACTCGCCTCTGGCAAGTATCTCTAGCAATCCACTAGATGCGCTCTAGCTCCTCAAGTCGGCCATGCATCCGGCTCCGACCTCTCCGTCCAACGCCCGTGATCCTGTTGTCCAACTCTCTAACATCCTCAACCCGAGCCCCTCAAATCAACCTTGCCGGATCCTCTCATGCCTCTCTAGCTCCATACTCTCAAACAACACATCCGTGGTGCGGTCTAGACCCTCAACACGCCTGCCATAAGCCGCAAGCGTGCTGGATCGACTCTCTCCAACCGATCAAGATGGACCCCTAGTAACGCCTCATGAGAATCCAATCGAATAAATACTCTCAATGAGAGTCGCCCTCATTATCTGGAGATCCGATAGGTCCCAAGCCTGGGCATGTTGTGCCTCACCAGTCGTAGCCTACCTCAATAGTCTCAAGTCGTCTAGTAGTGTGAGCAAGGCGCTCCATGTGCGAGGCGATGGTATGAATGAAGGTGATGATGGATCAGTAGCTCGGCTCGCTGACATGTGGTACAAAATGATCAAACAATCAATATCCTCCAAGCAACCACATCACTCTCCTCCGGCCGCGGAGGAAAGCAGCTCTCGTCCTAACCCAACCGGTGCATCAATGTCCATGTCCTCGCCAACCTCTAAGCCTTCCCGGAACTCGTCCTATCTCCTAAATACTGGACAATCTCCCGCATCTACCCAGATCCATATCTCTTGATGTGCTAACATGTCCAGAACACTCTCAATCAAGATAGACTCGGTAGCTCCTCCTCCGGATCCTCTTCCGGATCTTCTTAGGGTCTTCCTCTCGATAGGAATCAAGTAGCTCTCTTAAGCCTTCGGTGAGGTGGTGACTCGGTGGATGATGGTGTCGCTGACTCAGTAGTGGAATGACCCATGTAGGCAAGTCGCGGGTCATCTCGAGAAGCTAGTGCAGGCATGAATGAATACCGCCACGATATCCGGGCACTCTACGATCATGCGGGCTTTAAGCTGCGTGTCGATAGAAAGCTGAATGGCAATAGTGAGTGTAGGTATAGATGGAGCGTGCGATGGCGGGCCGAGATGCTAGTGTAGCTCGAACATACGGTCGCGTGGCTATGTGTGTGCAAGCCGATGGATGGTAGGTGAATGAGCAAGTAGGATGTTCTCCTAAACATCGTGATGGAAGGTCGTGAAGGCATGGTGCGTGACAAGAGTGCATATGTGTAAGTATCACGAAAAATACTCATGATGAATATGAAATAGTGCACTAGTAAATAGGAAATAAAACATGCAATCCTATTTAAATAAATTCTAAGTAAAATGGCAAGTAAGGCAAGCGGCAAGCGTAGTATGATGTTTTTGTAAAAATAGTTATAGTTTAGGGTTTATATGTACCTAATTCTCTATAACTTAGGCTCGATGCAATCTGAACACCCCAAATTTGTTTAGCGGAAGCATACGTGTTATGGGGAATGTTACGAAATCGGAGATCACAACACAAGTGTTGGGATATGAAAGTGCTGAAGATATCAAAGTACTGAAGATATCAAAGTACTGAAGATATCAAAATCTTGTAAAAGCAAAATCTTGGAAAAAGTCAAAGAGTCAAAGTCTTGCTAAAGATAAAGTCAAAATCTTGCACAATGAAGTCAAAAGTCTGCAAGAACAAAGAACTGTTATATTCGTTTATAGAAAGTATGGTAACTCTAGAATATTCCGTATTAGATTACTTGTCATACAAGGTTATCAATTGTAAACCGACTAGGATATCCTTGAGCCTATAAAAGGACTCCTAGATTGGCATTAGAGATATGACTTATAACTTACGATTTTAGAATTAGAGTTTTAGAGAAAGTTCGATTATCTTAAAGTTGTATTAGAGTATCGCATAATAAGCGATTTAGAGTTTATAATAAAAGGTTATTCTTCTTAGCTTTGTTAAGTAAATTCAGCGTACTTAATAAAGATTACTCAGTGTTTCTTTGTTAATAACTTAGGATTTATTCGAGGTTATTAAACCTTAACAAGCTAGTTAAGTTAGTTTGATTAAAGTATATCGATCCAACAAGTGGTATTAGAGCTTGTGTGGAAACTCTGACTAGGAAGAAACCTTACTTCAACTATATTAAAGATGTCGTGAAGTCGTTCCACCACCCTCCATCACCTCACTCCGAATTCCAATAATCAAGAAGGGAGAATATGATCTCTGGTGCATGAAGATGAGGCGGTACATTGCCATCACAGACCATGCTCTTTGGAATGTTATTGTGAATGGGAATGAAGTTGCATCAGACCCCATTGATATTCTGGACAACCAAAGCACCTAAACACGTATTACCGGCAACAACCTTAAGGAATCAAGAGAAGGCACTCAATATTCTCTTATCGCCATTCGGATGGTCATCTTCTCAAATTTCATGATGCTAAAGATGCTAAGCAACTCGGGCTGCTCTCAAGACCAAATTTGGAGGGAATGAAGCCTCTAAAAAGATGCACAGAAATTTGCTAAAGCAACAGTTTGAAACTTTCACAGTTGGTGAAAGAGAGTCTTGATCTTTGCATATGATAGGTTTCGAGAATCTTCTCAACATGTTGGAGCTATACAAGGCGAAGTATCGGTTGAAGATGCTAACTTGAAGTTTCTAAGGAGTTTGCCATCCTCATGGCATGTGATTGCTACAATGATCAGAGGACAACAAGGTTTGGATGTCATGGACTTTGATGATCTATATCATCAACTTAAGGTGTATGAGCATGAGATGAGTGGTCAAACAAGTTCTAAGTCTCACAGTATTGCTTTTCTATCATCGAGAAGAAGGCCGGTACTTCCAAAAGTCTTGCTTCTCCTCAAAATCTTGTTTCTCAAAGAATCTGCTGTCTATACACCCCCTCATATGTTCAAGCAGGTCCCACCAACTACCACTATGGCCTGAGATGAAGTTATGTGCTCCTTCTTTGCACAACAAGCTAGTTTACCTGTCACTTATGAAGAAGATCTAGCACAAATTGAAGAAGATGCACTTGAAGAAATTGATATCTGGTGGCAAGTTGCTATGATCACTGCAAGAATCAAAAAGTACATGAAGAAGGCAGGGCAAAAGCATTGATTTCAAACCCAAACAGGGCATAACTTTTGACAAATCTCAAATTGAATGCTTCAATTGTCAAAAGGCTGGTCACTTTGCAAGAGAGTGCAGGTTTGCTAAGTATCAAGCAAGCAGGACATCGAGAAGCCAAAACTTGAGCTTAAGGAAATTCCCATTCTTGAAACAAAGGCTTTGGTTGCTCAGAGAAGTTATCGAGAAGTTATTTGGAGTGAAGAGTTTGATGATGAACCCGTGACTTCTTGTATGGTAGCGATGGAAGATGCGATTGAAGACACGAGTGGAAGCATTGGATTTGATCTTGCTTTTGATGAAGTATCTGAACATCTTTGCTTTGGAATCGATGATGGCTTTGGAAGATTTGATTGGAGCAAGGAAAGTGAAGATGATCTGTTCAACTTCGCATTGGTGGCTACTTCACCAAATCAATCTCCTATCTCTGAGGTATGCTCAAATTGCTATGATTTTTATCATAAATTGCTTAGCGGTTATGTGATTGAGAGAGATAATTGTGTTAAGGCTAGAGTGAGGTAGCGAGGTTATCAAATAACCTTAGAATCTATGGAAGCCAAAATTTTAGCACATGAAACTAATGAAGTAGCTTGTGCTGAAAAATATGCACAAGGATTACAGTTAAAGCTTAGTGAATGGAAATTAAGCTGTAAAATTGCTGAAATTGAGAAATTAACTAAGGAAAGAGATGATTTGTTAGCTAAGTTTCTTTGCTTGGGGTGAAGGCTGGTTTGTCACATGTTTCTTATGTTCAAAAAGACAAAGAGCTTATCTTAAAAGCTGGATTAGGTTTTGGAATGGATTTTAGTAAGATAGAAGAAAACCAATCTAGTAATCGGGATGAAGGTGAGTATGAGGATATAACCACTAGTGATGAAGAACTCATTAATTATGTAGATACATCTAGTAATGATGGTTCATTAAGTGACTCACCTCATGCATATAAGCAAGCTAATGATTATCATCTTTGTTCCACATCCTCTTGGCATTCATCAACCCCTTAGGCCCGATGTTTCTCGTTTTGGAGTAGACAGTCTAGAGTTTAGGAAAAAGCTAATTGCTAAATCTAGGTGCGAAACACCCAAAGCTGTTGAAAGCGATGTTCAAAATCAAGCAGTACCTTTAAATCAAAATCTTGCTTCACAAGCGATACCTTCTTCAAAATCTTTTCAAAAGCAGATCTTGCTAAACCTTTTTGGGATAATTTTGGTCAAAACAAGTTTAATCACTCACCAAGAAGGCAAAATAATTTTGGGCATAGACATAGAAGAAATCACTTTAGTCATATGGGTCAAAAGCGTGTTTTGTGTGTTATAGTCCTACTCACTTAATCAAAGATTGTGACAAACACTCAGAATATCTAAGCAAGTTTCCAAGGAATAAGTCTACAAATCAGAAACCTAGAGAGCACAAACCGGTGTGGACTAATTCAAATAGGGTTAATCACGAAACTTCACACGGATCATAGATACCCACATCGAGAAGATCTTGATTATCTCACGGTACTTTCAAAGTCTTGCTTTCGGAGACAAAATCTTGATACAACTGCTTGGAATAGGTATTCTAGGAGATCTCACTATCAACCTAGAATGTATCACAATTCACATAGGGGATCTAGATCACGAGGAACCACTGTTAAAGCTGAATGGGTAAAAAGGGAAATCTTGGTAAGGGACACACAGATGCGTTCAACAAAAAGTGAATCAGATGTTTGTGTGACACAAGAAAATGCTAATCAACTGGTGAAAGAGATTTATGTTGAAAAACCAGAAAGTTTTGAAAATCCACATGCTAAAACTCAAAAGATAATTTTGGATCATCACTTGAAAGATAGTGGGAATTACATTCTCAAAGAATTTGAGTTTGTAACTCCACAAAGGGAACACAAGTCAGTAATGGCTTGGGTTCCTAAAAGTTTCTAACTCTTTTCTTTGTGTGCAGGGCAACCCGGAAGAGGAGCTTAAAGATCATCTTATTGTGGATAGTGGTTGCTCTGGAAGTATGACAGGAGACAAAGAAATCCTGCGATTTTAGGAAGATTAGTGGAGGAAAAGTTGCATTTGGGAATGATCCCAATGGAGGAAGGATTACTGGTAAAGGAACAATTAAAATTTGGAAGAATTGATTTTGAAAATGTCGGATATGTGAAGGAGCTTAAGTTCAACTTGTTGTCAGTCTCTCAAATTTGTGATAAAAAGCATCTGTGTTATTCACGACACGAGAATGTCTCATTCTTTCCTCGACTTTAAACACATTGATGAATGACTTGGTAGTACTTAGAGTACCAAGGACAAATGATGTGTATAGTTTAGACATGAAGTGTCTACATTCATATGGTGAGCCACATGTTTGGTGGCTAAAGCAACATCTGAAGAGGCACATCAATGGCATAGAAGATTGGGCCATGTTAATTTCAAGAATATCAACAAACGGTCAAAGGCAATTTAGTTAGAGGTCTACCTTCAAAGACTTACAAGAATGATCAATCATGTTTGGCATGCAAGAAGGGTAAACAACACAAAGCTTCTTGCAAGAAGCTTGAGGAAAGAAATATTAGAGAACCATTGGGTACATTACATATGGATTTATTTGGACTGTCTCGTGGCAAGTTTAAATAAGAAAAATCTTGTTTGGTTGTTCTTGATGATTGTAGTAGATTCAGTTGGGTTTTCTTTTTGGGTTTTAAAGATGATACTTTTGATGCTATGATTATTGCTCTTGAAAACCAATTGAGACTCAAGGTTAGAGGTATTAGATGTGACAATGGGAATGAATTCAAGAACAAACTTATGGATGAATTTTGTGCAAACAAAGGCATAAAAAGGGAGTTTAGTATTGCTAGAACACCACAACAGAATGGTGTTGCAGAAAGGAAGAATAGGACTTTGATTGAGGTAGCAAGAACAATGTTAGCGATTCTCACCTACCTATTCAGTTAGGCGGAAGGCATGTAAGTACTTGCTTGTTATGTACTTAGAGTCTCGGTCACTAAACCACAGATGAAGACACCCTATGAATTCTTGATGGGCACTAAACCCAACATTAGTTTTATGAAACCTTTTGGTTGCCCTCTTACTATTTTAAACACTATTGATAATCAGGGGAAGTTTGATGGCAAGTCAGAAGAAGGATACTTATTGGGTTATTGCACTAACAGTAAAGGCTTTAGAGTATACAACAAAGTTACTAAGAAGGTTCAAGATTGTCTTCATGTTGAGTTTTTAGAATATCAAGACAATGAAAAGGTAAAGGTCGATTGGATGTTTGATCTTGAGATTTTATCTCCTTCAATGAATTATGTTCCTGTGAGAGAAGAAAATCAACCTATGCACAATGAAGAAGATATCTAATATGTTGTTCATGATGTTCATATTAGACGATCTTTGTTCTGCTAAAGATTTTGTAAGTTCAAACCAAAATACTTTGTTCCTAAGCAAAATCTTGTTTCTTCAAAACAAAATCTTGTTGCACCACAATCCTCATTATCTGCCGAGGATCAATCTATTCAAGAGGAACTTAATCAGATGCTTCTTCAAGATGTTTTAGCACATTCTTACACGATGAACAAAGGAGAGCTTATGAAGAGGCAAAGAAGAAGAACAAGACTGCAGAGTTCTCTTACGTACTTTGGGCAGTACTTTTGAACAAAATCTTCTTTGCACGATTAATGATACTTTAGATGATCTAGATGATCATACCATGCACGGATTAGAAGATCTTGATGATGAATTTGAAGATGAAGGTATTTTCCCAAATTCCAATGAAGGTCTTGATGTTACTAATTTAGATGATAATTATGAAGTTCCACAGTCTCCAAACTTAAGAACTCATAAGGATCATCCTTCTGATCAAATCGTTGGTCCTTCTACTTACGGAGTCTTGACTAGACACAAAGCTAAGGGTTTCACAAAACCTCACAATGCTTTACTTAGCATTGTGTATAAACAAAAGCAGTGAATCATAAGGACCATCAAAACTGTTTATTTACTTGTTTCATCTCTCAAGAGGAACCCAAGAATATTGCTCAAGCTTTGACTAAAGAAAGCTGGGTTGAAGCTATGCAGGAAGAACTTCTTCAATTTAAACTTCAAGAAGTTTGGGTTTTATGTGATCTTCGAGATGGGAAGAGAGTTATTGGAACCAGGTGGGGTTTTAGAGTTAAAAGAGATGAAAGAGGCAATGTTATCAAAAACAAGGCAAGGTTATTTGCTCAGGGTTATAGGCAGGAGGAAGGGGTAGATTATGATGAGGTATTTGCTCCTGTAGCAAGAATAGAAGCTATTAGAATATTTCTTGTTTTTGCTTCTTATATGGGCTTTCAAGTTTACGGATGGATGTTAAAAGTGCCTTTTTATATGGCAAGATTACAGAGGAAGTTTATGTCAAACAACCTCCCGGTTTTGAAGATCCTAAACATCCAAACAAAGTCTACAAGGTTGTTAAAGCTCTTTATGGCCTTCATCAGGCACCTAGAGCTTGGTATGAGAGACTCTCCACATTCTTATTGCAACATGGATATAGAAGGGGAGCTATTGACAAGACTTTGTTTATCAAGAGAGACAAGAAAGATATCATGTTAGTTCAAGTTTATGTTGATGATATCATCTTTGGGGCTACCAAGCAGTCCATGGTTAAGGAGTTTGAGCGGTGATGCGAGAAAGAATTTCAAATGAGTTCAATGGGAGAGTTGACTTTCTTTTAGGACTTGAGTTAAGCGGTCAAAGGAAGGTATTTTTATCAGTCAAGACAAGTATGTTATTGACATACTTAAGAAATTCAATTTTGATGATATGAAGGCTGTTACTACACCTATTAAATCTATCAATTCATTGGGTAAAAATGAAGATGGACACCTGTTGAAGTCAAGCTTTATAGATCAATGATTGGCTCTCTTATGTATCTTCTTGCATCAAGGCACGATATCATGTTTGCGGTTTGTCTATGTGCAAGATATCAAGTCTCACCAAGATCTCTCACATGAATGCGGTTAAAAGAATTTTACATTATTTGAAACAACAACCTAAGTTGGGGTTGTGGTATCCTAAAGAGTCACCTTTTCACTTAGAAGTTTTTTAGATAGTGACTATCTTGGTGATAATTATGATAGAAGATCCTGGCGGTGGATGTCAATATCTTGGAAGAAGGCTAGTCTCACGGCAATGCAAAAGCAGACAATTGCAGCAACATCATCTACTGAAGCTGAATATGTGGCTGCTGCAAGTTGTTGTGGTCAAGTTTTGTGGATGCAGAATCAACTCTTGGACTATGGGTTCAATTTCAAAAATACTCCTATCAATATTGATAATGAGAGTACAATTTGTATTGTTAAGAATCATGTGTATCATTCCAAGACAAAGCATATTCTGATTAGGCATCACTTTATCAGAGATTGTTATGAGCATAGGCTCATCAATGTAGTTAAGGTTCACACGGATGACAATGTAGCTGACTTACTCACAAAGGTTTTGATGTGTCACGATTCAATCACTTGGTCGTGAGCATTGGAATGATTAACTACTAAGCTTTGTTTAAGGGGAGGACTATAAGGTGTTAGTATAGTCACGTGTATTGCTTGAGGGGAGGATGCTTGTTGATACTTAGTTTATATGAAGAAATTTTGGCAAAAAATCTTTTTTTCCGAAAGTCTGCTTGGAAATCTTGCTTGGGAAAGTCTTGCTTATGTGGAAATCTTGTTTGTCGTATTAAAGTATTGTTCCAACGGTAATATTGATGGGTAATTGATAATAACGGTAACTTTGTTATTATAGGCCGTGATTTTTCAAATCCTACCTATAAATAACTACTTTTCGATTTTCCCTCTCATATTATTACTTTACATCTTTTCCATACTTATCTCCCGATCACCATCTCTTTATTCTTCAATAAAATCTTTATTGTGCTCACTTATTCAACAATGGCGAATCGTTTAACTGTTTCAAAGCACAATATGGTGGCTAATTTGGACAAGACTGAGGCAAATATAGCTTTTATGATATTGTTGATTATCTTCTTGGGTGCCTATTAGTTATGCTCTTTTAGTGGAGCCGGATATTATTGAACCATGGATTCAAGAATTTTGGGCTAATGCTAGAGATAATATGGAGGAGGATTAATACTATATTAGATCTACGATTCTTTGGAAGGACTATCAAGATTACCGAAGCCTCTATTCGAGAAGATTTATTATTTGGAGATGAAGATGGGGCTATTTGATTTGACAAGCAACTGATTTGGGATACTTTTAGGAATCTTGGTTATGAAGGATCTTTAACAGAACAAACATTCAAGAAAGCATTATTATGTCCTCAATGGAAGTTTTTGATTCATGTCTTGCTTCATTGCATAAGTTCTAAAAGTACTTCTTGGGAGCAGTTTGGGTCGAATATAGCATCTGCTGTGGTTGGTTTAGCTCTGACGAGTGTTTAATTTTTCAAAGCTTATTTTGGATGGGATGCTATCACATATTTCTTACGGGTCAAAATGGTTGATGTACCCAAGGTTTGTATGCAGGTTTTCTTAAACAAGCAATTGGTGATGTTCCAAAACCTCTTGCTTTGTTACTGTTATTGTGCAACAAGCCAAAATCTTTACATTTATGGCTAGGAGAAGTGCTTTGTTTAGAGGTGGAGATATTCCATTAACTTCTACCATGATGGAAGTTGTTCAATTTTATGCGTAATGTCTTTGGAGAGGATGAAGAAAGTGAAGGTGTTGATTACGTACAAGTCTTGCCATAAAAGTCTTTATACGCAATCTTGCTTCTCTTGAAGAGTCTTGCATCATTCACGAGTCTTGTTTCTCCAAGCCACGAGGTTCAAGCGATATTGAAAGAACACCTACTCCATCTCCACAACATTCTATTCTGTTTGGAGGAACATTCACATCCTCAAGATGCGATCATACAATACCTCGTGAAGGATTAACTTTGGATAACTATGCTTTGACAAGGGAGCTAGTTAGATTGAACAAGACTGTTGAGTCTCAAGCTAAAGCGCTTAGGAAGTTGAGGCGTAGGTATGTTTGGTTGAGGAATTTTATTAAACCCTATATTCAAGGTTTCAATTTATGGGTTAAAGAGGAAAACAATCGTCGTAAACAACTTCGAAAGGAATTAAAGCGAAAGAAGGTTCCTAAATCATCTTACGTCAACTTGGGGAGGAATTTAGCAAAGGAAAATTTGAAAGAAGAAGTTACAAAGAAGAAAGAATCTGTAAAATGCTGAGAAAAGATTATTTCAGTTAGAAGAAGTGCAAGTTCAAAGTCTTGAACATCAAGATGCTTGATGTTCAAAGATGTCTTGAACATCAAAGTCTTGATTTTCATGATACATCTAGGCAAGAAGTAATAACTCCAAGGGTATTGAATTTTGAAGAAGAAGCTGGTCCTTCTACATTTGTTATAGAAGAAGAGGAGGAAGCCACATTCATACCTATTCATTCCGCTAGTGATGATGAAGTAATTGCTACAATATTAGATTTATCACAACCAAGAGGAGGGTTACTATTAGAGATGTACAAGAAGAAGAACAACCAAGAGCTTCTCAACCAGTCATTGATCCTAAAGACAAAGGGAAAGGTATTATGGTTGAAACAAAGAAAAAGAAACTCACTTTGGCAGAACTTAGAGCAATTGAAGTTGCTAGGAATGAAGCTGCTGCTAGAAAAGTTCAAGAAGAATTAGATGCTCAAGATAGAAAAGAACAAGAAGCTCAAGAGGCTCTAAATAGAAAAGCGACTCAAGAGGTGCAAGATGAATTAGATCTTTGAAACTCTTGAACCTTCTGATCCCCTACACTGTTAGATTTATGCCAAGAAGACCTAATTTAGCTAAGGACAGGAATGCTATGATGGCTTATCTGAAAAGTCAAGGGTATAAAGGATTACAGAAGTTTAATTATCTTGAGAGGAAAAGATTATATGATCTTTGCTAGGGAGGATTATAAGAAGAATGTTGCGAGGCATCAAAGATTTTAGAGAAGAAGCTACGAATTTGGCGAAAGGAAGAAAAGTTTAAAGAGAAAAAGAAAAAGCTGAAGTTCTGATGTTGGTTTTCAAAGAAAGAAAAGGTAGAATTAAGATCCGAGACTAGTGATGAATTGAAGAATTATCTCAGAGTGGTAGATTTTGATTATACAAAGGAAGATGATGATATGAAGATGAGCAGATCAAAGATCGGTGTTTTCAAAGTTGAGAAATCTAAGAATGGAGATTACATGGTTTTTCATAAGGAAGATGAAAGTTTTAAAGTCTTCAAGAGGTTATGGGATTTCTTTGCATGTTATTGATAGAGTAGATCTATTCTATTTATATCATGTTGTGAAGGCTTATTTTGAAGATCATCCATTGGAAGGGATTGGATTGGTTTTACATGGTAATCTCATAACTATATGGGAAGCGAAGAAGAAAGCTCGATGATATCGGAAGAATCAAGAAAAGCTGGGAAATAGTTTCTTTGGAGATTCTTTGAAGAATCTGGAGTTCATGTTTTGGAGCTGGAAAATGGAACACTGATACACATGTTTGCGAGAAGAAGATACCCTCTCACAGTTGAGCTCATGAGAAGAATGCTAGAGCATGGATTGGAAGTAGAAGAGGATAATGAAGCTGCTTGCATGGTTATCAACTTGTTTATAAAGCTGGACTACCATTCTTTGAGGATGATCAATAAGCGGTATGAATTTTATTTGAATAAATACTTTTTGATATATCGGTACTTTTATTCAAAAGTCTGCGATCGCAGATACTTTCATCAAAGTCTTGTTCTTTGAACTAAACGTTAAATAAATTTTAGAAGAAACCTCTTTTGCTAAGTAATAAATATTTTGAACTAAAGGTTGAATAAATGGGTTTTGTGATGATAACATCAATAGGTTATCAATCCACCATGGTTACAAAAGGATTGACTAATCCATGAGCAAGCGGCTCTGGTAAAGATATATCAAATCCGTTTTTAGTTGACAACTTGCTAATAAGTTGGATGGTAATCAACTCACCATATCAGATAATGTGAAGAGTTGGCTAGCCCACAAGAAAATGGCTTGTGGTAAAGGCCGTGGAAAAACCATTATTGGTAATTAGTTCACCATTAGATAAAAGAACTAACTAGTCGAGAAGGGTACAGCTTTTGGTAAAGACAAAACAAATCTGTTGATGGCTGGTGGTTTGCTAAAAATCATATGGTTATCAATGTACCATGGTCTTACACACCAAAACATTTGGCTACTCCGGAGATAATGGCTTTGGTAAAGAGTTCTAAATCCATTAATTTTTCAATGATTCACTTGAAAGTGATGAGAATAGTATGCAACTTAAAGTGAATTAAATGTACAAATTGTCATATGTTCTTTGTGTTCTTTGAAAAGATGGAGCTTCTTTGGATCTTTTTGTAAAGAGAACAATTCTAAGAGATACTTTGACAAGACGGATGTTCTGAGAGATAAAAGCTTAAAGACTAAGAAACAATCCGTTTTAAAAGATGAAGCTGTTAAAGATATATTCACAAAGGAACTTGAAGTCAAGCAAGTAGAATTCAAGTTAGGGGAGGATTGTTGGGATATGAAAGTACTGAAGATATCAAAGTCTTGAAGATATCAAAAGCAAAATCTTGGAAAAAGTCAAAGAGTCAAAATCTTGCTAAAGATAAAGTCAAAGTCTTGCACAATGAAGTCAAAATCTTTGCAAGAACAAAGAAGCTGTTATATTAGTTTATAGAAAGTATGGTAACTCTAGAATATTCCGTATTAGATTACTTGTCATACAAGGTTATCAATTGTAAACCGACTAGGATATCCTTGAGCCTATAAAAGGACTCCTAGATTGGCATTAGAGATATGACTTATAACTTACGATTTTAGAATTAGAGTTTTAGAGAAAGTTCGATTATATTAGAGTTGTATTAGAGTATGCATAATAAGCGATTTAGAGTTTATAATAAAAGGTTATTCTTCTTAGCTTTGTTAAGTAAATTCCGCGTACTTAATAAAGATTACTCAGTGTTTCTTTGTTAATAACTTAGGATTTATCCGAGGTTATTAAACCTTAACAAGCTAGTTAAGTTAGTTTGATTAAAGTATATCGATCCAACAACAAGTAATAAAGAACGGAATACATACTCCATTTTAATTTCATAAAATAGTTTTAAAACATTATCTTACAACATTGTTTAGATAAAATGGGCACATCCCATAAGTTCAGTGGTCCCAATTTAAAAGCATCGTTATGTGTAAAAACACTTCTTTAGATATTACTACGACCATTTACCGCCTCTTGCCTTGCATCCCTGATCACAAATTAAGCACACGAGAAAATATGCTAAAATGTCGGCTAAAAATTTGGTGAGTTCATAGGTTTGATTAAGCGATGAAGTTTGGACCATTATCAAAGTCATATAATCATTACAACGAATATAATGATATATGGATGAATGTCTATTACGTTAGCTATAAGTTCATGCAACCCGTACTACGACAGTTTACGTATCTAAAAGATATCATACAATATATAGGCCCATTCGAGTGTTTAGTCCCTCAACACTTCGATTAGGCATGGTATACGTTTAGCCTTGGCCTAGGCCAACGAGCGGAGGAGTCACCCTCAATAGATCTATTATAACATTCGGCTACTCAATAAGGGCGGCGGTTCATGAAAAGGGGCATTTCTAGGGACATAAGGGCTTAGGCTAAACCACGTAATAGAAATCATGCAATAGTTTAGGTCCATAAAACGGTTTTGCATATTTTCTCACCCCAAAATGTATAAAACAATTTATCAAGTAAAAGAGGGGCTATGAAAACTCACCTTAGCAAATGTGCAATCCAAAAGTGGGATTTAGTGAATGTTGTGATGCGGCACCGACACGCGACCTAGATAAGGAGGGCAATGTTTAGTTCATTGTTTTAAGTATCACTTATTCAAATTGGTTCAATTGTTTTTATAATTTTATTAAAACCAAAGTTTAGTTTGTAAAAATAATTGAAAGGTTTTTCTAGTAAGTATATAAATGTATATATACTTTTCATGTTGATAATGGTGTTGTCAAAATTAAAGTTGATTTATTTTCTAATTGTATTTAGAAAATACTTAAGTTAAAGTTGAAGACTCTCAAGTTTATTAATTGACGAAATGATACAGTAGTCCTCATTTAATTATTAAGATTTGTTCTTAATATTTATTGTTCTCAACTAGAGATTTTACTTGACATACATATGTCTACACATTGACGTTAAGCTTTGACGTAGACTTTATTAAGTGAAACATGTTTTAAGCACTTGTTGTTTATGTTAAACCTTTACACGTGTTTACTTGTATTGAGACTTTTGGCGTTAAGACAATATGTAACGAAATAGACGGGAACGAGTTTAGCTTATATTTGGACTTCGGTATCCTTTGAGTTTGTTTTGTTGATTTATTAAATTTTGCCATTTGATACAGGACCCGACACGGTTGGGCGGCGTCTGGCGCATGGGTACAAAAGACGGGCTTAGCCCATAAATTATGAACTCAAGTTTAATAAGAGTGTGGGCTGAGGCCCATAGGTGGTCTAGTAGGTCTTTTAGAGGTTAAATATGGGAAGTGGCCCAAAGTATCTGAAGGGTTTTTACACATTTGTTATGTATATAATTTTCACGGTAGGTTCTTTACAAGTTTTTGGAGGACAAGATATACCCAACGAAATGCAAGAACAATTTTCTTTAACACGAGGAATTCAACGTAGCGGTTTTTGACTTCAAGCTATAACTCGACTTTAGTATGACTTAGACTTGTGAAGCCGAGACTTCTCGACAAGAGCTTAGACTCATAAGACCCATGTTAACACATCAAAAGCTGTTTTTGAAAAGCAAGATTGTACCGTGGTGATAACCACGATGGGGTTTCATTGTTCGACCCGACCAATCTTATTACTTAGTAAAGGCGTTAGACTCATTTTATCACAAGGTTCATACGCAACTTTAATGTAACATTGACCTAAAAGAACCGGACATGTGGTACTACCACAACATCATTACTAGTTGATATAGTGGAGGTGGAGGAGACTCGGCTTGGGTAGTGCACAAGGTCATATACTACTATGCATCCGGGTCGTCATGACTCCGGTTTTACTTGATTATCTTATGAACACTAGGTGAACAACATACGGATTGATAGGTGGGTGTTCTTGGTCTCGAAGTGGATTCACATTGAACCAGAACACATGGTACTAAAGACAACAACACGCTTAGCCTAATGTCTCAAAACAAACTTGTTATGAGATGTTCAACTTAGTATTACTCGAGCAAGTATTTCTTGAAGCTAACCAAATGTCACGACATAACATCAAGTTCCCAGACTTAATCTAATTATCACTAGTAGGGTTATAAAACTTGGCTTTTCTAAACATTTGGTTTCATATCCTAAATGAAGTCAACTTACAAAACAATTAACAACATGAGTTTCAATGACTAACTCATTTATCAAGGACACCAAGATTTCATGAACATCAAAACACTAAACACAAAATGAATATAAATTTTTATCAACAACCCAATTCATAAAGTTTAACAAATACAAAGTTGAATGATTTCTTACAAGGAAGAAGATGATGATGAAATTGAGGTCAACCGAATTCTAACACCACAATTGAACCAATCGATCCGGTTGCACAAGTAGAAGTCCTCCCTTAGTTTTCCTATCTTTGTGGTGAAATTTGGGTGTGTGATACTCTGGGTTGCCTGTGAAAATTAAAAGGAAAGAACAAGAGTAGTTTTGACTCCACTTTCTTCCTTGGGTTTTTGTGTCATACCCATTTGTGTTAAAGTTGTTCTCTAGCCACTCACATCATCACACCTTGTGATTCTTTCTCATAAATATGAAGGAGAAAAAGAGACATTTGATGCTTCCATATGCTACACATAGATGGTTTGACCCAACCTTTGGGCGTGGGCCGTGTAGCGTGGCAGAGAGACAACGACATTCACTAAAGTGCTAAGAGTGAAGAGAGCATGATGAAAGGGTTGTTTCAAGGCTCCATTTTTATCAATTCCATTTTGGGTTTGCGTTGACTTAGAAGAGGATAGGAGATAGCAGGTATAGATGGAACAAGTTTTTTGTTATCTCTAGTGAGAGAGACACGTGAAATATTTGGGAAACGTGACCAAGTGGGAGGCGACAAAATAGAAGAGAAAAGGGAGGGGGTTTAATTGGGGTAGTGATTAAGTTGTATTTTATTTAATTTGTAAGATTTTACTTGTGATAAAACCTTTATTTTGTTGAATGTTATAATTTAAAGTGAAAGTTATGTTAAATATTCTTGTATCCTGATATAAAACAGCATTTAGTATTAACGTATGATAATTTTTATGATGTAGTATCTTATAGATACGCAGAATATATTTATCTTTGTAATATTTTTTCTTTCACGGGAGTTTATCATTTGTTTTATTTGCCCTTATAATAGTGTATGGAATACGCGTGCAGTGTATGGTCACTAGGGAAAGCAGATAACCTCTCGTCTACGATTTAATCATAAGACAACAACATAATATTCATATAATGAAATGAATGCAAAAGTGATGCAATAGGAAACTCTTTGTATGCGAGAGTTATCTACTCCAAATGATCAGGCAAAACTTATGCATGCTTAATGACTAGGTTTAGTAATAATAAATTACCATTTATTATTTAAATATGAGTGAAAATTTACCGTGTGTCACAACTAGACACTACCGCCATTCAAAACTACCGAAACAAGGGTAGCTACCAACAAACTATGCATGCATACACTAGAAACAATTATACGGAAGTAATGTAAACATAAACATAACAATTATAAGGAATCATAACTAGGCTAGCACCAGAGGTGCTTAGCCGCTCATATTAACTGAAACAATCGATTCAATGTTTAACATAATGAAATACATGAATTGAAAGTAAAATAAATGATAAATTGCTAATGCTTATCGTTAGGGAGTGATTTCTCCCTAGGAGATGGCTCATATGCTCCTCAAGATCACGCTTTACCTCCTACCCACGTTCTCGCTTTTGTGTATGGAGTGAATGATGTGAAATCAGACTTTGGCGGTATTTATAGGTCGGTCACGGTTTGCTGTAACTTAGATGAAAGTTACGCCGTAACATCAATATCTTCGTATTTTGCTCTGGAAAAATTTGTTACGGTAACACATGGAATGAGATTCGCCATATCTTCAATAAATCATGATTACGCTATAATCGTTTAAAGGATGCGATTGTAGCTTGCGGCGTGGAACATCATTTGACCTAATTAGTGCGGTGTAATCCTGGGTGATTACGCCCGTAATCTTCGATTTAGTTGGTCTTAAGCTACGCTTTTGTTACTGACGTAATGTGAAAGAAGAATTTACGTCTTAATTACTTCAAAATGGGCATACTATTATATATCTTTAATAAACTCTCCAAATCCAGCGTCTCATTAAGCTCCAATGCCGTAATTTACTTGAAAGTGAAATATAGATGAAAACAAGCGTAAATCTATATAAATGATATAAAATCTGAGCATTATAAAATTGACACTTAATATTGAGGACTATTTGATGTTATCAAATATCCCCCATGAAATCTACTTGCCTCAAGTAGACCTTATTAGATAGATTCCTAAAAGATATCTCCATTACCTGGAAAATATAAGTTTACAAATCCCTTATGCTAGAATAAAACAAAGCCGAACACCTCCCGAAATGGGAACAAAACACTCAAATCTCTCAACTATTCTAAGTGTCAATTTTAGGGTGATCACTCATACAGTCATATGCATTACTATCATAAGCTTGGCGGTTACACAAATCTCCACCACTAGAGTTAAGGACAAAACAATTCTTGAAGGCAATATAGGTAGACACGACAAGTTAAGGGTAGTCGTCAATACTAACATGTCCGGGAAGTGGACAAAATCAATGATACATGACCAAATCCATGGCCAAGACACCAAAGATTGCTCGCTCCATCACCTAGACATGCTTCATGACTAAAGGGTAGGATAAGACATGGGATAAAATTGGTGTAAAGTAAAAATATCAAGCAAATAGTCTAAATCTATAACCAAGTCATCACCGCTTACCGTTATGGGACGAAATCCTTATCCAGATATAAATACACTATTTATGCAAGGACCAAATATCTAACAACAAGGAATACAATCAAAAAGGAAAAACAAAAAAAAACTAAAAGCACAAGTATATGAAACAGAGATTCATTCATTTCATAATTAAATTGTACATAAGTACATATCATTCCTAAAATACACCATCAAAAGCCTAAAAGACAACAAAATCACTTAGTCCTCCTAAGATCATCAAGGAAATTATTCCTGTCAAACACCTGAGAATAGGTTTGAGCAATCAACTTCTTTATCTCCAACACATTGATCACATTTTTCCTTTGAACCTTGTGAAGATCCTGTAAAACCTTGTACGTTATAACCGAAGGACGATATCTTTCAAATTCAGTTTATATACTCTTGTGTTTCTTTTATAACCTGAACTGTGAGGTCACTAGATTTACAACACAAGCTTAATAGAAAGAGATAAAGGCGGTTGAACACGATAATCACACACACACACACACGTTAAGAGTAGCACGGTTAGGCGTAGAGTGAAAGTGAATGAATAAGATGAACAACCAACCCTCAAGTGAGGGTTATACAAGAGTATTTATAGGCAAGGAGCTAGGACAACACTCCCACTCCTTCCCTTTTCCTTAATAGACATGGGCCTAAGCTTATGGGCCTTCTACATAAGCTAGACCTTTAACAAACATAAAGGCCATAATAAGCTACCTATTACATATGAGTAACTAACACTTGAATAAAGGTTTAGGAGTGATTCCAACAATCTCCCCCTCAAGTGTTGGTGATGATGGCGGTGAAAGGCGTTGATGTAATAGTAGCTTTGGCGTCTTCGACATTCTTCTTTCTTGTGAGAAGAATTGCCTTGATTCGAACCATCTCCCTAGTGTAGCGAGATAGTTTTCTTTGAGCAGTTATGCTTTGACGTCATCTTTAACTTTGTTCTTTGATCATTGTTCTTTGTGATGAAGTGATAGTATATGATTATCGCATCAAGTCGCCTCAGTGCGCCCATTTTGCTCAGTGTCTCCCGTCATTCTTCAACATGCACACATGCTCTTTTGGCGTTGGAATTGATGTGATGAAGTTCTTTAAGTCTTTAACTTTGTAGATTCTTTGATTGTGAAGAATCATTACTGTTGTGTTGCTTTTTGGATAGAACTTCCATTAGTGATGATGTTGCGTGAGCATGAGAAGAATCTGCACGATCATTCCGCTCAGGCTTCCATAATAAGAAAACATTAAGACGGTTAGTAATAAGCGGATTCCGGCACTTACAAGTTTGAACTGAGAGTGTTACTGACATAGTGTGAAAACACAACTCTAATTCTTACAAAGTTCACGAACCGAGTCCCACAAGTGAGATAACATGATGTACGAAGTACACCTACGATTGAGATGAGTGGTACGAAGCATCACCTCACGTGGAGCCGTTTGAGACCACTAAGCGCAATCCACGGGGAGTTGCGAAGCGACTTCTTTGTCGGTATTTTGATGTTGACCACTGGCAGGGAGTTTCCATTCAATCACCGAGGATCACAAATGTGAACCTCTCATAAATGTTCTCGATAGATTGCTAAGATCTGTGAAGGACTCGATAATGTACCATTGAAATTCTTATTGTTGAACGTCAAGTGATGAAATGTCAAGTGTACCTAAGAGATCTTTTGATGAATCTTGTGGCTCTAGACTCAATAGTGCATTTTGGTTTCTGGCGGAGACTAGGGAGAGGTCTCCTTCTTCAATACTAGCAATCTCTAAGAAGCCGAGATAGTTTACGTAGGGTTCCCTGTGAGAATGAAACAAGCTTCATTGAGAAACTTGAGTGGTTAAGAAGGTTTAGTGCATGCGTCACTAGGTCCATGATGACTTTTAATCTTCAATACCGGTGTCATCTAGTGACAACCAGTAGCATATGATTGAACCGGTATGCGCCTAGGTTGAATAATCTGGAGGGCTATTTCTTTTCACCCTTTTCTTTGTATTTCTTTTTAATTCTTCAACTCCTTCTTTCTCTGATTCTCATTCTCTCCTTTTTACAATCATACCTAAGGACTTCTAAATTCTAACTATTGGTAGTGTCCTTGGGTAGATCCCTCTGGCTCTGGCGGATCATAGGACGGTTATTCCTAACCTTAATCACCTTATAACTCCATTGCCATAAAACCATTTTCAAGAAAATATCTCAAAGAGTTTGTAAATGAAAACATGTTTGAACCAACATGAGAGTTTTATCTTTTAGTAGAAATACTCCCCTCACATGTGCTTTAGAGTTTAAACGAGAAATATGCACAGTGAGGAAGAAGCGCTTACTTTTGAATTGATCGACTCAAGATAGACATTCCCATGAGACGGTTATGTGGCATAGTTAAAGAGTTGCATTGTCAGCTTTTAGGTGACAACTAGCTCTAGTAACTATCTTGAAGGTGTGGACAACCCCAAAAGGTTGTCAAACCCGTCAAGGTTCATGTCTACCAAGAGTTTCTCGAATGGTACATTCTACTCGGAAAAGTCCTTTGCGAGACACGTTTACATCACTAGCGAACTAGCTTGAAATTATTACCCGTCCAGGACAAGTCTTTTTGAGTTCTTGCACAATTAAGATCTCGTCAATTCTTGGGTTAAAGTCTTTTCACACGAGAGTTCATATAGAAAAACACAACATATTTCTTATCACGTATTTTTCTCCCCCTCAAAAATGGCATATAAAATGTTATTTTGAAAAGTTGAGAATAAATATGACCATTTCGAGTGTTGCGGGAAGAATGACCACTGTGAACAATTTGTTAACAAAGTTTTAAGTCAAGTACTCCCCTCAACAGTGATATAAGCGGTTGAGGTTTTGAAAATCATAAGGGAAAGTACTTGTTCTTTTGAGCAAAACCTTGAAAAGAAAGTGAAGGTTTGATAGGTTTTACTCAAAGTAAGAAGCTTTCTCTCCTATTATAAGGATTGTGGCGGAAGCGTACCACGGGGTCCTTTATTTACAAGTACGGGTTGTGCATTGTAATATGTGCACAAGCCATTGACATAATAAATCATACATCCAAAGTATCTTGAAATAGCGAGTTTAAGGGGTACGAGGTAGTCGGAGATGTGCCGGAGTGTGATCAGGCGTTGAAAGCCGATGAAGTTTCTCAGGGTTGACCACCAACATAGCTTTCAATCTTACGGCCGATCCCTTCTATACAACCGTTCATCAATCATTGTGATGATCCTCTTCACATCCCTTGATCACGAGAATTCCATAAGCTTAGGAGACCCATCTTTGGTGTATATCCTTCAACCGTAAGCCAATCCGTCCTAACCATCTTCAAAGTGTGATCTCAAACTTGTGAAGATCTCTACTTACTATCATCAAGCAATTTCTTTGAGTTCACTCGATTAACGATGCGAATGGTTTCTTGATGAGTGTAAGTTGTGAAATTTGGTTGATTTCGGAAGATCAAGCTGGGTGGAGTGAAGTTGACACAGTGCGATAAGATTCAAGCCCGGTGGAGATCTTCTACCGTTCCTTGATGACTATGCGTCGATGAAGATGAGCACTAACTTGATGAATGCGTTGTACTTGATTGGAGAATTGTCTCATACGACCCCGTACTTTGGCAAGGTACATGTCTTCGATGTCGTTGATAGACAAATTCTCAAAAGTCAACGAGAATGCATAATCCCTTTCGTCTTGTCTCTTGACCACAATATTCTTGAGATAAGTGTAGTCCCATTTGGGCGAAAGATGCGTGTTTGATGTACTTGATGTTTTTAGTCTTGAACCTTGCATGTTGAGACTTCATGCACAGCGGCTTACGTAGTAGATTCTTAACGACGTTCCGGCCAATGATGAATCCCATACATTGCATCTCGGTCAGTATGCTTCCACTTTGTTGGAGAACAAGTGATTAGCTCTTTCCTCGATAACTATTCAGTTTGAGTATTCGATTCTTTGGGAATGGAAGTGTTAGGGATGTAGCGTATTTCCTTGAACCATCGCCACTGTGAAGAAAAATTAAGTCTTTGTTGAAGAAATATGAATGGGATCTAGGAAGTCGGTTGGCGTCACGTTGGTGAGTGGTTTTAGACCGGTCGGTGTAATAAGGAGGGTTGTCCTTGCCGTGAAGTCGATGTTTGCTTCCGGGTTGAGCCAATCCATGTTATTAGACATAGCTCGAGCAATGTTATCAAGGTGATAGTCGACCTCGATGGCACTTTACGAGTTATCTTTCCACAATTGAAAAGCTTCATTCTTGATTATTCATAGCTTCGGATTTGTCATCTTCTTTACTTTGAACTTTTCTTGCAGAATTTTAGCATGCTCTAAAGTATTACCGTCTACGGATCTTGACCTTCTTGAGGTAGGGATGGAATTGACAAGTGTAGAAAACCATTCAAATTCCTCTTTGTATCTTCATCGCCATGATCTGGCGTCGACCTTGAAGCCTTCTTCTTCTTTCTTAGGCCTAGATGAGGATTGGTTTTACTGTACTTTGTCGGAGGCGGGGTTGTTGTTGGGGCTCATGGTATTCTTCATCGTCACCACAGTATACTCAAAGTGTTCACGGTTTTAGAGTCAGGGGTGGGTGTCAGAATCTTGAGGTTTATCTGCGGAAGAGAGGGAGGAGAAAGGATCTTTGTTGAAGCGAGGAGTCCTTTGTGGTGGTGGCGGCATTGAGTCTTGAATGAAGATGATTCACGAGACTTCTTTGTGCGTTTAGGCTCCTTATCCTTATCTTGATCTTTGTCTTCATCATCTCTTGAGCGCTTAGGCCTTATAGCCTCTTCTCTGAATGATGACTTGAGTTGGTATTCCGGCAATGCTTCAAACAATTTAGCTTCAGGAGGCAAAGCGTTGCGGAAGCGTTGCGACATTTGCGCTACGGCCAGGTTTTACTAATTCATCATGAGAGATTGTAGTTTCTCTTGGATTGATGCTCAAATTCATCGGAGTTGATTTCATGGCTTGCTTGGCTAAATGTAAGAGATTTGGATAAAGTTATGCGGTATACATCTCTTTTGTCGATTTGGAATGACCTCCATTAAGAACTTGTGAGTGTATCCTTTTATCATCTCCATGCTCCTCTTGAAGATCATCCTTCATAAGCTTCGTACATACTCCTTTCAACTTGCATCTTGTCATTCTCATCATGAAGGTACGTTAAGCTACAATGCGGCAGCTAAAATTTAGCTTTTTTGTAAAGCATGTCTTTCTTTCTAACTGTTTGACGCATTACAATTCTTTTATGAGTATGAGAATTCAAGATCGAGTGGCTTCTTCTTGATTTAGATGTTGATTTGGTTGATTTCTTTGGTGGTGGTGAAGGTGAGACAAATCGATGAGGATGAGATGTGAGGAGACTCCGGGTCCTTTGGTGGTTAGGGTTTCTTCCTTTGATCGTGCGGGACTATCTAGAAGAAACTTATCATACTCAACATCTTCTTCATTTCCAGACTTAGCTTGTTCATCGGCTTTGGCTTTGGTCTGAGCTTCTTCATCACTTTTACCTTCTCTACTTCAGCGATTTACGGTTCTTCAAATCATACTCAAAGTGTCTTCACCGTGTTTGTTGTTGTACCAAAGTGGTGGCACCAGATCCCTTATCGGGTCAATTAACCGCATCGGGACACAGTGAAGGTTGAGCTACACCACTTGACCCTTCGGGGCCACCCATTTGTTCTTTAGCAAATTGTTGTGCCGTGGTGAAGTCGACAAATTTGAACTTCTTCACGTATGATTTATCGGTTGCTCTTCTTCTTCATCAGCTTTCTTCATAAGGCACAAGTAGAGGAGTCTTCCCTTTGCCATGTTAAATATGGACTAGGAGGTTTTGAATGCTTGGTGGAGTGTCATCATTTGTAGTTTTAGAGTAGTGGACCACCTCGTCCGATTGTGTATCTTCAGAGCTTTCATCCAGTAGCTTTCTTTGTGGTTCGGTGTAGGAATAGGAGCGGCTTCACGAGGAGGGAACTTTCTTTGGAGTAGGTTTCCTCTTTGGGACCTTCGACTCTCACTTTAGCTTATTGCACTTCCTCTTACGGTTCTCCGGTAGGAGTTCGAAGAAGCTTTTCATCGAGATAACCAACTTTGCCTTCTCGTACTGCTACTCGATACCTTTTGTATGTTTCAAGTTTTTTGATTTCATTTATGAAGGTGTCCAGGCGTACATGACCTGTTCTTTGTTGATTCCTTGATTATTTGTGATAGGGTAGGCTCAATCAACATATCGTGATTATCGGGTCATTGAGCCTCTGCGGAATATCGAGATGAAGTCAAGCGCTCTCTGGATCAACAGTTTTGTATCGACATAGGGAATCTTTGAGCCAAGTTTCTTGTGAAATGACATCATGTCTTCCCATATTGATGCTTCAATTTCGATGTCCTTCTTTTGATCAGACGAAGATTTGTAGTTCTATGAGCTTGGGATGCTCATAGCCACTATCTGACGAGAGACGATTTGGTAATGATGATGTGAGGGGTTCTCCACGGTTGAGGAATGTTCTTAAGCTCCACGTGAGAGTGCTTAGTGATTATTCCTGAAGCTTCATCATAGCCAATATCAATCGGGAATTCCAGGCATCTCTTGTTAGGTGTGGCATAGAAGTCGGTTGGCTCGATTCGGAATTAGAAGAACGGCCCGTAGATGCACTTGTGTGATGGTGATTTGTTTGTGATTGAGCGTCACGGTCACTTTGACCTTTGATCTTTGCATTGAATTCGAGAATTGTTGAATGTAGATCTCGATCTTGTAGCGAGAGTGCTTGAAAGCATGCAGTAAGGATGATTCTTTAAAATATCCACGCGGCAATCGGCGAAGATTAGAACGTAGAGGGGTATCAAAGTCAACCCTAAAGGTTGTTCTTTCAATCTTTCTCGGATAGCCATTGGGGAAGATGTGACAATTGTGAGAACTTGGTGCATCCACATTCATTTTGGTGACCATGTCGTGATCGAAATAACATTAGCAAAAGAACCAACATATCGAAGACATAATGTTAGTCAACATAAGGCTTTATTGTCTAATTATTGAATATCACGGTGTTAATGGTTATTCTGAGTCCTAAGTCTTGTTTGTCCAATAGTCAATGGCTGATAAAATTGAAGCGTTTAATTGAGTTAGTTAACTTTAATCTCCGGCTTTGAATTCTTTTCGAACTCGTAGCTTTGTATCGTGATAAGCTTTTGTTCTAGCTTTATACGATTTGGAATTTTCATAAGCTCAAGTCTTAATTCATCGAGTTAGTTGCAATTGCAGAATCTCTTTTCTCGACTATTTTGAGATCGGTGTTCGGTTTTGAGAGCCTAGTAAGCGATGTTCAACTTGACGGCAAATGACAAGTCTTTCCATACGAGGGTCTATAACAAGTTGTGCCAATTGGAGTTTTATAAAATTTGTCGCGAAAGCGCCCACGAGCATCGTCAAGTTTCTTCGCCCACACTAAAGGATTGTCCTTCACTTGTTTTCGAGTATTCTTTTGAGAGCTCGTTGGTGTTTTCAACTTGCGCCTTTGGTTTGTAGATGATGGCGATCACGAATCGATGATGAACTCCATATCTTTTCATGGTTTTCTCCATTTGTTGGTTACAGAAATGGGTTCCTCGATCGCTTATCAAGGCTTTGGGAATTCCATAATGAGCAAAAAGCTTTTTGAAATTAACGGCGACACGAGCATGGATTGGTAAAACTGACTTACGCCCATTTGGACACGTAATCTATAGCTTGAGAATGTATTCGTATTTGTGGGATTTAGGAAATGGTCCCATGAAATATATTCCCCAAATATCGAATATTCCACACTGGATGCTTGTCAATGGCATTTCATCTCTTCGTGAAAGATTTGTGGTTCTTTGGCAAGCGTCATAATTTTGAACAAGTGTATGTGCTTCTTTGAATATTGTTGGCCAATAGAATCCAGCATCAAAACTTTTTTGCATTTGTGTGGAAGGACCATAATGTCCCCAGTTGGGCCATATGACATTAGTCAAGAATCTTACGAGGTTTGAGGAACCGAGAAACACATCTTAGGATCATTTAGATGAGGAAACATTTTGAAAAGATATGGCTCTTCCAAAATAGTATTTAAGTTCAGAAAATTTGCTCCTTTGAGCATGAGTTAAACCTTTTCGAGAATTCCTCAGTGAGATAGTTTGGAAAGTCAGACAAACCAAGGATCGTTAGTTCCATCGATGGTCATGAGAGTTTCATCGGGGAAGTAATCATCGATTTCTTCTTCCATTAACTCCTCAAGATGGGGTTTTAAGGAGATAAATGATCGGCTGACTAGATTCTCTGCTCCTTTCTTATCTTTGATTTCGATGTCAAATTCGGAGTAGCGAGAATCCATCAAATAAGGCGTGGTTTAGCATCTTGCTTGGTGAACAGATATTTGAGTCTTGAGTGATCGGTGGCTGTCTTTGAGAGAGAACTAGGTAAGATCGGAATTTTATTGAGCATTTGAAAACTACGGACCAGTAATTCCTTTTTGATGTCGGTATAATTTCTTCGAGCACTATTGAGTTTCTTGCTAGCAAAATATATGGGCCGAAAGTGTTTTCCTTCACGTTGGCCTAAGACGGCTCCAACAGGAAAATCGCTTGCATCGTACATAAGCTCGAAAGGTAGTGACCAATTAGGTTGAAACCATGATGAGACACTAGTCTGTTGAGATTTCAACATTTCGAAAGCTTTTATGCAATCAGTATTGAAGTCAAAGATAGATTCTATCTCAAGAAGTTTTGTCATCGGACGGGATATTTTTGAAAAATCTTTGATAAAGGTAGCGGCATGTCCTAGAAAACTTCTACGGCTTTGGCGTTAGTTGGTGGTGGAATTTGAGATAGCGTCGATTTTTGCTTCTGTCTACTTCCATTCCTGCTTTGGAATATTGTGGCCAAGCACAATTCCTTTGGTCACCATGAAGTGACATTTTTCCCAGTTAAGGACAAGATGTGCAGCTTAGTATCTTTCGAGCATTTTATCAAGATTGGAAAGACAAGCTTGAAATGAGTCTTCGAAGACTGAAAAGTCATCCATGAAAACTTCCATGGAGGTTTCGAGCATGTCTTGGAATATGGCTATCATACCCCTTTGAAAAGTTGCGGTGCAATGCAAGACCAAAAGGCATACGCCGATATCGTAGGTTCAAAGGACAAGTGAAAGTGGTCTTTTCTTGATCGTTAGGATCGATTGGAATTTGGAAATATCTTGAAAATCCATCGAGGAAACAAAAGAATTTATTCTTGCTAGTATTTCAAGCATTTGATCCATGAGCGGGGTGGAAAGTGATCTTTCTACGGTGGCTTTGTTTAATTTTTAGATAGTCAATACAAGCGCGCCAGGCCCGATGTGATTCTAGTTGGAACTAGTTCATTTGTTCATTAGTCACAACCGTCATTCCTCCTTTCTTGGGAACACATTGAGGGACTTACAAGGGCTATCCTCAATTGGGTAAATGATACCAACATCGAGAAGTTTTATGATTTCCTTTTGACAACTTCTTTCATGTTGGGATTGAGTCGACGTTGACGTTCTACCCACCCGAGTTTGACTCCATCTTCTAAATTTATTTTGTGTTTGCGAGGTGGGACTAATTCACGGAATATCGAGATGTTTTCAAGCGAAAGCTTGTTTGTGATTTTGAGGACGAAACTAAACTTTCTTTCTCATTGTCCTCGAGCAATTAAGATATGACCTTTGGAAGAAGTGAGTTTTCCTCCAAGTAAGCATATTCAAGATGATGGGGAGAGGTTTGAGTACGAGATGCGTGGGTGGTTCTTGATAGAGGATTTAATTCGCATCTCGTCATTGAAAGTTATTTCTTCAAAGTTTTCTTCCACCATTTCTTCCTCTTGATGTTATCTCCTTGAATTCTACTTTCATGAAATCATCAAATTCTTTGTCAAAGTCGTCTCTTGATTTTTTCGAAGTAGTCATGAATGGATCGGATTAAGCTAAGTAATGCATCTAATTCTTCGATGATGACTTCTTCGATAACATCGATGTTGAAACAAGTGTCATCAATGGAATGTGGATAGCGCATCGCTTTATCGATTAGAAAGGTGACGCTATCTTCTCCAACTCCAAGGTTGAGTTCTTTTCCTTTCACTTTGATGATTGCATCATCGGTATTTAGGAAAGGTCTTCCTAAGATGAGTGGGACTTTACTATCTTCTTCCATTTCTAAGATTACAAAGTCCACAGGAAGAATGAATTTACCGACTTGAACAAGCATATTCTCGACAATACCAACAGGATATTGATAAGAATGATTTGCTAATTGAATGCTCATTTTTGTTGGTTTTAGGTCATTTGTTGCATAACTTCAATACAACGAATAAGGCATCAAATTGATTCTTAGCCAAGATCGGCTAAAAGCATCACATTTAATATTATTCCCTAAAGTACATGGAATAAGAAAGCTCCCAGGATCTCCGAGCTTTGGTGGGATCTTGTTTTGGACAATGGCTAAGCATTCTTCGTTAAGGAAAGTAGCTGATATTTGCTCTAGCTTGCTTTTGTTATTAAGAAGTTCTTTCAAGAATTTCCCGTAATTGGGCATTCCGGCTAAGACATCAACGAGAGGAACATTGAGTCTAACCTCTTTGATTATTTCAATGAACTTCTTATAACGTTCTTCCATTTTTTCTTTCTTAAGGCGTTGAGGATAAGGAATTTTTGGTGTGTACGCCTTGACAGATGGGGTGGTTTTCTTTTTGGTGGTTAGAGTTGTGTTGGTTTCCTCGGCTTCATCCTCACTATCTTCGGTGATAGGAGTATTTTCATTGGGATTCG
>OU343222.1:71252574-71355157 GCA_910596185.1 Chrysanthemum makinoi | reverse complement strand
ATTAGATACAGCAAGCAAATCTGTGTCTAAATAAGAGATATCTCACAAAAATATGAAGGATTACACAATTTTTTTTAACACAAGCATCTAAACACATCACAAGCTCCTTCATACCTGCAAGACACAAACAAGAACCAAACACAGAGAAGAGAGTTAATGTTAGCAGTGGATAGGAAAAGGTAGAAGTGGTTCCATAGACCTATCATTGGTTAGCCAAAGTGCTAATGTCTAAGTCAATATGGTCAACTTCCGGTATTAATAGATTTCCAAAACCCAATGATCTCATTAACTCCTCAACCACATTTAACCTGCCCTCATTTACTTACATAAGCCATATCTTTGTTTATAAAAGAAACCAAAACCTCATATAACACACACATCAATTAAACCAAAACCCTAATTCCTCCAAAATTCACAATCAATTACAATCACCATGTGGAATCCCAGTTGGAATCATCCAGAAGTCATCGATTTAACATCTTCATCCTCCTCCTCCTCCTCATCATCATCAAGTGATGATACAAATCCATGGCGACTTTACCTTCCTCCACAAGAACCAAGACCTAAAAAATCCCCCTTTCTTCCTTCATCGGAAGATGATAGTGTGGTAGATCCTAGTGAGTCATCAAGAGGATCAGATGATTCCACTGAGCGTTTGGAGCCAACCTTCAATAGGTTGGTGAATGAGGAAGCAAAGAAATCACAACCTTCACCCTCTCAACCCCACCCAAGACCACGTGCCAGAAATCCACCACTTCTAAAGAACAGAGAGGTGGTTCTTGGTCTTTCTGCACCAAGTTTTGGTGCTTCATCTCATATTGGTAAGGGAAAGGGTAAAAGGAAGATGAAGTGATGCTTTATGGTGGAACGAGTAGATGGGTCAACAGAAGTCTTCTGATATTACAAACACATCTGCTGTATTCATCTTCATCATCTTCGTTTTCATCAATCCATCCTTTTCAGCTTCTTCGTCGTACTGGTCATGCTTAGCACCAGCTTTTGGAATAGATGATTTGGGCTAGTGTAGGTGTAGGAAATCTTGTATAGAACTGATCTTTTATTGCACTTGAAGTTAATTGTAAGCTGTAAGCTGTAAGCTGTTTCTTGAATGAATGAACAATTTAACTTTAGCACTTATTTTGTATCAGTAGTTAGCTTTCATTTTATCTGCAAAATGGTTAGTGGGAACAAAAAGCAACAAGCAGTGGTTTGAACATAACTATCAGTGGTTAGAAACAAGAATAGCAATACTAAGATCACATAATAACAGTCCAATACTTATACAAACTTTTACAAAACAAGTTGAGATTTAGAGATTAATCATTCCAATACTAACAACAAGGTACTGAAACCTCCCCACATCAAAAGCTTTAGTGAGTAGATCAGCAACATTGAAATCAGTATGGATTTTTACCATTTGTATTAACCTTTTCTCATTACAATCTCTAATAAATTGATGCCTTATCTCAATATGTTTAGTTCTAGAATGTAAAACATGATTTTTAATTATGCAAATTGTACTGTTATTATCAATGTAAATCTTAGTATGCATAAAGTTATACCCAAAATCTAGCAATTGATTCTGAATCCAAAGAACTTGACCACAACAACTAGCAGCAGCCACATATTCAGCTTCAGTTGTAGAATTTGCCACAATAGTTTGCTTTTTACACTTCCATGAAATTAGTCTACTTCCCAAAAACTGACATCCTCCAGTTGTAGATTTCCTATCCAAACTAGCACCAGCATAATCACTATCTGTATAGGCCACCAAATCAAAAGGAGAATCCTTAGAATACCAAAGGCCCAGTTTAGGATGACCTTTAAGGTATCTAAATATTCTCTTAACAGCATTCATGTGTGTTGAATTAGGTGTGACTTGAAATTTTGCACACACACATACTGAGAACATTATATCTGGCCTAGATGCAGTGAGATACATCAAAGATCCAATCATGGATCTATACAACCTCTGATCAACTTTGGGACTTCTATCATCTGGTAGCAGTGGTTTCTGAGTCTCCATAGGTGTACTAGAACTCTTCACATCCTGAAACCCAAACTTCTTCAAAACATCTGCTACATACTTGTCTTGACTAATGAAAATACCATCAGTCCTTTGTTGAACCTGCAGCCCCAAAAAGAAAGTGAGTTCTTCCATAGAATTCATCTGAAACTTATCATGCATAAGCTTCTCAAAATCCTTGCATAGCTCTTTATTGGTTGAGCCAAAGATGATGTCATCTACATAAACCTAAACCAGTAAAATATCATCCTTGAGCTTCCTAATGAACAAAGTCTTATCAATCAACCCTCTTTTAAAACCATTGTCCATCAAATAAGTAGACAGGCACTCATACCATACCCTAAGAGCTTGATGCAACCCATACACAGCCTTCTTCACCCTGTAGACCTTGTCAGGATGATCAGGATCTTCAAAACCAGGAGGTTGATAAACATAAACCTCCTCATCAATTGTGCCATACAAGAAGGCACTTTTAACATCCATCTGATACACAACAAAATTCTTGAATGAAGCATAAGCTAAAAATAATCTAATAGCCTCAATTCTTGCAACTGGAGCAAACACTTCATCATAATCCAAGCCTTCAGTTTGTGTGTATCCTTGAGCAACCAACCTTGACTTGTTCCTCACAACAATACCTCTTTCATCCCTCTTGTTTCTGAATACCCATTTTGTCCCAATTGCCCTCTTACCATTAGGAAGATCAACCAATGTCCAAACCTCTTGAAGTTTGAACTGAAGAAGCTCCTCTTGCATTGATTCTACCCATCCTTCTTCTGATAAAGCTTCTTCCACTCTCTTGGTCTCCTTTTGAGATAGAAAACATGCAAACAAGCAATTTTGCAGATCTTTATGGCTATTTCTTTTGTGAAGTGATCTTGCAAAGAAACCTTGCTTTGGAAAGGGTTCAGTTTTCTTAACCTTGCTTCTTGTTTGAACTGGTGTATTCAAATTTCCAAGTATTTGTTCCTTAGGATGAATCTTATGTATCCTTGTTGAGGTAACAGGACTTTCATGAATGACATGTTCCAAATTAGTAAAATCAGCATTGAAGAAATCATCCATGTCTTCATCATCAGTAGGAGTATCAATTTCTATCAAAGCAGGCATATTAGGATCATGTGGATACTCCTCTTCACCAAATAATGGCTTTGCAGTTGGTCCAAAGAAAGTACTATCATCAGTACTTACAATCGTGGTTTCGCTTGTACTGGCAGTGGTAGAAGTTGGCTTAGCAGTGCTTTCATTATTTCTATTCGTGCTTTCATTTGGCTTAGCAGTGCTTTCAGCATGCCTTTTCTTCTTTTCAATTTCTTCTACCGACACTGAGTCATCTTTCAATAACTCATCCTTATCTTGATGATGATCAACATTGCCTCCAGAATTCAAGACATCATCATCAGTGAGACCTTGCTTATCAATGATTGGTGAGACAGAACTAGCTTTCCACTTTTCAAACAAATAGAACTCCTTTGGAGAATCAGCTTCCTTAGAATCTGTGTCTGCATCAGAATCCTTTTGTGTACCTGCATTAACATTAGTGGAATTTCCTGCAATGATAGGCTCATAATTCATAGATTTGGTTAGCATATCAATGTTAAACAGCCAGTCTGGTCCTTTGGTCTCAACACTAGGAGTCTTTTCACTAAATTGAACATGTAGGTTCTCTTCAACAATTCTAGTCCTCCTATTGTATACTCTAAAGGCTTTACTATTAGAAGAATAGCCTAAAAAGTATCCATCATCAGCTTTTTCTTGAAACTTGCCTAGGTAGTCTATGGTATTCAAGATAGTAACAGGACACCCAAAAGGTTTTAGGAAAGCAATCATTGGCTTCCTATCATGTAACAGCTCATAGGGGGTCTTGTTATGAGGCTTCACTACCTTACTTCTATTCTGCACATAACATGCAGTGCCTACAGCTTCAGCCCAAAAGGTAGTAGGTAACTTGGACTCTGACAACATTGTCCTAGCAGCCTCAATTAGTGTCCTATTTTTCCTTTCAGCTACACCATTTTGTTGTGGTGTTCTAGCAACACTAAATTGTCTTTCTATACCCTTAACTACACAAAACTGATTCATCACATCATTCTTAAACTCAGTTCCATTATCACATCTCATTATCTTGACCTTATGATTTACTAGAGTTTCTATCTTAGTAATGAAACTCTTGAGAATCTCACTAGTCTCACTCTTAGCTACCAAAAAGTATACCCAAGAAAATCTACTATAATCATCAGTGATAACAAGGCAATACTGCTTATGGTTCATACTTCTAACAAAGGTAGGTCCAAATAAGTCCATATGAAGCATAAACAGTGGTTGTGTAATGGTGTTGACAGTTTTGGTCTTACAAGAAGCTCTATGCTGTTTTCCTTTTTGACAAGCCACATACAGTTCCTTACACTCAAAAACCTTAGAAGGTAACCCTCTCACTAAGTTGCCTTTTACCAGTTTATTGATTGTGTTGTAATTGAGGTGACCTAGCCTTCTATGCCATAACTTAGACTCATCTACAGATGCTTTAGCAAACAAACAGGTTAAGGACCTATTAGGAATTACATCTTTAAGATCAAAACAATATATGTTTTCCTTCCTAGGTACCCTTAGCTGTATATACTTCTCATCAGGCATCTTAAATTCAGGTGACAACACCACACACTCAGTTTCACCAAAAAGTACCCAGTTTTTCTTATCACACATTTGAGAAACACTGAATAAATTATACTTAAGTCCCTGTACCAGATAGACCTTTTCAAAGTCTAAATTCCCTGTTCTGATTGTGCCTCGGCCAAGTATCTTTCCTCCCTTTGGATCATTACCAAATGCCACATATCCTCCATCAAAAGCTTCAAAATCTTCCAGGTTACTCCCATCCCAAGTCATGTGCCCAGAGCAACCACTATCAAAAACTCCTTTGTCTTTTAGCTCATCTTGTAGATTGCCCTACACATGAAATTAAACAAATTAGTTCCTTTTGTAGACCCAAGCCAATACTGACTTGGGTCTGCCCTGTGCATCAACATAATCAAATTTGTTTAGGTCCATTGATACACAGTTGACATGATGTAAAACCTTAGTCTTAGGTTTCCATTGCCAACTAGCTGAGGCCTTTACAACCTAAAAATGGTTTCCAACCACTGTGTCAGTTATCACCTTTGGAATTTTTAAAACTTCTTTTGTATCAGTGGTGATATTATGCTTAGCAGTGGTTACAGTTTGCTTAGCCGTGTTTACATTTTGCTTAGCAGTGGTTGGAACCCATTTGGGTGCAGCAGTGACAATTGATTTTGTATTTCCATTCCTCATTAACACTGCTCTAGGAATCATGTTTCTGTTAGGATGAGGGTTTGTTTTCTTTGAAAAGTTTTGGTGATTTACCCTCCTCCAATGATTCCAAACTTGTGGTCTGTTTTTATAACAGTTTCTCTGTAAGTGTTCAAAACTACCACATGCAAAACAAGCCTTTTTAACACATTGAAACTCATTTCCTAACCTATTTGAAATTAGTCCATTGAAGTTTCTCTGGTTTCCCCTAGGTATGTATCTTTTCATCTGTTCCCTAGGTACTTCCTTGTACTCTACTACTTTCTTAGCAATTTGAGCTCCAAATCTAGGCACAAGATTGGCTTGCTTAGAATCAACTTTCTTAACAGGGTCTATCCTCTCAGGCTGTGTTGATTCAGATCTATCTTCCTCAGAATCTGATTCCTAATCTTCAATGATGGGAGCATCAGATGATTTATCAGAACCTATCTTAGGTGATGCATTGCTAGTTTCACCTACAGGTTTATTGAAACTAAATTCACTGCTAAATGACAGTTCTTTAGTAGGTGGTGCATGTTTCATAAGAGATGGTGGAGGCATATTATTGTAACCAAGACCAGTACCATCCTGGAACAATTTTTGACCTATTGGCTTATTTACAAGATCAGAAGCATACTGTGTTTTAGCAACCCTAACAACATGTTTTTCTTTTTCTTTTAGGGCTTCTACCTTTACACTCTCTGCTTTTTCTAGTTTCTCTTTAAGCATCTTAATCTCTCTATCTTTAAGATCAATTTCACCACCAAGTATATTAATCTTATCTACATACTCAAACTCACATTTAATACAGTAATTAAACTTTTCTTCAACACTTTCTAGACCAACTCTATAACCTAAGTTATCTAGAGACAGTCTTTCTACTTCTTTCCTTAAACTCTCAATGATAGCTTTTTGAGATTCTAAGTTATCTTGACATGATTTAAAAGAACAAGTAGAAGTTTTAGAATCATTAGATACCTCAGAATCTGAACCAGAAGATGAAGCATATGTTATAAGAGCAAAGTTGTGCTCTTTTGAAGCTTCACTAGCAAGAAAAGCTGCAATGGGTCCTTCTTCAATTTCATCACTCCAGTCATAATCACCAATACCATCTTGAGCCACTAATGCTGAAGAAGGAGCAGGATCTTCAGTGGTCTTCTTGATGCCATCAATTCTCTTAGGTGCTCTACATTCGCTAGCAAAGTGCCCCTTCTTTTTGCAGTTAAAGCACTCTATCTTGCTTTTATCAAATCCAGCTCTCCTTTGACCATTATACTTGACCTGTCTTCCAGTCCTCCTCAAAAACTTCCTTGCTTGAAGAGTCAACATTGCCATTTGCCATTGAAGATTAATCTCTTCAAGATCATCAGGATCAATTTGATCTAGATCTTGATTCAAAACAGTAACACTGGTAGTTAAATCAGCCAGAAAAGCACAAATTGCACCATCACTGACATTATCACTAACAGTGGTATTGTTTGCAATAGCCGTGGTTATACCATAGGCAGCAGTGGATACATCTTGTGAACTCTTGTGATTAGTGGAAACAAAAGCAATGTTTTGGCTAGTTGTAGATGCACCAGCAATGTTGTTCTCAGACTCATATACCTTCAAGTTGTTGTAGAGATTGTCCAGAGTCATCTTCTCAAAGTCATCCTTGTTCCTCCACACAACAGTATGCATAGCCCAGTCAGGTGATAAACTTCTGATGAACTTTAGATTAATATCTTCTTGAGCAACTTTGTATTCCACTGACTTTAGTTGGCTGATGAGCTTTTGAAGTCTGTTATAGGTGCCATCAAGTTTTTCTCCACTCAGAGCAGTGAAGTTTTCTAGTTGATGCTTGAGCATATTTTTCCTTGATTTCTTGGTTGCTTCATTACCAGCAAACCTTATTTCAATAGCATCCATGAGCTCCTTTGCAGACTCATATTGTTCAAAGTCCAAAGCATATTCATTAGGTATTCCCATAGAGAGAATACTATGAGCTTTAATCTCCATCTTTCTCTTAGCCTTGTCAATCTCACTAACAATGGCTATATCTTGGCCATCCTCACCCTTCTTAGGAAGAGTATCACCTTTTTCCACAACATCCCAGAGAGCATAATCAATCATACGAATATATTGCCTTATTCGCATTCTCCAGATTTGGTACTCTCCATGCTTGAGCATGGGCACCTTTGAAGCAGTAACCATGTGTGTTTCATCAGACATCTT
Organism: Chrysanthemum makinoi; assembly: GCA_910596185.1. NCBI lineage: Eukaryota > Viridiplantae > Streptophyta > Magnoliopsida > Asterales > Asteraceae > Chrysanthemum > Chrysanthemum makinoi. The sequence goes on along the minus strand of OU343222.1, from coordinate 71,347,608 downwards.
ATCTTACTTAAACAGAACGTAACAAAGCTTCTTCTTGGTAACAGTTTCTAAATCACAAGCTCTGATACCACTTGTTGATCCCAGTTGAGCAAACGATCTAATATAGAAACTGACTTTAAACAAATACTTATTAAGTATCACGTGGAATTTAATACTTAATCTTAAGAAGAAGAACAATAAACATTCAACACCTCAATATTATTATTAATACGAATACTCTAACCAGTATTAGGGTTTTACAACCTTGAAGTGTATCGACCTTAGATATAAAACATACGTATATCTAATCTAACCTAGGACCTCCTTTTATAGGCTAAGGAGTCATTTACATAATACAATACGTAACCTACAAGATAAATATCTTTTCCATATTTATCTAATACAGAATACTAAACCGACTATACAAGACTAGCAGTGGCTACATTACATTATCCGTGGTTACACAATACTACTAGCCGCGGTTTGTCTTCAGCAGTGGTTCCATTCTTCTGTCAGTGGTTTCATCAAGACTGTCCGTGGTTCCAACACTTAGAATAATTCTTGATCCAAGGAACCAAAAACCCAAAAATATGTTTGGTCTATTGTACCCTTGATGATATAACTCAAAACGGATGTTGACCTGAGCATTATGGGTCAAAGGACGCAATCGGCCTCAAAAACTAATGGTTTGGACTCACGGCGATGATTTTCTCAACTTTCGAGTCCAGATGATGCTTTTTGGCATGTTTAGGGACCAACAGTGTATTTTTGTCTATAAATAAAGTAGTGTATCTTCTTTTGAACTCTCATACACCTTCAAATAAAGTAGTGATCACCATGCTTCATCGAGGGTCAAATAACTAACAGTCGTTAAAATCTCGTTAGTTGAAAGGGCTTTTTTCTTCTTTTCAAAATTTCTTGTTCAAACACACCCTTAACATCTTTTTTAACACACACAAATTTCAACCATTTGTTTCACTTATCTGTTGATTCTCCCGTCATCACCATCAACACCACGCTAATAACCCTCGAAAACACATGAAACAACCGAATCACCACCACACACCACGGACAACCACATCCACAGTCATGGAAGATATCTATTTTTTCAGAGCCACGCTGCTAGAACCACCACCATAGTCGACCATCTTGATAGTGGGCTAATAAGTGTTGTTCTATTGAGGTGGCTTGATGGTGGGTTTGAAAATACTAGGTTTGATTGTTGATTTCGTGGTGGTTTAATGGTAGGCTGGTTATAGAATATGAAAATGGATTTTTGATTTTTGTAAAGTAGGTGTTATTAAATCTAATGAGATCATGCAAGTAAACAACATGTTCTCATCTCATTTCTCGATCTATTGAGATCCTTTGTAAAGTATGAACTTGATTTCGAAGACTTGAATTTTGATGAACTATTAGAAGAAAACTTATTTAAATGAGTTTGATGTGTTCTTATTTCTTCGAGTTGGTAGTTCATGAGTTTGATGGCAATGTGTTGTGATGGCCATCTTAGAATTTTTGGAACGTTTTTTTGATTGTTTCGTAGAGTTTTGATGCATCTGTAAATATATTTTTGTGATGATTAGTTTGCATTCTTTATTGTTGAGAAGGTTAGAAGGTATGGTGATACCTTTGTATAAATTGTTAATTGAAACAGTCAATAGCTTCTCATCATACGTTCATTTGCATTTTTAAAGACTTTGGGTTTGTAGTGGTACAGTGGATATGATGGTAGTGGCAAGAGTCGGTGGTGGTACAATGAAGATATTGGTGGGGACGATAAAAGATGAAGAGAAAAAGGGTATTTGGAATTGTGTTTAAGTTGATGATAAAATAATAAATGAAAAAAAATAAACATAATACAGAAAAAAAGACATAAAAATACATTACACTAATATAAATATAAATACATTATAAGAAAAAAAACATTACATAAATTAAAAAAACATGATCATTCTATTTGATTTGATGCATCTAAATATTTTATCACTTAATTATTTATTTTGTCCATCATGCGAAACAAATTAAAATATGTATCATAACCTTTTGAAGCTTCTTTTTTTAGAAAGTCTCAATCAAAGCACATTTTTCTTGCATAATATCTTTATATTTCTTATATGCTTCAATCATATGTGTTTTATTTTTGCTCGTGTTCACAAAGATCCTAGCTGTATTGATAATTGTTTGCGAACGACGCTTATTGTTAGGAATTATTGTAACAGTATGGTTCCTGCTGATCAGGTTCCTGCTGATAGTTTCTTTTCGTTTCTACTGATAGAACAGTTTCTGCTGATAGTGCAGTTACTACTGATAGTTATGTTTCTGCGAATAGTAGTATCCGTATTATTAGTAATTAGTTAGGATATGCATGAGTTATTTTAGGTAGAGATAATGCATATCTTTTACGTGTTTTGTAAGTAGCTGCATTAGGGTTTCTTGTAGTATAAAAGAAACCTGCGGCTAGGGTTTATGCACGCTTTTGAAAAACATTATTAGTAAATGAATATAGATCCATAGAGGATCAAAAGTTGAGTTGTTACAATATTCTTTAACTCTTGTGTTCATATTCCGCGTGAGCATAAGTTTTCTAGAGGTTCTCTATAGTTTGCTTGTGATTACACATGTATTCTATTTGTTCATTAAAGGCTCGAAATATCTATCTGGGACTGATCCAACAAGTGGTATCAGAGCCTGGTGAGAATCTCTCAAAGAAGATACCTTAATCTCTCTCAAAACCCTAAAAACTCTCTAACCATGACGGACTCAGAAAGTGATAAGGAACAGCCTGAGAGCAACACCAAGACTCAAGAAGTTCAGCAGATCGTTACCACCACAATGTCTAACAACAATGCAAAGTTTCCCTATCTGAAGAAGGACGAATATGAAATCTGGGCAATGAAGATGGAAAATTGGATCAGCAACAGTGACTACCATCTCTGGAACGTTGTCTTGAAAGGTAACAGTAAAAAGAAGACTGGAAGAGATACTGATGGAAACGTAATAATTCTTCCAGCAGCAACTTCTGAAGAACATATTGCACTTTAGAGGGAAACCAAAGCTAGGACTACCTTGCTCCAAGCTATTCCAGATGACCATATAGGTTATTTTCATCACCTTGATGATCCAAGGGAAATATGGAGAGTAATCAAGGCAAGGTTTGGAGGTAACAAATAATCCAAGAAGATGAGAAAGACAATGCTCAAGCAGGACTTTCAGGAGTTTATAATTTCTGAAGAGGAAGGCATACACAAGGGGTATGACAGGTTTCAGAAAATCTTGAGCCAACTTAATCAAATGCAGTCCAAACCTGACAATGAAGAATGCAACACCAAGTTCCTGAGGGCTCTACCTTCTTCCTGGATAAAGGTTGCTCTTACTCTCAAGGCAAAGGGTGGCCTTGAATACTTAAGCTTTGATGATTTGTACAATAAGCTTAGAACCCTTGAAATTGATATCAAGGGTCATTCCAGCTTTTCTCTCACTCCAACAAATTCAGCTTTTGTTAGTGCTACTAGTGCTAACACCAAGATGTCTTATGCTGAAAGCCCCACCTCATCATCAGCAGCAACCAAAACATATACCTCTTCTGCATCTAGAAAATCTAAATCTAGTAATGTCATGGAGGATGTGCTTTACTCATTTGTTGCTGACAGTGATCCTCAATAGCAGTTGGCTTATGAGGATTTTGATCAGGTGGATAAGTGGGATTTGGAGGAATTGGACATAAAGTGGCAGATGGCTATGTTTGCTGTAAAAGTCAACAGGTTTGAGAAGAGTCTGGTAGGAAGATCAATTACTAGGGAAGGGAGGCAGCCAGGTTTGACAAAAAGAAGGTCAGGTGTTATGAATGCAATCAGTTGGGTCACTTTGCCAGGAAATGCCCAGATAAGAAGGGAAGTGACAAGAGAAGATATTATGCATTCAAATTCAAGGAACAGGAGGATCCTAAAGCTATGGTGTATGTGGATTCAATGCTTGACTGGACTGCACATGAGAATGAAGATAAGGAGGGTAGCTCTTCTCAGATTGGAATGGTTGCTGAGACTGAAGATGCTGCTGAGGAGTTTGCCCTGATGGGTATCTCATCTCAGGTAAATTCTTGTATATTTGGTTGTAATGATAAATATGATGACCTTAAAAGAGAATTTGATGACATTGATGGCCAATATAAAGAAAACTTTATTCAGCTTCAAGCCTATAAGAAAAATGTTAAAACCTTGGAAAAACAAAAGGCTTGGTTCCAACAAAATCAATTGGCCCTTGAAGAGAAAATTAGGGTGCTAGAAAAAGATTTAGAGAACACCACTAACTTGTTAAAATTTAATGAGAATGAAAATGTAAAGGTTAATGTAGAAAAAGAGGATCTAAAGGCAAATTTAGAAAAAGAGGTGGCTAGACATAAAGAGTGGCAAGAACAAGCTAAGAATCTTGATAAATTATGGAGAAGCTCTATGTCTGTAAAATCTAAGATGGGGTTGGGCTTCAAGGACTGTATTGGTCCAGATGAAGTATTTGACCCTAATGACTATAGTGTGTTTGATCCTGTCACTGATGAAGAGGAAGAAAAATATCGAAAACCTGTTAAATTTTTCAAACAAGGGGAAATGCATTCTGTACCTTCCTCAATTAATGGTATTGTTAGGCCACCCTCCCCAGATACATAATTGGATGAATCACATATGACCTATGGCCATAAGTCTAATGACTTATCTGAAACTGGTAGTGAAACTAATGATTTTGTCTCTTGTTCTTCCAGTGATAGGACCTCAGAGACCCATTCTAAAGACTTTGCCAGTTGTGATTCAAGTGAAGAGTCTACAACTCTCAAGTCTGCCTCACCCAAGCCTTTGCCTGTTGACCCTGCCCCAAGAATTGCTGTTGTTGAATCTTCTTCAAAGACAACTTATTTTAAAAATATTTCTTGTTCTTTTAATTCTGTTAAAAATAATTCAGTTTTTTGGTTGTGGTTTGAATAAGTTTGTTTGTAATCAGACATCTCATGTTATGAACAATCCTTTTAAGAAGAAATCCTGTTTTTTTTTGTGGTAGTACATTTCATCTTATTAAAGATTGTGATTTTTATGAGAAACGTATGGGTGTTTGTACTAACCAACAGAGGCAAAGACCAATATGGAATGATGTGACTAATATCCCTCCATTTGTTCCGACAGGAAAACATTTGAGGACTGGCAGACCCAATCCTACTGGGAGACCAGTTTCTGTTGGTAAGCCAGTTTCTGCTAGTAAGCCAGTTTCTACTGGTAACCCAGTTTCTGCTGGTAAGCCAGTTGCTGTTGGAAAACCAGTTCCTCCTGGTAATCCAGTTTTTGCTGATAGACCTTTTTCACCATATTGGAAAAGAAATGTTCCTAGGTCCTTAATCAAACCTACCAGTACTTATTTTCAGAATGATTATAGACCTGTTAATAATGACCCATTGTATAAAAGGGGGGCAAGATGGGATACTGCTGTTAAGTCCTCAGCAGGTTGCTCTTGGAGATAATGCAAACCTCACTCAGTTCAGGAATCCAAGAACAATGGTTGATCTCATCAATTTATAGGTTTTTCATCAATGATCCACAAGGCAGGCCCAAGTTAGTCATGACTTGGGTCTCCAAGTATACTAATGTTGTTGTATATATTTCTGACTTGTAGGATGATCCTCATTCCAATAAAGATTTAGGTATTGTTGATAGTGGGTGTTCTAGGAGTATGACAGGGAACAGAGAAAGATTGCATGATTTTGTTTCTCTACATGGAGGCACTGTTACCTTTAGAGGAGGTGATGGCAAGATAACAGGGAAAGGAACCATTAGGACCTCCAAGCTGGACTTTGAAAATGTGTATTATGTGGAACAACTCAGAAATTTCAATCTATTTTCTGTGTCTCAAATGTGTGACAAGAAGAATAGTGTTCTATTCACTGATACTGAGTGTTTTGTGCTTTCTAAAGACTTTCAGATACCTGATGACAGTAAAGTGGTGCTGAAGGTTCCTAGGAGACATAATTTATATACATTCAATCTTAATGATGTCCAGCCTGAAGGAGATTTGGCTTCTATTCTTGCTGGTAATGTTACCATTCCTACTGGTCAGAGAGCTGTTGATACAGTCAATGTTGCTGATAGTGGTTCGGTTGCTTCTGAAATCAATTCTGCTGGTAGTGTTCCTGTTTCTCCTGCTAGTGATACTGTTCATGCAGTTCCCTCAACTACTCCATGTGTTGATACTCTGGGTTTCACTGATTCTCCCACTCGATTTCCAAGTCCATCTGATCTAGCCAATTCCCAATATTCCAACTCTGAGTTTGATGGTATTCATCATTTGTCAAGAACATGGTTATTTGATTCTTCTTCATATGATGATGACTTTGGCCCTACTATTAATAATTTTTCCACCTCAGTTGATGTGAGTCCTAATGTTACTAAAAGGGTTAACACGGTTCATCCGCAATCTCTGATTATTGGTGATCCTACTTCTTTTGTTCAAACAAGAAGTAAGGTGAAGAGGACAAGCTTTGGAGAAACTGAATTTATCAGTTATATTCATGATCAACATAGGAACAATCACATAGATTATCATCATTGTCTATTTGCTTGTTTCCTCTCCCAAGTTGAACCTACCAGTGTTGCACAGGCTCTAGCAGATTCAGATTGGGTGGCTGCTATGCAAGAAGAAATGCAACAGCTTTTGAATCAAAATGTCTGGGAGCTTGTTCATTTAACTGCTGGGAAATATGCAATTGGAACAAAATGGATTCTGAATTGCAAAAGAGATGCAAGGGGGATTGTGGTAAGGAATAAGGCTAGATTGGTTGCTCAAGGTCACAGGCAAGAAGAGGGGATTGATTATGATGAAGTCTTTGCTCCAGTAGCAAGATTTCAGGCTATCATACTCTTTTTAGCTTTTGTTTCTTATATGGGCTTCATGGTTTATCAGATGGACGTTAAAAATGCCTTCCTATATGGTGAAATTGAAGAAGAAGTATATGTGACTCAGCCCAAAGGCTTTGTGGACCCTCATAATCCGGATATGGTTTACAAAGTGGTTAAAGCACTCTATGGGCTTCATCAAGCACCCAGAGCTTGGTATGCTAGGATCTCATCATTCCTGCTGAAGCATGGTTACAGGAGAGGTGTTATTGATAAGACATTGTTCATCAAGAAGAACTCCAGGGATATCATCCTTGTCCAAGTATATGTGGATGACATTATCTTTGGCTCCACCAAAGAAGCTTGGTGCAGGGAATTTGAGGAGCTGATGAAGAGTGAGTTTGAAATGAGTGATATGGGTGAGCTTACCTTCTTCTTGGGTCTTCAGGTTAAGCAACAGTCAGATGGTATTTTCATCAGTCAAGAGAAATATGTACATGACATCCTCAAGAAGTTTGATTTGGAAAATGTGAGGACTGCAACTACTCCTTATGAAGCCCCAAAGCCTAAGTCAAATACAGAACTAGATCATGCTGTCAATGTTCATCTATACAGATCTATGATTGGTTCACTCATGTATTTGACAGCTTCAAGGCCTGATATTATGTTTGCAGTCAGTGCTTGTTCCAGGTATCAGGTCACTCCTTTGACTTCCCATTTGAATGCAGTAAAGAAAATCTTCAAGTATCTCAAAGGCCAACCTAAGTTGGGTCTTTGGTATCCTAGAGATTCTCCATTTGTGTTAGAAGCTTACAGTGATAGTGACTATGTTGGGGCCAACTTTGATAGAAAATCTACTACTGGGGGTTGTCAGTTTCTGGGAAGGAGATTAATCTTCTGGTAATGCAAGAAGCAGACCATTGTGGCTACATCTTCTACTGAAGCAGAGTATGTTGTTGCTGCTAGTTGTTGTGGTCAGGTACTTTGTATACAAAATCAGTTATTGGATTATGGGTTCAATTTTATGAACACTAAAATCTTTATAGACAACCAAAGTACAATTTGCGTTGTTAAAAATCCTGTTTTTCATCAGAGAACTAAACACATAGAAATTCGACACCATTTTATAAGGGATGCTAATGAAAAACATCTTATTCAAGTGGTTAAAATTCACACTGATGATAATGTGGCTGATTTGTTAACTAAAGCTTTTGATGGACCTAGATTTCAATTTTTGGTTGTCCATATTGGCATGATCAACCCCTGATTGTTGTGTTTGAGGGATGGATTATGCATAAGGGGAGGCTTTCTGAATAAGGGGAGGATTAATGTTGTATATTTGTATATATTTGTGTATATTCTTTGTATATTCTGTGTCCCTAACCATTTTGCAGATCAAGTGTCAAACACACAATCAGTAGCAAAGATTAATCTAAAAGCATAAAAGTCTTTTATTTATACAGATAAAACACTGCATTCTAAGATGCAGTGTAAGGTTACAAGACTTTCCATTCCTACTGATCATTACATCACTAGACATCATCATAACATAAGCTTCATCAACACAAAAGACTCCTCCAGACACCAACTTCCATCCACAGGACACCTACTCTGGCCTCCTCTTTGCCCACTCTAGCATCCTCTGATGCTGTTTCCCCCACCTAGAGATATAGTCCCACACTCTGGGAGCAGCAAGACCAACCACTTGGACCCTTTTCTCAAGGTTTTGGTTGGAGGGTCCTGGCCTTGGATCAGAAGGGCCTGCAACTGGTACAGAAAAAGGTGGCATAACAGCAAGAGGAGCAACATTCACTGGCCTGGAAGATCCACCAGTCTCATCATCAGTGTCTGAATATGCTGAGACAAAGCTGGGCATGGAGTTTAGCTCAAAACTGGTATCACCATACCCCAAGCCTGAAGGTAGGGTAGGCAGATCCTCTGAAGAAGTTCCAAGGGGTGCTGGTAATGGTGGAGGGTTTGTGGACATGAACCTCAGGTTGGTGTAGTTGGGAGGAAGGTAGTTTAACCATCCATCATTGGATGGAAAACCCTCAGATGAATCAGAAGAGATTTCAATCGGATGGTTGGGAGAGTTACTCATTGTGGCAGTATTTGTGATCGACTGTTGTGTTTAAGTTGTATGGATTGGTTACTAAGTATTTTGAGACTCATACTGCCACTGGTGCTGGTCTCTTCTTGTTGGGTGATCTACATGTGTTGTTTGACTCTATCTATCACGATGGTAAAGGGTTCAAGGTTTGGGATAGTCAGGCCAATTGGAGAGTATGGCATTGAGAGTTTTATCCTCTGGCACATGTGCATGTTTTGCAAACTGTTTGTGGTCATTATGTATATATGTTCTCGGATTTGCAGTATCCTTTGTCTGTGCAGGTTATGACACAAATGTTAAAGCACAAGCTGGTGCTTCCTGCTGAACCTGTTGGAAATGATATGCTGCATGCAGAGCAGTTGGTCAAGCTTATTAAGGACCGAATTCTTACTGCCAATGCTGCTGCCACATCTTGAGAATGGTATTTTGTATTATTTTTGTATATTATTTCTTTTCTTTAGTTGTTAAAAAAAAAAAAAAACCTTGTATATATTATTATTTGTGTCCTAACTTTTATTTGAGGATAATGTTGTACATTTTTGCATCATATTTGGTAATCAACTCACCATGTCTTGGACAAGAAAGAGTTGACTCACCATGGGGGTACGGCTCTGGTGGGCATTCCTCAAATCCGTTGATAGTTGCTGATTTACTAAAAATCAAAGGGTTCTCAATGTACCCTGGTCTCACACACCAAACATTGGCTACTCCATGAGCAAACGGCTCTGGTAAAGAGATGTCAAATCCGTTGGATGGTTGACAATTTGCCAATAAATTGTATGATATTCAACTCACCATGTCCTCATAGATGAAGAGTTGGTTAGCCCACAAGTTCATGGCTTGTGGTAAAGGCAGTGGAATACCATGGCTAGTCCTGAGTTAACGGCTTCAGGTAAAGACAACTCAAATCCGTTGATGGCTGTGATGGTTTGCCAAAAACCATTAGGGTTTTCCAGCACACCATTGATTCACGTTCTAAGTGTTGGACTGGTTATTGGTTCACCAGGGTGATGTCATGATTCCACCAAAGAACTAGCTAGCCCAAGAGTGAGTAGCTACTTGGTAAAGGCTTATCAAATCTACTCAGGTTACTGTTGCTGCTGGATCCTAATGCTGCTGACATAGGAGCTGCTGATGGATTCCTGGATTTCATTGCTGGTTTCTGGTGGTTCTAGGCGTTGCTGCTGGTTACTTAAATTGCTTCAGTTGCTGTAAGATTCCATCCTCGTGCTGTGCAAAGATTTATCTGGAAACTTGAAGTTAACCGAGTCAAATTCAAGTTTAGGGGAGGATTGTTAGGAATTATTGTAACAGTATGGTTCCTGCTGATAGTTTCTTTTCGTTTCTACTGATAGAACAATTTCTGCTGATAGTGCAGTTACTACTAATAGTTATGTTTCTGCGGATAGTAGTATCCGTATTATTAGTAATTAGTTAGGATATGCATGAGTTATTTTAGGTAGAGATAATGCATATCTTTTACGTGTTTTGTAAGCAGCTACATTAGGGTTTCTTATAGTATAAAAGAAACCTGCGGCTAGGGTTTATACACGCTTTTGAAAAACATTATTAGTAAATTAATATAGATCCATAGAGGATCAAAAGTTGAGTTGTTACAATCTTCTTTAACTCTTGTGTTCATATTCCGCGTGAGCATAAGTTTTCTAGAGGTTATCTATAGTTTGCTTGTGATTACACAGGTATTCTATTTGTTCATTAAAGGCTCGAAAGATCTATCTGGGACTGATCCAACACCTATCCTCATCAATTTGTTTCATTACTTCAACTTTCATTTCCTTAATGGTATTTGGAAGATAACAATTCATAAGAATTATGTGTGTGATTAATTTGAGATGAAGAGTATGGAAAAAGAGGAGTTGTTGTGGTGATGGTTTATATGATGAAAATAGGAATTTAAAAGATTTTTTAATATATAAAAAAGTTTAAAAAAAAGTAATAAAAATGCTAGTTTTATAGATTCGAGCACTGAAAAGTTCAGGGACCTGTGCATGTTATATGGTGTTTGGACAAGAAATATCGAAAAGACAAAAAGACCCTTGCAGCTAACAAGATTTATAACGTTGTTAGCTTTTTGGACCTTCATCGAATAAAAATCGAATGTTGGTGACTACTAGTGCAATTTTCGCAATTTTAAAACTAAACTCAAGAATTGGGTTGAGTTTAGGGACCATCAATATTATTTACTCATTTCTCTTGCAATATACAACGCCAACAAGCTTAGCTCCAAGTTTGAAACTTTACAATAATACATAAGCTTCTAAACTAATGTTTGTTCAAGCGTCATTTTATCTTTGTCACCTCACTTGTTTGTTCTATTAATTCTTGTTACTTCAATTCAGTTATATAGTTTAGGCTAACTTTAACATGAAAGTATGAGACTTAGATTATATATGTGAATTGTGCATAAATAATTCGAATACTCTACTTAGAGTATGAATTTAGTGAGAAAAATTATTAAAATGAGAAAAGTAAAAAAAAAATTGTAGCCACATATGTTAGATAAAAAAATAATAATAATAGGAAGATGCATATATTTTTATGAGTGCATTTAATATTTGTGGTTGTCGTTTTTTCTCATTCTTAAGGCTCCTAAGAGTAACATTTACATATGAAACAAATTTGTTATTCACAAAGTTTGTGCTGATACGAACAGATCGGAGATCGATAGTAACAAAGACAAAACTTGGGTGAATAGAAGGTGATTTGCACACTTTCATGTCTTATTAGCACACTCTAATATGTGCATTAAACATTTGTACATTTATTATATATTGCTTTATCAATTTATACATTTAAATATGCAAAAAATAAATAAGATTGTGCCAATCAACTTCTTTGAAAAATAGGTCCCTAGTGAATGGTGATGCACGTTAGTCTACGCCTAGGTGCTTTGACTTCGTAAGTTGGGTGTATTATTCACCCTAATACTTTTTACTCACTTTTACATCAACGCAACGTCTATCATCTATGTTATTCACTTAGTGTTGGTAATTTTAGTGTCATCGACTTAGAGAAATGTGTAATGCATATTCGTTTGAGCTGATGTGTTTCCGACCATGATAAAGACGCGGGGGTCAAAAGCTAGCGCCCCTAAACGATTTTCATGAATCGTCATAAAAGAATTTAACAGTTTTTCCTGCCAAAATACAACAGCAAAAAATATATTCGATATGGATTTTTCAATCTTTGAATAGCATAATGTCAAAGGTAGCGGATCCTTTAAAAAGAGGGGAACTTTTAGAAAGTCTAAAAAGAGTTCTGGTTATGCCACGTGTCCCCTCTCTTTTTTTTCCCTCAAAGACATTTATGTAATTTTAGTCCCCCCGTTATTCTTTCCTCTTTCTTTTTTTCTCTTTCTATTCTCATCTGCTCTTTCTATTTTGATCGGATCTTTTTGACTTTTCCGGCCATATATAAACGATTTTTTCAAGATGATTTCCATTCAATTCATTCATTCATTCAATTTCACAATTTTCTCATTCTATTTTGATCGGATCTTTTTGGCTTTTTTGCTCTCTTTTCATATTCGATTATTTGAATCGTTATTTGTTCTTCAAATTGTGTTAATTCTTCTTATCAGTTACGAATTGATCGTTGAATCTCACAATCGGAAGAAATTAGGGTTTTTAATCGTTCAATTGGTTAATCGGAAGAAATTAGGGTTTGTAACTGTTCAGTCGGTTAATTTGATAAAAATTGGGGATTTTTAACCGTTCAATCGGTTAATTTGATAAAATTGGGGATTTTTCGCGGTTAAATCGGTGTGTAATGGCGATTGTTGATGCTCATCAGTTTAATCAAGGTAATTTTATTGTTAAGAGTTTGATCAGCGAGTACATTATTTTGTAGATTTTGTTCATCAATTTATGCAGTTTTTCTATTTTTGTTTATTTTTATGTTTGGTTCATCAGTTACGTTTTATGTTATCTTAGCTTCATCAGTATATATGTTTTGCGTTCATCAATTTATGCATTTTTTGTATTTTTTTATTTTTATGTTTGGTTCATTAGTTTAGCTAGGTTCATGAGTTTATGTTTTGTGTTCATTAATTTATGCATTTTTTCTATTTTTTGTATTTTTATGTTTGGTTCACCAGTTTAGCTTTTATGTTATCTTAGGTTCATCAGTTTATGTTTTGTTATCTGCTTATGTTCATCAATTTATGCATTTTTTGTATTTTGCTTATTTTTATGTTTGGTTCATCAGTTTAGCTTTTATGTTCTCTTAGCTTCATCAGTATATGTTTTGTATTCATCAATTTAAGCATTTTTTTATTTTTTGTATTTTTATGTTTGGTTCATCAGTTTAGCTATTATGTTATCTTAGGTTCATCAGTTTATATTTTGTTATCTGCTTATGTTCATCAATTTATGCATTTTTTGTGTTTTGCTTATTTTTATGTTTGGTTCATCAGTTTCGCTATTATCTTATCTTAGGTTCATCAGTTTATGCTTTGTTTGTCTTTTTTACTTTTTTTTTATCTGCGTATTTTTATTTTTTGATTCATCAGTTTATGCTTTTTTTTGTTATATATTTTTGTTTTAGTTGATGAACATACCTACTTACTATTATGTTATCTTAGGTTCATCATTTGTCTATTATGTTAGGTTCATCAGCTTTATACTTGTTTTAGTTTATCATTTTTTTATATGCTGATCCGCTACCTATCTGCTATTAGGTTCATATGTTTTTTTCTTTATTGCTTATTTTTATATTAGGTTCATCCATAAATTGAAACATTATTGTATAATTTTTCACAGATAATGAGTACGAACCTGTTCCGCATTCTGTTGGTATTGTTTCTGAAGTGGAGGGTTGTAAGATTTGGGTTCCTGATATTCCTGTTGGTCAAAAGCCGGCTTATGGTATGATGTATCACTCACTTGAGCAGGCTTATTAGTATTACAAAGATTATGCAAAAAGAGCTGGTTTTGAGGTCCGTTTAGGACAGCAGTATAAGAAAAATAAGGATAAAATTCTCGAGTTGAAATATTTTGTTTGTAGTAAGGAAGGTACAAATCCTGCCCCAAAAGCTGGTGCATTGAAGAAGAAGTCTAATAGTAGGAAAGTTTCGTCTAAGCGTACTGATTGCAAAGCAGTTTTTCGGGTTAGGCATATTCCAGGGAAAGGTTATTGGTGTTATGATTTTGTTGAGGGTCATAATCACAGCCTTGTTAGTAAAGAGGATAGCGTTTTTCTTGTTTTTTCTCGTGAAGTTACTTATACTCAGCAAGTTTTTCTATATCAAGCTTCACAAGTCAATCTTGGTCCAGTGAAGAGTTTCAATTTACTTAGGCAGATATATGGGGACTATGATTTTATAGGAGCTAGTTCGGTTGATTGTAAAAATTATAGGAGGGATGTGCTTGATTTCATAGGAAAAAATGATGCACAGATGTTAGTTGAAATGTTGATGAACAAGAAGGATTTTCTTCCTAACTTTTCATTTGAGTATCAAACTGGTGAGAATAATGCGTTGACGAATCTTTTCTGGGCTGATGAATATGCAAAAAGGAACTATTATGCTTTTGGCGATGTTATGTCATTTGATGCTACTTTCAGAACGAATAAGTAAGTTCATTTTTTATAATTTTTTAAGTATTAAGTTTTATACTTCTGTCAAGTTATAAGTTCATCAGTTTTTAAAGATATTCAGTTGTACCTTCAAAACCTAATGATCATGTCAATCACACAAAAAAATCGGCGCAACAAGATGATGTTCATCGGTATAAAAATTACTTCCCGTTGCCCATCATCTTTGTTCTGGTATTTTGTGTGTCTTTGAGATTATCAATGGGATTCAAAACCTAGAAACATCCATTATATAGTAATGGTTCATCAGTTATATTATAATGTAAATGGTTCATCAGTTATATTATAATGTAAATGGTTCATCAATTAGCTAATAATGTAAATGGTTCTTCAATTATTTAATAATGGTTCATCGGTTATATAATATTGATTCATCAGTTATATAGTAATGGTTCATCAGTTATATTATAATATAATGTAAATGGTTCATCAGTTAGCTAATAATGCAAATGGTTCTTCAGTTATTTAATAATGGTTCATCAGTTATATAATATTGGTTCATCAGTTATATAGTAATGGTTCATCAGTTATATTATAATGTAAATGGTTCATCAGTTAGCTAATAATGTAAATGGTTCTTCAGTTATTTAAAAATGGTTCATCAGTTATATAATATTGGCTCATCAGTTATATAGTAATGATTCATCAGTTATATTATAATGTAAATGGTTCATCAGTTAGTTAATAATGTAAATGGTTCTTCAGTTATTTAATAATGGTTCATCAGTTATATAATATTGGTTCATTAGTTATATAGCAATGGATTATAATTTATATTTTTATAGGTACAAAATGTTTTTTGTACCATTCACTGGGATTGACAATCACAATCATTGTGTTACATTTGGAGCTGCTTTGTTGTCATCAGAAACGAAAGAATCTTATATCTGGTTGCTTCAATGTTTTAAAACAGCGTTTGTTCGAGCACCAAAGGTTATTGTGACTGACCAGGACGAATCAATGAAAGTTGCTATAGAGTCAGTGTTCCCGTTATCTCGTCACAGATTATGCATGTGGCATATCATGCAGAAGTTGACTTCAAAGGTATGTTCCACAATCATATTTGTTTTTTTTCTAATTATTTAAGTGTATTAGCTTTTTTATTCTGTTCATCAGTTAGTGTTTGTTGATTAAATTTTTCGCTCATCAGTTAGTTTTATAAGTA
Source organism: Chrysanthemum makinoi (assembly GCA_910596185.1). Lineage (NCBI taxonomy): Eukaryota > Viridiplantae > Streptophyta > Magnoliopsida > Asterales > Asteraceae > Chrysanthemum > Chrysanthemum makinoi. The sequence continues at coordinate 71,331,869 of OU343222.1, read as the reverse complement.
AATTAATCAATGACTTTTGTACATCAGTTAGTGTTTGGCCATTAACTATTTTTTGTTCATCAGTTAGTATTATAAAATTAAGTTCATCAATTAGCTCTGTTCATCAGTTAATTGTTGTCCATCAACTATTTTTTCATCTGTTAGTTTTTTTATTATTTTGTTCATCAACGAGTTTTTTTTTATATTATGTTCATCAGTGAGTTACGTTCATCATTAAATTTGATTTTCATTTTTGTAGGTTGGGCCTATTTTAGCTAAAGATCTTACTTTCAAAAGGAGAATATCTGATATTGTTTGGACTGATAGAATAGAGGCTGAAGAGTTTGAGGATTTGTGGGAGCGGTTGTTAGTTGATTTTGATTTGAAGGGACACAAATGGCTTTCAGATATGTATAATTTGAGGCATAAATGGATACCAGCCTATTATAGGGATGAACCGATGTCGGGATTGATGAGAACTTGTTCTAGGTCAGAGAGTGAAAACAATGCTTATGGTAGATTGACAAGTATTGATTTGACTTTATGGGAGTTCTATAATCATTTTGATACTGTGGTGGGGTGCCAAAGATTTTCTGAACGTAAAAATGATCATGACAGTCGTTATACTATTCCAGATATGCACACTGAACTTGATTTAGAGCAGGAGGCCTCAGAATTATATACTCGTTCGATTTTCTTTGATATTCAAACTGAAATTTATGCTTCTGTGATTTCATGTATGTCGGTTAGTGTTTCGGCTGATGATTCTGGCAAAAAATATGTTATACAAGATACTGGTGAAGATGAGCAGATTTCTAGGCGACATCGTCAAGTGGAGGGCATTGTAAATGAAGTTTTCTATGAGGTAACATCTTTTTTAATCTGTTCATTAGTTTTTGTTCATCGGTTTTTTATCGTTATAAAATTACTTTTTAATCAACATATCTTTTATTGTTCATCAATTTTTCGTAATATACCACTGTATGTACTACTTTCTTTTTTTGCAGGTCTTGTGTAAACCAGCTGAAGACTTTTATCAGTGTACGTGCAAACGTTTTAAGTCATATGGACTTTTATGTCGTCATATCTTTTATGTGCTTCGGTTGTCGAAGGTTAAAAAGTTTCCAAAGAAATATGTGCTTAGGCGTTGGTCAAATGATTCATTACCACCTGCATCAGTCATTCAAGCCACAGGTGAGAGTCCTGATATGATCATGCGTGAGATATTCAGAGCAGTCGAGTAATGTGTGAATCGTTATGCAGATGATCCAGAGCTACTTCAAAAGTTTAGAGATCATCAAGTTCAGTTAATGGCGAAGGCAGATGCTGATGTTCCTATACCGAAAAGACTAATAAACGAGATAGGCTTGCTTCTATTCTTGGTGTGTCGCAACCGGTAGAGACCATTGTAAATGTTCCAAAACAGGTTAGTATTGTTGTTCATCAGTTAATGCTTTTTTTGTTTTTTTTGTTCATATGTTATCTTATCATATGTTCATCAATTAGTTTATTTATTTATTTATTTATTTAGTTATTATAGGTTAACAGTTAGTTTTTATGATTTTTAAGTTGATGAACATTATTGTTTTTGGTTCATCACCTATTGACTTTTAACTATTATGTTATCACATAGGTTCATTAGTTTGTTATTAATGTTTTGTTCATCATTTTTTTTCTTGTGTTATGATTTTTTTCAGCATGTGTTTTCAGCATTTTTTTGATCATCTAATTTTTATTACCCTGATTTGTTTTCGAAAACAGGTTAGTACTAAAGGTTATAGAAAAAGGATTAAGAGTAGTCTTGAGCGTTCAGTTAATCCAAGTGGGAAGTGTAGGAAGAACTGTAGATATTGCAAATGTAGCATGAAAGATCATGATCAAGCCAAATGCAATGCTATTAGAGCTGAAATTGCTACTAAGAAGGCTAGTGATAAGGCTGCTATAAAAGAGAGCAAGCAAAAGGCGAAGTTGGCTGCTAAGAAGGCGAAGTTGTCTGATATGAATGCTTGTGTTGTTACTTAGCTTTTGTTTCCTTTTTCTTTTACTGTCAATATAAAGGTGTACTTGATATGTTTTTTTGATACTCTTATATATAATAAAGGTTTAGTTGTTGATATGTTTGTTCAATAATTTATCAGTTTATAGAAGCAAGTACATGTTTGTTCATCAGTTTATTAAAACTATTTGTTCATCAGTTTATTATTAATGTTTTGTTCATCAGTTTAATAAAAAATTTCACCAGTTTAATAATAACAATAATAGTAAGTAATAATAATAATAATAATAATAATAATAATAATAATAATAATAATAATAATAATAATAATAATAATAATAATAAATTAATAATAATAATAATTAACTCATGTACACTTTTCATCAATTTATCAGTTTATAGAAGCATGTACATGTTTGTTCATCAGTTTATTAAAACTATTTGTTCATCAGTTTATTTTTAATGTTTTGTTCATCAGTTTAATAAAAATGTTCACCAGTTTAATAATAACAATAATAATAAGAAATAATAATAATAATAATAATAATAATAATAATAATAATAATAATAATAATAATAATAATAATAATAATAATAATAATAATAATAAACTCATGTACACCATTCATCAATTTATCAGTTTATAGAAGCATGTATATTGGTATTTAAACTAAAAATTCTTCACTTACACAAATTTGCTTTTGAAAACTGAAGCTGCATAACATGACCAACCAACCAAATATTTCAACATACTTGACAAAAAAAACCCAAATATTCCAGATGTTCATATTAAACAAAACATACGAACCTACGTAACAGAACCAAACATTGTTTTCACTTAGCAACATTGGCCGTAGGAATAATATCGAAGTAGTCGCTGATACGACTATTTATGGCTTCAACTGATTCTTGTTGGAGTTTTCTCCGTGTCTTCAAATCCAAGTTCAGATATGCTTGAACTTATTTTTCAATTCCTTCTTTGTTTTCATTGGAGTCAGATAGCACAATCTTTGTCAGATATTTCATTCTCAAGTTCCTTCTCTGCTCCTCTTGTTCTTTTCATTCTGGTTCAAATCCAGCATCATATTTTGCCATGCTTCCTTGATATGTTTCCATATGTCGCATGGCAAAAATGCCACAATCAATCACATTGTCTTGTGTTCTCCATGGCATCTCAACAATGCAGAGCTTGCAATCCTTCAAGTTTGCTACGCGTGGATGCTTTTTTTTACTCAAAAACTTTAAAAAAGTGCTTTCTGTAATAACATATTAATAACAATGAGTTTCGTTACTTTTTTAAATGCATTGGTGAAGATAATTTGAAACACTTGAATATTTACCAAATTACCCAGATTCTTCCCATATCTTTCTCCCAATTTCTGATTGGGAAGCATGTTGTCTAGAACGTGAATTTGAGGATCTTTCAAATTGAAACAGACAACATAATAATGATCATCATTGAGCAACATTGGGAAAAAGACCTGCCATACATGGAGTGTTCATCAGTTTATTAATATATTTTTGTTCATCAGTTTTTTATCTTATATGAATTAATACAAATAAAATTGTTTACCAGATCTATATCAAGAATAGATTCATAAGTTGACAGGAATAAAGCATTATTCATGTTTTCCTCAAACTTGTTATACACGGAAGTCTTCCTTACATCCTCTTGCATCATCTTCTTTGTCTGTTTTTCATCAAAATACATAAGGGTAATTGGATTTAACTAATGAAAAATATTTTGTTTCTTTTATATAACTTACAATAATCGTTGTACTGCAGAATAGTCTTTTCAACGACTGAGGACTTCTCCTTTCTTCACTGATATTCAGTAAGTGTGTCCACATGTCAATTACCACAACAATTATTTCATTTCCAAATTGCAAGCTCTCAAAATGTATTCTCAGACCATCAAAAAAGTAGGACTTAAACAAAATATCACTGCCAATTAAAATTAACATAATATATTAGTAAAAAACATTCCTATTTTTTGCTTTTGATGAACCAATATGATTTTTAACTTCACGAGCATAGTTTAGATTACTTACTCTACATTTCTTTGTGAGGAGAAGATAGTCTCAGCCACCTTTTTTTCATTGTCATGTGGTTTGTTTTTCATGACTACCACTCTCTGTAAGTAAGGAGACTTGAGTGCTTATGTCGGCTTCACTTTTCTTTTTCCCAAGTCTTCTTCTTTTTGCATTTTTTCTTTTGGGGCTGGTATTTTTAGCTTTTTAGCAATTGTATTGAATGAACTTAGCTGAGTGGTTTTCAATTTTTGTTCTGGTGTTTCGCTCAAATATGATATCCTTTTCAGTTATTGTTCTGGTGCTGCGCTCACATATGATATCGGCATTATCATCTTGGGCTTTGGTGTTGAAAATTCTTCAGGTTCAGTTGTCAAATTTCTAAATGGAATTTCAACTTTTGAAGCATCCTTCAGAATTTTTTTCCAAGCATCCTTATCTACTGCTTCTCCAAGCATGTCTGATGATGGGTTCAAGAAAGATAATTTGGCAATTAATTCATCCAAACTAATCACTGGTTTTGTCTTTTCATACAAAATCATATCCAGACACTTATTTTTCTCCACTTCTGTGATATTGAACAACGGGGATTCTGGTTTTATCATTTGCTTTTGACGTTCTATCCCTTCAAAATCTTTCACGAATTCTGGATCCATGAACAGTTGAGTTAGTGTTGGTTCATCAATCTGTATTGGTTCATCAGTCTGTGTTGGTTCATCAGTCTGTAGATCCTCTTTATGTTCATCAGTTTCTTTAGCTGCTGGTTCATGTTCAGAGCCATCTTCATCAACATCTAAATCAGCTTCTTCACCTTCAAATTGTGATTGATGAACAACAATTTCCTTCGAGCTTTCACCCACTCTGTTTACTAACCTATTCATCCATTCATGTACTCCCAACAAGGCTCTATGTCGAGCGTATTTTTCCAATGCAGCTCTTAACATGTCATCAATTTCTGTTTTCAGCTCTTGAAATATTGTTAACATGTTCCTCAATGAATGGTCAAATTCCTGTTATTATTTAAAATTTAATAAATATGATATACAAAATAATAATTACTCTAAGATATATTAAAGATTTTTACCTCTGGTGATTTGAATTGTGAATAAATCCCTTGAAATTGTAAAACCATCGCTAATAATTGTTGTGTGAGGTTAATACTGTTAGATGACAAGCTCTTTTGTTCATCATTTTATGTTACTTCAGTTCCATCAGTTCTGGTCAGTGGATTACGAGTTTCAATACTTTCAGTTCCATCAGTTCCGATCAGTTGATTTCCAGAATCTGTTAAATGATTGAATAAAATTTTAAAATATATATCTAAATAACTAATCTATGGTCAATATAAACAAATTTCAAAGATCACATAAATTTTTTACCGATCATATCTTCATCAGACCATTGATGCTCGCCAATATCATCTATATGAACACTCGTTACGTCTTCACTTGTATGAAGAGTATCATGAAGTGCTTGACCTTCAAATGTATCTTGTGCTGCAATGTCACCATCAAGCACGGGGTCTTTCATATGTAGATGTTTCTCCCTAATTTCACCTTCAAACTCAGGCTCTTCCCTCTCTAATTCTGTCATCACTGATTTTCTTTTCAAATTTCTTCTGTATTCTATAACTCTTGCTCCTTTTTCATCAACAAAAAGGTATTTTTAAGTAACGCTTTTTAACATGTTTTACACAATTCATCATTAGTATATACATACCAATTCTTACCATCTTTATCAGCTTTTTCCAATACATATATGTTCTGTTCTTCTGGTTGTACTATTTGTTTTTCTTGTCCACCATCCACTGTTACAATTTTTTAAATTAAAACTGATGAACATATATGTATTAACTGATGAACATATATTTATTAACTGATGAACATATAATAAAACTGATGAACATATAATAAAATCATATGTTCATCGGTTATCAAATTATTATACCTTCTAAAGTATTACAACCCTTCTTTGCATCATTCTTTGCTTTTTCAACTTCTGCAAAATAGAAGCTAATTATTTTTTTTTATTTAAAGACGTAAAATCACAGTTGTTTTAAAAAATATGCTTACCTTTAACTTTTTTCTTTTTAGTACTCAGTGTTTTAATCAATACGTTTTGATCTTCTTCTGGCATCAGTTCCGCTATAAGAAAAAAAATAGAATATAAGTTAGATGTAAATATAATAAAATCATTTGTTCACCAGTTCATCAATTTATTATACCTTCAGTTCTTTTCTTCTTAGGAGTCCTCAGTTCTTTAAGCAATTTCTTTGTCATTTTTGGTTTTTTTGAGGGTACTTCATCATTCTGTATTTCATCTTCTCCAACATCGTCCATTTCTTCTTCTTCATCATCGTCCATTTCTTCTTCTTCTTCTTCAGTATCTTTGTAACATATTGGATTTCACAAACACATCAAACCATGATACTAAGTGGCGTACACTATAGGTTTTAGAGAGAGAAAGTTAAGAGGTTTGGGAACTTAGTAAGAGAAAGTAAAATCTTATTCTGAGCTCCAACCCTCTACCTTGGGAGGTAGAGGGTATTTATAGTACCTTACATAAAACGCCACCTACGGGCTGTGGATCAGGCATACAGTGGGTAAAGACCCGTCCGTCCTCCACGGTGTTACTTAACTAAATACTAACTAACATTAAATAACTACGACTACGAGCTTTCTAACGATTACATATACTTGAGGTGACCGACACTTTAACGACTGGATTTTATAAATCCTAACAATCTCCCCCTAAGGGAGGTCACCTCAAATTACATAGAATACAAACAGATATTACATTAAGATTTTTCTTGGATTCTTGTTTAAGTTCATTGCTCTGTAGCCCGTAGTCTTTGATTCTTCATTTTTTGCATGTTTGGTTAATCCAAGTGAGGTATTTAACTGATCCACGTGATAATGAGCTTTGAGCCAGCTTTGAGATCATCAGCTACCATAAATCTCTGACTCTTCCTTTGTAGTGTTGATGTTATGTGATGTTGTGACTTTTGGACCAACATGCTCACATTCTGGATCATGATTTCTTCTCATCAGAGTAGCGGAAGCTTTAGTTGATTCATGATATTTGCAGCAGCGTAGCAGAAGCATGGAGTGTAAATATCAGAGTTTTTGATGCACTTATCATGATTTCGAAGTGAATGTGTTGTGTGAGCATGCGGCAATGGATTAACCTCTCAATTCTGATTAGCTGCAAACGTCGGGTGTACCTGCATACAATAGTTAGCAATAAAGCGCACGAAAGTGTCTTTGATCACTTTCATTGAATTTAGGTACACGGCCCACGGTTCCCAGTTGATCAGTACAAGTACTGCCTGTGATCAGGAATAATTCCGAAGAATCTCCTTGCGGGGTTTCGCAGCTGCTCTAGCCGTTCTCAAACCGGAACGTCTCAAAGAAGACAACACGGAGTAAGTGAACCAGCGAATTGAGATTCACTGATTGATGAAAAGAGATTTGAAAAACAGTCGTGTACTGCACAATATAAAGTGTTTTTGCAATACAACGAAAGTTTTAAGAAAAATCAGTTATCAATCGTAAACACCTTTTATTTTGAAATATTAGTACACAGTCGATGTGCTAGAGAAAAGGATTTTAAGCACAACGACCGGTTTTCAAAGGTATCCGTCAATCCATTTCCTGGACCAAGGTTGATTCAATAATGAATCGCCCCATTGTTTCAATCCAGTTGTCACATGTTTGATATATTGGATAGATCTCACATGCCACCTACCAAGAGCTTGTTTGATGTTGGCTCTAGAAGGCTTTCCATCGTCATTGTGAATATGTTTGCATATCACTCATATGTTCTGGCAATACCACAAGGATAATGCGTAGGACTCTTAAAATATATTCTCTCTTTCCACATTGTGTGAAACAGAGAGTCTTCATTGACAGTGTCCTAATGAGATTTATTGATGATCTCGTGGCTCTAGACTCAATTGTGCACATTTGGTTCATATGCCAGAGACTAGGGAGATGGTCTCCTTCTTCAATATCAACAATCTCTAAGAGAAATTCGATAGATAATGTAGGTTCCCCATGAGAATGAAACAAGTCCTTTTAAGAGGAACTTGAGTAGCTTGGGAAGTTGTAGTGCAGTGCGTCACTGGGTCCATGACGTCTTGTCTTCAATACCAGTGTTACCTTAGTAACAACCAGTAGCATATGTATTGAACCGGTTTACGCCCTAAGGTTGAATTATTGGAGGGCTATTTCTTTTCACCCTTTTCACATTCATTTCTTTTCATTCTTCAACCCCTTCAGTGCTTACGAGACTTCATTACTAGAACCTTGTTGGGTTTATTCCAGTTCTAGCTCTTTCTCAATCGGCACTCTTCCCATACCTCACTTTTCTCCTTTTTTCATCATACCTAAGGACTCTACACTATCTAGTGGATTGATCCTGGGTAGATCCCTCCGGCTCTGGCGGGATCGTGGGAACGAATACCTAACCTAACCATCCTTATATCTCCATACATAAAGTAAATTTGGTCGGTCTTTTTGGTATTGTTCTTCTGCCATTGGAACCAATTGAAAACCATTTGAAATTCAATCCAGGTACTTGTGATATATTATCAAAGCATTTTATACCTGAATTGTTTTGATATTTCAGAAAAGAGCTCCCCCTCAACATGTGCATCGTATATTTGAAATCGTTTTGGCACATGGAGGCAAGAGGAAGAATTCAATTCATTGATTAACATTTTCTAAAAATATCGACATCACCTTCCCGATCAAGATTAGTATTTTTCATACTTAGTTAAAGATATTTTTGGGAAAGGATGTGGTTTTCAGAAAATTGCTCCCCCTCAATATGTGCATCGAGATTCGAAAGTGTTTTGCACATATTAGGGAAAACCTGCACTTAGAGACAAATCAATCACGTTTCAATCCTTTTTGGTTTGATATAGATGCTCCCCCTTAACATGTGCATGAAAAATTTGAAATCGTTTGGCACATGTAGGGAGGAGAGCTTCTTAATCACTTATAAGACCATTTATCGAATTATCAGTTTAAATCCAATTTAAATCACAAATTCTCCCCCGATCAATCACAATTTTCAAGTCATTTAAGATTTGTGATCTCTATAGATTTAAATTGATTTTGAAAGCTTTTGAGGAGAATTGTGACTTGCTTATGAAAACATTTAACCGATAAGGATAAAATCTGAGACTTTAAACTCCAACAATTAAACATGCTTGAGTATCTTTTGAAAACATAACATAAGCCTTGGTCTGAACCAATTGTATGACAAATAACCTTTTGATTTAATTGAAATCATTCTCCCCCTCAATCAATGACATAGGTTGTTGATTGAGAGATAGAGATTTTGACAAATGTCAAGTCCAGATGATTTTCAAAAATAGAGTCCGAGTTATTTTTCAAAGCTATTAGTTTTCATTAGATAACAAATATTTTTTCAAAAGAATTTATAGAAGGAAAAATATTTGTGAAGGAAACATTTGTCTTTTTGGTGACAAACATTTGTTTTTAGAATCAGAGCATGAGATTTGAAAAATAAGATAAAGCATGGTTTTGTTCTTTCTTTTAAAAAACGGGGTATAGTCTGAAATGACTATAAACCTTTTGTTTTTCTTTCTCTCAATTTTTTTTTTAAATAAATTATGAACATTCGAACTTCATCTAAAGACCCGTGTCACTCTTTGAATGATAACACAAAGACCGTAGATGCAATCGAATAAAAGAGAAGATGGGAAAAATATTTTTAGCTTTTTCAAAGATTTTCTGATTTTTATGGATTTTTTGAAATTTTATATTTTTCTATTTTCTTTTGTGGGCTTTATAATTTTGTATTTTGCTTTTTGAATAAATATTTACAAGAGATGGATGAAGAAAAACTTTTACTCCTCGTCTTCCTCTTGAAGACGTTTGAGTGTTTCCGGTTGTAGACTCTTTAGTCCAAGTCGTGGAAGGATAAACTCAAAACTTTCTCTAGGAAGAGCTTTGGTGAAGATGTCTGCTAACTGGTATTCAGTCCTCACAAAATAAAGTTCCACCACACCGTTCTCCACTTGCTCCCTGATGAAATGATGTCGAATGTCGATATGCTTTGCTCTTGATTGTTGAACGTTGGTGCATGAGGGAGCAATGACACTTTTGTTATCACAATACAGAGGGATTTTGTTTAATTCAAAGCCATAGTCAGATAATTGGGATCTCATCCATAGGATTTGAGCACAACAAGATGACATGGCTATGTATTCTGCCTCTGGAGAGGATATAGAAGTACTAATTTTTTCTTTGAAGACCAGCTCACAAGCTTATCACCCAGAAACTGAGCACCTCCTGACGTGCTTCGACGTGTATCTTGACATCCTGCATGGTCAGCGTCTGCATAGGCTGTTAGTGACACACCGGTGTCCTTCGGGTACCAAAGTCCCATGTTGATGGTTCCTTGGAGATACCGAAAGACCCGTTTAACCGCTTCAAGGTGCTTTTTGGTAGGCTTAGCCTGGTATCTAGCACACATGCATACAATGAACAGAATGTCTGGTCTACTGGCAGTAAGGTACATCAGGGACCCAATCAAACTACGATATTTAGTGCGGTCAACCACGATCCTGAGAGGTCCTCATCCAGTTTAGTACACTCCACCATGGGAGTGTCAACAGGGTCACAAGAATTAAATCCAAATTTCTGTAAAATCTCATTAGCATATTTAGATTGATTGATAAAATGCCTCCGGGACTTTGTGAAATTTGTAATCCCAAGAAAAATGACATTTCTCCCATCATTGACATTTGAAATTTGGAGCCCATCTCTTTGGAAAAACGGTCACATTCATTGGGGTCGGGTCGAGGAAAAATAATATCATCAACATAGATTTGAACGTGAATTAAGTGTTTGCCGACTTTCGGTGAACAATGTCGGATCAACTGCTCCTTTCTTTGAATCCGATAGATAGAAGAAACTTTGATAGCGTATCGTACCATGCCCTTGGAGCTTGCTTCAAACCGTAAAGAGCCTTCTTCAAGCGATAGACATGAATAGGATGCTCTGGATTCACAAAACCTTCGGGTTGGCTGCGATATCGACTTCTTTAAGATCTCCGTTAAGAAAAGCCGTCTTTACATCCATCTGATAGACTACCATGTTCTTACTTGCAGCGTTAGCCAGGAAGATTCTGATTTCCTCGATTCGTGCAACTGGAGCAAATGATTCTTCAAAGTCAACACCCTCCTCTTGATGGTATCCTTTTGCAACCAATCGAGCCTTGTTCTTTAACACATCACCATGCTCATCAAGTTTTACTTTAAAATCCACTTTAGAGCAATGATCTAGTCGATCAAACTCATGAATTTCTTCTTGCATGGCATTGAACCAGCTGTCTTCATTCATGGCAGTTTTAACGTCTTTTGGTTCAATCTTAGATAGTACTGAGTTAAAGAAGCACCATAAGGCATCAGTTGCAAGTTGTTTACGAGTGGATACTGGACGAGAAGGGTTTCCAATGATGTTGTCCATTGGATGATCATGTGTCCATTTTCTAAGGTGTTCGTGTGGTTGTTGTTGAGGAACTGAAGTAGCAGAGTTTGGATCTCCTGATGAAGATGGTTCTGAAGTTGGTTCAGGAGCAAAAATGTTCTCAAATGGAGCATCTTCGAGAGTAGCAAAGGGGTTATCTCCATCATAGGTGCCAGACACATTTCCATGATGTACACTCGATGATTGAGGATTTGATGATGAGGATGAGTGATCTGCAGTAGGCGCTTCTTGACTCAATGACATAGATACTGATGGTTTATCTACGTTAACTGGGTTAGGGACAGCCTTTGTTGATGTATTTGACTGATCATTAGCAGTAGACTCGTAGTGTTCATCAAACATTGGATCAAATAATTTCTTCAAATCATCTTCCGAAGGGGGTACATATGAAATTGATGGTGAGGGATTTTGTACAAGAGAAAAACTAATGGGACTACTTAATGAAGGTTGTGATGCGGGTCCAGAACTTGATTTTCTTGGAGCCATTTGCCCGCATGACTCATCGAACGTGACGTAAATAGTTTCCATGATATCTTGAGTTCTTTTGTTGTAGATTCGGTAACCCTTCTTGTTTGGTGCATAACCCACAAAAACTCCAATGTCCGCCTTAGCTCTTAATTTACCTAAATCTTGACCGTCATTCGTTGGATAGCACAAAGCACCAAATACACGAAGGTAGGAGAGATCAGGTTTTCGTTTATGGACAAGTTCGTATGGAGTTTTTCCATGAGTGGTGTGTATGAGGGAACGATTTTGGGTGTAGCAAGCATTGGCAATGACTTCAGCCCAAAGAAACATTGGAACCTTTGAATAAATTAGCATAGTTCTTGCAGCTTCAACAAGGGTCCGATTTCGTCTTTCAACTACACCATTCTGTTGAGGCGTGCGTGGAACACTTCTTTGATGACTGATTCCAATGCTTTCATAAAATTGACTTAGGTCTTTGTTAACAAACTCAGTGCCATTGTCTGTTCGAATAATTCTAACAGTCTTGTTAAGTCGAACCTGCAGCTGCTTGATAAGTTTGATAATGACATCTGTAGTTTCATCCTTTTTCCTCAAAAACTTAATCCAAGTAAATCGAGAGTAGTCATCAACAACGAATAAAACATATTTCTTCCCATTTATCGTTTGCACTCTCATTGGTCCGCACAAATCCATATGAAGAGTATGAAGAACTTCATAATTGAGTTTGCAGGTTTGGGTTTGTGGGCATATTTCCTGCTTTTTCCCAATTGGCATGCTGAACAAAGATGATCTTTTTCATACTTTAATCTGGGTAAGCCTCTTACAAGGTCCTTTCTGGAAAGATCATTAATGGTGCCGAAGTTCAAGTGATTGAGACGACGATGCCATAACCATGACTTTGTTTTCGAAGCCTTTGATAATAAGCAGATTGGAGAAGACTTCATCATGTCTTCGATAGAGATGGTGTATAGGTTTGAACCACGTGTTCCTCTTAATAGTTCCACACCATCAAGTTCTCTAACGAAACAAGTATGTTTTCTAAAAGCCACCTCTAGATCGGAATCCCAAAATTGACCAACAGAGAACAGGTTATGACCAAGACCTTCAACATAATATACCCTGGAGATTACACTGTCACCAACAACATAATCAACATAACCCATAATTGCACCAAAATGGTCGTTCCCGAATCTAACAGTCCCGATGAATTTACTCACGAAGTTCATGAGCCGCGAGCGATATCCAGTCATATGCTTGGAACAACCTGAGTCCAAGTACCACAGAATGATTTGAACGACCTGCAGTTGAACACAGACAAAAATGGATAACTGGATAATTGGGATCCCCATGCAAGAATGGGTTCCATTTGGTTAGTAACAGTGATTGGAACACCCACATCAGAAGCAAAATCAATGGAATCATTAGGGATAGATGCAATACTAGTGTGCGCATTAGACCTATTCAAAGTATGTTCACTTCTTAAAGTCATAGTTCTACCGGTAGGCATCCATTTCCTAATGGGCATTGACTTAGATAATTTAGGGCACATCTCATTAAGATTAAATTTGCGGCCAGTAGGTATCCATTGATAACCTACATTACTAAATTTTCTCCCCGTGGGTTTCCAATGTTTTCTAACCTTCTGCCACCATTGCTTTCTAGCCTTCTTAACATGATTTTACGCATTAACGATTTTAACTGGGTATTTAACGGAATTAATCAAATCATTCACGCCACATACATGATTAGTAACAGAAACCAAGCAATCATCATTACATGTTTTGCCAAAAGTAGCAGAATTCGCATTAATTACAACATGCTTAGAGCTAACACTAGAATCAACACGATTCGTTTTATTCAACATAGTTTCATTCTTCATAAGGTGATCTTCTACTCTCTTCCACTGAACATTCCTAGCTTTCAAGGTCATATCATTCTTTGTGTTGCCTTGAGGCTTTGACCTGCTCGCTTTGGTGTCACTTTTTACTCCTGTAGAAGGAATGGGAACATTAGTTGGTATTGCTACTTTTTGCTTTTCAGGTTTAGAAGTGCTGGGATCTGAGCTACTTGAAGGCACATTAAAGTTCACTTTCTTAATACTGGGCATCGGATGGGTTACATACTTAGCACTAGGCATATAACAAGGCATCACAGCTTTATCTTTCTCACATAAGGATTTAGGACATGTTGCTCTTAAACATTCTAACAGCTCTTGAGATCGTTTGGCCTGAATGCAAGCAAACCTAATTTCACTATCAAGTGGCTTATTTATGTAATCCTCTTCTACAATCTCACGGAGACATTCTAGACTATCCTTAAGGTGAAAGAAATAGTTATGAAACACAAGTTCGTTATTTCTAAGATGAGGAGAAATGTATTTAACAGTCACAGTATATTTAGAATCTGCAGATGACTTTGATGCAACATTCTCATTAAAGACAAGTGGCATTTTCCCTTTTACCTGACTCTTCAGATTCTCAATTTTCTTTTGTAACGAAGTTATTTTTCATTGTTTTTGTCACGAGTGACTTTCATTGAATCGTATAACTCTTTGAAGTGTCGTTTGACCTTTTCATTTTCTTCAAGAAAACTCTCATTTTCTTGTTGTAATACGTTAATGATATTTTGAAGATGAAAGTTTTGAGAAAATTGAGAATCTAAAGGAGGAGGCATTTGGGAGCTAGTCACATGGTTCTTTTCACCCTTTAATTGTGAAATTTGGGCTTTCAACTTTCTGATCGTGTTATAGTGAGCTTGAACCTGTTCGTCACGTTTGTTTATTTCAAAAACTGCATCAAACTCTGGAACATTTGAGGATGTCTTGACGTTTGAGGTTTTGATATTTTCTTTGAGATGTTGATATTTTAGTTGCAAATCAAAATGTTCAACTTCTAGCTTAGAAAAATGTTTTACCAAATTATCGTGATCATCCTGGTCAATTTTCTCATTTAGTTTTGAGTTTTTGTTTTCAAGCTCAATGACACGATCATGGGAAACTTTCAAAGCAACAGATAATTCATGAAATTGAGAAGCAGTAATAGAATGCTTAGTAACAGTATAAAACACATCTTGAGCCACGCAACTTAATACTAAGTTCTCATTTAAGATATGCAGATTCTTCCTTTCAATTTCATTATATTTGAGTTCCCGTTCATAATCATTGACCTCAACTATCATTGCATCAAATTCCTTTTCCATTTCTTTAATATCTGAGTCTATCCCTTTTTGAAGACTCTCAAATTGACCCTTTAATTGTTTAAAGAAAGGTATGACCTCAGTTAAATAGCATTCTTTAGTTTGCTCAAAACCCCTTTCCCCTTCAATTATCCCTGTAGGTGTGATTCTCTTCTTACATGTCTTCTCAAAATCAACGAATAGTTGATAAACAACATACAGGCTGATTAAGGTCTTGCTATTAGTGGAAATAGTTCTAGGAACTAAATGCATTAGTGTATTCGGAGGATACACAGTAGCTGCAGGCACTTTCCTAAGGGGAGTGTTTGTTTCAACAAGTACATTTGCTTTTTGCTTATCCATGTCTTTTTTCCAAAAAATTTGTTCTGGGTTAATTGAGTTTGAGGCTTAAACATGTTCAGGGAGATCCAATTTTCTTTAGTGTAATCATGGGGTTTGATCGTTATGTTTTTCTTTTTACACTCAGGATCTTTTAGCTTCTTATCCATTTTCTCCCTAGAGGCATCACCTAATTTTCTATCCTCTTCCGTGCTTCCAATACATGATGGTGTTTGTCTAGGCTTGAGGATCTCATTACCATCGTATACAATCTTATGGAAAGCTTTAGCCTTTTTACAATACTCGGGATTTGGTTCCTCTACAAGGGGTATACTATGTTTATCGCTTAAGATATTGTGCTTAGTGATCATGTGAGCAGTCTGAATGGTATTCCCTTGTACGTACAACTTATTTTCAAGCTTGTTTTTCAAAGTTTTTAGATTGGAAAAGTCATTCAAAAGTTTTGATTCCTTAGCATTAAATTCTTGTTTAAGCACTTTAATATTATCTTGGAGTTCTTGCTTTTGCTTAACAGTTTTAAAAAGCTTTTCTTGTAAGGGGTTTAACTCTTGTTTTAACACTTCTTCTCTAAAATTACTTTTTCTAATAATTGTACGCATTTGGTAATCCATTTCCTGCTCACGGGTAGTTAACTCAAACTTAGCACGTTGTTCATAAATAACAACTTTTTCTTTATAGGCATTCAGTTAAGAGATAAGAGAATCATCAGGGGCACATGCAGTGTATTCATCAAAAACATAATCATCATTGACTGCAGAAGATACATCACTTGGTACAATCTCACTTTCACTTTGTATCACATATTGATCATATGGGACAATATTACTATTACCCACATAATCAATATCTGATTCATTAGTTTCATGAGATTGTACTTCGTTATGTATCTTTTGCTCATCAATTTCATCGTAAAGTTTTAATACCTCTGAAATGAGTGAATCTTTGGATGGACCAGCCTGTTGTGGTGATGAGACCTTTGGAGAGACCATTGGTGAAATGCTAGCCATGAATATTGTCTGGGCAGTAGGTTCATCATCGACATCAGAGTCAAATGCATCACAGTCAACAACTTGAAAGGCATTTTGATGATTGTACCTATTTCCTGAATTGGCTGCTCATCCACATCAGCATCATATGTTTTGGTATTTCCCTCAGCAAGAAACAACAACTCTTCTTCATCCAAAACCGCTCCACTGTCCTGAGCTTGCACCAGTAGCATCTTGTCCCTGAAATACTCTGCATTTTGAGGGCGTTTTG
This sequence comes from Chrysanthemum makinoi, assembly GCA_910596185.1. Taxonomy (NCBI): domain Eukaryota; kingdom Viridiplantae; phylum Streptophyta; class Magnoliopsida; order Asterales; family Asteraceae; genus Chrysanthemum; species Chrysanthemum makinoi. The sequence continues at coordinate 71,315,082 of OU343222.1, read as the reverse complement.
GAGATGTGCAGTTCCTCGCAATATGTCCTTCACCACCACAGTTGTAGCACTTGATTGACTTTCCTGTCCTTGATTTGCATTCCTTCCACGATTCTGATTAGCCACATACCCTCCACCTACTCCACCTTTTCCTTGTTCATACTGTCTTCCTTGCACTGGTTGCACCATGATCTTACCATCTCTGACAATAGCATGATTGTGTATATTGGATGCAGTTCTGATCTCATTGTTAGTGTGTGGAGTGAGGTTCAGATTTTGCTTAACCATAAGAGCTAGTTGATTGATGAAATGTTCCATGACTGCATCAGCATCATGTTGCTTAAATCTTGGATCGGGAATGAGTTTGTGGTTACCATTTCCAGAAGATATGACTTGAGATGCTTTGGTGGTTATTCCTACATTGGTGTAAAAGGCTGATGAATCATTTGACGAACTTGCATTACCAGAATTTGAATTGAATTTTTCCAAGATCATTCGTTCAAACGTAGCATGTCTCTCATTCTGAAGCATGTACGCATACAACTGCTCATAGTTAGTGTTCCTCAAACATTTTTTTAACTTGACTGAGGTGACAAATTTGTGCCATTCGGGATTCATGTTGTTCACAAACTTTGAATTTAGCTGAATATTTGGCATAGTCATTTTGATATTCTTCATGTCATTCACAAGCTTGTGGAACCTCACGCAATATTCAGTGACACTTTCCCCTGGTTTCATCTTAAAGTGCTCAAAGTCATCATACAGTTGAGATTCTCTATCTTCTTTAGTTAATTCAGAACCAGAGAGAAACATCTTAACATTGTCCCAAACTGCCTTGGATTCAGTGTTGTGATTGATTAACTTGTAGATGTCTTTTGGAAGACCCTGAAGTATAATGTTTGAAGCCCTGATATCAGCATCGTATCTCTTTTTCTCCTTATCACTGAGCTCATCATACGTCTTTGGTCTGTCTAAACCTAAGATCACTGTACCATCCGCAGCAGTTTCAAGTGTGTCTCTTGTAGTCTCAATCTGATAAGGTCCTTCATCAATTGATTTGAGAATGTTAACCCCATTTTCCTTTTCTCAAACAATACAACCTAATTCGTTGAGCCCATGAGTCATAATCAGTTCTGTCAAGCATAGGTGGACGAGTATCTGATCCAGCTGCTTGAACGTCCTCAGCTACAGAAGAGATGATTGTAGGCACGTTGGTAGACATGATTACAGATTTCACAGGATTTTATAACTCTATGATTAAACCGGGAAATAGATTCTTTCACGGGATTTTACTAAATCAAGAGAAAACCGTATCAGAAATAATTAACCAAGTCGCTTTGCACCAAGTCGCTAGGTATACAAGTCGCTTCAATGGACAAGTCGCTAAGCTCACAAGTTGCTAGAAGAACAAGTCGCTAGTGACACAAGTCGCTAGATATACAAGTCGCTTCAATGGACAAGTCGCTAGGCTCACAAGTTGCTAGAGTGACAACTCGCTAGAAGAACAAGTCGCTAGTGACACAAGTCGCTATGTAGACAAATCGCTAGTGACAAATCGCTAGACACAGAAGTTGCTAGAATAACAAGTCGCTAGATGGACAAGTCGCTAGGGACAAATCGCTAGACAAAACAGTACGACCACTACTTTGTACTATTTGTCGCTTTGTCTCAAAAGACAAATCGCTAGAGCACAAGTCGCTTCCCACAACAAAGTCAAGTCGCTGAAGAACGTAAAGACAAGTCGCTAGCCAAAACAGTACGACCACTACTTTGTACTATTTGTCGCTTTGTCTCAAAAGACAAATCGCTAGTTCTCAAGTCGCTTCCACAACAAAGACAAGTCGCTGAAGAACGTAGAGACAAGTCGCTACTAAGAACACAAGTCCGAGACACAAGTCGCTAGTTAGAAAAATTCAAAAACAACACTTTTCAATCCAAAACTAACCCAACCACACTGATTCAAGCCTTCCAAATCAAAACCTAAGCACTTATGATGATTCTAAACACAAAAGTACAATCAAAATTCAAACTTTAACACTAGAAATGGTCCAAATGATGCAAATACCACTAAACTTTTTTCAAACCCAAAAACCATATAAAACCACTAGAAATCCAAGAACATGTAAGAGAGATGATCAAACCATGGCTCTTGATACCATTTGTAACATATTGGATTTCACAAACACATCAAACCATGATACTAAGTGGCGCACACTATAGGTTTTAGAGAGAGAAAGTTAAGAGGTTTGGGAACTTAGTGAGAGAAAGTAAAATCTTATTATGAGCTCCAATCCTCTACCTTGGGATGTAGAGGGTATTTATAGTACCTTACATAAAACGCCACCTACGGGCTGTGGATCAGGCATACAGTGGGTAAAGACCCGTCCGTCCTCCACGGTGTTACTTAACTAAATACTAACTAACATTAAATAACTACGACTACGAGCTTTCTAACGATTACATATACTTGAGGTGACCGACACTTTAACGACTGGATTTTATAAATCCTAACAATCTTCTTTCTTTACGATTTTTTTTTTGTCTTTCCCAAACATCATCTCATCCAATTCAATTATCAAATCTGTTTTCCAGTATTCAAAAGCTGGATATTGTGGATTTTTCAGGCAAGAATTGGCGAATATCAACTGCATTTTTAAGTTAAAGTTTAGTTAAAAAAAATTGGTTTAGCATTTATAAATTTCATCAATTAATACATATATGTTCATCAGTTAATACATATATGTTCATCAGTTATCAAGTGATAGAAATTACCTCCAGTAACAAGAGTGGGCCAAAGAAGTGCGTCTTCCCGCCCTTCCAAATTAAACTTTGTGACTTCAGATAATCCAACATGTATTCACACCAATCCATTTCTTTCACATTTTCTAGAGAACTTAGAGATGGTATAATGCTTAGATTAAGAGTCCCTGTTGAAACCACATGCGCCATAATAGTTGCAAACATGACTAAAAAAATCAACTGAAATAGCCTTCCAGCGTCATTTTTCTTTATTTGAATCTTCATTCTTTTGAGCAAATGTTTATTAGCATATAATCATGACAGTCCCTTGAATTGATTTTTAAATTCTTGGTAAACAATATTTGCTCTTTCCTTCAACACATCACGTATTTCAACTTAAAAAACGCCCATTGGTAATCCAGTTGTCTGCTAAACAACTTCAGGGGTAACCTCAATAGATTTACCAAATACCTTCAAGGTTCCTGTTTCTGCATCGAACCTTTCTAGCAACCAATATCCAAAACGGCTTGGCATTGCATTAATTCCAAACTCTAACATTGATCCAAACCCTAAAGCTGTAACTGCTTCTTTTTGGTCATCAGTTAAATCCTTAATAACTTCAAATAATGGACCTGGGAATGACTTTATTAAAACCCTTGGAAATTTTGACCCTGGTTGGCGAAGTTTTTGATGCAGTTCAGAATCTATGTCATCGAAAAGAACTGGTTTTGATGAACTAGAAGTTTTTGATGAATCTTTTGTTTTTTAACTTGTTTCAGTAACCGGATTGTCACGTTTGCGTTTAAGAACCTTAAAAACTTCATTTTTTTTCCTGTAAATGCATCCTTTACGAAATCATCATCACTTGGTGAATATGCTTTTACACGAACAGATTTCTTTGCCTTTTTTGAAACTGTACATACCAAACAAAACATAATTCATTTATCAGATGAACCAAATAAAACCGTGAACAACTAACTGATGAACATAACAGTTGATGAACCAAATAAAACCAAACAGCCTAATAATCTTCGTAAACTATCACTATCAATAACTGATGAACAAAAAAAAATAACTGACGAACAAGCCTATTATCATCTAACTGATAAACATAACATAGACTTTGTAAGACTATTATCATCTAACAAAAACAAGCCTACCACTATCAATCTGATGAACAAAAAAAATAACTGACGAACAAGCCTATTATCATCTAACTGATAAACATAACATAGACTTTGTAAGACTATTATCATCTAACAAAAACAAACAGCCTAATAATCTTCGCAAACTACCACTATCAATAACTGATGAACAAAAAAAAAACTGATGAACAAGGCTATTATCATCTTACTGATGAACATAACATAGACTTTGTAAGACTATTATCATCTAACAAAAACAAACAGCCTAATAATCTTCGCAAACTACCACTATCTATAACTAATGAACAAAATAAAAAAAACTGATGAACAAGGCTATTATCATCTAACTAATGAACATAACATAGACTTTGTAAGACTATTATCATCTAACAAAAACAAACAGCCTAATAATCTTCGCAAACTACCACTATCAATAACTGATGAACATAACATATACCTTGTAACAATCTATTGTCCCACTTTTTAATGAATGCGGGACCTTCATTTGTCCTGGGGAGTTGCAGACGGTCGTGTCTGTTTTTCGATCTTTTTTTCTTGAAGAGTTCTTCTATTTTTCTGTCATCTAAAAATTTAAATAAAATAAGATTAAAATAATTCCGATTTTTCCAGAACAGTCAGATACTCTATTTCTCCATCATTTTTTTATTTTTTTTTCTTATTTGCCTAAAAATTTAAATAAAATAAAATTAAAATCAGATTATTCAAAAATAACTAAATATAAGTGACGAGTAATTTTAATTCTAAAAAACTCATATTTTTTTCTTTAATTCTAATAAACTAACACATAACTGATGAATGCAAAAACTAAAATTAAAAAAAATTAAAACATAAATTAAAAAATAAATCATGAACTTACTTTTAGTTTTCGTCTTTCCTAGTGCGAATCCTTCACTTTAAACCGTAAAATTGAGTGATAATCGTGTTTTTTTTATCGGAAGAAACCCTAATTAGATCCCCAATTGTAGAGAGAGGATTTAGAGGTTTTCCGAGTTTTTTGTGAGAGAGAAATGAGAAAATTCTAAGAGTTGGGAGGGAACTGAATAGTTGGGAGGGAGAGTTGTTTTTACCAAATGCCCTTCTATTAGTAAACATCGCTTTTTTTTATTTTTTATTTTTTTTTTAATTTAAATCCCAACCGTGGGATTGAATCGGACGGATGAAGTTTGTTTTTAGACTTTTTAATTTATATATCGTTTGCAAGGGATCGCATCTCTAATGTCAAAAGTTATTTTTTATGGGTTAGAATTTTTCATAAACTGTATCTTGTATAAGACGATGATATACGATAACCTAGTTTCTTAGTATGGAATTTTGATGCAATGGACCGAAAAATGTATTCGAGATGGATGCATACTAGGCCTACTACGTGCAATATATTTCTAACATAGCCGGCTAAGAACTTTGAACGATAAGTGTAGTGACGAAGGCTTTCGAGAAACATAACTGACCTATCTTTATCATAATTGCTCGTGGGAAGAAATATAGAAAGAGGGCTACTAATCTACTATATTATATTGAATATTATCAAAAGAAAGTCAAGTTCCAATTAGTTTGGTAGGAATAAACTAAATAGTTAGCGTCATGTCGTCATAAATCACAATATCATTATTTAACTACCATTCTGCTAAATATTGTTAAATACTGTATCTTCATGGCTGCTTCCAAAAAAAGTAAGGGCGCGTTTGGTAAATAGACATCTCTTTTGGGTTTGATAACTAAAAAACATGTTTGTTGATAAAATATGGATTTAAAATTGAGAGTCAATCCACATCTTAACTCCTCGTACTTATAAGGAATGGATAAAAAACTCTTAGGGTACGTTTGGTTGATGCCTATGGGAATGATGGAATGAGTTTCATTCCAAATATTAGTGTTTATTTGAAAAATTGTGAAATCAAATATGACTATGATAGGTGGATTTATTCAATACTACATACCACTCAAATAGGTAAGGAATGAAAACTATCATACCTGAGGGGCCCATTTTATACCCAAAGTCATACCGATTGTGATTCATGAAAGCATACCAAACGCACCCTTAGTCTTTTAACACACACACGTTTGTTAATTCTATTCATTTAGAAATCAGAAAGCACAAAATAAAAACTTAAATGTAAACTTAACACATACACGTTTGAATATTTAGTGTGTCAATTGGTTTATCAATTACATAAAAACATATTTGATACTTTGATTTGTTAACTTAAATAATATATTAAATACATATTTGATACTTTGGTTTGTCAACTATATAAAAACATATTTGATATTTTAGTTGTCAATTATATATAGTAGACGAGTACCCATGAATACCAACGCAATTTTCTAGCGGCAAACAGCTATAGTTACACAAAACACTTAATCAAAATATCACTATAACTATTTGCCGCTATAAATCTCGTTGCTATGTACGAGTACCCGTTTAGTATTTCTAAAGAAGGGGTGTTAGGCGGGTTTTGAGTTTAGAGTGACCCCACTAGAATTTCTTCTCTCTAATGTTAGGCCTCATTAAATAGAAAATGTGTATTAAATTATAGAAGATGATTATTTATTAGCTAAAACTATATATTTTATTTCTTCTAAATTTGTTTCTTTTTCTTAAATAAAATCTAAATTCAAATCTTAATTTTAAACCCACTTAGGCCGGTCCCAACGCTAGGGTGTGTCTTTAGTCAAGCTTTAATCATCCGGGCTGAGCTCTTGACAAAGCTTGAGCTTGATTTGAAAAGCAATATATATACAAAATATTATATTTGTTGATAGACAAAGTCATCAAAAAATATATATTTATAAAGTAATACAAACTAAAATCAAATTTGAAAACCAAATTAAATTAATTTACAATTACGTACTACAACATTAGAATAAGCCAAAGTACATCGATATACAACTTGGTCTTTCATGAATCATAACTAGAAATTTGTACTTCAGATATAAAGCATCACCATCAATAATTACAACTTATTTACTATATAAAAGTCATTCATTCTTTATGAAGTAAATCCTTATAACTAAAATAATATTCAGTCCCATTGAAGCGATAAAAACTTCGAGTTCACTTGATAAAATTTCACATTTCAACATATTTATGTATTTATTATAAGGAACTTATAACATTTATGTATTTATTATAATACTTCCTTACACATACAAACCAAATAATAAATAATACTAAAACATTAGAAAAGGACCTACTTGACACGGTAACCGAAAGATGAAACATTCACCTTTCGTTTCTTGTTTTCGCTCTTCACCCCGTGACGCCAATGACGTTTGTTGCCATTTGCTCACTCTCATGCGTTTTGGGGTAGCCTTACAAGGCCCTAAACCACTTACACCTAAATAATTTTAAATTTTACTACTAGTGAACAATTATTTTAGTTGAAAGTGAAAAGAAGAGAGTAGTGAAAAGGACACAATTTGTTTTTTTTTAAAAGATAACTATTCATCCATTTGTCACTTTTAAAAGCATATATATCCATAACTTGTATATTTCATCTCAAAATACATGCTTGTTTATCATGTTTTGGAAAATATGATGCTGCAACTTATATACTTTAACAAAGACAAGAGAGTTTAGCACTATATGATATATCAGTTTGTAAACTTATGAATATTGATAATTTTAAAAGAATTATATGGTTTCACATGAGGTACGCTCATAAGGAAGAAAAGTGGAAAATGATAAACTATCAAGTGTTACATGTGGTCCTATCGCATTGAGGTGGAATGCTTATCAACCTCAACTCCATATTTTCCTCTTTATCCTTCCTTGCATTTTCTACTAGTTTTCTCCCACCACTCATCTTATATTTTATACACATAAAAATGAAAGTAATTTTCTACGTGTCACCTCTTCATATCTTGTTTTGGCGAAATTGAATATTGTTGTTGTTGTACACATTAAAATGATAACAGTGAATAAGTGAAACTATTGACTAAAACACCGGTTTTTATATTTATTCTTAAATTTATATGACAACATCAGGGGCCGTCTTTAAAAGTGTGTAAGGTGAGCGACCGCTCAAGGCCCAAAACTTTTAAAGGCCCCAAAATTTATCAAGCTAATAATTGTATGCGGGTTTACAAATATTTTTCGCGAAGAAAAAAATATTTAAATGTGAAAATATTTTAAAAGAGTAATATATCAGAACGTTTAGGGTAACTAATTGTATTATATCGTATAAACGGTAATACTTTATATATAACATTCATTCTCGAAAGATCTCATTATGTGATTTCATTCAATATCTTCAAAATTTTTATAATTTCATGAAACGGCCCTGGACAACATCATATTGATAACAACAAAAATGAACTCATATTTATGCAGTAAACTATTGCCACTTTAATTTAAACATAAATCTACTCACACTTTTTAACTCTACCAATCACTTTTTTGTTATAATATCCATAATATTGATTTATAGTCAAAGTCAGAGAAAAAAATAAAAAATAATGCAATAATAGACATGAGAAAGAGAGTTTTTTCTTTCTTTCTTTTCTTTCTTTGAAACAAAGTAGTATATAAAGAGGTGGAGAGAGTTTACGTACCAAAAGTTTGATGAGAAAATAGAGCAAGAAGTGTGGTTGCACATCTTCCTTTGATCATAGTAGTACTATTGTGAATAAATGAGGGTTAGGTCAAGAATACTCAGAGCATATAAACAACCGTTTCTGCGTACCATCAAAGTTGTAAGTAAATTTTTGTTTTGTTTTAATAATCATTTTTTTTTAAATTTGTTTCACATAGTTTTCCAAATTAGAGGCTTCTCTAAGGTGGCTTTCATGAAAGAGTAGTTAGTCATTTTTTGTTAATTAATGTTTTTAGCTTCGAATTCTAGTAAGAATATGGTTTTAGTTTGATGATGGTGTGTTGTGATATAGAGTGCTGCTGGTTGTTAACCACAAGGTCATTTATCTTTGTGGCCACTATGGTGGTGATAGATGACATGGTTCTATACTTATCATCCCTTTTTTTAAAGATAAATATATATATTAATAAGAGATCAAGAAGATGTCATTAAAAAAAGTAAATTGTAGAAGCTGTCTTTAAAGTTTGGTCAAAATTTGTGTGCATTTTTTAGACCTGCGAAAGTGAATATGCATAATTGCATAGTTCTTGTAGAAGATTTTGGTATCCATCATTTCTGGCAAGGACCACATTTGCATTTTGAAAGTTCATATGTTTTCATGGTAAAAATGTTCGCTAAACAAGAACATTTTTACAAAGGGTTTTGCTAACCTATGTCCAGTGGACACGTGTTAATCTGTTTATAAAAGAAATGTTTTAATCATTTAAGTGAAAATCATATTCAAATATAGTAAATTACAAGTTCATTTAATATGCATTTACTTCATTTTTTTGTTAATTAAAAAAGTTTGTATATATTAACTACATCTTAACCTCTGCCCGGTGGGCACTTGTTAGCAAAATCCTTTTACAAATGATCGAGCAAAAAAGTATCAGTATTAGCAACTAATACCGATGCTTTTATAAACGATTTTCTAGCAACTAGTACCGATACTTAAATTACCTTATTTAAAAGTTAGTTGCAATAAACGATTTTCTAATTCATGCCACCATGGCACTTTTAATCGAAAAGACGTATTAGTGTTAAAACTTTATTTCGTACCTAAAAAAGAAAAAAAAAACACAATTAATGAACAATAAAAATGATACAAACACAAGTAGTCATTGCAATAAAATTAACTTTTGTATGTCTTTAATTTAAAGAAAAATTTATTACCCAAGACTTTTGGTTTAGTGGTATGTGAGTTGCACATCAAATTAGAAGTTATGAGTTGAAGCCTCGGTAGAAGCATTTGTGAGATAGTTGGTTTAAACTGTAAAAAAATGCTGTTAAAAAAAAATTACTCTTTCCGTCTCAAAATTATCGTCCCCTATTGACTTTTTCGGTCTTACTTTTACAACTTTGACTTTAAATATTTTTGTTTGTGTTATACAATAGTTGATCAAAAACATACCAATGATGGTACATTTAAAACTCAATCCATTCATATATTTTGCATCTAGTATTATATAATACAAAACAAAAATATTTAAAGTTAAAGTTGTAAAAGAAAGACCGAAAAAGTTAATAGAGGACAATAATTTTAGACGGAGGTAGTATAAAAAATGCAGTAATAAAAAAACATAGCAATTATAATGTCCAAAAACGGAAATCATGTGACCCACACAACAGGAAAAAAAACATAAAAAAACAGAAATAAATCTGGTAATAATCGCTTAAAATATACAAGTGTCAAATAATTAGTTGGCCTGACATCTTTTCCTAACTTCACTTACATCGATATCTCCGTCTTTCTTGGAATCAAAACAATAACCCCCCATCACCACCAGGTCCACCACTACCTGGTACACTTCCTATAAATATATATATATATATATATATATATATATATATATATATATATATCTAACTGTCTGTAATTTGTTTTAAGATTACTAAACAAATATTAATCATATTTCCAGGAACAAAATAAACCCATTAATTTTCTTTCATATATATGGCGCAGTCAATTCTTGGATCATCTCTTTACAACAAATCAGAAGCTCTTGCGAAATCGCCTGGTTCGATATCGTCTGTAAGTGTTTGTGTGCTTTTGTGGGATGTGAATTAACTGTTTGATGAAATGTTTGATTGTTCTTGTTTTTTTTGGCAGGTTTTTGGGTCTAAGTTAAGGGGTTTGGAATTTGAGCAGACCCAGTTCGGTTTTTTGAATTCTAATAAGTAAGTTTTGCGTAAAGTTTTCGTTCGGCGTTTTTTGGATTTTTTATTTAATGATGTTTTAAGATTGTGTTGTTGATTAGTAATATTTGATTCGTGTTTCTATAATTGGGATTTCTGAATTCTTGCGAATAAGTATAGTGCGTAGTGTAACTAAATAAACTATTGTGATTTTCGTATGAACTAGTGAGGAGCCCGGATGACAGTTTTGAATCAGATCTCTGTTTCTGTGACATACTTTTGACTTAGGGGGTGTTTGGGAGTGCTTATTTGACTGATTAACTGCTTATCTTAAGAAGATAAACAGTTTTGAGAGTTTGGTTCAGTTGCTTATTTTGGGGCAATATAAGCAGTTTCCAGTAAGCAGGTTATTTCAAAGTGCTTATTTGAGATGAAAGTAATATTTGTTCTTTTATCATCGTATCTGACCTAACAGCCAATAAGAAACGGATCTGATTAAGATTTCAAAAATATATATATTTTCCTCTATTGCATTTTTTCTTGCAAAATAAGCAAATCCATACACTATTTATGAAGTGCTAATTTAAATCAGCTTAGAAGTGTGTATTTATAAGCAGAAGCATAAAAAAAAAATAGGCAATCCCAAACACCCTCTTAGTATAATGCTCATCAATACAGTGATGATGTTAATATAAAGTTTATCAGTTTTTCTATTAGGACATGACCCTAAATCCCTAATAATGGCTCTTTCCAAGATCTGTAAACTAGCCGATTTAATCGACTGATGCTTGATGTGATCTTCATATGAAGGCTTAAGGAAGTTGACTCTTTTTTTGCTCATGTTAGTTGGCGTAAATAATTAATCCATTTTCTTGGATCTTCATCTCAGAAAGTCAGAGCATGATCTGGTCTTTAAATCTGGGGTTGGTTTTCATTTCTCCCCATTAGGCTAAAGATGAAAATGTTCTTTATTTTAGATAGGTGTATACTTTATTGTAACCGTATACTCATCATGATGATCATAACTTTGTGTAGACTCTAGATCTGCTTCTTAACGAAGAGCTTAAATAGATAAAATTTCCGTAAGCCCTTGGCTCATATGTTCCACGTTTCTCATGTCGTTTGATGCTTTATTTTTAGGAAAGACATATTTTTAAGATTACAGACACCAATGCAACCTTCGGGAATGAGCCCAAGAGATAAGCATGTCTTTATTTTTGTTTATGTTATCTGCAAGGGCTAACTCATGCTTCAGCTTACTAAGATAATTTTTATGTCTTTCTAAAATTATTCCCCTCACACATATACAGGAGCAATATGGCTTTGAGACCGAAAGCTGTAACGGAGGGGGTAGGTCTTGTTCAAGAAGCTAAAGAGAGTACCCCGATGCTTATAAAGAAGTCCACTGATTCGTTCATTGAGATGAAGAATAGATTCCTTAGTTTTAAAAAAGAAAAGTACTTGTAAGTGCCCAAAATTTTCACCTTTTTTTGTGTGTGTGTGGAGTCTACTGTTTCCACTAATTTTGAGAAATCATTTTTTTTAACAGGGAAAACTTGGATTGCTATCGAGAACTTGCTGAAGCACAATCCCCTAAGGTATTTATTTATATTGATTAATTCTATCATAACTGTCTACAATATTTTGTTATTTGTCAACACATTACCTGGCTATATTGCCGACTGACCATTGTAAGAACAGTTCATGGTGATATCTTGTGCAGATTCAAGAGTTTGCCCCTCTTATATCTTAGGATTCCAACCTGGTGAAGCTTTTGTGGTCCGTAATATTGCCAATCTTGTCCCACCATTTGAGGTATAATGCTCGTTGACAACATTTTATTTCCAGTCCTGTTCATTGACAAAATTTTGAGTGTGTTTATGTTGCTTCGTATCCATATGTGAAGTTGTTTTGAGCGCCGTGTCCTAATATGAACATTTTGTGTTATTTCTGATACATTCGCAGAATGGACCTTGTGAAACAAATGCTGCACTTGAATTTTCAGTGAATGCTCTTCAAGTAAGAATACTTTCTGACGTTATTGTTATCATACCAATAAGTATTCCGTTATTTGTGAATTCAAATGGAATCTGCTTTTTTCTAAAAGAAAGTATATTTTGACCGTTCATAAATTACAATATATACTCTTTTCAAAATAAGATGTAGAAGAAACTTTCAACACCAAACAACACATTCCTTATCTTTCGAACTTAAATAAAGCTTACAAATTTCAAGGGTTGCATGCCACCTTTATAACATAGCTACAAAAGAAATATGTGCCAAAATTGATTCAAGGTGTACGTGCCCTGCAATTTACTTTCAGGGATCTGTAACCTATGTGGAATCCTCTTTTGACTTAACCTTTTCAGTCCAATGACGAGTCTTCATTAAGTTGATGCTCTTGGCTTGCTTCTGTGAACTTTGGACCATAATTCCATTTAATGATAGTGATTCAGTGATCTAACTTAATATGATAATTGAAGGTTGAAAATATACTGGTGACTGGCCATAGCTGTTGTGGCGGCATCCGTGCTCTCATGAGCATGGAGGATGAAGATAATTCGAGGTTTGATTAACACAATCTTCCTCATTTTCTAGTTCTTCAGTTTTTTCATGTCATTGTTTGCTTTAATCATTTAATGGACACCTGTTTTCATACAACTCTGCTTGCTTTTCAGTAGCTTTATCAAGAACTGGGTCGTGGTAGGAAAGGCAGCAAGATCAAGCACAAAGGCCACCACTTCTAACCTCAGCTTCGACCAGCAGTGCAAACACTGTGAAAAGGTGCTTATGATTATTTTTTTGTCACCAACCTAACTCATCTTACGACTTTGGCGGTTAACCAGACTAAAATTCCAGTTTTCAGTTATTACATATAAATTCACAAGGTTTTGACCATAATTTTGACAAGCAAATAGAACTATATATATTTAAGGTTACATTAGAAAGATGATGGAGTTAAGTTTAATAAAAAAAAACTGGTATTAGCTTTTTTACCTCGAATATAGTAGGTTTGACTTTCGGGTTACCATTTTAAAAGTCAAAGTACAGACTTTTATTGCATTTACTTGTCTTTCTTTATAATACGCACATACCCTTAGGATGATAATTCATCAAAATCTAGTCATTTTCTCATAATGTTACTGTAATTCAACTTTTCAGGAATCAATAAATAATTCATTGTTGAACTTGCTTACTTACCCATGGGTCGAAGAACGAGTGGCGAAAGGTCTGCTTTCACTCCATGGTGGTTACTATAATTTCGTAGATTGTACATACGAGAAGTGGACCCTTGATTACCAAAGGAGCAGCCCAAAGCAGGAAACCGGTGGATATGCTATCAAGAACCGTGAATTTTGGTCTTGATGTTGTGCTGTTCTCATCATTCTTGATTTTTACAACTCGATAAAAAAGAACCTGATTTCGAAAGACTGTTGTTTCTGGTGTATTATTGGGTGTAATTTGTGGGTGTTCTCTGTTTGTCTAGTCATGATATGGGCATAGTGAAGTTTATGTATCTTTTGTGTGTAGCACATTCATAATTATCTTTTTTGCATCAGATGGATGTTTAACGCAAGAAACATAGTAATTTTCTTCATTTAATATCTCCAAATTTACCATCTTTCTGCACCACCAGTACTTAGGGTCCGTTTGTTTAACGGTTTTGGCATAGCTTTTGGATTTGAAACTGAAAATTTGATGTTTGGTAACAAAAGTGGGTCCCAATACTTGGATTTGATTAGGGGTGTTCATCGGTTCGGTTATCGGTTTATTCGGTTCGGTTAGTTCGGTTAATTTTTTTCTGGGTATAACCGAAAACCGAACCGAACCGAAATTAAATTTGATTCAACCGAACCGAAAACCGAACCGAATTACCCGAATTACATAATTTTAATTATTTTTTTATTTAATTATATATATTTTTAGCACAAATTTTTTTTTTCAAGCTTAAATCATGTTATAATACTAAAAAAGACTTTTAGTGATTTTTTTTTCATATATATACATAGAAAAAATATATATTTTATATGAATTCGGTTTTCAGTTCGGTTTTCGGTTTTCATTGCCAAAACCATATCCAACCCGATAACCAAATATTTAGTTCGGTTCGGTTCGGTTTTGACCAATTCGGTTCGGTCACAAATTCGGTTCGGTCACAAATTCGGTTCAGTTATTTTCGGTTCGGTCCAGTTTCGGTTTCGGTTTTAGGTTACTGTGGATATCACCCAATCCGTGAACACCCTAGATTTGATGCTAAAAATATGGCGTACACCAATTCCCTGCAAATAATCGGGTTTACTACGAATCTGCCATCAATTTTTGTACTTTTTCCAAAAGTAGTAGGGCCACATTTCTTCACAACCAATCATCTTAGTTTAGACTTTATTTTTTAACAATAAATTTAATTATTTTTCTTTTTATCTATTTTAAAAATAATAATTATATATCAATTATATATTTTATACTCCGTACTATATTCTTTTTCTTTTACATAAAACCAAATCTAAATCTAAATTCTAATCCAAATCCAAATCCTAATCCTAATCCTAAACCCACCTACAAACCAAACAGCCCCTTAATATTGTTATATCTTTCAATTTTAGGACCTTTTTCCAACTTGAATTATAATGTTTTTATAGTATGAGAAATGAAATTTTAGTCTCACTCACTTAAACTTGCAACAAATGGAACCAGATCCTACATACAACCTCTTCACCAGAGTTCAAAAAGGAGTAAATTACAAGATTTGACAATTTAAATGAATGTAGATATACATGGATACTGTGTTTGTTTGTGGAGGTGCGGAGCAGTGTATATCAGGAGCATCTACAAAGAAAGAAATTAAAGTCAAACTCCACGACTAAACAATAATGAACATAGATTATTTGGTGACGATCTGAAGGTGCTACACACAACATGTGTTTCATTGGAAACTAGGCATTCTAACATTAAGTGACTTTTCATAGGGACGGCATGATTATTGTTTGTCTAAAATTAAACAGAAGAAAAATTTGCTGATATTCCTACCTCCCACTGCCATGAAATGTTTAGGAACGCTGTTATGTGAGCTGTATAGTTGAACGTGTCAAAGTTAGTTCTAGTGAGGTTAATGATGTTTAATGGTCGTGGTTCATTTTTAGGACCCATTGCTTTACTAGGAACTTATTTTTCCATGTTTAAACTACAATGTCATATATTCAAACCTGCAACACAAAATTTCCAAATTGCATAGTTCTAATGTTTAGTCGAAAATTTACGTTACTAGTATCATATAAATTTTTATGTGAATTGTTGGTCGGATAACTTTAATTGACTTTTTGGTGAAGTATAACAAGTGGTTTTAACAGATAACCTCCATGTAAACAGCTACTACACTAACCATGATGAAAAATGTTTGATTTTTGTAAATTTAAGTGGTATAAACTTTCAAGGCCTTGATTTCTGATTATAATGCACTACACTTAATATGCAGCCTTCAACATCACATTAATTCCGATTGATTCAATAATAATATATCTGTAACTTCAAATAAAAAGATGATGTACAATACATAAATATTCAATATGCCAAAAGCCACAACTTAACAATGGAAAAGAAATTAAGACAATAAAATCAAACTTTTTGGAACTTAGCACTGTGAAATGATGATGATTCTGTGGTAGTAACAGTTTTAGAAGTGAAGTGTACGATCACAAGCCTTCATAAATGTAGTTCTCTAATGATGGGGTAGTGACGGGATAGGAAAGTCCTTGGGGAACTCAGGTATGGTTGGCAATTCGGGCTTAGGAATTTCCGGCACCTTTGGTAGTTCTGGTACAGGCAGAGCTGGCAACTCTGGCTTTGGGATTTCTGGAAACGTGGGCTTTGGAATTTCAGGAAATGTGAGCTTTGGAATCTCTGGAATTTCAGGTTTTGGAAGAACCGGAAGCTCTGGCTTTGGAATCTCTGGAATTTCAAGTTTTGGAATATCCGGGAGCTCTGGCTTTGGAATCTCGGGTGTCTCCAAAAGGTTACGTGCATCAGCAACAATCATCCCGCCATTGATTAGTGCTAAAGTGACTGAAACTAGAATCAGTAGTAAGGAAGCTACGCTGGAATGAGCCATTGATGTTGGAAAGTTTAGCTGGTTAAAGAAAAAATGAAGAGGGCTCAAATTTGTTTTGTGTTGGAATGAGACTGTCGATTTCGGTTTATATAGAAGATATGGGATGTGGGTAGAAGGGAAAAGAAGATGAGTTGGTAAGAATGATACAGAGTTGGCATTTTTAGCTCAACATCTTATCACAAAAGCTTTGCAGATGCCCTACCTTACCAAATTAATATAGCTAGTCAAGCTTACTTGCTGGGATAGTGATAAAAGAAAAGAAGCTTGCGTATGAAGTAATTAGACTAGGTTCAGGAGGGTATGGAAGTCGTGTTATGTGTGTCCATGCCTGATTAGTTGAACTAAATTAAGTTTTTAACCAAAGATGTACAAGTTTCAAGACAAGTAATCTATTTATTTATTCATAATTTTTTTTAAACATGATTTTCATCCTTTTGGCCGGCTAATCCACGGGGTTTGAACCTATCGTCAACAGGCTCAAACAAGTTAGCTTTTTAGTTACCTCGTTTAGTGATATCCTTATACATCATCCCGTTATTTTAACACGAGTACAATACGCGATGTAACGGCCGTAAAGATGTTCTTGGATTTAAGCTACACGATAGACGTTTACTTTTTGGTTATTTTGCCCTAACTTGCCCATTTTGTTAAATATTACTAATAGACATGTATTTTTTAAATATTCTATTATAGTGCGCCGAATTGGGTATTAAATACAAAATAACATGTCCATGTATCGAAGTAATATTTCGGGTACACATACCATAGTGAAGCATTTGAAAAAGTACACGTCTATTTTATAGCCTGACTTCAACTTTTCTCAAAAGAAATACGGAAAAAACTATTCATTTTTCTATAGATTTTTTCTTACAATATTCTCGAAGAGTTAAGGTTTTACCAAAATACCCAAATTTTTCACACATTTGCGAGTTTTAACGTGATTTGCCATTTTTTTGATGTCTTGTTTTCTTGCGAATTTTTAGTGACACTTTATCTACACTTTAGTGGCACTTTTTGATCGTTAGACTTAAAACAGAGGAAGATAAAAGTGACTCTTTTTTATTAGAATTACTGATAGTCTAAGTTTCGGGACAATCTGGCGAGTAGCAAAACTATAGTGACAATTTCAAAATTTTAAAATCTAGCTTTATAACTTGTGATTTTTTGTTCCCTAATAAAAAAAAACTTGTGAGATTTTATAAACGGCTAAAAAACTTCAAAAAAGTCGCATATTTGTGAGAAAATAAGTTTTGTCGGTGACATTTAAGTTTTTTTGTTCATTTTGTGATTAAAGGGTGATAATAGGGGTCGAAATGAGCCGAGCCGTTCGTGAAAAGCTCGAGATCAGATTGGTAAAAAGCTTGAACGAGCCGAGCCTAAGTTGTAGCTCGTTTATTAATCGAGCTCGAGCCCGAGCTTTACATACAAAGCTCGTTTGGGCTCGCGAGCCTAAACGAGCCCTAAACGGCATTATGATATTTTTAGTATTGAACATATATACGAGCCCATCTCGAGCTTATTAACGAGCTCAATACAGATATATTACGAGCTGAGCTCTAGCTCGAGCCAAGCTTTAACTTTTCTTTGCCAAATCGAATAAACAAGCCGAGCTCGAGCCGAGACCGAGCCTATATAACATACCACGAGCCGAGCTGGAGCTTAAAATTTAAGGCTCGAAACGAGCCGAGCTCGATCTCGAGCTTTTTAAAACTTAAACGAGCCGAGCTCGAGCTCTGGCAGGCTCGGCTCGTTTTCACCCTAGGTGATAATATGGTTAATTTTGTGATTTTTCATTTTCTAAAGTATGTTACGTATTACTAATACAATTGGAAATTTAAGTAGAAAATGAGTTTTCACTAACTTTGGAATAGATTACTATTAGTAAATATAGTTTTATGGTTAAAGTCTTTATGGTTATTTAATTCATTGTGACTGTTTTGTAACGAGCCTTTATATGTCCAAAACGAAATTAAATTGAATGATAGATTCTTTTCAGATTTGACATAAGAGGGTAATTCGTCAAATTAGAATCAGATCTAACATGTGCAGCCTAAGCTTACTTCTCTTGGCTCCCGACGGCGTTGTCTAGTCCTAAAGCTAACCAATTTACTTACTATTATATAATAAGCCTTAGCCTTCGTCCTATGAAATAGAGATGGCCCGGACCCTAGTTTCAGATGGGCTGGATGCTTGGATATTACTTTCTTTCTTCTAGTAGGGTGGTATGGTAATCCATTTCTTACTTACCACTGGGACGAAGACAGGACCAATATGACTGGGTGCACAAAATCTTTTGAACCGTAATATTGGAAACACATTTCGAAGGACCGGGTGTATTTAAGACGCATTTAAGAAAAATCAGTGTTTTTTTCAAAAATTAACACTAAGGTAAGGTTGCTTTCTATGTAGGTAGGAGATCCTAATCTTTGTACTAGCTCTATCTATCAGGGAAGGAGGAAGGCGATTTCGAAGCGAAGCATTAACTGAAGGATGCGCTTGCAATGCTTAAAGTAGGTGGTTGGAACAAAACCAGGAAACACATGAATGTAGAAAATATTCAGTTTTTTAAAAGCTTGTTAATGATTGAAATTTATAACAAGACACTTAATGTTGAGTTACAACTTTCTTTTAATCATTGTTAATAGCATTCAAGTGGTTTGAATTGTCTATTAAGTCAGTTGTACGAGTAGGGTATCCGCGCTCTGCGATGACGAGTACCCTGCGATTAAAATTTGTGGCAAACAATATTTTACTATTATATATTTACCGTCACACAAATCTTTTCTTTCTACAAACCAAACCACACAAAACAAACAACATTGTGGTTTTCTTGTGGTTTTCCTTTTACTATTGTTTCGAACCATACCACAACAAACACAACCATTTGAATCTTAACTCAAATATACAATCACTACTTTTAATATATGGTTGATAATCGAAATATAAACAACTCTTTGAAGATGAATATTTGAAGGAATTTCAAACACTGAAATTCAAGCACGGTTTCGATTCACTCTTTCTAACAAGCATGTTAAGGTTAACACTTTATCTTTCACGGTTTCATGAAAAATAGCCCGATAGCGTAAACCATGAATCCGAAACTTCAGCCATATTCGATATTGCAGTCCAATATAGATCAACTCAATATTAAGCCCAAAAACTTGTCGTAGTTCAAAATTCTATTTAGCCCATAATATTTTCACAAAATCCTGCCCGATATTTAGATTATAGCACTAAAAGCTGGCCATTTATTTAACTAGTTGGATACGCGTGCACAGCGGCGGCGATAAATATAGTTATATACTCCCTCCGTCCCATTTTTATTGTACCATATTGATTTTTTTAGTCTTTATTCTTCAACTTTGACCATAATTATTTTTGTTTGTGTTATATAATACTTGATGAAAAATATATGAATATATTGGGTTTTAAATGTATTTTCATTTGGTATAACTTTCATCAAGTATTATATAACACAAATAAATATATTAACGGTCAAAGTTGAACAAGAAAGACCGGTCAAAGTCAAAGTGGACAATAAAAATGGGACGGAGGGAGTAATAAATATAGTAAATGAATTGCTAACACAACTCTCCTCGCAATTCCCTACCCGCTTAGTGAATTCATTTCACAACACTACAAATCTATATGTGTTAGTTGTATGTGTTTTTTTAGGTTTTCCGTATCTTTCCCGTAACATCATTATTCCCGCATATAAAAAGACCTTCACAATCTCTTTCCCGTCAAACACTTTCCTAAAAGTAAATGATTTTGATGAATAAAGTTTGTATTGATTGAAATAAAGGTTAAAGTTATAAAAATTTGAATCAAAATAAAATAAACCTAAAAAAAATGTAAAAACAAAAAACTCATAAAAATATATCAAAATGGATGTTGAATTAAAGAGCACAAAATTTTAAAAAATATGGTGAAATTAGATCATAAAAAAATTAAACGAATTAAAAGATATTTAAATTTAAAAATGAAGGTGATTAATTAGTTAAGAAGTGATATGTGTCACCCTATTATTGGAGCTCTTTATTTTAGTTTGTTAGAGCACTAGGTGTCACGACAAGGCTTAGCCTCTTCGTCAGTGCCACCTCAGCGCCACATCAGCATCCCACTTCTCCACAACTAACCACAACAAACCCCCTCCTCACTCATAACAAACCTCAACCTCTTCATTTGGGGGCCACCACTACCACTTTATTTTTATTTTCAAATTTTTAAATAAACTAAATTTATTTATTAGAATAAAATACAATACAATATACTTAAAAAAAAAGTTATAAATTAAAAAAAAAAATGTAAACCGTATATTATGTGCTAAAAAATAATTTGTGTGTGTTGGGCCTTAGAGGTTGGGCTTGTTAATTAATAAAATTTTTGCTCTTTTATATTAGGGTTATCATGTTCCACATTACACACTAGCAGCCATACTCCATATATCCATCCTCTTCCTCTCTGCTACAAACTTGCTCCAACACCTAGCAGCCATACTCCATATTTCTTACCACACCAACACTACCCATTCAATTTACTTCGTTGGTTTACTACCCATATTTACAAGATTATTGGATTAAAGCAAAAGTTTGTCTGACATTCATCTTCGTCGTCAGGATGGCGAGGAGCTCCACGGCGAAGACCCCCGGTGTGGCGGCGGCCGACGGCGAGGTGCCAGCTAGGCTCACGTCGAGCCACGATATGCCCACACCGTGTGCTTTTAGAGCTCCTCCATTTTTGTTATTTTTTAGTTAGAGAAGTGACACATGTTACTCAATGATTGGAGCTTCTTATCTTAATTTTTTGTGGAGCCCACAACTTAAATGCTTTATATAGTAGTATAGATACTACTCTTCGTTTATTACTTGGCCCAAATCAAATCTTAACCTAAAATGATATAACCCTACACAACCCTATTTCATTAGTATTTCTTGTTTCCAAAAAGGTGGATGATGGGTCTTTAATTTGGGTTAGATCTTTAAAGATCTTTTATCTTGAAATGACCAAATCCGAGATCTTTAATTTTGTATTTTCGACTCTCTTAGTGTGTCATTGGGGAGATGAGTTGGGACATAATTGTTGTTGTTCTTGGCTTGTGGTTGAAGTCATTGGCTTTTTTGATTATTTAATGTTGCTTTTGAAACTTGCGGGTCTAACAACCAACTCACAAAAACACGTAATTGTAATATTATGTGCTATATATGTGGGAAATCCGTTTGGGATACGTAGTTTGTACAATAATAGTTGTACATGCTGGTGTTTAAGTTGTGGTGTTTAACTTGCGGTTTTTTATTTTTTTATTTTTATTTTTTACTTTTTTATTATTATTATTTTTTAACTGTGGTTTAAATGCTTGGATTATTGTATTATATGGTAAAATGGTTGTATTTGTGAGTGAATGATAATTTAAAAAGAGTATTAATAGGAGAGGGGATAGAGCCTTTTTATTTGTATTTGCTTAAAATTTATATTAGAAAATCTTAAAATTAAAAATTCAATAGGAGAGGGGATCTAATCTCTATTATAAGGTACTACTAGAATAACCATCTTTGATTTGCATATTTTATGTTTCCTACTTATTCATCCAAGAAACATGATATTTGTTTGATCTTAGTTTGTGTTCAATATGCAAAACCATATATGATACATGAAACATAAGTTTCTGCTACTAATGGCATATGTATAAAATCAGTCGAATAAACAATCGATTAATCTATAACATATATAACTGAAGTACGCAATACATAAAACAAAAGTAAAAAAAGGTTGAACACAATATGACTAAAACACATAGATGATCAGTCGGGCATCATCATCTAACAGTCCGAATTGATGTCTAACTTTGCTGTAATAGTAATAGTAAAATAGACAAATTAAATCACAAGCTTTTACAAATGCAGTACTCTAGGGATGCGGCAAGGAAGGGATAGGAAAGTCCTTGGGCAACTCAGGAATTGTTGGCTTGGGCAGGTCATGCGTTTCAGGAATCTTTGGTACTTCTGGTTTTGGTAGAGTTGGTAGCTCTGGTTTAGTAATCTCTGGAACTGTTACCTTAGGAACCTCAGGTACCGCAGGCTTGGGGATCTCAGGAATAGTGGGCTTTGGAATATCGGGAATTGTGGGCTTTGGAACCTCGGGAAGTGTGGGCTTTGGAAGCTCAGGAACTTCATGTTTAGGAACCACAGGGACCTCGGTCTTTGGAACCTCAGGAAGTGTGGGTTTCGTAATCTCAGGAAGTGTGGGCTTCGGAACCTCAGGGACTTCAGGTTTAGGAAGCACAGGGACCTCGGGCTTTGGTACCTCAGGAAGTGTGGGTTTCGTAATCTCAGGAATTGTGGGCTTTGGAACCTCAGGAACTTCAGGTTTCGGAATCACAGGGACCTCAGGTTTTGGAACCTCGGGAAGTGTGGGTTTTGGAAGCACTGGTACTTCCGGCTTTGGAACCTCAGGAAGTGTGGGCTTCGGAAGCTCTGGTATTTCGGGCTTTGGAATCTCGGGGAGTGTGGGCTTTGGGACCTCTGGTACTTCGGGCTTTGGAATCACAGGAACCTGAGGCTTTGGAATATCAGGAAGGGTAGGCTTTGGAATATCGGGTGTATCCAAGAGTTTACGCGCATCAACCACAAGTTTCCCACCATTGATGGTTGCTAGAGTGATGGCCACTAGCATCACCAAGAACAAATTGAGTCTGCAATGTGCCATTGAATCTTGCAAGGGTACGCAGCGGTTTTATATGCTAAAATTAGAAGCTAAGAAAGTGGTTTGAGCTGTGTTGAGAATGCATGTGTTGATTTAGATTTATATAGAATACATAAGATATGGAAATAGTTATAAGTAGATAAGTTGGTGGGAATTATAGGCGTATTGGGGAGATTAGATCAACTACATACTAGGAGTTATTGACTTGTATTCTTGACTTCTTGTCTTTATGAGAATTTAGGGATGAAACTTGGCAAACTGCCACGAGATGATCATTAAAAATAAATCATATTCTCTTATTTATTTAATAATTGACTAGTCTTAATTAGTAGCAGTACGGTATCTATGTCATTTGTTAGGCTTATATTATAGTAATGATTATGCTATTTTTAGTGCTCTAATTGGATGACTATTCAAAGGTCTAAAGACGTACAAAAAGAAATCATATATCATCAATTTAGTTTGGGTGAGTATCGTATTTGAAGGTGTGCTAAGTGGCTGCCGCTAAGTGCCTCAAATTTAGAAAGCATCTAAATTTACCTCAAATATTATTAAAATTATACAAATATATAAGTAGGTTTCTCCAAAATGTTATATAAAGATAAATAAATAGTTGGATTTTGTATATTTATTTACCATTAGGAGAAAAAGTTACTTCTGCGCTTTTGAAATGCTCAAATACTAGCATTATGATCATGGCCGTTTTCGAGAATTCAGAGACTTAAAAGAGAAAACAACATAATGAATATGATCGTTGAAAACTCCCATCACGTTCCTAGTATCTCTAATACTCCATTTTTTCATCGGATATTTCATTCATTCTTTTCACTCATGGATTAATTTTTTTGTTTTTCGTTGAGTTTGTAAACTAAGCCGGATTGGAAATTACTATATGAAAAAGCATTACAACCTTAGAAGGTGTAACACAACTTTCTTTATCATCAAAGCTATTTTTTTGTTGATTAATTGAATACGTTTTGTTACATTTTCATAACGTCTAGTGTTAATTAATTGAATATATAACTGGAGTATGTTGCGTATAACATGGATGGCACAATGTTTACGTTGGCATATGG
This sequence comes from Chrysanthemum makinoi, assembly GCA_910596185.1. Taxonomy (NCBI): domain Eukaryota; kingdom Viridiplantae; phylum Streptophyta; class Magnoliopsida; order Asterales; family Asteraceae; genus Chrysanthemum; species Chrysanthemum makinoi. Next base: position 71,290,601 of record OU343222.1, on the reverse strand, counting down.
ATTCTTTTAAAGAAATCCGGGTATGTTTCTAAGAAACACATAAGGTGTAAGATTAGTGCATTGAAGTATCATCAAAGCCCTGGATTCTTTTAAAAGAAGTCCCATTGAAGAAATTAACATTGGGTGCGCCTTATGGATTCTTTTCCCAGATCATTTGCCCTCGAGACACATAAGGTGTAAGATTAGTGATCGTTGGCATATGGTGAACAATGTATGGGGTGGAAATTGGTCTTGGCGCACCTCATGGAAGAGCCATTGATGACCTTGCTTCCCTCACCTCTTCTATTGGAAGCCTCTCGCTTGCAGTGGATGGATTGGATAAATGGCAGTGGACGTGGGATGCTTCTGGTATAATCAAAGTCAGTACCCTCTAAAAAAGGATTCAAAATTGCTCTCTTGATAATCACAGTACAGGCGAGCATCATTATTGGAATTCATGGATTCCTTGTAAGGTGAACATTTGTGTTTGGAGGGCTTCTTTAAATAGATTACCGACACGTTCGTGGTGTTGTGCTGAATTCTTTAAACTGTCCTTTTTGCAAATGTGTTGTTGAAGATTTAGAACATTGTATAATTAGATGTCCCATCGTCCTTACTAGAAAATATGGAGTTGGTGGAATTTGGACTCTCCCGTAAGGTTTCCAACTTTTTCGATTTCGGATATTGCTCTTGGAAATATAAAGCCTAAAGGTAATTCTCAGGTTGCCAACGTTATGCAAGGTGTCTTCCAAGTTACGATGTGGGCTTTATGGAAGTGGAGAAATAGATGGGTAAACGCCTCTGCGGATTTGAGCTCAAGGGTAAAGGATGAAGATATCTTTCCGGTTATTCAAAGATTATCCAGGACTTAGATTGCTGCTCGTCTTACTTCGAAACCGGTGAACTGGGATGTTTGGATTGCAAGACCATTTGATCTGTTTGTATAGTTTTCTTTTGAGTCTGGTGTGTTTTGGTTTTGGTTTATGTTTAGCATGGATATGTACAACCCTTTGTTCTTTTTCTGAGCTCCTATTTGGAGCTTTGTTTATATTTCTTTGATTTCTCTGCTTTTCCCAAAAAATAAAGTTTGGAAACAATTATTATCTTAGGTAATAGAAATGCAAATATATTAGTAATCTAATATTATTATTTGATTGAGAAGCTCTCACACAACATACAGTAAAAACTCTATAAATTAATGGTGTTGGGACCGACATATTTTATTAATTTTGCGAGATATTATTTTATCGATAAATTAATAAATTATTAATTTAAAGGAATAGAAGAAATTGTGGCGGATACCATTCAAAATCCAGTCGATGATGAAGTTGAGGATGGTTCAATAGCTTTGGATCCGGTCACTCAAAGAGAAACATTACAAGCGGCAACAACTCTTCACCACTTTTTGTTGCAATACGAGAAGACAACGCCCCAACTCTTGAGTGCAATAGGGAGATTTAAAGATGAAATCAATATAAATTTGAAGTTCAACAAAAAACAAGTGACTATAGATTCATTTTTTTCTAAAAAATCTTAGAATTTTGAAGTGTATCACACATATATAATATATATATTATGGAATTTTTTAGTGATCATTAATTTATAGTTTCGTTGGGACTAATATATATACACTGGGGTTTCAAAAAAATTATTATCTTATTATTTTATCGATTAGGGTTCAAATTTGCACTGGTCCCAAGTTAAGCCCGGACAAATTATTAATTTTATTGAGTTTATTAATTTATCGAGTATTAATTTATAGGGTTTTCACTGTAGGTCGTAACAATCACTTTATTTAACACAAATATATTAGTAGTCTTATGAAAATCATTTTCAAAAATAAAAAAACTGAAAGTACATATATTTCAGATCTCAAAATTAGTTATTCTAATATTATTTTGTCCATGTATGCTATTATCTTAGATATTTACTATGCTACTGCTACTTATGTAATAAGTTATAATTATGCTTCTTCGTTTTATATCACTTAGATGAGAACATTATTTCTAAGCCACAAAATAAATATTTGGCTGTTGTCCTAACTTACCAACTAAAAGTTTAGTCGCTGGCATAGAGTTGTTTGACTAGCTTCAAGAGGGAACATTTAGTAAAATCTATTACTAGCTAGATTGATTAGTGTAATAGATTATACTGTAGTTCTTTACTTCAGGAGTTTCTCCTAGGTCTTCTAGCCAAGTAACTCTAATGCAACTATGCAAGCCATTTAGAAATAAAAGGTTGTGATCATATCAAATACATATATGTTTGTTAAGTTATTGTTTGACCAAATCGTTATGCCTTCTAAAAAACCAGCAAAATGAAATCCATGAATTATGCAATACATAAAACAAAAGCAAAAAAGGTTGAACACAATGACTAAAACACATAGATGATCAGTCGGGTCATCTAACAGTCCGAATTGATGTCTAACTTTTCTGTAATAGTAATAGTAAAATAGACAAATCACAAGCTTTTACAAAAGCAGTACTCTAGGGATGCGGCAAGGAAGGAATAGGAAGGTCCTTGGGCAACTCAGGAATTGTTGGCTTGGGCAGGTCATGCGTTTCAGGAATCTTTGGTACTTCTGGTTTTGGTAGAGTTGGTAGCTCTGGTTTAGTAATGTCTGGAACTGTTACCTTAGGAACCTCAGGTACTGCGGGCTTGGGGATCTCAGGAATAGTGGGCTTTGGAATCTCGGGAATTGTGGGCTTTGGAACCTCGGGAAGTGTGGGCTTTGGAAGCTCAGGAACTTCAGGTTTAGGAACCACAGGGACCTCGGTCTTTGGAACGTCAGGAAGTGTGGGTTTCGTAATCTCAGGAAGTGTGGGCTTTGGAACCTCAGGAACTTCAGGTTTAGGAACCACAGGGACCTCGGGCTTTGGTACCTCAGGAATTGTGGGCTTTGGAACATCAGGAACTTCAGGTTTCGGAATCACAGGGACCTCAGGTTTTGGAACCTCGGGAAGTGTGGGTTTTGGAAGCACTGGTACTTCCGGCTTTGGAACCTCAGGAAGTGTGGGCTTCGGAAGCTCTGGTATTTCGGGCTTTGGAATCTCGGGGAGTGTGGGCTTTGGGACCTCTGGTACTTCGGGCTTTGGAATCACAGGAACCTGAGGCTTTGGAATATCAGGAAGGGTAGGCTTTGGAATATCGGGTGTATCCAAGAGTTTACGCGCATCAACCACAAGTTTCCCACCATTGATGGTTGCTAGAGTGATGGCCACTAGCATCACCAAGAACAAATTGAGTCTGCAATGTGCCATTGAATCTTGCAAGGGTACGCAGCGGTTTTATATGCTAAAATTAGAAGCTAAGAAAGTGGTTTGAGCTGTGTTGACTGTTGAGAATGCATGTGTTGATTTAGATTTATATAGAAGACATAAGATATGGAAATAGTTATAAGTAGATAAGTTGGTGGGAATTATAGGCGTATTGGGGAGATTAGATCAACTACATACTAGGAGTTATTATCAGTGGGCTTGTGGTCTAGTGGTAGAAGCTTAATTAGTTAAGCGAGCCACAAGTGAGAGTAATACCGGGTGGGTGACCTACCGGGAAGTCCTCACTAAAGGACCATAAGCTCCGCTGATACTTAGGCAATGAAGAGGAGAGCCTGTAAGCTATTAGCTGCGCAGGTTCGAATCCAAGCCGGCCCCGGTTTTCATCCGACCGTTACTCCAGCGATAATAATCGTGTGGAGGCGGTACGGTTTCCGGGCGGACGCCGCCAATAATCCCCACTGCGCCAGCATGGACCCGGTTCAGACAACATAGTCTGGGTATGTGGTGGATGAGGGCCTACCGTGTGGTAGGTGTGACTCTTGCCCAAAAAATGAAAGTCACCGTTCAAAAAAAAAAAAAAAACATACTAGGAGTTATTGACTTGTATTCTTGTCTTTATGAGAATTTAGGGATGAAACTTGGCAGACTGCCACGAGATGATCATTAAAAATAAATCATATTCTCTTATTTATTTGATAATTGACTAGTCTTAATTAGTAGCAGTACGCTATCTATGTCATTTGTTAGGCTTATATTATAGTAATGATTATTGGACGTTTAAACCAAATATAGTTTAGTTATAGAGTATAGGGGTCTTAGTGTCATTAGTTAAAATAAAGTTTAGTGGTATTTTGTAATTGTAAATAGATTAGGGGTGTAATGGGTCGAATTAAAAGTGAAACTAGTCACAATGTTTCATCAGAAGTTGTGTCGGTTGGGTTAGTATATATAGGGGTCAAAGTCTTTGTAAACATAGGTATTCATATATTGTAATAAAATTCCAGATTGTTTATATAACTTAAAGATCTTATAATAACAGAAGTGCTAACAATTGGCATCAGAGCCTACGGTTCAATCGATTCAAGGGAGGCAGAAGATTTGTGGTTGTTTGTTCGAAGTTTTGAAAAAAAACAAAAGTACGATTATTGTTGCTGTTGTTCGAAAAAGGAGACAGAAGAAAACAATTATTTTAAATTACGGAACCGAACACAGTGAGATAAGTTTTTTCAATTTCGAATTGTTTATTTAGTGTAGGAATTTAGAATTATTACAATTAGGAAAAGGTTAAGAATAGTGGTTTGGATTTGTTAGACAACCAGGGAAAAACTAGGGTATTGTTTCTTAGTAAATTGAAGCGATTGGTTTTTGGATTTTTCTTACAACCGAAAAAAACAGAATACTATTTTTAGGATTTGTAAAACAATAGTTTTCGAGTTGAAAACAGGGAATTGTTTTAGTGGGTGTGCAAGCAATAGTTTTTAAAATAAGGAATTGTTTCGGATTTGTATACAATAGTTTTAAGAAGAGGATTATTGTTTTGGTGTTGTTACGACAATAGGTTTTGAAAACCAGGGAATTGTCTTGGGTGGAAAACAATAGGTTACGATAATACCAGGGATTGTTTTTGGTGAAAGCAATAGGTTTAAAAAAACCCAAGAGATTGCGGTTAGTTAAGAGTAGTTGGTTAGAAGGAAACCAGGGTACTATTCTTGGAAGATATAGTAGGTAAACCATTGGTTAACCAGGGCACTGTAGGTATTAGGGACGTTTGGTTTAGACTAAGATTGGAAAAGGAAAAAAGAAAAGGAAGATGACAGGTAGTGGATCGAATGATAAGAATAAGGAAATCATAACCGTAAAGGAGACAACAATGAATTTCCAGTATCCAATGTTAAACTCTACAAACTATACGATTTGGGCTGTAAAGATTTGGGCGATATTTAATGTCCATGGAATTTGGGAAGTGATTGAACCAACGCAAGGAACCGAGGTCGATCAGAAGAAGGATAACTCGGCAATTGCAATGCTATATCAAGCAATTCCAGAAAGTATGGTATTGCAAGTTGCTAACCTTAATTCGGCAAAGGAGATTTGGGATGCGTTGAAAATTCGACATGTTGGAGTTGACAGAGTTAAGGAGGCGCGTGTTCAAACACTAGAGTCAGAGTTTGAACAGTTGAAGATGAAAGACGGTGTGTCTTTAGATGTGTATGCCGGGAAGATTAGATTGCATCACAAGCAAGCAATTTGGGGCATACAGTGGAAGATAAAAGAATGGTGCGAAAACTCTTGAGTTCAGTGCCAGAAAAGTTTATGCAAATAGTTGTAGCAATAGAACAGTTCGCAGATTTGAATACTATGCCATTTCAAGAAGCCATTGGGAGATAAAAAGCCTATGAAGAACGGACGAAAAAGGCAGTTAAGGAAGAAGATGGGTCTAGTAGCCTACTTTTCAGCAATGTAGATGAAAAGACCAAAGAACACAAATGTGAACATTGCGGTCATGTGAATTCAAGTCAAGAAAGAACCGAACGTGGCAAAGGCAAGAATTGGAAACCATGGAAGAAAAAGGATGGTGATCAAGACAACAGACAGATAAGATGCTACAAGTGCAAAGAACTTGGACACTACAAAAGCGAATGTCCAAAGTGGGAAAAGGAGCATGAGGCAAATTTGATCCAAGAGGATGATTTGCCAACACTGCTATGATAGGAAGACGGATCAATAAAGGATGAAGACCTTGCTTAAACTATATTTAGTTTAGGAGGGAGTATTGGACGTTTAAACCAAATATAGTTTAGTTATAAAGTATAGGGGTCTTAGTGTCATTAGTTAAAATAAAGTTTAGTGGTATTATGTCATTGTAAATAGATTAGGGGTGTAATGGGTCGAATTAAAAGTGTATAACTGGTCACAATGTTTCATCAGAAGTTGTGTCGGTTGGGTTAGTATATATAGGGGTCAAAGTCTTTGTAAACATAGGTATTCATATATTGTAATAAAATTCCAGATTGTTTATATAACTTAAAGATCTTACAATAACAGAAGTGCTAACAATGATTATGCTATTTTTAGTGCTCTAATTGGATGACTATTCAAAGGTCTAAAGACGTACAAAAAGAAATCATATATCATCAATTTAGTTTGGGTGAGTATCGTATTTGAAGGTGTGCAAAATGGCTGCCGCTAAGTGCCTCAAATTTAGAAGGCATCTAAATTTACCTCAAATATTATTAAAATAATACAAATATATAAGCAGGTTTCTCCTAAATGTTATATAAAGATAAATAAATAGTTGGATTTTGTATATTTATTTACCATTAGGAGAAAAAGTTACTTCTGAGCTTTTGAAATGCTCAAATACTAGCATTATGATCATGGCCGTTTTCAAGAATTCAGAGACTGTCAAAGAGAAAACAACATAATGAATATGATCGTTGAAAACTCCCATCACGTTCCTAGTATCTCTAATACTCCATTTTTTCATCGGATATTTCATTCATTCTTTTCACTCATGGATTAATTTTTTTTTGTTTTTCGTTGAGTTTGTAAACTAAGCCAGATTGGAAATTACTATATGAAAAAGCATTACAACCTTAGAAGGTGTAACGCAACTTTCTTTATCATCAAAGCCATTTTTTTTTGTTAATTAATTGAATACGTTTTGTTACATTTTCATAACGTCTATTGTTAATTAATTGAATATATAACTGAAGTATGTTTCGTATAACATGGATGGCACAATGTTTATGTATGATACGTATTGGAGTGTGATTTGGATGAGGATAATCATGTGTTTGGTTACCCATGTACGGTAAGGACATTAAGGTATGATCGAGGATCAAGAGTTGATGTATGCTCACATACGACTATGAAGTGTGTGTGTTATGGTGTGTGAAGATTGATTACCTTCATGGTGAATGAGACTTGGTCCATTTTGTGGAAATGAACTTCTATTTATAGAGATGCATTTAGGGTTTTGTGCCACCCATGAATGCAATCTAATAGTTTAGGATGGTCCACGTGGTGGTCATCTAATGGAAGGGACAAGAATAACATATGGCGTGATGTTCTTGGCACTGCTCGGTGCATGGGATGTACCATGCACGTATTAGCAATATGTTCACATCATTACCTTTGTTTGGACATCTATTGTTTGTTGTAACAGCCCTATTGGATAAGGTCTTAATATGGCCTTTGTTTGGATATGTTTATCTAGGCTTGTTTTGTCTGTCATCAGCCCTACAAACTTGCTTACCAGTTAAAGTGTGACAGTTTCTATCCTTTATGGGCCTGTCTTGGGCCCGTTTCAAGTATATGGTCTTTAGCTATTTAGGCGAGAACTCTCATACACTTTTAATGAGAGAGATGGAGGTCTATTGTACACTAACTCATGTGGAGAATTTTCTAGAAGCATAAATAAAGAGTAGCCAAAAATATCATAAGTGAAGTTGTCGTCAGAGTTCTCGGTTTCCATTGAACTCTGTCGTTAACCTCAGTAAAGCTATCAATAAAGAGTAGCCGAGAATATCATAACTGAAGTTTAAGATGGTGATTTTGGTGGTGGTAAGGTAGTTGATATGGAAAAGTATAAAACATAGGTTGTATTTATAGCAAAAAAACTAAAAAGTAGATATTGATGATGGATTTGAAGTTCCAAAGTTTTATTTGAAAGTTAAACAAGTGTCTTGTCAATGTTTCCCTCACATTCAACCATTATGTTGTCAAATGAGCTGGCTGACCGTATTGCTGAAACATTTTTTTGGAAACTATTGGGTGTAAATGGGGTCCCATTTTGAAATTTCGTGATCCTTACTTCACAACTCGACCGCAAGACCTTCGCCATTGTTCAGGTTGAAAACCCGTGTGCAGGAAAACAAATGAGACCGATGTCATCATGATGAGAATAGTGGAGGTGCAGATGGCGCGACTTCCGGTAAAAATGAAGGTGTGTGCGGGGAGATATGGCCGAATATGTGAGGTTCAAGGTTTAGTTGGCTATTAATAAAATGTTAAATAAGTTAGAAATAGCCGGGCAAAATCGGCAAAACATGATTATGTATACTACTTTTAGTAATATGCCATAAAATAAAGTTAAGTTGGAAACAATTATCATCTTAGGTAATAGAAATGCAAATATATTAGTAATCCAATACTATTATTTGATTGAGAAGCTCTCACACAACATAGGTCGTAACAATCCCCTTATTTAACACAAATATATTAGTAGTCTTATGAAAATCATTTTCAAAAATAAAAAAATGAAAGTACACATATTTCAGATCTCAAAATTAGTTATTCTAATATTATTTTGTCCATGTATGCTATTATCTTAGATATTTACTATGCTACTGCTACTTATGTAATAAGTTATAATTATGCTTCTTCGATTTATATCACTTAGATGAGAACATTATTTCTAAGCCACAAAATAAATATTTGGCAGTTGTCCTAACTTACCAACTAAAAGTTTAGTCGCTGGCATAGAGTTGTTTGAGTAGCTTCAAGAGGGAACATTTAGTAAAATCTATTACTAGCTAGATTAATTAGTGTAATAGATTATACTGTAGTTCTTTACTTCAGGAGTTTCTCCTAGATCTTTTAGCCAAGTAACTCTAATGCAAGCCATTTAGAAATAAAAGGTTATGATCATATCAAACACATATATGTTTGACCAAATCGTTATGCCTTCGAAAATATCAACAAAATGAAATCCATGAATTATGCAATACATAAAACAAAAGCAAAAAAGGTTGAACACAATGACTAAAACACATAGATGATAAGTCGGGCATCATCAACTAACCGTCCGAATTGATGTCTAACTTTGCTGTAATAGTAATAGTAAAATAGACAAATCACAAGCTTTTACAAATGCAGTACTCTAGGGATGCGGCAAGGAAGGGATATGAAAGTCCTTGGGCCACTCAGGAATTGTTGGCTTGGGCAGGTCATGCGTTTCAGGAATCTTTGGTACTTCTGGTTTTGGTAGAGTTGGTAGCTCTGGTTTAGTTTTCTCTGGAACCGTTACCTTAGGAACCTCAGGTACCGCGGGCTTGGGGATCTCAGGAATAGTGGACTTTGGAATCTCGGGAATTGTGGGCTTTGGAACCTCGGGAAGTGTGGGCTTTGGAAGCTCAGGAACTTCAGGTTTAGGAACCACAGGGACCTCGGTCTTTGGAACCTCAGGAAGTGTGGGTTTCGTAATCTCAGGAAGTGTGGGCTTCGGAACCTCAGGAACTTCAGGTTTAGGAACCACAGGGACATCGGGCTTTGGTACCTCAGGAAGTGTGGGTTTCGTAATCTCAGGAATTGTGGGCTTTGGAACCTCAGGAACTTCAGGTTTAGGAATCACAGGGACCTCAGGTTTTGGAACCTCGGGAAGTGTTGGTTTTGGAAGCACTGGTACTTCCGGCTTTGGAACCTCAGGAAGTGTGGGCTTCGGAAGCTCTGGTATTTCGGGCTTTGGAATCTCGGGGAGTGTGGGCTTTGGGACCTCTGGTACTTCGGGCTTTGGAATCATAGGAACCTGAGGCTTTGGAATATCAGGAAGGGTAGGCTTTGGAATATCGGGTGTATCCAAGAGTTTACGCGCATCAACCACAAGTTTCCCACCATTGATGGTTGCTAGAGTGATGGCCACTAGCATCACCAAGAACAAATTGAGTCTGCAATGTGCCATTGAATCTTGCAAGGGTACGCAGCGGTTTTATATGCTAAAATTAGAAGCTAAGAAAGTGGTTTGAGCTGTGTTGAGAATGCATGTGTTGATTTAGATTTATATAGAAGACATAAGATATGGAAATAGTTATAAGTAGATAAATTGGTGGGAATTATAGGCTTATTGGGGAGATTAGATCAACTACATACTAGGAGTTATTGACTTGTATTCTTGACTTCTTGTCTTTATGAGAATTTAGGGATGAAACTTGGCAAACTGCCACGAGATGATCATTAAAAATAGAAAAATCATATTCTCTTATTTATTTAATAATTGACCAGTCTTAATTAGTAGCAGTACGGTATCTATGTCATTTGTTAGGCTTATATTATAGTAATGATTATGCTATTTTTAGTGCTCTAATTGGATGACTATTCAAAGGTCTAAAGACGTACAAAAAGAAATCATATATCATCAATTTAGTTTGGGCGAGTATCGTATTTGAAGGTGTGCTAAGTGGCTGCCGCTAAGTGCCTCAAATTTAGAAAGCATCTAAATTTACCTCAAATATTATTAAAATTATACAAATATATAAGTAGGTTTCTCCAAAATGTTATATAAAGATAAATAAATAGTTGGATTTTGTATATTTATTTACCATTAGGAGAAAAAGTTACTTCTGCGCTTCTGAAATGCTCAAATACTAGCATTATGATCATGGCCGTTTTCGAGAATTCAGAGACTTAAAAGAGAAAACAACATAATGAATATGATCGTTGAAAACTCCCATCACGTTCCTAGTATCTCTAATACTCCATTTTTTCATCGGATATTTCATTCATTCTTTTCACTCATGGATTAATTTTTTTGTTTTTCGTTGAGTTTGTAAACTAAGCCGGATTGGAAATTACTATATGAAAAAGCATTACAACCTTAGAAGGTGTAACACAACTTTCTTTATAATCAAAGCTATTTTTTTGTTAATTAATTGAATATGTTTTGTTACATTTTCATAACGTCTACGGTTAATTAATTGAATATATAACTGAAGTATGTTGCGTATAACATGGATGGCACAATGTTTACGTATGATAGGTATTGGAGTGTGATTTGAATGAGGATAATCATGTGTTTGGTTACCCACGTACGGTAAGGACATTAAGGTTTGATCGAGGATCAAGAGTTGATGTATGCTCACATACGACTATGAAGTGTGTGTGTGTGTTATGGTGTGTGAAGATTGATTACCTTCATGGTGAATGAGACTTGGTCCATTTTGTGAAAATGAACTTCTATTTATAGAGATGCATTTAGGGTTTTTTGCCACTGTTGTTCCCCGTTCACTATCGTTAAAAACAGTTTAAGTTTATAAAACAAGTTAATAGTGAACTATGACTGAAATTAACATAAGGGAAACACACTAAGTAATTTTCAACATCATATTCTTATTAGAAATAAATCAACAAAGAATACGTTACCCAAGTACTTGCGGAATAGTACTTGGGATTGAAATGACAAAGTTGGTTGACTCCTCTCTAAGCTCAGGCTAAGTCTGAGCACAACTCTTAGAGCTCACTGAGCTATCTCAGGAACTAAGTTATATTTGGAGGAGTGAAAAGATGGCTTGCGTGTATGTGTGTTTTTACAATTCACAAGCTTAATCTTTTCACTCCATCTCTTATGCTATTTATACATGTATGAGTTTTAACTCTTTCCTAAGTGACAAAACTGACATCATACAGAAGACAAAATACTGATGTATTTTGTCTCTGTTTACAAAGACTATTCTAAGTAAAGGACAAGGCTGCTTTCCATATTTCAGTGATGACACTGAGTTTGTAAGTTAGCCATTCAGGGAAGGTTGACTTATGTTGATAAGGACTTCTTTATCTGATTCAAACTTCTCCCGCCTTGTCCCGCTCTTTCTTCAGTCTGTTTATCCTTCAGTCTTCTTCTTCAGTTTGTCTTCAGTGTAAGTAGTTGGAGAGGAGTCTTAGGGATTCAGTGAGTTATTGTCATCACTCACTGAATCCATCATCTTCTTCTTGACTCAGTCTTCACCCTTTAAGTTCCGCCTTACTAAGTGGAGAGACTTCTTTATTGCCTCGTACTGAGTATCCTAAAGATGACTCACTGAGCGGTTATGCACTCAGCGACCTGATTGTGTTTAACGGATGAGTACTTGGGCTATTTTCTATTCAAATCCTAGATTAAGGGGTTTGGGTATTTTCTGAACCCAATAGTCTCCCCCTATTTGGATATACAAAATAGCCTAAGTGGTTGATCAGTGTAAGTGAGCAAATGGCTTTTTCCTACACTGAATGTACTAATGAATACAATAAGGAACACTGAGTAAATGAATAAAACATACATCGTTTATTGATCAGATTACATAGTTCCTATCACTAGTACAAAAGATAAAACAAAATGATGTCAATCCGGATGGATTCCCAATGCTTCAAGCTTGACCTTTTTGGTGATGAGTGTTTCTCTGTCAGGATGGTCTCTTATTTTGGCATTTAGGTCTTGGCAGAACCTGATATTTGCTGGGGATTGGATCTGAGAGGCCACTGGAATATAGCTGATCATTGCAGCTACACCAGCCTGATCAATATCACTCCATCTTTGAAATGCTGGGTTTCCATAGACATCAATGTGAAATAGCCCTCTTTCAGGCTCTTCAAGCACTAGACAATTCACAAATTTAACCCTTTCAGGTAGCTCCCTATTACACTCCAGTCCAGGCACTTTAATCTCAGGTTGGAACTCAACTCTCTTCCTTTTGCCAGTGGAAGTTTGTGGTTGAGATCCTTGAGGTGCAGTCAAGGCAGGCTGAATTCCTAGTTGGGCTGGTGCATCCCTCAGCCTTTCATATCTTTTGCTGAGCATCTTCATCAGCTCCTTGACCACCTTATTTTGCTTCTTACCAATGATCGGACCAAGTTCATCAAGTTCAGTGATCCCAAAGTCACTGAATTTTAAGGGATCATGAACCTCAAAGTGTCTTTTGTCATCCCCTTTGTAAACATTCATAGCCAATGGTTTGGTGTTGGGAATAATCTTGACATCAGTGATTGTTTCAGGAAGCCTTCGGCTGCTCATTGTCCAGTTGTATTCCTCAATTTTGCTTTTCCTGAGAGCTTCAGTTTTCTTTCTCTTTTCTTCATACTGCTTTCTCATTGCAGCCATTTGAGCAGCCTGAGCATCCTTGAACTTTTGTCCTGCCTGACCCTTTGGGAGCTTGCTTGCATCTAATCCCATATTCTCAGCTTCTTCAGCGACTACTTTTGCCAGTGCTTCTCTGTTCTTTTTCTCTTCCTCAGCTAGTTTCAATCTTCTTTCTTCTTTAGCAAGATGTTTACTCAGCTGTTGAGGTGTGAGCAGGTATTCAGTGTCGCCGATTTTATAGGGGATCTTCTCAGGCTCAGTAGTCGTCATTATGCCTTTGCCTTTGTCCTGGCCTGAAGAAGATGATGCAACCAATGGTTGTGTTGTTGTGATAACTGCCAGTGTTGTTGATGATAATGTTGGTGGGATGGATGAGATGGGAGTTGCTGTGACTGGTGGTGATGTTGATGTGGGAGCTATAGAGACTGATGATGTTTGCTCCCCCTCAGTGTGAAGAGGAGTTTCTTCAGCAATATTCTCCCCCTCAACTGTTGCCGCAGCGTCAGTGAGGGCAAGAGTTGGTGTTGTTGCTGAGGGGGACGGAGCTGCTTGACCCTTGAAGGCTTGATAATTTTCAGTGATCATTGCCTTCATGTTTGAGGTGTCAGTTTGAATACCAGTGACTTTTGCTTCCAAATTAGCTTGTGAAATTTCAAGAGCAGTCATTCTGGGCCCAAGATTCCAGGCCAGAGATGAGGATGCCTGAGCCAATGTAGCCACCTGCGTATTCAGAGAGTCCATTGTAGCTTGTAGAGACTGGACTGAGGATGGAAGACCCTGAACATTTGTAGACTTGAGCATATTGAGCAGTTCAGTGAGGTTTGAGGGTTGTTTCAGGTACGCCTCAGTAGCTTCCAAGACTTTAGAGTTGGTTGCTGGGTCTTCTTTGACAAACTCCCTGATTTCATCTATAGTGGTACCTACACCCTGAAGATGCCTAAGGAATTTAGCAATGTTTTCATCCAGTCGGTGAATGTTTTCATACATCAGATCTCTGTGCTCATGAACATTTTCATCGAAGCCCTATACTTCTGCCTTTAGATCAGCGTAGCTTGCAGCAGCCTCAGTATGTTGTTCCCACAATGTTTTAGTCACCCCTGAGTATAGTTTCCTTGAAGCCCTGGTGATCCACTGAGCCAACTGCCTTTCAGTGAGGGGAAGAACATTGTCAAACTCTTTGAATTCATCAGAGCTTGAGGATTCAGAAGTATGATCATCTTGTTGGAATGGGGATTCAGTAAGCTCCTTTGGATCAGGCTGAGGCTCTTGTTCAGCTTGAACCTCAGCGTCCATTTCTTCTCCAGCTGATAAGATTTCATCATTAGTCTCAGCGAGCTCATCTTCAGAGAATAATATCCCAGTGACATCAGCAATTGTGAGCAAGGGGTTGGTTATGGGTTCCATATCAGCGGGTGGTTTATATCCCTCTGAGTCTTTGTCCCCCGTTGACCCCTCGGACACTGGTGGGCTTTTCCCAGTGCCTTCACTGGAGTCAGGATTGGTTGTGGGTTCCATATCGGCGGGTTGTTCCTTTCCCTCCGAGTCTTTGTCCCCAGTGACCCCTGAGACACTGGTGGGCGTTTCCCAGTGGCTTTAGCGGAGTCAGTGATAGTTGTATCCCTATCAGCGGGTTGTTTGAGTCCCTCTGAGTCTTTGGGAGAGATCAGTGTGCCCTCAGACAAAGGCTTGGATTTGCTAATGTCATCACTGGCGTTGTGGAAGGCGCTCCCCTACCAGCGGGTTGTATTTTTCCCTCAGGATCTTGGGGAGTAGTAGGTGTGACCAAGGGCACTGACTATGATGTATCAGTGTCCTTCGTTGTCACTAGGGTGATTGTTTCCTGGTCAGTGGGTGTCTTTTTGGTCACGGGCTTTTTGTGCCTCTTAGGCTGTGCTCCTGAAGCCTCAGGGCCCTGAGACTTTGGTATGGTCTTAGTCCCAGTCTGAGACTTCCCCTTTTTCTTTTTGGGAGCAGGGTATGGAGACACTGATCCACTTAGATTGTTTACAGCAATCATGTGGGCCGTCAATTCAATGGGAGTGACGAGGGATGGGTTCTTTTGAAAATTTGAAGGGCTCAGGATGCCAGGTAAATTTCCAAATTTTTCATCCTGAGTATAATTTGAACCCAGTAACGATTGCAGAGCACAAGAGACAAACCTAGGATACGAAACGTATTTCATCATAGTTTTGCTCTGTAGCTTCGTTACGAGATCACTGTAAATGATCTCCCCTATGTCGACAGTGACCCCATTCATCAAGCAGTATGCCATCATCAACTGAATAGAGTTAACTTGTTCAGTGGATGAGTGGTTCCCGCCGAGGACCTGAATCACAAAAGTGAAGAGGATCCTCCAAGCCACGGGGAACGAGCTTTTAGTGACTGGGGTCTTGTCCAAAAAATTTGGATCTAAAACGATTTGTTTTAACCCATCCTTCACTGTGGAGGGTTCAGGATGGGCGACATAAACACCTTTGTTATAATCTAACCCTGTTGTAGTGCAAAACGTTTTGAAATCCAAGGTGTATTGTTTCCCCATTAAGACTGAACCTGATGAGATACTCCCTGAGAGGTCTAAGGTTATTCTCATCAGTAGAAGGTGTCGGGTCAAAGGCTCTAGCTGTAGCCCAAAACTCCTCGAGGTAGTTTGGGTACAACACTGAGGGACATTTTACAAAGGCCGTTTTGAGTGGGCAGTTGAATAAAAATTTTATAATGTCTTTATAGGTTGGGACATTTTCAGGATATTCAAAATTACCTATGATATTATTTGTTTTAAATTCAACATTAGTAAGATCCCCTACCCACTGAGAAGCAAACTGGAGAGATGGTGTTCTAGCCATTTCCATTAACAAAGATTTTAGGATTTAAAAAATGTTTTGACTAGAACAATCAAAGTATTTAGATCTCTTCAAGTTTGTGATGAAAAACTTTTGTAAATGTTTACAAGAAGGGTTTTTCCAAAAGAGGTTTTGAAGATTTGAGAACACAAATGTTTTTTTGAAATGATTTTGACAGAGTTTTGTTGCAGAAAAGATTTGTGTGTGTTTGTTTGTGTTTGAAGAGGGTATTTATAGAGTGATGAGAGGGGTGTTTTGTGCACAAATGGGAATATTTAGAGTTGGTTTTTGAAAGGCGTTTGAATTTCCACATTTAATGCTACCACTCCATTACCCGCAGCAAAATCCCGTTTTTCAAGGGAACAGTTGCAGTGCACAGTGCACTTTTGCAGAGATAAAATATCAATTTGATATTTTTGTGAGAGGCATTAAATGCCAAGTGGGATGACAGTAAGACAAAGAGACATATATTCCTTTATTAAATTGGCATAGTTACCAACCTAGGACATTAAAGTAACTGATACTTGGATCATTTAGTTACTTATTCAATGCTCTTTGTCAAGTGTCAGGGACCCTGAATGAGTCTTACTCATTCAGTGAGAGGTTTATTTTGGGTGTCAGGGAGGATGAACCATTTCAGAGAACTTACTGAGATTGGTTTTCAGATACTTGACTTTCAATGTCAAGCATTCCCAATTCAGCTTTCAGTCTCCTGAAGGTGGGTTCATCCAAGGGTTTGGTGAAGATATCAGCCAGTTGATATTCAGTAGGGATGAAATGAAGCTCTATGTCTCCTTTCATTATGTGATCCCCGATGAAGTGATATCTGATATCAATGTGTTTGGTTCTTTGGTGGAGGACAGGGTTGTTGGAGATTGCAATTGCACTTGTGTTATCACAGAAGATGGGTACCATTTTGTAATGGATGTTGTAGTCACTGAGTTGACTTTTCATCCATAATACATTGGCACAACATCCTGCAGCAGCTACATATTCAGCTTCAGCTGAGGACATAGCCACTGATTGTTGCTTCTTTGCACTCCAACAGACCAGTTTTCCTCCAAGGAATTGACAGGACCCTGAGGTACTTTTTCTGTCCATGTTGCAGCCAGCATAATCAGAATCAGAGTAACCCTTGAGATCAAACCCTGAGCATTTTGGATAATAAAGTCCTAGGCTTGGGGTTCCCTTCAGGTACCTGAGTATTCTCTTGGCTGCAGTGAGGTGAGATTCTTTGGGATTGGACTGATATCTTGCTATTAAACAGAATGAAAATTGTATGTCTGGTCTAGTAGCGGTTAGATACATCAGTGATCCAACAATCCCTCTGAAATGAGTTTGATTGACTGATTTGCCAGTGAGATCAGGTCTAAGGTTGTTAGGTGGGACCATTGGTGTCTTCACTAAGGCACAGTCAGATATCTCATATTTCTTCAAGAGATTTCTGGTGTATTTCTCTTGACTGATGGATATTCCTTTATCAGTTTGCCTGATTTGTAGTCCAAGAAAGTATGTAAGTTCCCCCATCATGCTCATTTCAAACTTCTTTGTCATTAGTTTTTCAAATTGTTTGTAAAGTTTGTAGTTTGTTGAGCCAAAGATGATATCATCAACATACACTTGGACTAGTATCACATCCTGTTGGGTTCTATAGGCAAACAGTGTGTTGTCTATCTTTCCTCTGACAAACTTGTTTTGTATCCGGAAGGCTGAGAGAGTTTCATACCATGCCCTGGGAGCTTGTTTAAGTCCATAGAGGGCTTTGTCAAGCTTGCAGACATAGTCAGGGAATTCACTACTCTCAAAGCCTGGAGGTTGCTGAACATACACATCTTCCTTGAGATCACCATTTAAGAATGCACTTTTAACATCCATTTGGTAGACCCTGAAGTTCATGTATGTTGCATATGCAAGGAAGATCCTGATGGCTTCCATTCTTGCAACAGGAGCAAATGTCTCATCATAGTCAATGCCTTCTTGTTGACTGTAACCTTTGGCTACCAGTCTGGCTTTGTTTTTAATGACAGTGCCATTTTCATCAGTTTTGTTTCTGAAAACCCACTTCATTCCTATGACTACTACATCCTGAGGACATTTGATCAAGGTCATGACCTTGTTTTTGTCAAACTGTTGCAGTTCTTCTAGCATAGCCTGAACCCAGCTTGGGTGTTTTAGAGCTTCAGTGACGCTTTTGGGTTCTATTTCTGATAGATAATCAGCATATAGACATTCATTGGCTGAAGCTGCAGTTAGACTAGCAGCCATGCTTCTAGTGAGCATGCCCTCAGTGGGTTCACCAATGATATTTACAAGCTTAATATCCTGAGATCTTGTCCACTTACTTTGTGGTCTAGGATCTGAGTTTGATGAAGTCACTGGAGGTTCAAGAGTGAGAATGGTTATAGGAGCAACAGATTCATTTTGAGCATCTGTTATGATGTCCTGTTCTAGTTGGGTTTCATGAATCACAGGATCCTGAACAGTTGGTTCAGTGTTACCTATCCCTGCTGGGACCGATAGATTATCAATGAATTCACTGATTATTGGTTGGGGTAGGTTGTGAGGTAAGACATAATATGAGATATCATCATCAGCTTGATATGAGGAATTGAATTGATGGTGAACTCATCGGAGGATATCTTGATGAGTCATCAATTCCTATTTCCTCCACTGAGATGTTGGTGAACCTGATGCTTTCAGCATTTTCATCAAAGGTGACATGAAAGGTTTCCTCAACTTGTTGTCTCCTTGTGTTAAAACCCTGAAGGCTTTGGAGATCAGTGAGTAGCCTAAGAAGTATCCATCATCCGCTTTTGCATCAAACTTGCCTAGATGATCCTTGTGGTTATGAATGAACACAGGACATCCAAATACATGAAAATAGCTGATGTCAGGAAGTCTACCTTTGAAGATCTCATATGGGGTTTTATTATGTCTTTTGACAATGATTGACCTGTTTTGAGTATAACAGGCAGTTTTGACTGCTTCAGTCCAGAAATGTTTTGAGAGGGTTGAGCCATTTAACATGGTTCTTGCAGCCTCAATGAGAGTTCTGTTTTTCCTTTCAGCAACCCCATTTTGTTCAGGGGTATAAGGAGATGAGAAATTTTGGGAAATTTCCTTTTCATCACAGAAACTCTCAAGCTCTTGATTTCTGAACTCAGTACCATTGTCTGTTCTGATTTGTTTGACAGTAATGTCATTCTGATTTTCAATCTTTCGATGAATGACATTATTGTATCAGTTGCCTGACTCTTTTTGGAGAGAAAGTATACCCAAGTGTATCTTGAGAATTCATCAACAATAATAAGTGTATACTTCTCATCTTTGGATTGATCTGGGACTGACTGGTCCAAAGAGATCCATATGCAGGAGGTGAAGGCAGCTTTTGATGGAGAAATTTTGTTTGGTTTTGAAAGATGCTATGTGGTGTTTACCTTTTCACAGGCGAGCATGGTTTGTCTTTTGCAAAACCAGTGATGGTAAGCCAAGGACCTTGTTTTGTTTTGCCAAGTTGTTGAGGTTTTTGAAGTTTAAGTGTGAGAGTCTCTTATGCCACAGCCAATTGATAGTTTCAGTGGCTTTAGCAAAGAGACACGTTCCATCTTGGGAGAGTGTTGACATGTCAAGTACATAAACATCATCTCTCCTACGAGCTATCAACACAACTTCTTTATTGGCATTGAAAATGGTACCTTGTTTATCATTGAATTGTACAATGTATTTAGCATCACATAGTTGACTGACACTGATGAGATTGTATTTGAGACCATTGACATAGGCTATTCTAGAGAAAACTATTCCATTACAGTTCTTGAACCATAACCTTCAGTGGGACATGATGAATTATCACCAAATACTACCTTGGGCCCTAGTTCCTTTACATACTTGTGCAGATATTCCTTCACACCAGTCATGCTTCTTGAGCATCCACTGTCTAGATGCCAAATAGGCTCCCTGGCATGTCTCTGCACAAGTAGTAAACTGAATTAGTTTCTCTTAGTGACCCACTTACTAGTGGGCTTGGGTCTCAAGGTCTCTCTAAAATTTGCAATCGACTCATGGTCAGTGGTTGTGTGCACAGTGCTACCACAGGTTTTGCATTTAGAGGCTGAGGATGACTCAGTGACTCTAGGTTGTTTGGAATTTCTCCTTGCTTGAATGACACTGTCATGTTGGGATGTCTCATGAGCTGGATTACCGCATATATCACAGCATGTATTCATGAGACAATCATCCTGATTATGATCATTAAACCCACAGTGAGGGCACAGAGGAAAAGGTTTTTCTCTATTCTTTGGAGCAGCTTTGGAGGATGAAGCATACTTATGACCAACTTTGGTATAATTTGCTTGACTGACATCTTGAAGATTATCTGCTGTCTGTGATCATCCTTTTTGCAGATCATGCAGAAAAGGATTCTGTAGCAGTTGTCAGTGGTATGGCTAGTGTAATGACACAGCTCACATTTTTGTTTGTTTTTGGAGGTTGGCTTAGACTTTGAGGAACTGGAGGAAGCTGACTTTGTCTCCTTGATTGGTTCAGGGACCTTTTCAATGGATTCTATTTTTTCAGTTAGCTTCCTCACAAGTTCAGCCAGTTGCTGAATTTGGTCAGCTTAAGTGGGGACAGAGGATGTTGAAGTCTCAGTAGGAGTAGACTCTTGTTGAGTTTGTTTTGCTTGTCTTTGTAGGATGGTTCTACCAAGTCCAGACCTTTCTTTTGGTGAATGAGGATTGAATTGTAGTGGAGTAAGCTCAGAGCTTGGAGCGGCACCACGAAGAGGTTTCAGTGGTGGAAGCGGTGCTTGAGATTCTTCTTCAGACTCACAGATGTGTTCAGTACTACTGGGCACATCAGGGAATCTAAGCATGCTCTTTAGAGCTTGACTTTCGGGCTCTAGAATCCTTCCAGAATCGAAATTTGGAAGCTTACTCTCAGGATTAACCTGTTCAATCCAATCACTGGAATTGGGATCAGCTAACATATTTGTGATCATGCCACCGGACACAAAGGCTTAGGAGGACTGGTCTTTGTTGAGAGGGTCAGGGAGATGATCTTCACCTATGACTCTCTTTTTGCTACTGGGGGCACCTACATATCAAAGACCACTGGGATTCTTAGCAGTCCAACTATTAAGAATATCATTTGCCTTTTTAAGTTCATCTTGAAGATCCTGATTTCTTTTAACTAGTTCGGTGTTTTGAATTTGCAAAGTGACAGCCTCAAGCTTTGCTTGTTTTAACATAAGCAGTTCATCTATACACTTATTCAATTCAAAACTTAACTTGTTGTACTTAGAAAAAAGATTCAGTCTTTGCTCTTCTACAAACTTAAGGTCTACATTTAGGTAATTCATGTAAGACTGCCAATCAGAGTCATCATCTATAGAAAGTAAAATGTTTACCTTCTTCATTGTGATGTTGACCCATTCTCCATTCCTGGCATGATTCTTTCCAACAGCTAGCTTGTCCTCTTCAGAGAGGGCCATTAGTGCACTGACATGCACCATTTCATCATCGATGACACGGCTCTTCATCGGTCGAAGGTCTCAGCAACAAGGCCTTTGTTTTTACCCTGCACAGATTGAACACTTTTGTTGTTTTTGAGGGACTGGCCTCGAGCAATGCAAGCTTAGCTTTAGCTTTCTTATACTTGGCTTCATAATCAATGGTTTTGTTATTATCAGATTTATTTTGAAAAGTTTGATGAGACTGATACATTTTTGGTTGAAATTTGCTGAAGCCTGAGGACTGATTTGAACCTGATGGTTTATAAGAGGGTTCTGAAATTGTTTTAGAAAAACAGTCTTTTACAAAATGACCCTTTTTGTGACACTTATAGCATTCAGTGTCTTTAGTTGCTTTAGCAGTTGAAAAACCTTTGTTTCTTTTTATAAACCTTCGAGAGTTAGCAAGGAGTGCCCTTTCCTGAAATTCAGCATTCAGGTCATTTAGGTACTCCTCACTTGATCTCTCATCGGGCTCATCATCTGAGTTTTCTTGGAAATCTTGAACCACATTGTTAGAAAAGCGGTTGAAATTGGTGATGAGGTGGTGGTCGGGGACTTCTTGACTTCCGAGACTTCTTTAAGTCAGGGTATCGTCTGTTGATGAGGTTTTCCTCATAGACAAATTTCCCATAAATTTCAGGAAGCTCAAGATTTTGGATATGATTAGCATTCCTGAGTCACTGAGAGAAATTTAACCACTTCTCAGGGAGACTGTTGACAAAACCAACATTGATTTCATGTTTGGACAACTTAACACCATCATTTGATAGTTCATTTAAAAGAGTTTTGTACCCGGTGTAAGTTTGAGAGAGAGTTTCTGAGTCCTTAGCCCTGAAGGTGTTATACTCAAGTTTCAGGTCCATTATCATGTTTTCCTTGGTATCAGATGGTCCTTCATGACTATGAACTAGGTCATCCCAGGTTTGCTTAGCGTACTACGACTTATAACAGACTCCATAATATCGTCAGAAAGACAAGATATTATGATACTTTTGAGTCTTTGGTCCTGGTTGACCACTCTCCTTTCATCCTGGGTCCACTGAGCTTCAGGTTTGGGCAACCCTTCAGCAGTCTTTGGGACAAATGGACCTTCATTTATACACTTGATATAGTAAGGTTCCATCCCAATCAAATAGCAAAGCATTCGCTTTTTCCATTTGTTGAATTTGCCAACTTCAAGTTTAGGGGCAACAACTGAATAAGCTCCACCCTTTTTATCGACTAGTTGGGGTACATCAATTTCAGCCATTTAGGATCCTAATTTAAAAACTTTTAGACCGGCCTAAAAAACGAGTTTTATAATTAGCCTTGCTCTGATACCACTTGTTTTTCCCCGTTCACTATCGTTAAAAACAGTTTAAGTTTATAAAACAAGTTAATAGTGAACTATGACTGAAATTAACATAAGGAAAACACACTAAGTAATATTCAACATCATATTCTTATTAGAAATAAATCAACAAAGAATACGTTACCCAAGTACTTGCGGAATAGTACTTGGGATTGAAATGACAAAGTTGGGTGACTCCTCTCTAAGCTCAGGCAAAGTCTGAGCACAACTCTTAGAGCTCACTGAGCTATCTCAGGAACTAAGTTGTATTTGGAGGAGTGAAAAGATGGCTTGCGTGTATGTGTGTTTTTACAATTCACAAGCTTAATCTTTTCACTCCATCTCTTATGCTATTTATACATGTATGAGTTTTAACTCTTTCCTAAGTGACAAAACTGACATCATACAGAAGACAAAATACTGATGTATTTTGTCTCTGTTTACAAAGACTATTCTAAGTAAAGGACAAGGCTGCTTTCCATATTTCAGTGATGACACTGAGCTTGTAAGTTAGCCATTCAGGGAAGGTTGACTTATGTTGATAAGGACTTCTTTATCTGATTCAAACTTCTCCCGCCTTGTCCGCTCTTTCTTCAGTCTGTTTATCCTTCAGTCTTCTTCTTCAGTTTGTCTTCAGTGTAAGTAGTTGGAGAGGAGTCTTAGGGATTCAATGAGTTATTGTCATCACTCACTGAATCCATCATCTTCTTCTTGACTCAGTCTTCACCCTTTAAGTTCCGCCTTACTAAGTGGAGAGACTTCTTTATTGCCTCGTACTGAGTATCCTAAAGATGACTCACGGCGGTTATGCACTCAGCGACCTGATTGTGTTTAACGGATGAGTACTTGGGCTATTTTCTATTCAAATCCTAGATTAAGGGGTTTGGGTATTTTCTGAACCCAACAGTCTCCCCCTATTTGGATATACAAAATAGCCTAAGTGGTTGATCAGTGTAAGTGAGCAAATGGCTTTTTCCTACACTGAATGTACTAATGAATACAATAAGGAACACTGAGTAAATGAATAAAACATACATCGTTTATTGATCAGATTACATAGTTCCTATCACTAGTACAAAAGATAAAACAAAATGATGTCAATCCAGATGGATTCCCAATGCTTCAAGCTTGACCTTTTTGGTGATGAGTGTTTCTCTGTCAGGATGGTCTCTTATTTTGGCATTTAGGTCTTGGCAGAACCTGATATTTGCTGGGGATTGGATCTGAGAGGCCACTGGAATATAGCTGATCATTGCAGCTACACCAGCCTGATCAATATCACTCCATCTTTGAAATGCTGGGTTTCCATAGACATCAATGTGAAATAGCCCTCTTTCAGGTTCTTCAAGCACTAGACAATTCACAAATTTAACCCTTTCAGGTAGCTCCCTATTACACTCCAGTCCAGGCACTTTAATCTCAGGTTGGAACTCAACTCTCTTCCTTTTGCCAGTGGAAGTTTGTGGTTGAGATCCTTGAGGTGCAGTCAAGGCAGGCTGAATTCCTAGTTGGGCTGGTGCATCCCTCAGCCTTTCATATCTTTTGTTGAGCATCTTCATCAGCTCCTTGACCACCTTATTTTGCTTCTTACCAATGATCGGACCAAGTTCATCAAGTTCAGTGATCCCAAAGTCACTGAATTTTAAGGGATCATGAACCTCAAAGTGTCTTTTGTCATCCCCTCTGTAAACATTCATAGCCAATGGTTTGGTGTTGGGAATAATCTTGACATCAGTGATTGTTTCAGGAAGCCTTCGGCTGCTCATTGTCCAGTTGTATTCCTCAATTCTGCTTTTCCTGAGAGCTTCAGTTTTCTATCTCTTTTCTTCATACTGCTTTCTCATTGCAGCCATTTGAGCATACTGCTTTCTCAGTTTTCTTTCTCTTTTCTTCATACCCGCTTTCCTCTTTTTTATTTCTTTTAGTTTATGAAGCTTTACAAATCTCTGTTATTGAAGCATGTTATAAAGGGCTGTTCAGGGGTGTGTCACTTGCGGAAAGCGGTGTGAATGTGTCCCTTTTACAATATGCGGATGATGCCCTCTTTTTTGGAGAATGGTCGAGGTTGAACGCTAAAAATCTCATTCGCATCTTAAAATGCTTCGAAATGGGTTCTGGTCTTAAGGTTAATTTAGCTAAAAGTAGGCTTATGGGAGTTGGGGTTCCTATATGCGATATTGAAGTGATAGCATCCTCACTTGGATGCTCTCACGATTCCTTGCCTTTCATTTACCTTGGTCTTCCGGTCAGTAAGAGAATGCGGCTATGTGATGGTTGGAATGTTGTCATTAACCGGTTTAGAGATAAACTTTCATGTTGGAAAGCTAAAACTTTGTCGGTTGTCGGAAGGCTCACTCTCATCAAATAAATCCTAAGTAGCCTTCCTGTCTACTATCTTGCACTCTTTAAAGCTTCTCTAAAGGTCATCAATATTCTTGAATCAATTAGATGCCGCTTCTTTTGGGGTTTCAAGGATTCTCAACGAGGTTTGTACTGGGTTAAATGGAAGACTATTCTTCTTGATCCTAAGTTTGGAGGCCTAGGTGTCGGCTGTCTTCAAGCGAAGAACCTTGGGCTTTTGGGCAAATGGAAGTGGCGATTTCTAACGGAGTATAAGGCTCTTTGGAAAATAGTTATCAAGGAATTTTACGGGGCGGATAGGGGCTTTAACTCGGCTCCTAATCAGGTTAATGTTGGACGTATTTGGACCGACATCATCAAAGCAGTCAAGTGCATTGAAGAAATTGACACTTCTTTTAAAGACTCATTTACATGTAAAATATAAAAGGGATCAGATACTCTTATTTGGAAAGACCCTTGGTGTTGTAATGGGGTGCGCCTTATGGATTATTTTCCCAGATCATTTGCCCTCGAGACACATAAGGAGTAAGATTAGTGATCGTTGGCATATGGTGAACAATGTATGGGGTGGAAATTGGTCTTGGTGCACCTCATGGAAGAGCCATTGATGACCTTGCTTCCCTCACCTCTTCTATTGGAAGCCTCTCGCTTGCAGTGGATGGATTGGATAAATGGCAGTGGACGTGGGATGCTTCTGGTATATTCAAAGTCAGTACTCTCTAAAAAAGGATTCAAAATTGCTCTCTTGATAATCACAGTACAGGCGAGCATTGTTGGAAGATTAGTCTCTATATTAACATGTTATTAAGTCTAGGGGTTAAAGTGTCATATTTTCTTGAGTCCCAAGCTTTACGTTTTCCTTATTCTGTTTTTAGGAACCGACTTAGATGTCATTGTTAGAGTCGGTTTATCTCCCCCCTCATCTCTATAAAAGGAGGTGAGGGGGAGGGGTCTTGTAACGCATTCTTTCAATACTAATCAAACAATCGATTAGGGTACTTACTTGTGCATATTCTTTCTTTCCTGTCAACCACGTCTTCGAGATCGGGTAATCCGCTTTCTAGTAACCAGGTTGTTAGGGATCGAATCCTAACAAGTGGTATCAGAGCCAGGTTCGAAAGTTTTTCTGGTTTACTAGGATCGATATTGAAGGTTTCTTTCTTCTCTGTTGTTCGGTTTTCTGGAAGAAGCAGGAGGTTGTTTTTCTGTTTTGGGTTTCGGTTTAGAATAACAAGAAGGTGCCCAGACGAAGAAGACAATCGGTTTTTTTTTCTCTGGTTCGTTGTACAAAGAAAGAAGAAGAATTGTTGTACAAAGAAAGAAGAAAAAAGAACAAAGTCGTTTTTTAAAAAAGACAAAAGACTTAAGTGGTTGGTTGCTTTTAAAAGAAAAAGCATAGACATCAAGGAC
Organism: Chrysanthemum makinoi; assembly: GCA_910596185.1. Lineage (NCBI taxonomy): Eukaryota > Viridiplantae > Streptophyta > Magnoliopsida > Asterales > Asteraceae > Chrysanthemum > Chrysanthemum makinoi. The sequence continues at coordinate 71,264,059 of OU343222.1, read as the reverse complement.
AATACCCACGTGAAGTGTTTTTTGCTCTTTGTTATTTATTTTAATAAAGAGTAAAAAGAAGATTCTTTTGTTGTCTAACAGTTATTAATTAAGAGGGTATTGCATAAGGGACTTTTTTAGTTTGTGATTGTGAGGTTTTTTCACAAGGTTTAGCAAATTAATAAAGGGTTTAAAGAATGACGGGAGCCAAGTTTGAGATCGAGAAATTTGATGGAACTGGTGATTTCGAGTTATGGAGAGTTAAGATGCGTGCTTTATTAATCCAACATGGATGTGAAGCAGCTCTGGAGGTTTTACCCGCGACTATGGATGCTACAGCAAAAGCTGAGCTAAACAAGAAAGCTCACAGTGCCATGATTTTGTGTTTAGGTAACAAGGTTCTGATAGAGGTTACCGGGGAGACGACTGCAGCGGGGGTTTGGACCAAGCTCGAGACTTTGTACATGACAAAGTCCTTGGCCAACAAGTTGTACCTGAAGAAGAAGTTGTACACATTCTACATGCCGGCTGGAAGAACGATTTCCGAGCATATAGATGAGTTCAACAAAATCGTTGTTGATTTAGCAAATATTGAGGTAAAATTCGAGGATGAAGATCTTGCTTTATTATTACTCACTTCTTTACCAGCATCATACGAACACTTTGTGGATACCTTGCTTTATGGACGGGAAGCTTTGACTTTGGAGGATGTGATGGCCACACTGAATTCAAAGGAAATCAAAGAAAGATCTAAGGCAAAGGGGGATGATGGTGAAGGGTTATATGTGAGGGGAAGAACTGATCGCAGGAATTTGCATCAGTCTAGGGGAAAGTCAAGATCAAAGTCTCGAGGTGGAAGACTCAAGTGTTATATTTGCCAGTCTGAGGAGCACTTGAAGAGAAACTGTCCGAAAAATAATCGCAAGAAGTCAAACGGTTTTGTCAAGAATGATGATCAGCCAAGCTCCAGTGGTTCGATTTATGACGGTTCTGAGGTGATGATGGTTATGAGTGCAGAGGCTCTGCTAGATTGGATCATGGATTCAGGAGGTTCATACCATATGACACCAAGGTTAGATTTATTTTTTGATTTTCTGGAATGCGATGGGGGCAGGGTACTGTTGGGTGACAACAGGGAGTGCAAGATCAGAGGTATTGGCAAGGTAAGGGTACAACTGAAAGATGGGTCAAGTTTTGTATTACACAATGTCAGGTATATTCTGAACCGAAAAGAAACTTGATATCGCTGGGAACTCTTGAAAAAGAGGGATATACCGTAAAATTGCAGTCAGGCAAAATCAAGGTGATTAATGGTTCCAGGGTTGTTTTATCTGGAACCCGAAGGGAAAACTGCGTATACTCTTTGGATGGCCACGCAGTGGTGGGTGAGCTTAATGCTAGTGTTGAAGAAAAAGACAGTCTTGCCAGGTTTGGCACAAAAGACTGGGACATATCAGATGAGGCGGGACTACAGTGCTTTGGAAAAGCAGGAGTTGTTTGGCAAGAAGAGTCTAGGTACGCTCGATTTTTGTGAGAATTGTGTTCTGGGAAAGTCACATCGAGTCAGTTTCAGTGTAGGAAGGCACACTACTCACGGAGTGATAGACTATGTTCATTCAGACTTATGGGGTCCGTCTCAGGTGGAATCATTGGGAGGTAAGAGGTATTTCTTATCTATTGTTGATGATTATTCCAGGAGGGTATGGGTTTATATTCTCAGGTTCAAACACGAAGCATTTGGAAAGTTCAAAGAGTGGAAGCAGTTAGTAGAGAATCACACTGGGAGGACGGTTAAGAAGCTTAGGACGGATAATGGTCTTGAGTTCTGTAACCGGGAGTTTGAACAGCTGTGCATTGAGAGTGGGATTGCTAGACATTTGACAGTTGCCGGGACGCCGCAGCAGAATGGATTAGCAGAACGGATGAATAGAACTCTCATGGATAAGGTACGCTGTTTATTAATTCAGTCTGGATTGCCCAAGACCTTCTGGGCGGAAGCGACATGTACGGCCGCATATCTTATAAATAGGTCACCATCGACAGCGATTGAGAAAAAGACTCCTATGGAGATGTGGTCGGGACATCCAAGTGATTATGGGATGTTGAGGATTTTCGGCTGTGTCGCATATTCACACGTTAAACAAGGTAAGCTCGAGCCGAGAGCAGTAAAATGCGTTCTTTTGGGGTATCCTGAAGGTGTGAAGGGGTACAGGCTATACAGGCTTGATAATGAATCACCTAAGATAGTCACTAGCAGGGACGTGGTCTTCAATGAAAGTATCATGTACAAAGACACGTTGAAGGATTCTGTGCGTCTGATAAGTCTGTTGAGGAATTACAGGTTGAGGTGGAACTACAGAGGTTAAATAATCATTCGCTTGAGGAAGATCAGACAGATGATCAGGAAGATGGCGATGATGAAGATGCAGGGGATCAGGATCATGATCAAACACCGGATCTCACAGATTATCAGTTGGTTCGGGATAGAGATCCAAGGACAAGAACGAAACCTTTGAGGTTTCGGGATGAAAGTAATATGGCTACTTACGCGTTTGCTGCAGCAGAGGAAGAAGATACTCATGAACCATTAACATACCAGGAGGCAGTTGCTTGTGAAGACAGTTCTAAGTGGAAGGCTGCTATAGATGAAGAGATGGATTCTCTGAGGAAGAATAAGACCTATGAGTTAGTAGATCATCCAGCTGGGAAAAAGCTGGTGAGCTGCAAATGGCTATTCAAGATAAAGGAAGGGATTGAAGGTGTTCAAAAGCCTAGGTACAAGGCGAGGTTGGTGGCTCGTGGATTCACACAGAGGGCAGGAATTGACTACAATGAAGTATTTTCTCCAGTAGTTCGACACACATCTATCTGGGTTATACTTGCATTGACTGCATGTAGAGATTATGAGCTGGAGCAGCTTGATGTAAAGACAACATTTTTACATGGAAATCTTGAAGAAGTGATCTACATGAGGCAACCACCGGGTTATGAACAAGGTAACAAGGTATGTTTGTTAAAGAAATCCCTTTATGGATTGAAGCAGTCACCTAGGCAATGGTATAGGAGGTTTGATGAGTATATGCTGAGCAACGGGTTTAAGCGTAGCAGTTACGACAGCTGTGTATATTACAGGAGTTATGCACCAGGTGAGTATATCTATCTATTGTTATATGTAGATGATATGCTGATTGCTTGTAAAAGCAAGGCTGAGATTGGGTCTATCAAGTCTTTGCTTAAAAAGGAGTTCGACATGAAAGAGCTCGGGGAAGCAAAGAAGATTCTTGGTATGGAGATCATCAGGGATCGGAGTCGCAAGATTCTGAGGGTGACACAATCCGGGTATGTTTCTAAGATTTTAAATAATTATAGAATAGACAATGGGAAATCGGTTCAGATGCCATTGGGTGGGCAATTCAAGCTGTCGTTGAAGGATTGCCCGGTTAGGGATTGTGATGTTGAAAGGATGAGTAAGGTGCCGTATGCAAATGCGGTTGGGAGCTTAATGTACTTGATGGTGTGCACGAGGCCAGACATAGCGTATGCGGTAAGTGTAGTTAGCAGATATTTGGCGAATCCGGGTAAAAAGCATTGGGAAGCAGTTAAGTGGATTTTGAAATATTTGCAGGGCACTGCAAACGTGGGTTTGGTGTATGGGACAAATCGTGACAACCATGTGGACGTAACAGGTTTTGTTGATTCAGACTACGCTAAGGATCCGGATAAAGGTAGGTCTATCACTGGTTACGCTTTTTTAGTACAAGGATGTGTTGTAAGCTGGAAGGCAACGCTACAACACGTGGTGGCTCTTTCAATTACAGAGGCTGTGAAGGAAGCTATTTGGCTAAGGGGACTCTTGGAAGAGTTGGGCGTGGAGCTTAACACTGTGGCAGTTAATTGTGATAATCAAGGCGCGATTCATTTATCGCGGAATCATGTTTTTCATGAAAGGACTAAGCATATCAATGTGCGTTATCACTTTATTAGAGAGGTCTTGGAAGCAAAGACGGTTGAAGTTCGAAGGTGGGTACTGAACACAATGCTGCGGATGCCTTGACGAAGGTGGTACCTGGACTTAAGTTTCGACACTGCTTGGAGTTTCTGAGTGTCGGTATAGGCTAATATAAAGCCTAAGGTGGAAATTGTTGGAAGATTGGTCTCTATATTAGCATGTTATTAAGTCTAGGGGTTAAAGTGTCATATTTGCTTGAGTCCCAAGCTTTACGTTTTCCTTATTCTGTTTTTAGGAACCAACTTAGATGTCATTGTTAGAGTCGGTTTATCTCCCCCCTCATCTCATTAAAAGGAGGTGAGGGGGGAGGGGTCTTGTAACGCATTCTTTCAATACTAATCAAACAATCGATTAGGGTAGTTACTTGTGCATATTCTTTCTTTCCTGTCAACCATGTCTTCGAGATCGGGTAATCCGCTTTCTAGTAACCAGGTTGTTAGGGATCGAATCCTAACAAGCATCATTATTGGAATTCATGGATTCCTTGTAAGGTGAACATTTGTTTTTGGAGGGCTTCTTTAAATAGATTACCGACACGTTCGTGGTGTTGTGCTGAATTCTGTAGACTTTCCTTTTTGCAAATGTGTTGTTGAAGATTTAGAACATTGTATAATTAGATGTCCCATCGTCATTACTAGAAAATATGGAGTTGGTGGAATTTGGACTCTCCCGTAAGGTTTCCAACTTTTTTGATTTCGGATATTGCTCATGGAAATATAAAGCCTAAAGGTAATTCTCAGGTTGCCAACGTTATGCAAGGTGTCTTCCAAGTTACGATGTGGGCTTTATGGAAGTGGAGAAATAGATGGGTAAACGCCTCTGCGGATTTGAGCTCAAGGGTAAAGGATGAAGATATCTTTCCGGTTATTCAAAGATTGTCCAGGACTTAGATTCTTTGTTCGTCTTACTTGAAACCGGTGAACTGGGATGTTTGGATTGCAAGACCATTTGATCTGTTTGTATAGTTTTCTTTTGAGTCTGGTGTGTTTTGGTTTTGGTTTATGTTTAGCATGGATATGTACAACCCTTTGTTCTTTTTCTGAGCTCCTATTTGGAGCTTTCTTTATATTTCTTTGATTTCTCTGCATTTCCCAAAAAATAAAGTTGGAAACAATTATTATCTTAGGTAATAGAAATGCAAATATATTAGTAATCAAATATTATTATTTGATTGAGAAGCTCTCACACAACATACAGTCGTAACAATCACTTTCTTTAACACAAATATATTAGTAGTCTTATGAAAATCATTTTCAAAAATAAAAAAACTGAAAGTACATATATTTCAGATCTCAAAATTAGTTATTCTAAATATTATTTTGTCCATGTATGCTATTATCTTAGATATTTACTATGCTACTGCTACTTATGTAATAAGTTATAATTATGCTTCTTCGTTTTATATCACTTAGATGAGAACATTATTTCTAAGCCACAAAATAAATATTTGGCTGTTGTCCTAACTTACCAACTAAAAGTTTAGTCGCTGGCATAGAGTTGTTTGACTAGCTTCTAGAGGGAACATTTAGTAAAATCTATTACTAGCTAGATTGATTAGTGTAATAGATTATACTGTAGTTCTTTACTTCAGGAGTTCTCCTAGGTCTTCTAGCCAAGTAACTCTAATGCAACTATGCAAGCCATTTAGAAATAAAAGGTTGTGATCATATCAAATACATATATGTTTGTTAAGTTATTGTTTGACCAAATCGTTATGCCTTCTAAAAAACCAACAAAATGAAATCCATGAATTATGCAATACATAAAACAAAAGCAAAAAAGGTTGAACACAATGACTAAAACACATAGATGATCAGTCGGGTCATCTAACAGTCCGAATTGATGTCTAACTTTTCTGTAATAGTAATAGTAAAATAGACAAATCACAAGCTTTTACAAAAGCAGTACTCTAGGGATGCGGCAAGGAAGGAATAGGAAGGTCCTTGGGCAACTCAGGAATTGTTGGCTTGGGTAGGTCATGCGTTTCAGGAATCTTTGGTACTTCTGGTTTTGGTAGAGTTGGTAGATCTGGTTTAGTAATCTCTGGAACTGTTACCTTAGGAACCTCAGGTACCTCGGGCTTGGGGATCTCAGGAATAGTGGGCTTTGGAATCTCGAGAATTGTGGGCTTTGGAACCTCGGGAAGTGTGGGCTTTGGAAGCTCAGGAACTTCAGGTTTAGGAACCACAGGGATCTCGGTCTTTGGAACGTCAGGAAGTGTGGGTTTCGTAATCTCAGGAAGTGTGGGCTTTGGAACCTCAGAAACTTCAGGTTTAGGAACCACAGGGACCTCGGGCTTTGGTACCTCAGGAATTGTGGGCTTTGGAACCTCAGGAACTTCAGGTTTAGGAATCACAGGGACCTCAGGTTTTGGAACCTCGGGAAGTGTGGGTTTTGGAAGCACTGGTACTTCCGGCTTTGGAACCTCAGGAAGTGTGGGCTTCGGAAGCTCTGGTATTTCAGGCTTTGGAATCTCGGGGAGTGTGGGCTTTGGGACCTCTGGTACTTCGGGCTTTGGAATCACAGGAACCTGAGGCTTTGGAATATCAGGAAGGGTAGGCTTTGGAATATCGGGTGTATCCAAGAGTTTACGCGCATCAACCACAAGTTTCCCACCATTGATGGTTGCTAGAGTGATGGCCACTAGCATCACCAAGAACAAATTGAGTCTGCAATGTGCCATTCATGAATCTTGCAAGGGCCTTGCAGCGGTTTTATATGCTAAAATTAGAAGCTAAGAAAGTGGTTTGAGCTGTGTTGACTGTTGAGAATGCATGTGTTGATTTAGATTTATATAGAAGACATAAGATATGGAAATAGTTATAAGTAGATAAGTTGGTGCGAATTATAGGCGTATTGGGGAGATTAGATCAACTACATACTAGGAGTTATTGACTTGTATTCTTGACTTCTTGTCTTTATGAGAATTTAGGGATGAAACTTGGCAAACTGCCACGAGATGATCATTAAAAATAAATCATATTCTCTTTTTTATTTAATAATTGACTAGTCTTAATTAGTAGCAGTACGGTATCTATGTCATTTGTTAGGCTTATATTATAGTAATGATTATTGGACGTTTAAACCAAATATAGTTTAGTTATAGAGTATAGGAGTCTTAGTGTCATTAGTTAAAATAAAGTTTAGTGGTATTTTGTCATTGTAAATAGATTAGGGGTGTAATGGGTCGAATTAAAAGTGAAACTGGTCACAATGTTTCATCAGAAGTTGTGTCGGTTGGGTTAGTATATATAGGGGTCAAAGTCTTTGTAAACATAGGTATTCATATATTGTAATAAAATTCCAGATTGTTTATATAACTTAAAGATCTTATAATAATAGAAGTGCTAACAATTGGCATCAGAGCCTACGGTTCAATCGATTCAAGGGAGGCAGAAGATTTGTGGTTGTTTGTTCGAAGTTTTGAAAAAAACAAAAGTACGATTCTTGTTGCTGCTGTTCGAAAAAGGAGACAGAAGAAAACAATTATTTTAAATTACGGAACCGAACACAGTGAGATAAGTTTTTTCAATTTCGAATTGTTTATTTAGTGTAGGAATTTAGAATTATTACAATTAGGAAAAGGTTAAGAATAGTGGTTTGGATTTGTTAGACAACCAGGGAAAAACTAGGGTATTGTTTCTTAATAAATTGAAGCGATTGGTTTTTGGATTTGTCTTACAACCAAAAAAAAACAGAATACTATTTTTAGGATTTGTAAAACAATAGTTTTCGAGTTGAAAACAGGGAATTGTTTTAGTGGGTGTGAAAGCAATAGTTTTTAAAATAGGGAATTGTTTCGGATTTGTATACAATAGTTTTAAGAAGAGGATTATTGTTTTGGTGTTGTTACGACAATAGGTTTTGAAAACCAGGGAATTGTCTTGGGTGGAAAACAATAGGTTACGATAATACCAGGGGATTGTTTTTGGTGAAAGCAATAGGTTTAAAAAAAACCAGGAGATTGCGGTTAGTTAAGAGTAGTTGGTTAGAAGGAAACCAGGGTACTATTCTTGGAAGATCAGATAGGTAAACCATTGGTTAACCAGGGCACTGTAGGTATTAGGGACGTTTGGTTTAGACTAAGATTGGAAAAGGAAAAAAGAAAAGGAAGATGACAGGTAGTGGATCGAATGATAAGAATAAGGAAATCATAACCGTAAAGGAGACAACAATGAATTTCCAGTATCCAATGTTAAACTCTACAAAGTACACGATTTGGGCTGTAAAGATTAGGGCGATATTTAATGTCCATGGAATTTGGGAAGTGATTGAACCAACGCAAGGAACCGAGGTCGATCAGAAGAAGGATAACTCGGCAATTGCAATGCAATATCAAGCAATTCCAGAAAGTATGGTATTGCAAGTTGCTAACCTTAATTCGGCAAAGGAGATTTGGGATGCGTTGAAAATTCGACATGTTGGAGTTGACAGAGTTAAGGAGGCGCGTGTTCAAACACTAGAGTCAGAGTTTGAACAGTTGAAGATGAAAGACAGCGTGTCTTTAGATGTGTATGCCGGGAAGATTAGTGAAATTGCATCACAAGCAAGCAATTTGGGGCATACAGTGGAAGATAAAAGAATGGTGCGAAAACTCTTGAGTTCAGTGCCAGAAAAGTTTATGCAAATAGTTGCAGCAATAGAACCGTTCGCAGATTTGAATACTATGCCATTTCAAGAAGCCATTGGGAGATAAAAAGCCTTTGAAGAACGGACGAAAAAGGCAGTTAAGGAAGAAGATGGGTCTAGTAGCGTACTTTTCAGCAATGTAGATGAAAAGACCAAAGAACACAAATGTGAACATTGCGGTCATGTGAATTCAAGTCAAGAAAGAACCGAACGTAGCAGAGGCAAGAATTGGAAACCATGGAAGAAAAAGGATGGTGATCAGGACAACAGTCAGATAAGATGCTACAAGTGCAAAGAACTTGGACACTACAAAAGCGAATGTCCAAAGTGGGAAAAGGAGCATGAGGCAAATTTGATCCAAGAGGATGATGAGCCAACACTGCTATGATAGGAAGACGGATCAAGAAAGGATGAAGACCTTGCTTAAACTATATTTAGTTTAGGAGGGAGTATTGGACGTTTAAACCAAATATAGTTTAGTGATAAAGTATAGGGGTCTTAGTGTCATTAGTTAAAATAAAGTTTAGTGGTATTATGTCATTGTAAATAGATTAGGGGTGTAATGGGTCAAATTAAAAGTGTATAACTGGTCACAATGTTTCATCAGAAGTTGTGTCGGTTGGGTTAGTATATATAGGGGTCAAAGTCTTTGTAAACATAGGTATTCATATATTGTAATAAAATTCCAGATTGTTTATATAACTTAAAGATCTTATAATAACAGAAGTGCTAACAATTGGCATCAGAGCCTACGGTTCAATCGATTCAAGGGAGGCAGAAGATTTGTGGTTGTTTGTTCGAAGTTTTGAAAAAAAACAAAAGTACGATTCTTGTTGCTGCTGTTCGAAAAAGGAGACAGAAGAAAACAATTATTTTAAATTACGGAACCGAACACAGTGAGATAAGTTTTTTCAATTTCGAATTGTTTATTTAGTGTAGGAATTTAGAATTATTACAATTAGGAAAAAGGTTAAGAATAGTGGTTTGGATTTGTTAGACAACCAGGGAAAAACTAGGGTATTGTTTCTTAGTAAATTGAAGCGATTGGTTTTTGGATTTGTCTTACAACCGAAAAAAACAGAATACTATTTTTAGGATTTGTAAAACAATAGTTTTCGAGTTGAAAACAGGGAATTGTTTTAGTGGGTGTGAAAGCAATAGTTTTTAAAATAGGGAATTGTTTCGGATTTGTATACAATAGTTTTAAGAAGAGGATTATTGTTTTGGTGTTGTTACGACAATAGGTTTTGAAAACCAGGGAATTGTCTTGGGTGGAAAACAATAGGTTACGATAATACCAGGGATTGTTTTTGGTGAAAGCAATAGGTTTAAAAAAACCCAAGAGATTGCGGTTAGTTAAGAGTAGTTGGTTAGAAGGAAACCAGGGTACTATTCTTGGAAGATACAGTAGGTAAACCATTGGTTAACCAGGGCACTGTAGGTATTAGGGACGTTTGGTTTAGACTAAGATTGGAAAAGGAAAAAAGAAAAGGAAGATGACAGGTAGTGGATCGAATGATAAGAATAAGGAAATCATAACCGTAAAGGAGACAACAATGAATTTCCAGTATCCAATGTTAAACTCTACAAACTATACGATTTGGGCTGTAAAGATTAGGGCGATATTTAATGTCCATGGAATTTGGGAAGTGATTGAACCAACGCAAGGAACCGAGGTCGATCAGAAGAAGGATAACTCGGCAATTGCAATGCTATATCAAAAAATTCCAGAAAGTATGGTATTGCAAGTTGCTAACCTTAATTCGGCAAAGGAGATTTGGGATGCGTTGAAAATTCGACATGTTGGAGTTGACAGAGTTAAGGAGGCGCGTGTTCAAACACTAGAGTCAGAGTTTGAACAGTTGAAGATGAAAGACGGCGTGTCTTTAGATGTGTATGCCGGGAAGATTAGTGAAATTGCATCACAAGCAAGCAATTTGGGGCATACAGTGGAAGATAAAAGAATGGTGCGAAAACTCTTGAGTTCAGTGCCAGAAAAGTTTATGCAAATAGTTGCAGCAATAGAACCGTTCGCAGATTTGAATACTATGCCATTTCAAGAAGCCATTGGGAGATAAAAAGCCTTTGAAGAACGGACGAAAAAGGCAGTTAAGGAAGAAGATGGGTCTAGTAGCCTACTTTTCAGCAATGTAGATGAAAAGACCAAAGAACACAAATGTGAACATTGCGGTCATGTGAATTCAAGTCAAGAAAGAACCGAACGTGGCAGAGGCAAGAATTGGAAACCATGGAAGAAAAAGGATGGTGATCAAGACAACAGTCAGATAAGATGCTACAAGTGCAAAGAACTTGGACACTACAAAAGCGAATGTCCAAAGTGGGAAAAGGAGCATGAGGCAAATTTGATCCAAGAGGATGATGAGCCAACACTGCTATGATAGGAAGACGGATCAAGAAAGGATGAAGACCTTGCTTAAACTATATTTAGTTTAGGAGGGAGTATTGGACGTTTAAACCAAATATAGTTTAGTGATAATGTATAGGGGTCTTAGTGTCATTAGGTAAAATAAAGTTTAGTGGTATTATGTCATTGTAAATAGATTAGGGGTGTAATGGGTCGAATTAAAAGTGTATAACTGGTCACAATGTTTCATCAGAAGTTGTGTCGGTTGGGTTAGTATATATAGGGGTCAAAGTCTTTGAAACATAGGTATTCATATATTGTAATAAAATTCCAGATTGTTTATATAACTTAAAGATCTTACAATAACAGAAGTGCTAACAATGATTATGCTATTTTTAGTGCTCTAATTGGATGACTATACAAAGGTCTAAAGACGTACAAAAAGAAATCATATATCATCAATTTAGTTTGGGTGAGTATCGTATTTGAAGGTGTGCGAAATG
>OU343222.1:71163726-71252474 GCA_910596185.1 Chrysanthemum makinoi | reverse complement strand
AGGAAGGAAAAGGGAAACGTAGAACTAAAAATATATTTGGTTCATTAACACCATAAAACGGATTTAAAACCGCAAGAGGAGTTCCATAATGGGTCCTGTGTTGTAATGAGAAACGATGTGGAATAAATCCGGAAAACATGGTGTTTCATGGCAGAAGTCGACTGGTTGAAAGTGAACCCACTGGGTCGGAATAGTGGACTCGGTGAGTCAGGTCAACAGGCTTCATTTTTAATGTTACTCAATGAACAACTACATTTTTATCAAACCTAAGTCACTCAATGAACAACTACAGTCATCGATTGAGGGGGAGAGTGATTTAAAATAAAGTATTTTCAAACGATATTTCTTCATAAAAGTCCAGTTTGTACAAAAACAATGTGGTGATCTAAAGATTTAATGTTATGTCATGGTATGATTATCGTTAAAACTCAAAGATCTTTCAAAATGAAATTTTTTCCGTTCTTGTTTGATTGTGAAATTGTTTTATTTTACTTAAAGATCTTAAACAATCATACCCGACTAACAATCTTTATTGTCTTAAATTGGTCCCTATTCATTTTTTCAAAAATTAAATCTTGCCACGCCTTTCCCCTAAAATTTTTAAATGATTTAAATCAATTGGGATCACAAATCTCAAATGGTTTGAAATTTTTGATGGGGGAGAGATCGTGATTTAAATCTCAAATCGGTTTTAAAGGGTGATTGTTTCAAAAGCACTTCTTCCTTTATGTGCCAAACGATTTTGAAATACATAATGCACATGATTGTGGAGGAGCATTTAACCATAAACTAGAAGAGCTTTTAAATCGGGCACATTTTCTCCCATGTTTTTAAACCTTATTAAATCACTTGGGATCCAAAATCTCAAAGGGTTTGATATTTTTGATCGGGGAGAATTTGTGATTTAATAATGAAACTTGATTAAAGATGATCATTTTGATTCAATGTGCATATCGCTTCCTCCCATATGTGCTAAACGCCAATCTCAGCAACATATATCAGGAGCATTTCAAAAGAAAATAAACTATCAAGGTACAAAGCTATGCTTTTAACATAATGACCTTGATTGATTTTTCTAATGGTTTCTTAATGGCTTTTGTGATCGTGGAATGTACTTCAAAAGAACTCTTTCCTCTATGTGATAAAATGATTTCAAATATCTTATTCATTGAGGGGGGGAGAATTTACCAAAAGAAATTCAAATGGCTTTTTCTACGGAAATTGTGATCAAGAATATACTTCAAAGAACTTTGCCTCCATGTGCTAAACAATTTCAAAATCATATGCACATGTTGAGGGGGAGCATTTCTAAAATGATAAAAACAATTAAGGTACAAAATGCTTTGATTTTATATCACAAGTACCTTGATTGATTTTCCAAATGATTTTTCAATTGGTTTCATGGCAGATGAACAATACCAAATTGACCGACCAAATTTACTTTATGTATGGTGATATAAGGATGATAAGGTTAGGTATTCGTTCCCACGATCCCGCCAGAGTCGGAGGGATCTACCCAGGGACAATCCACAAGATAGTGTAGAGTCCTTAGGTATGATGAAAAAAGGAGAAAAATGAGAATATGGGAAGAGTGCTGACCGGCAGAGCTAGTAATCGAATAAACCCAACAAGGTTCTAGTAATGAAGTCTCGTAAGCACCGGCGGGTTGAAGAATGAAAAAGAAATGAATGGAAAAATGGTGAAAAGAAATAGCCCTCCAATAATTCAACCTTAGGGCGTAAACCGGTTCAATACATAATACTAACGTTACCAAGGTAACACCGGTATTGAAGATAAGACGTCATGGACCCGACGACCGCACTAACTTCCCAAGCTACTCAAGTTCCTCTAAAAAGGCTTGTTTCATTCTCACGGGGACCCTAATCATATCGGCTTTCTTAGAGATTGTTGATATTGAAGAAGGAGACCCTCCCTAGTCTCCTGCACAGAACCAAATGTGCATTATTGAGTCTAGAGCCAAGAGATCATCCACAAAATCTCATTAGGACACAAAATTCCTGAAGGCTTACTATTTCACACAATGTGGAAAGTATGAATATATTAAGATTCCTACGCATTATCCTTGTGGTAATTGCCAGAACATCCAAGTGATATCTGACAATATTCACAATGAAGATGGAAAGCCTTCTAGAGCCAACATCAAACAAGCTCTTGGTTGGTGGCATGTGAGATCTTTCATAAGATCAATCTTGTGACAACTGGATAGAAACGATGGGGCGATTCATTTTTTGAATCAACCTTGGTCCAGGATTGAAATTAACGAATACTTTTGGAAAACCGCTCGATGTGCAAACCTTCTTTTCTCCAAAGACGCCGAATGTGTACTTATGTTTTCAAACACAAAAGTATCTCTTTGATTGAAAAAATACTTTTGGAAAACCGTTCGATATACAAATCTTCTCTAGCACGCCTAATGTGTACTTTTTCAAATACAAAAGGTATTTTTGATTGAAAATTGATCTTTCTTATAAAACCTTCGCCGTATTGAAAACTCTTCTTCAAGCAATAAATTGTTTTCAAATCATTTTAATCAATCAAGAAATCTCAATTTGTCGGTTCACTCACCGTGTTGTCTTTGAGACGTTCGGTTTGAGAACGTTTAGAACAGCTGCTAAACCCTCCAAGGAGATTCTTCGAATTATACCTGATCACATGCGAGACTTGTACTCATCAACGGGGAACCATGGGTCGTGTACTCAATTCAACGAAAGTGATCAAAGATACTTTCGCGGCGCTTTATTATTAACCGTTGTATGCAGGTACACCGACGATTGCAACTGATCGTAATTGAGGAGTCAATCCACAGCCGCATGCTCACACATCACATTCAAAGAAATCATGATAAGTGCATATCTACATCAAATGGTTCTGATATTTTCAATCCATGCTTCTGCTACACTACTAGAAATATTATGAATCAACAAAAGCTTCCGCCACTGATGAGAAGATATCATGATCCCAAATGAGAGCATTTCGGTCCGAAAGTCACAACTTTACATGATGGCAACACAATAAAGGGTGATCCAGAGATTTGTTGTGGCTGATGATCTCAAAGAAAGCTAGAAGATCATCAAAGATGTGGATCAGTTCAAAGACCTCCACATAAAGTACAAAGCATTCGGACTTTGAAGTTGCACTACTTAAGCAAAAAGATTGTGGAAGTGAAGAATTAAAGTCTACGAGCTCAAGAACTAAAGACATAGAAAGAATGCTAGGATGCAAAATATATTTCATGGGGTGACCTCCCTTAGGGGAAGATTGTTAGGAATTGGAAATTCCATGTTAAAGTGTCGGTCACCCCAATTATAGTCTAGCATATGTTAGCTCGTAGAATTGTAGTTATATACGCTTATTTAGTAGTTTATTAGTTAGTTATTTAGTTATTAGTTTAGCTTAGTGCAACAACGCGGGAGGAAGGATCGGTCTTACCCACTGTATGCCTGATCCACTCGCCGTCAGGAAGGCGTATTATGTAAAACTATAAATACCCTCTACCTCCTAAGGTAGAGGGTTGGACATTTCATTCTAATCTAACCTTCCATGTTTCTTTCACTTTCTCTCTCTAGAAAGGCTCCCATCCTACTTTCTCCCTCTAAAACCTCTAAACTATACGCCCCATTTGATATGTTATGATGTGTTTATGAAATCCAATATGTTACACCTCGCCTCGCTTTCTTCCTCTCTCTCGGTAACTAAGCGCCCACTATTCTTTTGTTGTCTCCTTTATTTAACGATACGAGTTTTTATATTCGTATGATAGTGTTTTGTGTTGCTTTCGCGGGTGAAGAAAAAGAGAAATGAGAACTAAAAATATATTTGGTTCATTAACAATTAATAAAACGGATTTAAAACCGGGTAAGAGTAGTTCTATAATGGGTCTCGTGTGGTGTTAGAATGAGAAACGTGATGTGGAATAAATCTGGAAAACATGGTGTTTAGTTATGAAGTGACTCGAAGTTGAGTGAACCCACTGTCGGAACAGTGGACCGGTGAGTCGGGTCAACGGGTCGTGTCGGGTCAAGTTATGTTGTTGTCGTATTGTTTTGGAGTACTTAAGGTCATGGTTACCAGTTTTAGAACCAGATGGGTTATGGGCCGAGACCGGTTTAGTCTCTTTTGATTTATGAACTTCTAATAGTTGTTGTTGTTACCAAGCCCGGGTATAAGTGTGTTGGAACTTGTTAAGTTAAATGGATCAATGGGTCAAATTTGTTAAGACGCGATAAGTAGTTATAAATCATAAAGTGTGATAATAAATAATATCGAAACAAGTAAGTGGTAACCGGTGTAGGCAACGGATTAAAATGGGAAATAACGCGACGTTACATGTTTGGTATGAGTCGAACTAAATAACGAGTAATACTTTAATTGGACTTGGAAATGTGGTCGATAAGTAGTAAATATTATTGCAACGAGAGATATTAAGACTAATGAAATTAGTTAATGAATCAACATGGTTTCATTTGATTAATCGTGAACTAGTATGTTTCGATAATATGGGAATTGCGATTTGGATTTGAATACGGTTGGTACGTTTTGAGTAACAATTGTCTTCCAAGTTATTTTGGTTACAAGATGTACTATATTAATTATTTTGAATTAACCGAATACGATATAATGGACTCGGGAATAAGTTTAATAGGCTTGTTTCACAATGTGTCTAAGTATTCTATTTTCACATTTAACAAGATATTAACCTATATATTGTTGGCGATACGTTTTATTTAGTTAAAACCCATATTATCTACAATAATAACTTGTGTTTGGATAAATATAAAATATCTTTTACAAACTATTGATAACAAGTTATATTGATTATTTTGTTGTACTTTACTAAACATTTGGTTTAAATGAGTTTAATATATTCGCTTTACAATAAGCCTGAATATTATGTTTTCATATTTTAACCAATAATGAAATATACTACTATATATATTGTTGACGACTACTAATTTTATTTGAATTATAAACCTTATTTACTACTATAATAACTCATATTTGGTAACACATGTAGCTTGTATAAACTTGTTTGAAAATATTATTTTGATAAGATAACTTATTAAAGTCGTAATGGTTTGGGAATAAACGAAAAGTGTCATCTATAGTACCCTATTTACCATACCTTATATGAAGTAATTTTGGGTAAACTTGTATGATTATGAATAACGATTGAGAAACCTTTATTAATTGAGTGATAAATGGAAACTTTTCTTTTATTATTGAACATGTACATTTGGGAATTGTTGGGTAAATTGCCGAAACTTATCAATTAACCTATTTATGCATCATAAATAGATGTCGTGATTTCCGAGTCTTTGACTAGGTTTAGTATTATCGGTATTTCTAGACTTTGTCAATGTCCTTTGCTTTTGGCGTGAGGTATGGTCTATATGTCTCGATGATATCGATGTTCTTCCTTCATGAGTTGTACGTCGAGTCTATGTTTCTTACCACCACACCGAAACGCTAAAAATAAACTTTTGAGATGATAATTGTGAACTTTGGGGAACGATAATGTACTTTTGAAAGTAACGACATGAATGATCCACGAAAACTACAACACATTACTTTCTATTGATTTCTTTATCATATGAGCCGTATTATAAGAATATCGTGATACGCATTAGGTTTGCGTCACAACTATTCTATTGTACTCGTGGTACATTCTTTGGATGCCATGGAGATTAACTTTAGATGCCAGTCGTGTCAATAGTGAATAGTGCATTGCTGTGGCTAAGCTGAGTTTCATAGCCCCTCTTTTCAAATGTTTTCATAACTATTTTGGGGGAGAATAGATGCTGCTTTTAACGAACTGTAACAGATACGTGCGGAATATGGTTTGTAAATGATTGATGTTTGGTATATTGATATGGTAATTGAACGTTTTGCGTGTTTATGAGAATGCAAGCTATTTCTTGGACCTGCCACTACTCCTTTGAATTGCTAATGTGTTGACTAGGAAAGGCTAGACGTGCGCAGCTTGTCGACTTCGACTAGGGTAGCATTCCTATGCTATAACGTGATGCTTAGCTAAGTGTACCCGACTTGGACTAGGGTAGCATTCCTATGCTATAACGTGATGCCTAGCTAAGTGTAACCGACCTAGACCAGGGTAGCAGTGCTCTAAGCTTTGCTATAACGTGGTGCCTGGCTAGAGTCGCCGGGGCCCCGCTGGAGATCTCTACCAGGTGTTGATTATAGATTGGATTGATTATAGATTGGATTGATTATTGATTAGATTGATTGTTGGTTGGAACGTATTATCTATCTCCTTAGTCGCATATGGCAATTAAACCTTATCATGTCCACTACTACATTTTGTAACTAAAATCTATGAACACACCAGCGTAAGCTGACCTTTTTAGCATGTGTTCTCAGGTTTAAAGCGATAGCTCACTATTGGAAGATGCTTGGCAAGGGGCATGGTCATAGGTAACTCGATGAATGAATCCGGCCACTTTAATTATCTTTTGGGCCTATTTCGCGACTACTTTCATTAATGTAAACTTATGGTTTTTAATTAATGAATCTTATTTAAATAAATGGAATAAAACCATTCTTTGTACCTTATGTTGTGATACCAAGATTGTAGCACCCAATGGCTTTATGCTTCACAGACCGTGTTTCGAGGTGTTACACATTGGTATGAGCTCTAGGTTATAGAGAACTGGGTATATTTTCAAAACCTAGACTATAACCACTTTTCAAAAAACTGAACCCTATGACCTCCACGCCTCGTCACGAGCTGAAGCTTCATTATGACTAGTTTAAGGATGTAGATAATTGAGAACACATGAGATGAATTGATTGATAAGATGATTGATGATGTTTAGGTCGATTTGATGAACGATTTGATTGAACACTTGATTGAGCGCATGTTAGTAGAAGCATTTAAGTCTCCGCTTATCTTAGTAGTTCACTATAAGCATTTCACATGCTTATACACATACAGTAAGCATGTCCTCAGGCTTACGCATACCTATAAGCATTTCTATATGCTTATGCATGCCCTATAAGCATGTCCTCATGCTTATATATTACGTAAAAAGCATGTCATGCTTTGACGCGCTATACCTTTCATAGAGTGTGGAGTCCCAAACCTTAAATCTATAACATTTAGCTTATATTAAGCAGTTGCCTTAGGTATATCCCAAAACAATAAAGAAGAAAACTTTGTATGAACATACACAAATACGTGGGATTTATTGGAATGTATTTGGAAGATTAAAAGTGAACAAATGAACACGTAATGTGATAAAATAATTCAACATTATTTATCAATAATGCGATACCCTCAAAGTATCGATTACGCATTCCTGGCGTAATCTCACCACTTGATTTAAAACTTGCACATTAGTAGTGGTCGTAGAAATGATTTGGGAATATAAAGGAAATGGTACTATTGTAACTAAGTCGTGAGTCACCTAACGAGATCTTTTGTCTCAACGTGAGTTCCATAATTAAGTTTGATGGACACGAAGTCTAAAACGCTTAAAACTAATAAACGTGCGGTAAACCGGGTGTGTTGGTATCGTGGTTGTGTCATGTTCACGGTTATGCATCTTATCATGTTTATATGCCTTTGGTTATAACTAGATGATGGATTATAATGATTTTGATGATGTCGACGGTGATGGCCTCGTGTCACATTTTGAGTCGAAATTTTCGTAAACCGTTGTTTTAGTCTTTAAAATTTTCAAACAAGTGGTAATCGGTTTTGATTACTAATAATGAATTCATGTCCGTTAATGTTATAGTGATATGTGAAACCAAAGTAGTGTTTTCAAATGATAAATTGGACTAACGCAGGATTATTTGGTTAACGTTGAATCGCTGGTATGAATCGATTTTTGAATCGTTTACATTTCAATTAACAACCTTAATTGAATAACAAATTAATTGTGGTGTTTTCGGTAATTGATGAGTTATTAACAAACGCTAGAATTGATACTGTTAATCAAGTTGTGTTTGGGGAAATTGGAATAGTCAATTTGAAATGTTTAATGGTGTTGGGTATGTTTGATTGCCTCTAGATGGCAGATTGGTATGAGATTGTTTGGGAGATTAATTAGAATTGTGAAAATTGTTTATTTTGGATTCAATGGTATATATGCAACTTTTGCGCTACGTCAGTGTTATCGCGTGACTCTCTAGTCTCACTCACCCACAACGCCGTATCATGGTCTTTAGTACTTATGTGGGCAATATGATTGGGTAAAAACTGAGAGTCATGACTCAACTTGGGAACTCAAACAAATAACTAATTTAAATTTATATTGAAGTTTTTATCGAAATTTATATTGAAGTTTTTATCGAAAATTATATTGAAATTTTCATTGAAATTTATATTGAAATTTTTATTGAAATTTATAAGTGAGATGAATGAATTTATATTGAAATTTATATATATATATATATATATATATATATATATATATATATATATATATATATATATATATATATCTACTAGTAAATCGTACTAGATTATATGAATGATAAATGGTTTTGTACTAGCATTCATAACAAGGCTCAGCCTTTGTTATCCAACATTTTAAGAGGGAACCAACGCTTGAAAATAGAAATGTTTTGTAATAAAGGAGTCATTAAGTGTTTCGAGGGTACGCTTATTGAAAGGGTCATTTATGAATAATTAATGTCATTCATGTGTTGTGCATGGGTTACGGATGACCTAACATTAATAGCGCCGATCCACGTGGATAGCAGACTTATTAGGTTGACTAACTAATAGGTGCCCGCTATGTACGTATGAGGATAACGCTATTAATGGGTGAATTATCCTTATGACTCGCTAGGATGTGTTTGGTTTGGGGTAATAGTTTACATGAATAAATGGTTGAGTTTATCGAATTGACGAATTCATAAGATCTAACTATTTATTCAAACTCATTAAACTATAAAGTTATTCGCTTAGACGCTCATTGTGTCATTATGAGTCGCATTGTGGTTATTTTAGTGCATTCATGGTGCTTGTCGAGTCAATACCACACACACACACACGATGATACCTAACGCTAATAACTAAATGGAAAAATAGATATTTTTTGAGATGAGGAAATGAATACATTTTGGGCATATAACATTGAAGTGGGATATATATATTAAGAATTGGTTATAAACTGGTTGTGCCATGCTTAATAAAAATTTATCGAACCTTGATTGATATAGATCTATCACCTATATTCAAATGTAGACAAAGAGACATGGACTGATCACCTATGTGCGTCGTGAGGCGAATCTTACAAATACTGGGAATTGTTATAACAAAATTATGTTTGGATTTGAGAATTGGTTTTAAGAACGATAAACTTTAGGTGGACTCGCACACTCACACTCACCAAACATCACGAAAGCCTACACTCACACTTGACACACTGGCATCGTAACACCTCTTAAATCATAACACTTCTGGCATCACTATACGTCTCCGTTTATGTGAAATTCTTGGTTGTAGAACTTGAGCGAGTTGCCATAAATGCGGTAGACCGATCAAGTAATCGCTTTCATCCTAATTGTTTTTCGACATAAGCCTCATTGATCTTATTTCTAGCATTTGAAATTATTTTGGGCTATTTTTGGATTTGGTCTTGACTAATTTGGATTCTGCTTGAATTTTGGTCCTTGAGTTTTGATTTGTAATTTTGATCTCGCTCAGAGTTTTAACTGCTTTGACTTCAGTCATCGCTGGCCTCAATTATTATTCGCCCGTTTCGTTGATAACTTTATTAAAAATCATCTTTCGACCTTTAACCGGTATTCGATTTCGAAACGTCATCTGGTCACCTTGCGATAGTAACCGTATTGGAATTATCATTCCACCGTATTTCGATAGTAATCTTGTTGGAATTATCATTCCACATCGTTTCAGTAGTAACACCATGGATTCGCCATCTAGCCTCGCTTTGTTGGTAAACCCCTCATATGATACACTTATACCTCAAGACTAGTCTTGAAATGATTGTTGAGAAAACTTCTGAAACCTTACCATTCACATGATGTTGATTTTAACGACGTCATCTAGTCGACGTTGCTCATTTCCTGAACCGATAATGTCGTGGTCGACGTTGCTTCGCCAACAGTTTTCGCTTAAGGTAGTACCTTACGCTGCCGTTGATGTCGCATCTATCCTCTATTTAGGTACCCTATCGATAACGCATCTAACGAACTTGTTTTAGTGAAGTTGTTCTGCAGGATTATCCTTAGATATTGTTCCGTCGATGTTGACTCTAGCAAACATTGAACCCTCAACATTGTTTGTCAACAATAGTCTCTACGCCACACTACCGTAATGGTAATACCTACCCTATTCTATCAATATGGTACCTTACACATCATAGATGAGAAATTCTATGCATACCTACTATAGAGCCGTTGACGCTACTCGCACAAGGAAATGATTTGGATATCGATTGGTAGTTGAACTTCTTTTGGAGATTATGATTTTGGGGTTGAACCTCGAAACCTCATGCGTATAGTGTTAAGTGCACCAATGAGACAATCGGGTCGACCGTGGTTAGTAACCCATACTCCCTTTAGGAGTCGTGACCTTCGCCTCTAACCTAGGTATCATGCTAAGTCAACCAACCGATTGCTGGAAGCAATCAACACTTTCTAATAGAGACATACTCTAAACTTCCTAGACTTCTCATCTAGTAGAGATTCCGTACTCAGCAGTAATTCTTGAAATCATAAGTGAGAAACCTAAACACGCTCTCTAGGACAATCACATAATCTCATCCTTCGAGAAGCACCTCGCAACCTTTCGGACCTCTCACCAAACGATAAGCTACACCATCGACGCAAACCTGGAAGTAGATTCCCACTTTACCTAAGTGATTGTTAGTAGTCTTACCAACCTATTCACCTCCGACAAATTAGTAAAAAGGAGAAGTATGGACGACAATGCTCGTCTCTCCTCATATAGATATAGCAACACTAGAGAACCCACTATGTTCTTTTGTGAGGTAGTACCCAATCCTCTCCCTCCCAGAAAGTGACTTGCTCCAATAAGCTAGACCTCACCTTTGAATTCTAGCTCCTTACCTTCTTTCCACTATGGCACTTCTATTGGAAAGAGGGGAAATTCCCTTGATCCACTTTATCTACCTGAGATTCACCATGTTAGAACACATCTTAATCTTCTTTCTCAACCTTCAACTCCCTTCGATACTCTTTAAGGAAGAAGTGCGATCGAAAAACCTAAGTTATACAAATTGACTTCTTCACATGTAAAGGAAACCGTGTGCTTTAGGAAATGCTGATTTCTATCCTTTCCGGATTATGGCAATCGCCACGCACCCATTTTTCATCTATCACTTCCTAGAGCCGTGAAAACCGATATGGATAAGCTTGCAGCGTATCATCTCCAAACTAATGGCTGAAGTAGAGAAACCATTCGAACCCTAGTAGAACACGTCGCGTGCCTATCAAGTTTGGCAATGGTTAGGATAGACACCTTCCATTGGCCAACTTCTCCTATAACCGTAACTATCACTTTAGTACCTCAAAGGCACCGTGAGAGATCCTCAATGGATGTAAGAGTAAGTTCAGATTATTGGGTAGAAATGGAAATACCCAACCTACCAACTCAACCTATTTGAAGATACCAAGGAACTGTTGCTGAGATGGATATGCAACCGCCACACAAACCATTGGAAGACACAAACAACGTAAACCTTTTTACTTCCCGGATATGACCTAGGTTAAGCTTAGAGATTCACCAGGAAAATGTGTGAAGCGTTTAGTAAACGCGGAAGCTTAGTCCTTGTTATAGCAATCTTTTCGAAATCCTGGTTGAAGTTAGACCAGTAGCTCAGAGCCTTGACCTATCGTTAAGACTCAATAGTACTCTCGACGTTTCGTGTGTAATAGGAAGAGATGACTCGCCAGGAAATCGTTATCCCTCTCAACTCCTAACCTTCGACGCTTAAACTTCTTTGACCTATCAAAACGATAGGTGATGAAATCTAGCAACTTTAGTAAAGTTGCCTCTCCGCTCAAGGTCATAGAAACTCACAGTAAGATCCTAGATTCGCAGGAACGTGAAAGATAAGCCCTCAAAGGCTTTTGCACTCACCCCTTCTAGACTTTAACGGATAATTTGAATTGAATCTTGAGGACGCGATTCCTTTTAAGGAGGTGAGGCCGTGACAACTCAAATTACGCGCCGAATTGGAGAAACGCTGATTTGAGCATTGTTTGATTTAATTTAAGATATATCTTTTTATTGGAAATAATATTTAAAAACAATGGCGTAACTCCTCGAGTCTTTAATCCCTCGCTTACTAGGGTAAACGAGTCCCGAGCTTAATATTATTAAAGGTTTGAGAAAGTTACATCTAGGGTCCTTTTTAAAAGTTTCATTTTCACCTTATGGTTCACTAATACACATTAGGTCCCCTCCAGGGTATAAATACCCCTAACCACTCACAAATCTCCACTTCCCTCACTTTCACTCTCTACCAAAACACACACAAGCAAACCCTCCTTTCCCTCTCTACAAAATCCGCCCACCCATTTCTAGGTTCCTGGCGCTGGCCATCTTTCCTCCTAGCCATGCATCTTCTCTACTTACACCGCCTATCTCAAATGATAGATTGGTGTCTTGTGGTCACATTTATGCAAGATAATCACATCCAAACACTCACACGCGTCTCTAATCTTGATTATAAGTTTCGAATACCTAGGGTTTCAAACGAAATCGTGGTATTAAGTCTTTCATGGTAATGGTATACGAGTTGTACTCGTATAGGACACCAACAACAACGACCTCGTGTTAGGAATTGGAAATTCCATGTTAAAGTGTCGGTCACCCCAATTATAGTCTAGCATATGTTAGCTCATAGACTTGTAGTTATTTACGTTATTTAGTAGTTTATTAGTTAGTTATTTAGTTATTAGTTTAGCTTAGTGCAACACCGTGGAGGAAGGATGGGTATTTACTCACTGTATGCTCGATCCACCCTCGTCAGAGGGCGATTATAAAATATAAATACCTCTACCTCCCAAGGTAGAGGGTTGGACCTTTCATTCTAATCTAACCTTCCATGTTTTCTTTCCCTTTCTCTCTCTAGAAAGGTCCCATCCTACTATTTCTCTCTAAAACCACTAAACTATATGCCCCATTTGATGTTATGATGTGTGTTTATGAAATCCAATATGTTACAAATGGTATCAAGATTATGGTTTGATCATCTCTTAAATGTTCTTGATTTCTAGTGATTTTATATGGTTTTTGGTTTGAAAAAGTTTAGTGGTTTTTGCATCATTTGGATCATTTCTAGTGTTAAAGTTTGGATTTTGATTGTACTTCTGTGTTTTGAATCATTGTAAGTGCTTAGGTTTTGATTTGGAAGGTTTGAATCACTGTGGTTGGGCTTGTTTTGGATTGAAAAGTGTGTTTTTTAAGTTTTTCAAGGTAATGACTGAGTCTCGTTGTGAATTTCTTCAGAGCTTAATTTCTTGCTTCTAATTTCTAGCAAGTTGTAGTGTTAGTCGAAGCGACTTGAGGTTAGCGACTTGTCTATTGAGACAAGCCACAAACACACAAGTTGTGATTATCTACTACCGCTAGTGACTTTGGGTTAGAAATTTGCTTTCATTTATTCTAGCGACTTGTACTTATTGCTCTCGTACGATTGGATACTTAGCGAGTTGCTCTTTAGCTTACTTGACTGCTTAGCTTATTTAGTGCTTTAGCGATTTGTGTCCAAATGACTTGGTCTTAGCTTAATTTGGGCTTAGCGACTTGATCCACGACGACTTGAGCCTTTAGCGTAGTTGTTACTTAGCTTAATTGTCTTACTAGCGATTTGTTGACTTTCCCCGACAAAACTTCAAACGGCCATAACTTTGAACCGTAACCCGCTTTCGCGATTTTATCCATCAAACGACCGTGAGAACGAGGAGAATGGCACGCCGAATGAACTAAAGGGTCAAACTTCGAGGCCTAAATCCTTCGCAACGGTTATTGAGGTTTTTAAGTTTTTAGACCTAAATTTCTCCGTAAAATCGCAACAATCCCACCCCCAAATCACAAACCAAACAACATCTCTCGCTAATCCTACAAACAATCATAAGACCTAACACACAATTGTCTATCACCGTGGTTTCCATCCATAAGTTTTTAACACGCTCTATTGGTCGCTATATCAAGTTTCTTCTTGATTTTAGTAAAATCCCGTGAAAGATTCTATTTCTTGGTTTAAATCATAGATTTGTAAAATCCCGTGTACACAACAACATCATGTCTTACACCCCCATCTGATTTCTAAGTACTTAAATTGTATGATGTTGTAGACAACCATGAGAATATTAGCTATACTGAACGGTTATAGATGATGGATTCAATCAATGATGATTTCAGTTCTTCATGCTCTAGGTCCAAGGAGAAATACTTGCACCTGCTCATGCTACAGAATGCCATGCAAAAGGAATATTGCATTGTGCCCTTTCAACAACTTCACTCTCACCTCATGTTACTTCTACCCATAACAATGGAACGAACATGTATTGCCCTCTTCCGTCAGGACTTATCCACATTAACAGGTGTTGGAATCACTCCTAAACCTTAATACAAGTGTTAGTAATTTATATGTAATAGTTAGCTTAATATGGCCTTTATGTTAGGAATTAGCCTTAGGCTTATGTAGAAGGGCCATAAGCGTAGGCCTAGTCCAATAAGGAAAAGGATGGGAACTAGGAGTGTTTCCCTAGCTTCCCTCCTATAAATACCTCATGTAAACCCTCACTTGAGGGTTGGTTGTTCAATTTACTCTTTCACTCACTCTCTATGCCTAACCGCTTACATTTATATGAGTATGTGTAGTTTTTCAACCGATCTTATCTCCTCTCTATTTCTTCTATTGTTACTTGTGTTGCATATTTGGGAACCTAATAAAGGTATCAATCGCCTACTAGTTGGGTAAATCGCTATTGCTTTTAAAGTGGTTCGGGTCCCACGCTGTAGCTAACGAGATACTTTGGTTTGCTTAAAACACGCTTTTACACTTTTAATCCAAGATTCTTGTACTTTCAATGTTTTAAGGTGTTAAAATAACTGCTTTTGGCAAAAAGTTTCAAACTTTAGTGGATCATAGTTTTTAAGCTTGTTTGTACGAGGGTTTCATCCTACGCTGTAATCGCTTTTAGGAGTTTTGGCTCATCAAGTTTCACACTTTTATGTTATTTTGGTGATATTGAAGCTATCTCATCACAAAAATCTAGTTTAGAAATATCTTTGGGGAAAATCATTTTTACAAGTAAAGCTACGCGTAACAAAACCCTAGTTTTACGCTGCGTAACTTTATCCTTGGTTCGATCTTCCGCCAGGTTTACCCCCCGTGGTTTCTTGCTTGGATAAGCCTCAAAACACGCCGACTTTGGATATCTTGCAATCGTGGATAGTGTAAAAGATCATTTGGGCAAAACCCTAAACTTACGCGATAAGCATAAGATTACGCTAGATCATCCTACGATAAGATTCATCTTACGCCTAAGCCTAGTATTACGCTTAAGGTGATCCTACGCCTAAGTTTTCTACGACTTAACTTATCAAGCCGCGATAATTTTAGTATTTTATCCTTACTTACGCCAGAAAGCAAACCTACGCCAGTAACTCTATCTGTTACGCGTGAACTTTGGTGTTTTACTAAGTCCTACTTGGTTTATTGTGATTTCTACGCCTAAGGATACTTCATCAACAACGGTTCATTCGACTACAAAGATCCATTTGACAACACAAGTTTTCAACATGTCACAACTACCATACTCTAACTATTTTCCTTATACTTATAATCAACAACAAGAACAACAACAACTAAGTCCACAACATCAACAATGGAATCAACAACAAGCAATTTATCAACAACAATTTAATCAACAACATACTCCACTACTTGCAGCAATTCCACAACCTCAAATGATTCAACCACCACCTAGTCTTCAAGTACAACCTTACACAAACTTCTACAATCAACATCCATCCAAGAATACTATGAAGGAACCAACATGGTTTGCAAAGATGTGTGAAGCCTTGAGTAGCCAACAATCAATTCATGAAGCTGGCTCACTTGATAGACCTCCAATGCTCACTCCCCGTAATTATGATCAATGGGTAATTTGGCTCTTTAGGTTTCTGGATCTAAAGTTTCACATGGAAAGTTTTTAAAGAAGGTTATTATGGAAGGTCCATTTCAAATGCCTACTATCGTTACAACCCGAGATCCTAATGTTGTTCCACCAAGAGATGATGTCACCAACATTGCAATCATGTAACTCACGGGTGATCAACTTCTACACTTTGAAGCCTAATTTAACTTGCAATGCAATATATCCTTTTAGGATTACCCAATCCAATCCTTCAAAGTGTTGATGCTCAAAAGACTGCCAAAGCAATGTGGGAACAGATTTATCTTCTTATCCAAGGCACAACACTCAATCAGGAAGACATGGAATCCAAAATCTACTTGGCTTTTGAACACTCTATGATTGAACTGTGAGAGTCATTAGAATCTTATCATCATCGCTGCATTATTAATGATTTGGACAAACACAATATCATCATTACCAATTGCGCATACACACAAAGTTCCTAAGTAGTCTTGGTCCCAATGGAGAAGTATGTCATTTTTCCCGCAAGCTAAAGATATGCATCATGCTACCTACCGATTGTTGTACGACTATCTAAGCCTCACCAAAAAGAAGTTGATAGGATTCTTCATGGTCAAACTGTTCCACCATCACTTCCTGACAATCAACAACTTGCTTTGTGGGCTCAAACAAACATTCCTCCTCAACAAGCTCCTCAACCCGGCCTCAAAACAATCAGAACCATCAAACCTTCTGATCCTCACGCCACAAACTCAACAAAATCAATTGGTTCCATATAACAACAACACCGCTCAAGCTCTTGCAGGAAGGAAGTCGATGAGGACTCCAATGCCTTCGATGAATTGCAACAAGGATTTGTTATGATTGCTAAAAGCATTTGGCCGTTATACAAACAAATCCAACAATCGCATTCGTTCCTTATCTAATACAAGAAATCGCCGCTGTTGTGAACAATGGACGAGTTGAAGTTCAAAATCATGGTTATGGTCGCCGATGGGCGGTGGTCAAGGGTTCAATGCTATGGGAAGGAATAACATTGGTGCTCCGCCAGCCAGAAGGGCTCATGGTTGAACAAGGAAATGCCACTCGGGTTAATGGTCGTTCGCTGTTATAACTGTAATGAGAAGGGTCATCTGGCTAATGCATGTCCTAAACCGAGAACAAGAGGCGGTGCTTATTTCAAAGAGGCTTTGCTCTTGGCTCTTAAGGATGAAGCCGTTTGTGGAACTCTCACCAACAAGGAACCTGAGCTTTATGGCGATGCATTCTCGATGATGATATGGAGGACTTGCAAGCTAATGCAGCAGTGATGTTGATGGCAAAAATGCAAGATCTACACATGAGTGACACAGGCCCAGTGTATGACACTGACGGCTTGTCTCAGGTACCTGAACAAACAATTATCATCAATGAGTTGAACTTTCTCTATCTGACAAGGATCAGAGTGTTCAACATGAGTCCTCCACATCTCATTCCGATGATTATCAAATAGATCCCGTAGTTATATTTGATGATCAAAATGACCTTATGGTTAATATTGATAATCCAGTTGACTACGTGGTTATATTTGAGGATCTAAATAATGATCATGTTGAGACTTACGTTGAACAAAATGAGCTTTTGTCTGACAGAGAAACTGAGCTCTTGACCTTAATTAAAGACCAACATTCTCGCTTGGAAATTTGCACGAAATTAAGAGAGAAAAATGCACTGTTAACTGTGGATAATGAATGCTTAATTCGACAACTCAATTTTTTCAAAACTCAAGAAAACCGTGAAAAAGGTTTTGAAGCCGCGTTTACCAAATCACACCAAATGAAAATATTTGGAAAGACAGATTTGTGATCTAGCCGCTTGAAGAATGCTTTGTTGTCTCAAATAGAACAAATGAAACATGAACATAAACAACAACTTAACGCTCTTACTTTGAAAACTCAAAAAGCCAAGGTGGGTTGTTAACTTGTCAAAAACAGCTTCTCGAGTACAAAAGCATTCAACTAAACGAATAGATGACTATCTTGAGGAAATTGTCGACTTACAAAACAAAATCAAAGAGTTTAAAACTACTGTTTATAAACATGGTGAATCAATCACAACGATTCAAAAGTTTTCTTTCAAACCTAATCCAAATGGATATGGACCGAATCTTGCTGATTATAAACCTAAGTTTTCACACATAGCATTCAAACCAAATTCAAGTTTACAAAGGCAGTAACATAGAATTGATGATTCAATTATGACCGTTGTTGAATATAATCGGATGGAGGAATTAGATGCTGATGACGAGAGTCGGTTAAAAATGGAAAATGTCAAGTTACAACAAACCATTTAACTATTCGAAAGCCGTAACTTTTGTCACACAACAAGATATTACAAACACACCTTTGGTTATCACACCAGTTTCTGAAGTTAGTCCTCAACCAAAAAGGTGCACAAATTAATGGTCCTTTACCTTCACTTAGTGAAGTAAAATCTAATGCCGAAAGTTGTCGCGTTATCAAATACTTTGACACTTTTTATCGACCTCAAAATTTTGAACGTGAGATTGAATTTCATTCAAATAAAGTTCAACATTTTACCTCGCCCATGGCGCGAGAACATAGAGATATTCTTCAGAAAAGAATTTTACCCCATGTCAAAAATTTGAAAATTGTGCACTATATTGGGAAAAGGATTTTCACAAGGAACTTGGTCTCGTGAAAATAGTTTTCGAAACGTAAACATCGATTTCAAATACTAAACGAAAAAGAAATTGTTGAGAAAAGATGTTAATCGATTCTGGAAGATGTTATATGTGATATCCATAATGCGTTATTACATTCTTTGCCATATGCATCCATGATATCTCTCGATTATGATTCTATTGATACAGTTAGAATACATGGTATGATGCATCGACGAAGTCTTTAACAGTTGAAAATAAACAATTGTCAAATGAGCTTTCAAATACAATACGTCCGTCTTAATTGGTGTCAAAAAGATATTCACGATCAACAAATTGCTTTTCAACACAAAATCACCCTTGATTAAGCCATGCAAAATCTTCGATCTAAAAATTGAGCAACCGGATGATATAAACGCGTGTCTTTAAGTGTCAAATCTCAAAATATGAACAAGAACTTGTAAAAGTTAAACAGGAATATGGTGTCATATTCGATTTACTCAAACGACACTCGTGATGAAGCATCAAACAAACTTGATCATTATCTTGCACACACTAAAGAAGTCATGAATTTTGCCGGAAATCTTCGCTCCAAAATCAAGATTTGGTGCACACTGTCTTTAAGTTAAGAGAAATGTTAGGAAAGTATGAACAACTTCCACTTCATCAGTGAGTAAGAGAATAGCACCGCGAACACTTAGTAATCGTGAACCTAGAATCCCTATCACAAATCACAAGTTGCTAACGTGCTTCCTTCTACTGAAACATGAATAGTTTCCTTTTTTCCAAACGTACGCACTTCACAGCCTAGGAGCAATACAAGGAAGAATAGGAAGTTGCGACCTAAGAAATTGTTAGGAATTAGAAATTCCCGGTATTAAAGAGTCGGTCACCTCAAGTATATGTAATCGTTAGAATGCTCGTAGTCATAGTTATATTTAGTTAAGTAGTATTTTGATAAGTAACACCGTGGATGACAGACGGGTCTTTACCCATGTATGCCCGATCCACACGTTGTGTGGCGCTTTATGTAAGACTATAAATACTCTCTACCTCCCAAGGTAGAGAGTTGGAGCTCATAATAATATCTTTCACTTTCTCTCACTAAGTTCCCTAAACCTCTAACTTTATCTCTCTAGAATTCCACTTATATGCCCACTTGTGTTAATGGTTTGATGTGTTTGTGAAATCAAATATCCAACAATTGGTATCAAGAGCCATGGTTAGATCATATCTTGCACATCTTTGGATTTCTAGTGGTTTTAGGTGGTTTTTGAGTTTGAAAAGTTTAGTGGTTTTTGCATCATTTGGTTGATTTCTTGTGTTAAAGTTTGGATTTTGTTAGTACTTTTATGTTTAGAATCATCACAAGTGTTTAGGTTTTCATTTGGTAAGCTTGAATCATCTTGGTTGGGTTGTTTTGGATTGAAAAGTGATGTTTATGTGGTTTTTCTTGCTAGCTTACTTAACAAACGGATACTTTCTTCGTAGCGACTTGCTTTACAAATTTGTAGCGAGTTACAGCTTTAGACCTAGCGACTTAGACCTAGCGATTAACAGTACAAGTAGTGGACTCTCCACTACGTGTAGCGACTTGGTGGTAGCGACTTGGTCTGTAGCGAGTTGCTCTTTAGCGACTTGTATCTTTAGCGACTTGAGTAGCGAATTGCTGCCAAAATTTTGCTAGCGACTTAAAGCTTAACGAGTTACTACTTAGCTTAACTTGCATTTGTTTAACTTGGGGTATAGCTTAATTAGGTGTTAGCGACTAGAGGTTAGCTTAATTTGTACTTAGCTTAATTTGATGTTGATTTAGCGACTTGGGATTATTACTATTTGTTAGCGACTTGGTTCATTATCTTCTAGCGTTTACTTGGGTGATTGCTTACGGTTTTCTCTTGATTTAGTAAAATCCCGTGAAAGAATCTATTTTTCGGTTTAATCATAGAGTTATAAAATCCCGTATTATCTGTTAACATGTCTACCAACATTACTACTATCATCTCCATCGTTGCGAGGATGTTCAAGTACCGGGTCAGATACTCGTCCACCCATGCTTGACAGAATCGACTACGATTCTTGGGCTCAACGAATCGATTGTACGCCTTGGAAAGGAAAATGGTGTCAACATTCTCAAATCCATTGATGAAGGACCATATCGAGTTGAGACGACTAGAGACATACTTGATACTAATGAAGATGGTACTTCTGTTTACGGAATGGACAGACCTAAAATGTATGATGAGCTTGATGATAAGGAGGAAAAGAGATTCGATGCGATATCGTGGCTTCAAACATTGTTCTTCAAGGTCTTCCTAAAGACATCTACAAGCTGATCAATCACAACACCGATGCAAAGGCAGTATGGGATAATGTTAAGATGCTTCTCTCGGTTCGAATTAACTATGGAAGACAGAGAATCCCAACTCTATGACGAATTTGAACACTTCAAGATGAAACCAGATGAGAGTGTCTATGAGTACTATGTGAGATTTCATAAGTTAGTGAATGACATGAGGAACATCAGAATGACTATGCCTAACATTCAATTGAACTCAAAATTTGTGAACAACATGAATCCCGAATGGCACAAGTTTGTCACCTCTGTGAAGCTCACTAAAGGATTGAAGAATACAAACTATGAGCAACTCTATGCCTTCCTCCTTCCGAATGAGAGACATGCTATGTTTGAAAAATTGATTCTCAATCAGTTCAAAACCAACCAGGGAGAGACAAGCTCGTCTAATGACTCAACCGCCTTCTACTCAAACATCGGAATCACAACCAAAGCATCACAAGTCATACCCTTGGGTAATGGTAATCACAAACTCATTCCTGATCGTATGTTCAAACAAGTCGATGCCGATGCACACGTGGTAACTTCATTAATCAACTAGCTCTTCCGATTAGTCAAAACATGAATTCTCTCCCACAAACCAACAACAACCTCAGAACAACATCTAACCCACACAATCAAGCTACTGTTAAAGATGGAAGGATCGTGGTGCAACCAGTTCAGAAAGACAAGATGATCAGGGAAGAGGTGGAGCTGGTAGAGGTTATGTTGGCAATCAGAATCGAGGAAGGAATGGTAACCAAGGTCAAGCTAAGCCGATCAAATGTTATAACTGTGGTGGTGAGGGACACATTGCAAGAAACTGCAAATCTCCAAAGCGTCCACGCACGCCGATTACTTCAGAGATAAGATGCCGCTTGTGCAAGCTCAGGATAATGGTGCTACTTTGGATGAAGAGGAATTGTTGTTTCTAGCTGAGGGCAATGCCAAGACCTATGATGTAGATGTGGATGAGCAAACCTATTCGGAGATAGGTCACAATCATCGAATGCCTTTCAAGTCTGATTGTGATGCATACGACTCTGATGTGGATGATGGACCTACGGCACACACAATTTTATGGCTAGCATTTCTCCAATGGTTTCTCCCAAGGTCTCTTCTTCACCACTAGCTGGCCCATCCCAAGACAAACTCATCTCCGAGGTATTAAAACTATACGATGATGCTGATGTGCAAAAGATGCATGACAAAGTACAATCAACTGAAACTATTGAATCAAATATTGAAAATATGGGTAATATCAATATTGTCCCATATGATCAATATGTGAAACAAAGTGAAAGTGAAGTTGTACCAAGTGATGCATCTTCTGCAGTCAACAATGACTATGTTTTTGATGAATACACTGCATGTGCCCCTGATGATTCTGTTATCTCTGAACTAAATGCCTATAAAGAACGTGTTGCTATTTATGAACAACGTGCTAAATTTGAGTTGACCACTCGTGAGCAGGAAATGGATGACCAAGTGCGCACAATTATTAGAAAAAGTAATTTTAGAGAAGAAGTATTGAAACAAGAATTAAATTCCTTGCAAGAAAAACTTTCTAAAACAGCTAAGCAAAAACAAGAACTTCAAGAAAATGTGAAAATGCTTAAGCAAGAATTTAATGCAAAGGAATCAAAACTCTTGAGAGATTTTTCTAATCTGAAAACTTTGAAAACAAACTTGAAAACAAGTTGTACATACAAGGAAACACCATTCAGACCGCTCACATGGTCACTAAACATAGAGTCCTAAGCGATAAGCATAGTGTTCCCATTATTGATAAACCCAACCCCGAGGTAATTAAAGATAGCTAAAATGCTCAAAGTGTGATCTATGATGGCAATGAAATTCTTAAACCTAGACAGAAACCTAGTTGCTTGAGTGCACGAGGAAGATAAGAAATCGATGAAGTCACTAGGGAAAGGATGAACAAAAAATTAGATGATCCTAAATGCAAAGAGAAAAAATAATTATCACTCCCCATGACTACAAGAAGGAAAACTGGATTTCCTTGAACATGTTTAAGCCTCACACATTGTTGACTCCCGAACAAGTTTTCTGGAAAAAGGATTTAGATAAGCGTAAAGTGAAAATATTGTTGAAACAAACCCTCCCCTATGGAAAATGCCTAGAGCAACTGTGTATCCTCCTAATACACCAATGCATCTTGTTCCTAGAACAATTGCCACTAAAAGCAAGACCTTAACTAGCCAATATGTTATATTTCAACTATTTGTTGATTTTGAGAAAACTTGCAAGAAAAGGATCACACCCACGGTATAACGGAAGGAGAAAGGGTTTTGAGCAAATGAAAGAATGTTATTTAACTGAGGTCATGCCTTTCTTTAAACTTCTAAAAGATCACTTTGAGAGTCTTAAAAATGGGATAGAAACTGATATTAAGGGAATGGAAAAGGAATTTGATGCAATGGTAGTTGAAGTTAGTGATTATGAGCGAGCACTAAAATATAATGAGATTGAGAGGAAGAACTTGCATACCTTAAATGAGACTCTTATTACTGAATGTGTTGCTCAAGATATCTTTTTCATCGCTTCAAATTGTTCTATTAATGCTTCCAAATTTCATGAACTATCTGTGGCCCTGAAAGTCTCCCATGATCGTGTCATTGAGCTTGAAAAACTAATTCTAAACTAAACGAGAAAATTGAACTGGATGATCACGACAATTTGGTTAAACATTTTTCTAAACTAGAAGTTGAGCATTTTAATTTACAACTAAAATATCAACATCTTAAAGAAAATGTCAAAACTTCAAATATCAAGACATCCTCAGATGCTCCAGAGTTTGATGCAGCTTTTCAAATTAACAAACGTGATGAACAGATTCAAGCTCTGCAACACGATCGAAAGTTGAAAGCCCAAATCTCTCAATTAAAGGGTCAAACGAACAATATGAAAGGCTCCCAAATGCCTCCTCCTTTAGATTCTCCGAATTCTCAAACTTTTCATCTTCAAAACTTAGTTGATGCCTTACAAAAGGAAAACGAGAGTTTTCTAGAAGAAAATGAAAAAGTTAAACGACATTTTAAAGAGTTATATGATTCAATAAAAGTCACCCGTGACCAAAACAACAAAAAAATAACGTCTTTACAAAAGGAAATTTAGAATCTGAGAAGTCGTGAAATGGGAAACCGCCACTTGTTTTCAATAAGAATGTTGTCTCAAAGTCACCCTTAGACTGCAAATACACTGTGACGCTTAAATATATTCCTCCTCATCTTAGGAATAATGAACATGCTTTTCATGAATACTGTGCTCACCTTAAGGATAGTCTAGAATGTCTCCGTGAGATTGTCGAAGAGGATTTCATTAACAAACCTCTTGATAGTGAAATTAGGTTTGCTTGCCTCCATGCCAAACGATCTCAAGAGTTGCTAGAATGTGTAATTGCAACATGTCCCAAATCCTTAACCTTAGGTGCAAAAGGCAAAGCTGTGATGCCTTTTTTTATGCCTAGTGCCAAGGTGAAATCCATTCTATGCCCAGTCTTAAGAAAGGAAACACTAATGTGCCTTCAAGTAGTTCAGATTCCGGATATGTTAGTGCTAAGAAAGTGAACTTTAGTGTGCCCGCAAAAAGCTCAAATCACAGTCTTAAGAAAGTATACACTAATGTGCCTTCTAGTACTTCAGATCCTTGCACATCAAGTTCAAGAATGCAAAAATTAGATCAACCAACTAATGTTCCCATTCCCTCTACAGAAGTAATCAGTGACTTTAAAGCGAAAGTGTCAAAGTCTCAAGACAATACAAGGAATGATAGGACCTTGCAAGCTAAGAATGTGCATTGGAAGAGAGTAGAAGACCAATCTAGTATTAGCCTTAGGCGTACTGTAATTAATTTGAATTATGATACTATTTGCAAACCTTGTAATGATGTCTGCTTGAATTCCGTTGCTAATCATGAATGTGGTGTGAATGCTTTGTCTAATGTTGTCAAATGCCCAGTTAAAATTGTTAATGCTAATAATCGTGCAAATAAGGCAAAAGGCAAAAACGAAAGATTGTTAGAAAACAAGTGGAAACCCACAGAAGAACTTTTATAAAGATAGGTTATTATTGGATACCTTTTGGCCATAAGAATAATCAGCTTTGTTCTCAAACTGCTAAGATTATGCCCACTAGAAAATGGATGCCTACCGGTAGAACTATTCCTTTAAGAAGTGAACATACTTTGAATAGGTCAAATACATACACCAAAGATTGCATCTATTCCCAATGATTCCATTGCTTCTACTTCGATATGGATGTTTCGTTTCGATGTGGGTGTTCCACCATCAAGTTACTAACCAAGTGGAACCCATTCTTGCATGGGGATCCCAATTATCCAGCTATCCATTCTTGTCTGTGTTCAACTGCAGATCATTCAAATCGCTCGTGGTACTGGACTCAGTGCCGTTCCAAGCATATGACGGAGACCGGTCGCGCTCATGAACTTCGTGAGCAAATTCATCGGGACAGTTAGATTCGGTAATGATCATTTCGTGCAATTAATGGGTTATGGTGATTATGTTGTTGGTGATAGTGTTATCTCTAGAGTATACTATGTTTAAGGTCTTGGTCATAATCGTTTCTCTGTTGGTCAATTTCGTGACTCGATCTAGAAGTAGCCTTCTAAAACATACTTGTTTTGTTAGAGAACTTGATGGTAAGGAACTTTTAAGAGGAACTCGTGGTTCAAATCTTTACACCATCTCTATAGAAGATATGATGAAGTCTTCTCCAATTTGCTTGCTGTCAAAGGCTTCAAAACAAAGTCATGGTTATGGCATCGACGTCTCAATCACTTGAACTTCAGTACCATCAATGATCTCCGTAAAGGACTTAGTTGTAGGTTTACCTCGACTAAAGTATGAAAAGGATCATCTTTGTTCAACATGTCAATTGGGAAAAAGCAAGAAGTATGCCCATAAACCCAAACCTACTAACTCGTCACGAAGTTCTTCATACAATTCATATGGATTTATGTGGACCAATGAGAGTGCCGAATATCTTTGGGAAGAAATATGTGTTAGTTATAGTTGATGATTACTCTAGATTCACCTGGGTCAAGTTCTTAAGGACAAAGGATGAAACTCCCGATATCATCATCAAACTCATCAAACAACCGCAGTTCGACTTAACAAAACCGCCGTAATTATCGAACAGACAATGGAACCGAAGTTTGTTAACAAACAACTTAGTGAATTTATGAAAGCATTGGAATCACCATCAAAGAAGTGTTCCACGAACTCCTCAACAGAACGGTGTAGTTGAAAGACTAAATCGAACTCTTGTAGAAGCCGCTAGAACAATGCTGATTTACTCAAAGGTTCCAATGTTTCTCTGGGCTCAAGCTATTGCCACTGCATGCTACACACAAAATCGCCCCGATTCACACCGCTCATGGAAAAACACCATATGAACTTGTCCACAACTGAAAACCTAATCTCTCTTTCCTTCGTGTGTTTGGTGCATTGTGTTATCCAACTAATGAGGGTCAAGACTTAGGCAAACTTAGAGCTAAAGCTGACATTGGAGTATTTGTAGGATATGCACCAAACAAAAAGGGATACCGAATCTACAACAAAAGAACCCGAATATCATGGAAACAATTCACGTTACGCTTGATGAGTGACCGGTCAAATGGCTCCCGACATCCAGTTCTGACCCGACTTCAAAACAGTCCCATTGGTTCATCCCTTGTTCCAAACTCTTCTCAAGAAACTCCATATGTACCTCCATCTCAAGATGATTTAAAGAAATTGTTTGATCCTATGTTTGATGAACTTTATGATTCAAGTACTAATGAGGTGTTGATCCCTACAATAGAGGATGCTCATATTCCCGTGAATGAAGTCAATCCTTCGCCTCAATATCTTTAAGTCAAGAAGCCCCTGCCGCGATCCTTCGCCTCATCAACAAATCATCATTCTTCAAATGTACATCATGGAAATGTTTCTGGCATCAATGATGAAGTTAATCCCTTTGCTACCCCCGAAGATGCTCCATTTGAAAACATATTTGCTCCTGAATCATCATCAGAACCATCTTCTTCGTGAGACATCGACTCGCTACCTCAGTCCCTCAACAACTACCACATGAACACCTCGAAAATGGACTCACGATCATCCATTAGACAACATCATTGGAAATCCCTCTCGCCTAGTATCCACACGGAAACAACTTGCAACCCATGCCTTATGGTGCTTCTTCAACTCCGTACTCTCTAAGATCGAACCAAAAGATGTTAAAACCGCCATGAATGAAGATAGCTGGTTCAATGCCATGCAAGATGAAATTCATGAGTTTGATCGACTTGATGTATGGGAATTAGTACCGCTCCAGATTGTGCTATGATTATTGCTCTAAAATGGATCTTCAAAGTGAAACTTGATGAGCATGGTGATGTGTTGAAGAACAAGGCTCGATTAGTTGCTAAAGGATACCGTCAAGAGGAGGGTATAGACTTCAAAGAATCTTTTGCTCGCTGTTCGAATCGAGGCAATTAGAATCTTCTTGGCTAATGCTGCAAGTAAGAACATGGTAGTCTATCAAATGGATGAAGACGGCATTCCGAACGGAGATCTTAAAGAAGTCGCCTACGCCGCCAACCCTGAAGGATTTGTAAATCAAGAGCATCCTACTCACGTTTATCGCTTGAAGAAGGCCCTTTATGGTTTAAAGCAAGCTCCAAGGGCATGGTATGATACGCTGTCAAAGTTTCTTCTATCAACCGGATTTAGCAAAGGAGCAGTTGATCCTACATTGTTCACCAGAAGTCGTGCAAACATTTAACTCATGTTCAAATTTATGTTGATGATATTATTTTTGCCTCGACTGACCCAATGGAATGTGATCGCTTTTCTAATGAAATGAGTTCAAAATTTCAAATGTCAATGATGGGACAAATGTCATTTTTCTTGGGATTACAAATTTCACAAAGTCCCGGAGGCATTTTCATAAATCAATCTAAATATGCAACTGAGATCTTAAAGAAATTTGGATTTGATTCAAGTGACCTGTTGACACTCCCATGATTGATCGAACCAAACTAGATGAGGACCACTCATGGATCATGATTGACCAAACAAAATATCGTAGTATGATTGGATCCCTGATGTACCTCACAGCTAGTAGACCGGACATCTTGTTCGCTGTTTGCATGTGTGCTAGATACCATGCTAAG
This sequence comes from Chrysanthemum makinoi, assembly GCA_910596185.1. Classification (NCBI taxonomy): domain Eukaryota; kingdom Viridiplantae; phylum Streptophyta; class Magnoliopsida; order Asterales; family Asteraceae; genus Chrysanthemum; species Chrysanthemum makinoi. The sequence goes on along the minus strand of OU343222.1, from coordinate 71,224,128 downwards.
CCTACTAAAAAGCACCTTGAAGCGGTTAAACGGGTCTTTCGGTATCTCCAAGGAACCATCAATATGGGACTTTGGTACCCTAAGGACTCCGGTATGTCACTAATGCCTATGCAGATGCCGATCATGCAGATGTCAAGATACTCGCCGGCACGCCCGAGGTGCTCTTTTGGGTGATAAGCTTGTGAGCTGGTCGTCAAAGAAGCAAATGAGTACTTCTATTTCCTCTACAGAGGTGAATACATAGCCATGTCATCTTGTTGTGCTCAAATCTTATGGATGAGATCTCAATTATCTACTATGGCTTTGAATTCAACAAAATCCCTCTCAGATGTGATAATAAAGTGCTATTGCTCTCTCATGCAACAACGTTCAACACTCAAGAGCAAAGCATATCGACATTCGACATCATTTCATCAGGGAACAAGTGGAAAAGGTGTGGTGGAACTCTATTTTGTGAGGTCTGAATATCGCTTAGCGACATCTTCACCAAAGCTCTTCCAAGAGAACGCTTTGAGTTTATTCTTCCACGTCTTGGCTTGAAAAGTCTTCAACCAGAAACACTCAAACGCCTTCGTGAGGAAGACGAGGAGTAAAGGTCTATCTTCATCTATCTCTTGTATATATCTATTCGAAAATCAAAATACAAAATTATAAAACCTTCAAAAACCATAAAAATCTGAAAAATTCGAAAAATCTTCAAAAATATTGTCATTTTGTCATGCGCTTTCTCGGTTCGATAATATCTACGGTCTTTGTGCTGTCATTCAAAGAATGACACGGGACTTTAGATGTTGTTCGAATTTCAAAAAAAAAAAAAAAAAAAAAAAAAAAAAAAAAAAATAAATTATTGTTGGGAGAAAGAGAAACAATGGTTTATTGTCATTTCAGCAAGAACCCGCTTTTCAAAGAAAGAACAGAGCCATACTTTACCATGTTTTCAAAATTCCATGCTCTGATTCTTTAAACATTTATCTGCTGAAAACTAACTGCTTTGAAAAATAACTCAGCCTCTATTTTTGATAATCATCTGACTTATTTGTCAAAATATCAATCTCTCAATCAACAACCTATGTCATTGATTGAGGGGAGAATGATTTCAATTAAATTAAAAAGTTATTTGGCATTAAATTGTTTTCAAAAGATATTCATGCATGTTTTATCAATGGAGTTTAAAGTCTTAAAATCCGATCATTATCAGCTAAAACGCTTTCATAATCAAGTCACAATTCTCCTTAAAAGCTTTCAAAATCAATTTAAATCTATAAGAGATCACAAATCTCAAATGATTTGATAATTGTGATCGGGGAGAATGTGTGATTTAAATTGGATTTAAACCGATAATTCGGTAAATGGTTTTATAAGGATGTACAAGCTCTCCTTCCCACATGTGACAAACGATTTCAAATTTTCCATGCACATGTTGAGGGGAGCATCTATCTTAAACCTATGATTTGAAACGTGATAACTTATCTCAAGGTGCATGTTCCCTCTAGTATGTGCAAAACTCTTTTCAAATCTCGAGGCACATATTGAGGGGGAGCAAAATCATGAAAACCTCATCCTTCCCAAAATGCTTTATCTACTTGATTCGATTAGGGAAGTGATGTTGATATTTTTGAAAATGGTAATCAAAGAAGTTAATTCTTTCTCTTGCCTCCGTGTGGAAAACTATTTCAAATACTTGATTCACATGTTGAGGGGAGTTCTTCTTCTAAAAATATCAAAACAATTCAGTACAAAATGCTTTGATAAAATATCATAAGTATCTGGATTGATTTTCAAATGGTTTTCAATTGGTTCCTATGGCCGATGAACAATACCAAAAAGACCGACCAACTTTACATTATGTATGGTGATATAAGGACGATAAGGTTAGGTATGTGTTCCCATGATCCGCCAGAACCGGAGGGATCTACCAGGGACTATCCACTAGTTAGTGTAGAGTTCTTAGGTATGATGATAAAAGGAGAAAAATGAGATATGGGAAGAGTGCGGACTAAGACTGAGCTAGTAATGGAATAAACCCAACAAGGTTCTTGCTATGAAGTCTCGGTAAGCAATGAAGGGGTTGAAGAATGAAAAAGAATTGAATGAGAAAAGGGTGAAAACAAATAGCCCTCTATTTATTCAACCTTAGGCGTAAACCGGTTCAATTCATATGCTACTGATGGTAACATCGGTATTGAAGACAAGACGTCATGGACCCAAAGGACGACTGCACTTCAACTTTCCAAACCACTCAAGTTCCTCTTAAAAGGACTTGTTTCATTCTCACGGGAACCGACATTATCTATCGACTTTCTCTTAGAGATTGTTGATATTGAAGGAGGAGACCCTCTCCCTAGTCTCCGATATAGGATCCAAATATGCACAAATTGAGTCTAGTGCCACGAGATCATCAATAAATCTCATTAGGACACTTTCAATGAAGACTCTCTGTTTCACACAATGTGGAAAGAGAGATTATATCTTGAGTCCTACGCATTATCCTTGTGGTATTGCCATAACATCCGAGTGATATGCAAACATATTCACAATGAAGATGGAAAGCCTTCTCGAGCCAACATCTAACAAGCTCCTGGTAGGTGGCATGTGAGATCTATTATACAGATCAACCATGTGACAACTGAACGGAAACAATGGGGCGATTCAATCTTTTGAATCAATCCGGTTCAGGTTATGGATTGACGGATACCTTTGAAAACCGGTCTTTGTGCTTTAAAACTCTTTTCATTAGCACGTCGACCGTGTACTAATTTTTCAAATCAAAAGGTGTTTTATGATTGATAATTGATTTTCATTAAAACCTTCGTTATATTGCAAAAACAATTTCTATTGAGCAATACACGATTGTTTTTCAAATCTCTTTTCATCAATCAGTGGACGTAAATTTGCTGGTTCACTCACTCCGTGTTGTCTTCTTTGAGACGTTCCGGTTTGAGAACAGCTAGAGCAGCTGCGAAACCCTGTCAAGGAAATTCTTCGAATTATACCGATCACAGCAAGATTGTCGATCAACGGGAACCGTGGGCCGTGTACCTCAATTCATCGAAAGTGATCAAAGACACTTTCGCGCTTTATTGCTAACTGTCTTATGCAGGTACACCCCGACGCTTGCAAATGACGAATGAAGCGGTCAATCCATAGCCGCATGCTCACACAACACATTCATATCAAAAGAAATCATGATTGGTGCATCAATGACTCTGATATTATAACTCCATGCTTCTCGCTACTGCCGCCAATATCATGAATCAACGAATGCTTCCGCTACTCTGATGAGAAGATATCATGATCCCGAATGTGAGCATGTCGGTCCGAAAGTCACAACATCACATAATACCAACACCACAATGGATGTATCAGAGATTTTCTATTTGTTGATGATCTCAAAAGTCTGGCTCAACATTATTATCACGTGGATAAGTAAAAGACCTCCACTTGGATTAACCAAACATGCAATGAGTGGAATCAATGACTACGAGCCTCGGAGCAAAGTACTACATCAAGAATGCAAGATCAATTGTTAATGTAATATTTGATTGTATTCAATGTCATTTTAGTATAGGTTTGAGGTGACCTCCCTTAGGGGGAGATTGTTAGGAATTAGAAATTCCGGTATTAAAGAGTCGGTCACCTCAAGTATATGTAATCGTTAGAATGCTCGGAGTCATAGTTATATTTAGTTAAGTAGTATTTTGTTAAGTAACACCGTGGAGGACGAACGGGTCTTTACCCATCTGTATGCCTGATCCACAGCCCGTTGTGTGGCGTTTTATGTAAGACTATAAATACTCTCTACCTCCCAACGTAGAGAGTTGGAGCTCATAATAATATCTTTCACTTTCTCTCACTAAGTTCCCTAAACCTCTAACTTTCTCTCTCTAGAATTCCACTTATGCGCCCACTTGTGTTAATGGTTTGATGTGTTTGTGAAATCAAATATCCAACAGAAAAGAACAATAAAGAATGCTGAAGTAGAAGAATACCCTAGGACTATGAATAAGACTCATGTTGCTTCCACTATAAATATTGAGGCCCCGCAAATGTAATAGGAATAGTGATGTAACAAAATGCTAAACCTTTAAGTACTTTTTGATATTCAAATGATGCACCTTGTGTTATTTGTCATAAAAGTATGAATTCTGATTGTCATGACAAATGTGTTGCTAAAGCTATCATCTCTAGTTTACAGAATCCTAAGATTCGGAATACCTCTAGGCCCACTAATCTTTCTAAGTCTGTGCTTGATAAACCGCCCTCTTTAGATTCTAAGAAACGCATTAATGTCCTAGTAGTTCCAGTATCACCTCCAAGGATTATTGTACCACCTAGCACATTCACTAAGACTAAAGCTAAGACTAGTTGGAGATGGCAGAAATGGTTAAATAATACACTAGGATTTAAATGGATGCCTAAAATCATTGATGTGTGAATTTCAACTATAACTGCTCGCCGGAGAACCCTCTAACACTTCGGTTCCACATCTACTTCTATTCCATCCTGGTCGCCTCTGTTCTAATGCAGGTGATACAGATCATCCTCTGGATTGTTGATAGCGGATGTTCCCGACACATGACATGCAACCTTAAACTGTTATCAAACTTTGTTTCAAAGTTCATTGGCACTGTTAGATTCGGGAATGATCACTTCGCAGCTATCATGGGCTATGGAGATTACATTAATGGCAACATCGAAATTAGCAGGGTTTATTATGTGGAAGGCCTCGGTCACAATCTACTCTTTGTTGGTCAATTTTGTGATGGAGACTTGAAGTAGCTTTCAGGAGAAAACTTGTTTCATTCGTGATCTTCAAGGAAATGATCTTATGTCCGGCCAACGCTCATCCAGTCTTTACACTATCTCCATGCAAGACATGATCGCTTCATCTCCCATCTGTTTACTCTCAAAGGCTACATCCACAAAATCTTGGCTATGGCACCGTCGTCTCTCACATCTAAACTTTCAAACCATCACCAATCTTGCACGACATAAACTCGTTGAAGGTCTCCTCGCGATTCGTATTCTAAAGATCACCTATGCTCGGCTTGTGAACAAGGGAAAAGCACTCGTGCTCATTTTCCTATAAAGTTGGAACACAGTCTCAAAGATGTGCTTCATCTTCTTCACATGGATTTGTGTGACCGATGCGCGCGTGCAGACGATAAATGGCAAACGCTACATCTTGGTAATTGTTGATGACTACTCAAGATGGACTTGGGTTTATTTTCTTCGAAGTAAAGATCAAGCTCCACAGATGATCATCACCTTTCTCACAAAAATTCAAATTCAGCTCTGGAACACCGTTAGACAAATTCGAACAGACGAAGGAACTGAATTTGTGAATCAAACTCTTCGGGAATACTATGAGAAAGTGGGAATTGAGCATCAAACATCTATAGCCCGCACACAAGAACAAAACAGAGTTGTTGAAAGATGAAACCGTACGTTAGTGGAAGCTGCCAGAACGATATTAATCAATGCTAAACTTCCAGATTAATTATGGGCTGAAGCTGTCTCAACTGCATGCTACACTCAAAACCGTTCAATGATCACAAAACGCCACAACAACACACCATTTGAGCTTCTCCACAATCGTAAACCGAATCTCAAACACTTTCATGTCTTTGGATCTCTTTGCTATCCAAATAATGATCGTGATGACTTTGGAAAGCTCAAAGCTAAAGCTGACATTGGAGTCTTTATTGGATATTGTGAGAATTCAAAAAGGTTACTGGATATGGAATCGTCGTACAAAACAGGTTATGGAAACGATTCATGCTAATTTTGATGAACTTACTGAAATGGCTTCCGAGTATAACAGCTTGGAACCCGGTCACAACCGCTTAAACTTTCCCCAAACCCCATCATCAGCTGAACAAAGCCCCCAGCTCACTCGTCAACAAATGGAAAGGTTATTTGCTCCTCTGTTCAGTGACGATATTGATGAACGTGATCAAGATGTATCCGTTGTTTCCGCTGCTCAACCTGATAATACTCTAATACCTGATACACCTGCTACAACAACTACTGTTGAAGATGCACGACCAGTTGACTCTACTACAATAGTTGAACAAACCGCTTCCAACAATGATGAACCGGCTGATGATATTCTGAATGAAGTACCCCCACCTGTAGATTTTGATCCAAATGCGTTCTTTAATCCTTTTGCTAATGAAACTGCTGCACCTGATGTCGCAGAATCATCTACAAGCCATTTGAATCCTCAGAATCTGCATAATGTATACCAACATCAACCCTCTACACATAGATGGACGAAAGACCATCCTTTGAAAAATATTATTGGCAACCCGAATCAACCAGTCGTTATGAGACAACGTCTTCACACAGATGGTGAACATTGCATTTATGCACTCACTTTCTGCGAATCTGAGCCTAAAAAATTAAGGATGCAATGACAAAAGATAACTGGATTCAATCCATGCAAGAAGAACTCAACCAATTCAAACGTCTTGAAGTATGGGAACTGGTTGAAAGACCAACAGGGGTCTACGTCATTGGTCTAAAATGGATTTGGAAAAACAAATTGGATGCTGAAGGGAACGTTATCAGAAACAAGTCACGTCTGGTCGCTAAGGGTTATAGACAGGAAGAGGGTATTGACTTTGAAGAATCATTTGCTCCGTTGCTCGCTTTGAGGTCTGTTCGATATTTCTGGCTTTCGCAGCTCATATGAACATAACGGTCTTTCAGATGGACGTCAAAACTGCTTTTCTGAATGGTTAACTGAAAGAAACAGTTTATGTCAGCCAACCAGAAGGATTCATTGATCCCGCGCTTCCGAACCATGTCTACAAACTGAACAAAGCTCTGTATGGTCTCAAACAAGCTCCTCGGGCATGGTATGATAAGCTATCATCTTTCCTCATTGCCAATAAATTTACCAAAGGTTCGGTCGACCCAACTCTTTTCATACAATATCACGGGGAACATATTTTAATTGTTCTAATTTATGTGGATGACATCATTTCAACTCATAAAAAGTACTCAATCGCTTTTGCAAAACTAATGAAGAAACACTTTGAAATGTCCATGATGGGTGAACTTACGTTCTTTCTAGGACTGCAAGTTCATCAATCATCCCGTGGTATTTTCTTGAGTCAATCCAAATATGCCCTTGAAATTCTGAACAAATTCGGAATGAATACTTGTGATACTTATGCCACACCAATGGCACATACCAAGAAGTTGGACGCTGATTTGCATGGGAAATTGGTTGACCCTACCAAATACCAAAGTATTATTGGATCTCTCATGTATCTAATAAGCCAAGATACCGATATTGTCTTTGCCGTTTATCTATGCTCCCATTATCGGTCGCGACCAACTGAAACCCACCTCTCTGAGGCTAAAAGAATCCTCCGATACATAAAGGGAACCATTAATTTGTGGATCTGGTATCCGAAGGATTCTGGTTTTGAACTTATCACTTTTTCAGACGCTGACCACGCAGGATGCTTAGACTCTCAGAAAAGTACTTCAGGAGCACTCCAATTTCTTGGTGACAAATTAGTATCTTGGCAATCGAAGAAGCAGGATTGTACATCGCCGTCCTCAACCGGCAGAATATGTAGCCATGTCGGCGTGTTGTGCTCAAGTCATTTGGATGAGAACACAACTCAAAGACTATGGTTACGATTTGACGAATCACCGATGTACTGCGACAATCGGAGTGCTATTGCGATCTTATGCAACTCAGTCAGCATTCGAAATCAAAGCACATCGATCTTCGATATCACTTCATCAAGGACCACGTGGAACAGGGTACTGTTGAATTATACTTTGTGGTACAGAATACCAATTGGCAGATCTTCTCACCAAAGCCTTAGCTCCTGCTAGGTTCAATGAGTTGGTCTACCGAATTGGTATGAGGTGTTTGACTCAAGAGGAACTGGATGAACTCTTAAAACATTCTTAAAACCAGCCAAACACCAAAACCTCTTTTGTAAATATTTTTTCAAAAACAAAATACAAAAATATAAAATTCGATAAAACAACAAAAATATTCTTCTATCTATATTTCTTTTAACATTGCAAGTACATCCCTTCCATCAACACTCAAATCTTTCAAAATTCAGTATTTTTCCGATCAAGTGTTGAGGGGAGAAAAACATCTACTTAATGTTTCAAAACATCCGTGTACTTGCATGTTATCTTATCCCGGTTGTTTCTTTTATCAATGGTGGTAAATTTTCTTGTTCAAATGACACTCCTCGGACTAAAATTTATAAACTTTCATTATTTCTTAAGTCGAGGAGGAGTGTCGTCAAGTTTCTTTCTTAAAATCTTTTGTTTGGTAACCAAAATGGAAGTTAAATGGCTTTGGATGAAAAAGGAAAAGGTGGAAGGACTAAAATTGCCAAAGGCACAAAGTCTTTTTTAATAAAACACCTCCACGTAACTTTAACCTTTCACATTTATTACTCTCATCTAACTCATCCTACGACTAATAATCAAGCTTCAAACTGTGTTTTGATCGTCATATTGTAAGTGTTTTCGTAATCTAAACGTTATTACAAGCAAGGGTTTTGATTTTTATGCAAATCCAACGGCTAAAACGATAGATATGCGTGATTATGTGTTCTACGCATAAGCGTATGAACACACAATCATTGGTGTGTGTTTGTGGATAAAACAAGTGTGCCAAAACGTTTAAATAACATCAATGATACTTTGTTTATCCTCAAAATCCACTCAGAAACACGAATTGATTGTTTTTCAAAATTAGGGTTCATGAGTCATTTTGGGTATTTTCAAATGAGAACATTTTTGGTGAAAACGATTGTTGTAGGAGGTTGTAGTCAAGTTGAATTGATCATATCTAGGCCCAGATTTCACCCAGAAACACTAATGAGTCATAAATTGAAAATTAGGGTTCTAGTTCATACGAATTGGGTTTTTTTTATTGGCCTTGAATTTGATGTTAAAACTTGGATAAAACAACTTACTATGCCTCTAAGACTTACCAGAAAAACTTTGGTGTAATTCCTATGGCTAAAATTCTAATCTATGAACTATTAGGGTTTTGGTTTACGCGTAAGGTTTTCTACGCGTAACTGTTTGACATGAGTTTCATGCCATGATCTGTTGTAGAATGAATGTTAATGTTAATATTGATGTTATGATGATTTTATTTCAGGCTTGCTACTTGTAAAACTCAAAATCAAGGTTATTGAATCTCTACGCATAAGGATCACCTTACGCGTAGAAAGTTATGCGTAAGAGAAATCTTACGCGTAACTGTTACACGTAAGGTTCTACAAAGGAACTACGCGTATCCTTTGAAGGATATGCGTAAACAGTGACCACTACGCATAAGGTCTAATCTTACGAGTAAGCCTTACGCGTAAGGTTTTATATACGCCTACGCGTAAGCTCTACGCATAAGGTCCCATTTTCCTACGCGTAACATTTCTTACGCTTAAATAAGGATCCTACGCATAAGCTTGCGTCTACGCGTATACTTTTCCTGTTTACGCATAAGCTACCATTTCTACGCATAAGCCTTGAATATACCTTCATTATGAATTGTTACGCGTGCAAACTTGTAAATAAATAAATCATAACGTCACGAAACCAATAATGTCACTAATAAGCTTAAACGTTCAATATGTTGTGTTAAATAAGTGATAACATAAACTTTAAAACTTAAAGTTAACTAACTCACGAAACTTATCGCGACGTCATTGGACTATTGAACAATCAAGTGACTTTGGACTCGTAACTATCATTGACATTGCACATTCAATAATTAGACAATAAAACCTTCTGTTGACTAACATTATGTCTTTCGATATGTTGGTTCTTTTGGCTAATGTTATTTCAGATCACAACATGGCTGCTCAAATGAATGTGGATGCACCTGAGGTTCTCACAGTTGCCGATATCTTACCTAATGGCTATCCGAGGAAGATTGGAAAGAACAATCTCAGAGTTGACTTTGAAACTCTCACCTGCTCGAAATCCTCATGTCTCATTGTTGTGGATGTTCTAAAGAATCATCCCTACCAGAACATGCTCTCACACTCGCCATGCTCCGAGGTCTACATACAGCAATTCTGGAATACAATGCAGATGGTAAAAAGTCAAAATGCTGTGACAGTGACGCTCAATCACAAGCAACTCACCATCACTCCATTTGACTTAAGGGCTGTTCTCCTCATTCCCGACATCATACCAACTGAATTCTCTGCTGCACCTACTGAAGAGACGGTTCTGCAATTCTTGATCAATATTGGGTATGACGAAGCTTCAGGGTTATTATTAAGCATTCTTACGTGGATCTCAAGAACATCCCTCAGCCTTGGGGAACCCTTTATATCATCATCACAAAATCCATTTCTGGTCGTGACAGCGGCTATGAACACCCCAAACTCGTGGAACTGCAAATCTTTTGGGCTCTAATCAACATGAAGCACATCGAAGTTGAAGCTCTGATTTGGGATGACATGATGACATTCCTCAAAAAGCTTGGCTCAAAGATTCCCTACATCAGATATACTAAACTGTTGATCCAGAGAGCACTTGGGTACAACCCTTACATCCCTAAAAGAATCAATGACCCCGACAATCATGACATGTTCACTAAACCCACTCTAACAGTCAGATTTAAGGAGTTAACGACTAAGAAACAAGGTGCTGTGTTTCCAGATCACCTTCTCTTAGATGAACTCAAACAACTCTACTCCTATAAAAGATATTTGGTCGCTGTAGAAGAGAACAAAGTTGGATTTCTTGATGAAAAATCTTCTGGTACACATGCAAGGAAAACCAGAAGAGGAAGTGGAGGAAGTGCTGCAAGCACTGAGAGTCAGAGGACGTTCCCCAAGAGGAATCCTCCAAGAAAGAGGACAGTTTCCGCCAAGGAAGCTGTTCCTATTCCCGTACCTAAGCCTGAACCGCAGAGAAAGCTAACTGATGAGGACTCGGAGGGTACTGCATCAGATGAAGAGACTTTCTACTCTGAAACTGCCAAAGATGACACTACAACGGTATATAAACCTCCTAGTCCTCCAACTGACAAAGGAAAAGGGAAGACTCCAGTACTTGTGCCTTATGAAGAAAGCTCAGATGAAGAGCCACTGGAAACCGATTACAGGAAAAAGTTCAAATTCGTTAGACTTCAACACGTCGCACAACGTCGAGTGGTGGAGCTCAACCTTCACCAGGTCCTGATGTGGTTAATCAACCCGATAAGGGATCTGGTGCCACCACTTTGGTACAACAACAAACACGTGTGGAGGACACTCTTGAGTATGACTTTGAAGAACCAGAATCTGAGAAGTTAGAGAAGTTAAAAGCTGATGAAGAAGCTGCAGCCAAAACCAAAGCTGATGAAAAGCTAAGTCGGAAATGAAGAAGATGTTGAGTATGATAAGTTTCTTCTAGATAGTCCTGCACGATCAAAGGAAGAAACTTCTGAGCCACCAAAGGACCCGGAGTCTCCTCACATCTCATCATCATCGGATTCATATTCTCACTCTTCACCACCACCATCAAAAAGATCAACCAAATCATCATCCAAATCAGTGAAGAAGCCAAATCCATCTTGGATCTCTCAATCTAAGAATCGAATCGTTAAAGCTGTCAAACGAGTCAGAAAGAAACATATTCTCTATAGAAAGTTGAATTTCCTCGCTGATCAGATAACGTATCTTCATGATGAGAATGACAAGATAAAAGTTGAAAGGGTGTATGTGCAGAAGCTCATGAAAGATGATCTGCAAGGGAGCATGGACGAGATGATCAAAGGATACTCTCACAAGTTCCTTATGGAGGTCGTTCCTAAACTGACAAAGGAGATGTATACCAGACAACTTTATCCGAATCTCTTACATCTAGCCAAGCAAGCCATGAAATCAACTCCAATGAATTTGAGCATCAATCCAGTTGAAACCACAATTTTTTCAGATGATGAATTGGTGAACCGGCTAGTAGCTCAAATGTCAAAATGCTCTGCAATGTTTGCCTCTCACGAAGCTAAATTGTTTGAAGCATTGCTGGAATACCAACTCAGGTCAGCATACAAAGAAGAAGCTGTAAGGCCCAAACGTTCAAGAGACGATGAAGACAAAGATCAGGATAAGGATAATGAGCCCAAACGAACAAAGAAGTCTGGTGAATCATCCTCCATTCAGTACTCAATGCAACCTCCACACCAAAGGACTCCAGCTCAACAAAGATCCCCACCTCGCTCTCTGCAGATAAACCTCAGGATTCTGAGCTACCGCCCCAGACTTAAAAAACCGGTGATCACTTTGAGTATACGGGTGGTGACGATGAGGAATACCATGAGCCCCAACAACAACCCGCCTCTCCCGACAAAGTACAGAAACCAGAACCCTCATCTAGGCCTCAGAAAAAGAAGAAGAAGGCACCCAAGGCTGACGTCCTATCATGGCTAGATGAAGATAACACAGAGGAATTTGAATGGTTTTCTACACTTGTTAATTCCACTCCCTACCCTGCTGAAGGTCAAGATCTGGTAGACGGTAATACATTGGAGCATGCTAAGCTACTGCAAGATAAATTCCGAGTAAAGAAGATGACGAAATCTGAGTTGCGGCGAATCAAGAATGAAGCTTTTCAACTGTTAAAAGATAGCTCAGAAAGTGCCATTGAGGTCGAATATCACCTTGAAAACATTGCTCGAGCTATGTCTAACAACATGGATTGGCTCAACCCAGAAGCAAACATCGATTTTATCAAACGGGACAACCCTCCATATTACACCGACTGGTCTAAACCTCTACCAACAATTGGCCAACCAGATGAGCCTAGAATTCCATTCCGATATTTCTACAACAAAGACTTGGATTTTCTTCTACACGGTGGCGATGGTTCAAGGAAATACGCTACATCTTTGACACTTCCATTCCCGGCAGCAATATACTCTAACTGCTTAGCCATCGAGGAAAGATCTAACCACTTGTTCTCCATCAACGTGGTAGAGTATGACCGTTATGCAATGTATGGGATTCACCATTGGCCGGAACGCCGAAGAATCTACTACAGAAGCTGCCAGGTTCAGAAATCTCAACATGAAGTGTTCAGTACTAAGAGTATCGTTGCCATCAAACACGTTGATCTTTCGTCTAAATGGGACTACACTTTTCACAAGAAGATAGTGGTCAAAAGGCAAGACGAAAGGGATTATGCATTCTTTGAAGCTGACTTTGAGAATTTGTCCATCAACGACATTGAAGATATGTACCTTGCCAAAGTACAGGGTCACATGTGACAATTTTCAACTAAAGTACAACGTGAATTCATCAAGTCATTGCTCATCTTCATCAGACGCATAGTCATCAAAGAACGTGTAGAAGATCTCCATCTTGCAGTTGAATCTTATCAGACCCGTGTCAACCTCACTCCACCGCAGCTTGATCTTCCCGACATCAACAAGCTCTCACAGTATACACTCATCAGCAAACCATTCGGCTTCGTTTACCGTAGTGAACTTCAAAGAAATTGCTTAATGGCGTGTAGAGATCTTCACAAGTTTTGGGATCACACTTTGAAGATGGTTAGGGACGGATTGGATTATCGGTTGAAGGATATACATCAAAAGATTGGGTCTCCTAAGAGATGGAATTCTCAGGATCGAAGGGATATGAAGAGGATCATCACGATGATTGATGAACGGTTGTATCGAAGGGATCAGTTCAGAAGATTGGAAAGCTTTGTTGGTGGTCGACCCAGGATTAACATCATCGGCTTTCAACGCCCGGTTCACACTCCTAGCAACATCACTGGACTACCTGGTACCCCTTGAACTGCTTCTTTCATTATAACTTTGGATGTATGATTTATTATGACAATGGCTTGTGCACACATTAGAGTGTACAACCCGTTCTTGTCAAGAAAGGACCCTGTGGTATGCTTCAGTGCCACAATCCTATAAAAGGAGAGAAAGCTTCTTACTTTTGAGTAAAACCTATCAAACCTTTCACTTTTCAAGCTTTTGCTCAAAAGAACAAGTATTTCCCCTTATGATTTTTCAAAACCTCAACCGTTTATATCACTAGTTGAGGGGGAGTATTTGAAATTAAACTTTGTTCACAAATTGTTCACAGTGGTCATCTTCCCACAAAACTCAAAATGGTCATATTTATTCTCAACACTTCTTAAAAAATAACACTTATATGCCATTTTTTAGGGGGAGAAAATTTACGTGATAAGAAATATGTTGTGTAAACTGCAAATGAATCTTTGTGCTATAGACTTAACCAACAAATTGACGAGATCTTAACTGTTAGTAACTCGAAAAGACTTGTCCTGGACGGGTAATAATTTCAAGCTAGTTCGCTAGTGATGTAAACGTGTCTTGCAAAGGACTTGTCCAAGTAGAATGTACCATTCGAGAAACTCCTGGTAGACATGATCTTTGACGGGTTTGACAACCTTTCGAGGTTTGTCCACACCTTCAAGATAGTTATTAGAGCTAGTTGTCACCTAAAAGCTGACAATGTAACTCTTTAACTATTCAACGTAACCGTATCTCGCGGGGGACTGTCTATCTTGAGTCAATCAATTCAAAAGTGCGCGCTCTTCTCTCACCGTGTAGATTTCTGTCTTAACACTTAAGTACGTGTGGAGGGGGAGTATTTATGCTAAAAGATAAAACTCTCAAAGTGGTTCAAAATGTTTTTCATTCACAAACACTACGAGAGATTTTCTTGAAAAATGGTTTTATGGCAATGGAGTTATAAGGAGTTTAAGGTTAGGAATAACCGTCCTATGATCCGCCAGAGCCGGAGGGATCTACCGAAGGATACTACCAATACTTAGAATTAGAAGTCCTTAGGTATGATTGTAAAAAGGAGAAAGAAAGAATCGGAGAAAGAAGGAGTTGAAGAATTAAAAAGAAATGTAAAGAAAAGGGTGAAAAGAAATAGCCCTCCAGATTATTCAACTTAGGGCAGACACCGGGTTCAATTCATATGATACTGGTTGTCACTTGATGACGCCGGTATTGAAGATTAAAAGTCGTCATGGACCCAGTGACGCATGCACTAAACCTTCTTAGCCACTCAAGTTTTCTCAACAGAAGCTTGTTTCATTCTCACAGGGAACCCTACGTAAACTATCGGCTCTTTCTTAGAGATTGCTGGTATTGAAGAAGGAGACCCTCTCCCTAGTCTCCGCTCAGGAAAACCAAAACGCACTATTGAGTCTAGAGCCACGAGATTCATCAAAAGATCTCTTAGGTACACTTGACATTTCATCACTTGGTGTTCAACAATAAGAACATCAGTGGTACATTATCGAGTCCTTCACAGATCTTAGCAATCTGTCGAGAACATTTAAGAGAGGTTCACAATTGTGATCCTCAGTGATTGAATGGAAACTCCTGCTAGGGTCAACATCAAACAGCCCTGACAGCAGGTCACTTCGGTAACTCCCCGTGGATTACGCTTAGTGTGTCTCAAACGGTCTACAGTCGTGAGGTGATGCTTCGGTGTACCTCAGCGACTCATCTGAACCGTAGATGTACTTCGGTACATCGCGTTATCTCACTTGTGGGACTCCAGTTCAGGAACCGCCTTTGTGAGAATTAGAGTTGTGTTTTCACACTATGCTGTTAACACTCTCAAAGTTTGAACTTGTAAGTGCCGGTATCCGCTTATTACTAACCTTTCTTATGTTTTCTTCTTATGGAAGCTCTAGAGCGGAACGATCGTGCAGATTCTTCACGTGCTCATGCCAACATCATCACTAATGGAAGTTCTCTCGAAAAGCAACCCAAAAGTCAGAATGATTCTACGTCAATCAAAGAATCTACAAAGTTTAAAGAAATAAAGAACTTCATCAGATCAATTCCAACCTTAAAGAGCGTGTGAGCATATTGAAGAATGACGTGGAGACACGGAGCAAAGGGCACTGAGGCAGACTTGATGCAAACAACAACAACATACTATCACTACCATCACAAAGAACAATGATCAAAGAACAAAGATTATGATGACGTCAAAGCAGAACTGTTCAAAGAAGACAATTTCTCTACACTGGAGAGATTGTTCGAATCAAGGCAATTTTTCTCACAAGAAAGAAGAATGTCAGAAGACGTCAAAGCTACTATTACATCAGCACTTTCACCGTTTGCAGTCATTCATCACAAACACTTGAGGGGGAGATTGTTGGAATCACTCCTAAACCTTAATACAAGTGTTAGTAATTTATATGTAATAGTTAGCTTAATATGGCCTTTATGTTAGTAATTAGTCTTAGGCTTATGTAGAAGGCCCATAAGCCTAGGCCTAGTCCAATAAGGAAAAGGATGGGAACTAGGAGTGTTGCCCTAGCTTCCCTCCTATAAATACCTCATGTAAACCCTCACTTGAGGGTTGGTTGTTCAATTTACTCTTTCACTCACTCTCTACGCCTAACCGTTTACATTTATACGCGTGTGTGTGTGTAGTTGTTCAACCGATCTCATCTCCTCTCTATTTCTTCTATTGTTACTTGTGTTGCATATTTGGGAACCTAACAACAGGAACTTTGCTGCTAAACCTAGAGCAATTGAAGTTACAACTTGACAATGAGAAGGTTCAAAAGGATAGTTCTAGTGCTGCACTTCAAGTGATCTAAAAACATTTTCAGTCATTCATTAGAAGGGAATTCACATCAGATTATGATCAAGACTTGACCGAAATATCTTTCAAGAGACACACTAGAATGGAAATTAGCGCGTTCACAGAGACACTTATCCATCTCATGGATAATGTGGAGAAGTATACTGAGGAAGTTACTCAGAAAGATGAAAAAGTAGATGAGAGTCTGGTGCAGTTGAGAGATATTTGTGATGAGTCGAGTAATGTATCAGTTGAAGAATTGGGTGTTGCTGAATGCAGAATGTCAGAGACAACAATAAATGATGAAACCAGCTGCTCAGTAACTCCTATCACACAAGAAGTGGATGCTGTGATCAGAAAGGTGAATGAATGTATCAGTTTGGGGGGAAGCTACCAAAGTCTCAGTTTCAGAAGGCTCAAGTTCTATCGACGATTCAAGAGCATCGAAAGGTTTGGTGGTGAAAGTTTAAGAGACGATGACTTCTATATTCTTCAAAGTGCTGAACGATTTCATTATCTCAGTACTCGTATCATCATCTTCTTAAACTATTTCTCTATCTTTGTATATAATTTTCAAAAAGCAAAATACAAAAATATAAAACCAACAAAATCAAAATAGAAAAATATAAAACCAACAAAAACCCATAAAAATCAGAAAATTTGAAAATTCCAAAAATAATGTTTTCTCATGACATGTCTTCCGGTATCGATAACATCTGCGGTCTTAGAAATGTCATTCAATAATGGCACGGGACCATAGATGAAGTTCGAGCAGGAGGTGTAAATATTCTTTTCAAAACATGTCACATATCAAATGGCTTACAGTTATTTCAGACTGTAACCCGTGCTTAAACCATGGCTTGTTATTATTTCATATAGCAACCCGTTTTTCAAGGAAGGAAAGTGCTGCGCTAAACAAATTTACAAAATTTTCGTGCACTTATCCTAAATCAAAATGAGGAAAGTATGTCGAAGGACTGCTGTTCCCACACAAATGTTTTTCCGTCTAAAATTCTTCAGAAAAATATTTGTTGTATTAAAAAATTGGTGGGAAATGAGTTGCTTGAAAATCAATCAGATTCAGAGTTTTCGTAAAATTTGCAAAACTCAATCAATGACTTCAGCGCCTTTAAAATTTTCAGAAAAATGAGTCATTGATTGAGGGGGAGAATGTTTTCAAATTTATATCATCTAACGGACTTTCTTAATTATCCTATATGCTTAATTAAAAATGATGTTAACCTACGTTGAAGGACTAGGTGCCCAGGATATGAGTGTTAGGTTTAGATGATTAGAGTTTGATAAACACATAATTCCCATGCTTTACATGATCTGATTGATAATGTTGAATTGACTTTTATTAGTCGATTGCTGTTTGGGTGATGTCGACCACCATATATTTGTATGTGTGTTCACTAACATATGCAGGTATATTGGTATATAAGAATGTTCCCGATCCGGATCCCACAAATGAAGATGATTGGATGCCGAAAGGAAAAGGTAACTATATCTTGGGTTGACAAATGAAGAAATGGAGCTTAATTGGACTTCTATGGAGAGTTGGAATGAAAATATGCAACGTAAGAGGTCTCACTGCATCAGCAGATGGTTTTCTTCATTATCAAATGAAGAAACAGAGCTTAATTTGACCTCAGTTGGCATGAAAAAAATGTAACGTAAGAAGTCTCACTGCATCTGCAGACAGTTTTCTTCCAGCCCTACAGCAACAACAGAAGCTTATCAACCACCTAACGTATCTTTGTGCAGAAAATTTGATACCATTTTTTAAACAATTTTCAAATAATATTGTTTTGAAAAATGGAAAAATATTGTTTTGAAAATAAATTGGATTAAATTTTGAAAATCACCGGACTTCATTTTTATCAAACCTAAGTCACTCAATGAACAACTACAGTCATCGATTGAGGGGCAGAGTGATTTAAAATAAAGTATTTTCAAACGATATTTCTTCATAAAAGTCCAGTTTGTACAAAAACAATGTGGTGATCTAAAGATTTAATGTTATGTCATGGTATGATTATCGTTAAAACTCAAAGATCTTTCAAAATGAAATTTTTTCCGTTCTTGTTTGATTGTGAAATTGTTTTATTTTACTTAAAGATCTCTTAAAACAATCATACCTGAGACTAACAATCTTTATTGTCTTAAATTGGTCCTTATCTGTCATTTTTCAAAAATTAAATCTTGCCACGTCTTTCTCCTAAAATTTTCTAAATGATTTAAATCAATTGGGATCACAAATCTCAAAAGGTTTGAAATTTTTGATTGGGGGAGAGATCGTGATTTAAATCTCAAATCGGTTTTAAAGGGTGATTGTTTCAAAAGCACTTCTTCCTTTATGTGCCAAACGATTTTGAAATACATAATGCACATGATTGTGGAGGAGCATTTAACCATAAACTAGAAGAGCTTTTAAATCAGGCACATTTTCTCCCATGTTTTTTAAACCTTATTAAATCACTTGGGATCCAAAATCTCAAAGGGTTTGATATTTTTGATCGGGGGAGAATTTGTGATTTAATAATGAAACTTGATTAAAGATGATCATTTTGATTCAAATGTGCATACTGCTCTCCCATATGTGCTAAACGCTTTCGAATCTCAAAGCACATATTGAGGGGGAGCATTTCAAAAGAAAATAAACTATCAAGGTACAAAGAATTCTATGTTTTAACATACGTACCTTGATTGATTTTCTAATGGTTTCTTAATGGCTTTTGTGATCGTGAATGTACTTCAAAAGGAACTCTTTCCTCTATGTGATAAAATAATTTCAAATATCTTATTCACATATTGAGGGGGAGAATTTACCAAAAGAAATTCAAATGGCTTTTTCTACGGAAATTGTGATCAAGAATATACTTCAAAGAACTCTTGCCTCCATGTGCTAAACAATTTCAAAATCATATGCACATGTTAAGGGGGAGCATTTCTAAAAGATAAAAAACAATTAAGGTACAAAATGCTTTGATTTTATATCACAAGTACCTTGATTGATTTTCCAAATGATTTTTCAATTGGTTTCATGGTAGATGAACAATACCAAATAGACCGACCAAATTTACTTTATGTATGGTGATATAAGGATGATAAGGTTAGGTATTCGTTCCCACGATCCCGCCAGAGCCGGAGGGATCTACCCAGGGACAATCCACAAGATAGTGTAGAGTCCTTAGGTATGATGAAAAAAGGAGAAAAATGAGAATAAGGGAAGAGTGCGGACTGAGACAGAGCTAGTACTGGAATAAACCCAACAAGGTTCTAGTAATGAAGTCTCGGTAAGCACTGAAGGGGTTGAAGAATGAAAAAGAAATGAATGGAAAAATGGTGAAAAGAAATAGCCCTCCAATAATTCAACCTTAGGGCAGAAACCGGGTTCAATACATATGCTACTAATTGTTACCAAGGTAACACTGGTATTGAAGATAAGACGTCATGGACCCAGTGACGCACTGCACTACAACTTCCCAAGCTACTCAAGTTCCTCTTAAAAAGGCTTGTTTCATTCTCACGGGGACCCGACATAATCTATCGGCTTTCTCTTAGAGATTGTTGATATTGAAGAAGGAGACCCTCTCCCTAGTCTCCGGCACAGGAACCAAATGTGCATTATTGAGTCTAGAGCCAAGAGATCATCCACAAAATCTCATTAGGACACAAAATTCCTGAAGGCTTACTATTTCACACAATGTGGAAAGTATGAATATATTAAGATTCCTACGTATTATCCTTGTGGTAATTGCCAGAACATCCAAGTGATATCTGACAATATTCACAATGAAGATGGAAAGCCTTCTAGAGCCAACATCAAACAAGCTCTTGGTTGGTGGCATGTGAGATCTTTCATAAGATCAATCTTGTGACAACTGGATAGAAACGATGGGGCGATTCATTTTTTGAATCAACCTTGGTCCAGGATTGAAATTAACGAATACTTTTGGAAAAACCGTTCGATGTGCAAACCTTCTTTTCTCCAAAGACGTCGAATGTGTACTTATGTTTTCAAACACAAAAAGTATCTTTGATTGAAAAAATACTTTTGGAAAAACCGTTCGATATACAAATCTTCTTTTCTCTAGCACGTCGAATGTGTACTCTTTTCAAATACAAAAAGTATTTTTGATTGAAAATTGATCTTTCTCATAAAACCTTCGTCGTATTGCAAAACTCTTTCTTCAAGCAATACGCAGTTGTTTTCAAATCATTTTAATCAATCAGTAAATCTCAATTTGCTGGTTCACTCACTCCGTGTTGTCTTCTTTGAGACGTTCTGGTTTGAGAACAGCTAGAACAGCTGCGAAACCCTGTCAAGGAGATTCTTCGGAATTATACCTGATCACATGCAGTACTTGTACTGATCAACGGGGAACCATGGGCCGTGTACCTCAATTCAACGAAAGTGATCAAAGATACTTTCGTGCGCTTTATTATTAACTGTTGTATGCAGGTACACCCGACGATTGCAGCTGATCGGAATTGAGGAGTCAATCCACAGCCGCATGCTCACACATCACATTCAAAGAAATCATGATAAGTGCATATCTACATCAAATGGCTCTGATATTTTCAATCCATGCTTCTGCTACACTACTAGAAATATTATGAATCAACAAAAGCTTCCGCTACTCTGATGAGAAGATATCATGATCCCAAATGAGAGCATTTCGGTCCGAAAGTCACAACTTTACATGATGGCAACACAATAAAGGGTGATCCAGAGATTTGTTGTGGCTGATGATCTCAAAGAAAGCTAGAAGATCATCAAAGATGTGGATCAGTTCAAAGACCTCCACATAAAGTACAAAGCATTCGGACTTTGAAGTTGCACTACTTAAGCAAAAAGATTGTGGAAGTGAAGAATTAAAGTCTACGAGCTCAAGAACTAAAGACATAGAAAGAATGCTAGGATGCAAAATATATTTCATGGGGTGACCTCCCTTAGGGGAAGATTGTTAGGAATTGGAAATTCCATGTTAAAGTGTCGGTCACCCCAATTATAGTCTAGCATATGTTAGCTCGTAGAATTGTAGTTATATACGTTATTTAGTAGTTTATTAGTTAGTTATTTAGTTATTAGTTTAGCTTAGTGCAACACCGTGGAGGAAGGACGGGTCTTTACCCACTGTATGCCTGATCCACAGCCCATCAGGAGGGCGTATTATGTAAAACTATAAATACCCTCTACCTCCCAAGGTAGAGGGTTGGACCTTTCATTCTAATCTAACCTTCCATGTTTTCTTTCACTTTCTCTCTCTAGAAAGGCTCCCATCCTACTTTCTCTCTCTAAAACCTCTAAACTATACGCCCCATTTGATATGTTATGATGTGTTTATGAAATCCAATATGTTACACCTCGTCTCTCGTTTTCTTTCTTCCTCTCTTGGTAACTAAGCGCTCCACTATTCTTTTTGTTGTCTCCTTTTATTTAACGTATACGAGTTTTTATATTCGTATGATAGTGTTTTTGTGTTGCTTTCGTGGTGAAGAAAAAGAGAAATGAGAACTAAAAATATATTTGGTTCATTAACAATTAATAAAACGGATTTAAAACCGGGTAAGAGTAGTTCTATAATGGGTCTCGTGTGGTGTTAGAATGAGAAACGTGATGTGGAATAAATATGGAAAACATGGTGTTTGTGTTGCGAGTTGACTCGAAGTTGAGTGAACCCATTGGGTCGGAACAGTGGACTCGGTGAGTCGGGTCAACGGGCTGTGTCGGGTCAAGTTATGTTGTTGTCGTGGCTTGTTTTGGAGTACTTAAGGTCATGGTTAACAGTTTTAGAACCCGTATGGGTTATGGGCCGAGACCGGTTTAGTCTCTTTTGATTTATGAACTTCTAATAGTTGTTGTTGTTACCAAGCCCGGGTATAAGTGTGTTGGAACTTGTTAAGTTAAATGGATCACGGGTCAAATTTGTTAAGACGCGATAAGTAGTTATAAATCATAAAGTGTGATAATAAATAATATCGAAACAAGTAAGTGGTAACCGGTGTAGGCAACGGATTAAAATGGGAAATACGCGACGTGTTACATGTTTGGTATGAGTCGAACTAAATAACGAGTAATACTTTAATTGGACTTGGAAATGTGGTCGATAAGTAGTAAATATTATTGCAACGAGAGATATTAAGACTAATGAAATTAGTTAATGAATCAACATGGTTTCATTTGATTAATCGTGAATTAGTATGTTTCGGATAATATGGGGAATTGCGATTTGGATTTGAATACGGTTGGTACGTTTTGAGTAACAATTGTCTTCCAAGTTATTTTGGTTACAAGATGTACTATATTAATTATTTTGAATGAACCGAATACGATATAATGGACTCGGGAATAAGTTTAATACGCTTGTTTCACAATGTGTCTAAGTATTCTATTTTCACATTTAACAAGATATTAACCTATATATTGTTGGCAGATACGGTTTTATTTAGTTAAAAACCCATATTATCTACAATAATAACTTGTGTTTGGATAAATATAAAATATCTTTTACAAACTATTGATAACAAGTTATATTGATTATTTTGTTGTACTTTATTAAACATTTGGTTTAAATGAGTTTAATATATTCGCTTCACAATAAGCCTGAATATTATGTTTTCATATTTTAACCAATAATGAAATATACTACTATATATATTGTTGACGACTACGACTTTATTTGAATTATAAACCTTTATTTACTACGATAATAACTCATATTTGGTAACACATGTAGCTTGTATAAACTTGTTTGAAAATATTATTTTGATAAGATAACTTATTAAAGTCGTAATGGTTTGGGAATAAACGAAAAGTGTCATCTATAGTACCCTATTTACCATACCTTATATGAAGTAATTTTGGGTAAACTTGTATGATTATGAATAACGATTGAGAAACCTTTATTAATTGAGTGATAAATGGAAACTTTTCTTTTATTATTGAACATGTACATTTGGGAATTGTTGGGTAAATTGCCGAAACTTATCAATTAACCTATTTATGCTACATAAATAATTGTTGTCATTTCCTAGTCTTTGACTAGCTTGAGTATTATCGGTATTTCTTGACTTCGTCAATGTCCTTTGCTTTTTGGCGTGAGGTATGGTCTATATGTCTCGATGATATCGATGTCTTCTTTCCTTCGCGTGAGTTGTACGTCGAGTCTATGTTTCTTACCACCACACGAAACGTTAAAAATAAACTTTTGAGATGATAATTGTGAACTTTGGGGAACGATAATGTACTTTTGAAAGTAACGACATGAATGATCCACGAAAACTACAACACATTACTTTCTATAGATTTCTTTATCATATGAGCTGTATTATAAGAATATCGTATACGCATTAGGTTGCGTCACAACTATTCTATTGTACTCGTAGTACATTCTTTTGGATGCCATGGAGATTAACTTTAGATGCCAGTCGTGTCAATAGTGAATAGTGCATTGCTGTGGCTAAGCTGAGTTTCATAGCCCCTCTTTTCAAATGTTTTCATAACTATTTTGGGGGAGAATAGATGCTTCTTTTAACGAACTGTAACGAGATACGTGAATATGGTTTGTAAATGATTGATGTTTGGTATATTGATATGGTAATTGAACGTTTTGCGTGTTTATGAGAATGCAAGCTATTTCTTGGACCTGCCACTACTCCTTTGAATTGCTAATGTGTTGACTAGGAAAGGCTAGACGTGCGACAGTTGTCGACTTCGACTAGGGTAGCATTCCTATGCTATAACGTGATGCTTAGCTAAGTGTACCCGACTTGGACTAGGGTAGCATTCCTATGCTATAACGTGATGCCTAGCTAAGTGTAACCGACCTAGACCAGGGTAGCAGTGCTCTAAGCTTTGCTATAACGTGGTGCCTGGCTAGAGTCGCTTGGGGCCCCGTTGAGATCTCGGCTGTGCTGTTGATTATAGATTGGATTGATTATAGATTGGATTGATTATTGATTGGATTAATTGTTGGTTGGAACGCGTATTATCTATCTGCCTTAGTCGCATATGGCAATTAAACCTTATCATGTCCACTACTACATTTTGTAACTAAAATCTATGAACACACCAGCGTAAGCTGACCTTTTTAGCATGTGTTCTCAGGTTTAAAGCGATAGCTCACTATTGGAAGATGCTTGGCAAGGGGCATGGTCATAGGCAACTCTGATGAATGAACGGGGCCACTTTAATTATCTTTTGGGCCTATTTCCGCACTACTTTCATTAATGTAAACTTATGGTTTTCAATTAATGAATCTTATTTAAATAAATGGAATAAAAACCATTCTTTGTACCTTATGTTGTGATACCAAGATTGTAGCACCCAATGGCTCGTATGCTTCCGCTAGACCGTGTTTTCGGGGTGTTACACTGCATATGTGTAAATAATGATTCTAATTCAATTCCCGAATATGGCTTCACTTTTAAGGCTAGAAATATCTCTCTAAAGTGATGTCATACAGGAATTGCTTACAACATTCCGTACAAGTAAAATTAAATACAAAACATAAGCGTAGCAGCTCTGAGAATGTCTTCATGGTCTCCAAACTTCATTAATCTTTTCAGCTTCATGAAATTTCTTAGCCTCCATCTTTCTACTTGTAGAAGAACACCATGGAAAATATAATTAGGGATTAAATATGGCTTTTTACTCTCCCCTAATTAGTGTTCTCCCCCAAACTGACAACACTTCTGATAAGTGCCCTATGTCCGAAGAAGTCTTCTGATGAATCTCTGAATGCTGTCTTTAGTCTAACTCTGAATGCCCTGAATCCGAAGACGTCTTCTAATAAATGTGTAACCCGTTTTTAGTCTTTTAACGCACAGCAGAAAATATATAATAGATTGTAGACTGAAGCTTCTTAAAGTTGTCCATTTGGGGGAACAAAATATCAACATCTTCATCTCACAAAATGCATTCCAGTTATCTTGCATATAAAAAATTAGCCCAAAATGTACACATGAAATGATAACATTGAAGTAAAAGTTGAAACACTGATCATCTTGAATTTGTTGCCCGAAATTGATGAAAGGTAGATAAGGGAGGAACGTGAAGTGCGTAGAAAAAATATGAGAGGATATTAGGATATAGAATCAACCAATCTCCAACCTAAATCATTTAACCTGATCATGTGAACTTGTTGTAACTCACCTCAATGCACACATTTCTCTCCCCTAATGGTTGCGATGTATCGAAAGGAGCATAAGAAAGTGTACATGAAGCGTTAACTGGAAGCACTTTATCAAGAATCATAGCATCCCGTGAGAAGATTTCGATAAACCTAATTTATCAACAATACCATTTAATATTGTCTAACTCTTTACCAACCCCAGTATCAAAAGCCACGGCTATCTCAAGTAAGCACATGTGGAGACAACCCAATATGACGAACTTGAGAATGAAGTAAAATCCCACAAACTTGTGACTTACGCTTGTAAAATCATGTGACTAAGCACGGTGTACTCTATACCCCACAAAAATGTATAATAAGCATCATCCTCTTGACATATCATCAGCTAGGTGAGACACTGAGAGCTATAACGTAACATCCCTTTTCATACAAATATACATGATTTCCAGCTTTTGCTTCCAAAGTACCTAAAAAGTGAAAAGGAACGAATTTACGCAATTTTTTATCATAAATACATGAGTTTAGGGCTTAAATGACCCTTTAAGAACGTACGTTTTAAATCCTTATCAAATATCGCTACACTTGGGATTTGCTTGTCCTCAAGCAAATGTGCTTTTATCTAGTCAATTTAGAAGTTAGGGGTCATTTAACATTAGTTTAAAATAGTTTACAACAAATACAAGCTCTACAATAGTCATAGTAAGCACGGAAATTATACAATAGCACCTCTCATATAGTGTTTGGATTCTCTTATCTGTCGGGTGTATAATGAATATAACATGTATGGAAATGGAAGATAACACTCTCTACCTGTCATAGCACATCAATTACCATAGGCTTGATACTATATCAAACCTCCACCGCTTTGGCATAAACACCTAAGATAAACTATCAAAGAGAGCTTTTAAAAGGTTGTAATGTTAGCTATAAGGGTATGGCAAAACATAGGTTTGTTGGATATAGGAAAATTTACTTGTGGCAAGTCAAAAATCTAGGCTAATTACATGTAAAATGAGGGGTTGCTAAGCCAAGACTCGACTTACTAAATTATCTTAAAAAAAATAAAGGATAGAGGCGAGATGGTAGCTCGTATATTTTTTTCTTTTTTTTCCTTTTCTCTCTCTCTCTCTCTCTCTTAATTTTCTTTTCTCCTTTTTTCTCCTTTTTTTGTTTGTTTTTATTTTTTTATTTTTTTACATACACTCTTACTTTACCATCCGCAAAACATAACATCATAGTAAAGGAATTTATAGTAGCATTATACACTTAAGTTTTTATTAGACCAAAATAATGACCCAAATTGCGAGGATCAAAACACGTGGAGTAATTAATTACATAGATAAGGGAATTTAAATGTGACATTTCTTCCCGTTATTCCACAAAATACTACTTAACCCATGAATCACAATCGTCCCAAAATTGTATGTACACAAGATATGACTCGACTTAGCAACCATGTAATCACCTAGGTAATTGAACTAAGGGTTAAACATAATATAATAATGCACTAAAGATAAGTGCATACAAGGAAGGCTTAGGCGATTTGGTTGTAACATTGGGGGTGGATTGTAAACAATGCTCTTCATTGATATTCCAGAAACCGAAACATCACGAGAACCACGAAAAGATAGGCTCTAAGGGGTTAACTAGGGGTATCGTGTACTACAAATGAGTACATAGCAAGGGTGTGGGGTAATTACTCAACCGATGTGGCCAAGGTTTAAAACAAGGGTTATCCTAATGGCTCTTATCATTTAGTTAATCATAACTACATGAATGTAGTTTCACTAACGATCTCGGAATGAATCACAAAAACAAGTTCTAGAATCTATATACTACTAGTACACTCAATAAGCATCAAAGATGAATTCTTTTTATCCTAAAGATCTAGGGGCGAACCTCACATTTTAGGGTTGAATTTGAGTGGTAAGGGTTTTTGTGCTAGTCATATAACTCTTATCCATGAGACGCTTTATTGAGACCAAAGTTTTGGTCATAAGTGTTGTAAAAAATTAAAAATTTAGTGCTAAAATTACCCTAACAAGTATTTCTTTCAGTTTATCAAGCTATTACTAAGGACCAGAAAAATATCAAGTGAGCAAATAGTATCTAAGGTATCCCTTTTTTTCCTCCCTACACTTAAACTGAACATTGTCCTCAATGTTCCTGAAAGTATCAAAGTTATGATAATTGGAAGTAAATAAAAGAGAAAAAACTAGTACTCCCATGATTAGCTAGGTATGATCGGTGTAGGATCAAGGTTAAATCCTCCTCCAAGAAGAATAAATAAATCATAAATGTTTCTTCTATTGTGTACTTGCATCTTCTTGTCTAATATAACATATAAATTTTAAGAAAACGAACAAAGGACCTCGTGTAAAATCGACGGTAAAACTATATATATTCCAAATCTAGACTAGAAAGAGAGTAAGGTATGATGCTTGCAAAATATATGTTTGCAGGTTCCCGAAAAATTAAAAATTCTGGAATTTTTTAGAAATTTAGTTTCGACAGAAAAACGAAAATCTGGAAAACTATTTGCTATAGTGCCTGACGCTGTCAGGTTATAGATCCTGATGTCGGGATTGACCTGACAGAATTTCAAACTTTATTTTTTGGAAATTTTTTGGAAAAATTCACTTCTTAAAAACCTGGAAAATTATTGCAAATCACCCATTATGAGTTTGTAACTCGATACAAGCATTTGACTCAAACAAACACACAAATATATGCTTATCATATATTGTTAATTTCATGTTTAGTTTTGTTCTATTAAACATATGTGATCTTTCTTACACTTATCTTTTTTCAAAATACTTTTATGTGATTAAGACGAGGTTAAAAGCAAAATAAAGCATTTTCACAATAGTATTCAAAACATGAAAATTAAACAATAATGAGGAGGCATATATGACACACAAACAAATCAAGCAAACAATCAAACAAATAAACATGGGTTGCCTCCCAAAAAGTGCTTTTCTTTACTTATGAATTTTGTAGCTAGACTCGAAGTCATGCTCCCTACGTACCTAGGTGAGTTGGTTCATCCTTGAGGAAATCCTTTGGATCAAATTTCTTTTTTAATTTCCTACTAGTACGATATGCTTTTTCAAATCATAAATCGTCATTCTAATATGCCGCTCTCCATTTCCTTCCTTAGGTGGCTAAGATTCATAGGCAAGGCTCCTAGGAATTCAGTTATCTTCCTAAACACTATATGATCTTTAAACGGATCTACCTCAATATCTCTAGCCAGTTGTTGTTCTATGGAGTGCGTGTTATTCACGAATTCTTTCTCTAGATAGAATGGGCGTTGAGGTCCTATAAGATATCCATTAGTCCATCGTCCATATCTAGAAGGTCTCTTATCTAAATTTATCCTTTGAGGTATTTGTTAATCCTCATCGTCATAGGCATGTTTTTTGACATGATAGATTGACCTAGTACATCCTTCTCCTACCGCTATTTTGGACATCTTAAAATTAATTATATCACTTGCGGTAGTTAAGAATCCTCTTCCAACTAACAATGGGCATGAAGTGTCACTAACCATATCAAGGACGTGGAAATCCGCCAAAATAGTCAATTTTCCTATATTCACTATCATGTCCTTCATTATCTCTACCGAATATGCTAAACTTCCATCTACTAAACCAATTATTGCTTCTATTTCTTCAAGTTTTCCTAAGTTAAGGCTTTTATGGAGAGACAATGAAAGTAAGTTAATGCTTGATCCTAAGTTGGCTAATGTATCGAAAGCTTTGGAACATCCAATGCTACATGGAAGAACGAATAAGCCCGGATCATATTTACCCAATGCTACAATGAAAGTAGGTAGTTTATTTTGGACAATCGTGGACCCATTTTTACCCAACTTTAACCTTTCATCATATTTATCCATTAAAGCATGACAATAAGGTGCATGAGTGATGTGTCCGGTGTGTACAAGTTTTAAATTTATAAAGACGAATTACCAATTTTACCAATAACACATACGAGCATGTGCACTCGTCCGTTATAGCAAGATTATAAAGGTAAGTCGAGATCGTTCGCAGGGATTTGAGTGAATCTGATTAACAAGTTTGAATCAACGAAGACAATCCAAAACATATAACAACGCAAATAGATATAATGAAATTCAGATGATTAAAAACTACACTTGCTTAAACTAGTTTCTTATCCTTGATTAGTGTGATTTTCCTAACCTCTTAACATGTTGGTTATGATAATTAGTTGGTGTTCTAATCTATTGTTCTTACAAGTTAAACCTTCGTCAAGATTTTAGTTTATCAAAACAAGCATTAAGTTTAACCAATCAATTCAAGATCAATTCAAGTTTCATAAGTTTATAAACTTAAACACAAAAACATCCATTTGCATTATCAAATTGCTTAAGAAATGGTCAATATGAAAGGTAACCGATTATAGACAAAAGGGTACAATTGATTGTCAACAACTAATCTTACGACCTTTTAGATGTTTCCAATCAATCCAACTTGATAACCAAAAAGCGTTCTTATTACAACCACACCTTAGTTCCTTTGTTTAATCAAGAATAATGGGTAAAAACAATCATCCATAGGCAAAATGATTATAACTAGTTGAACAACAATAAGTTCTTTCGACCTCTACGATTATTATCAACTAGTCAAACTTGATTTAACAAATGTCACTATGAAACTTTAGCACAATTAGATCTTAGAATCAACTTGAAATTGAATTAAAACATGTTAACATAATCACCAACTAGTCATATGATAATCAACATCATTTAAGCAAGTGTATAAAGAAACTAGCCACTCATAGCAAACATAAACATAAACTTAGAACTTTGAACATTAGAAAACATAATTAAGAGTCTTACAATGCTTGGAATAAGATTACAAATGGTGAAGTAATGATTCCGAAAGTATTGGGGTAGACTCCTCGGGGTTTTGGCCTCCAAATGTGGAACTTCTGGAACTCCAAACTTTCCTGGACTTTTAAGGAAGAATTTGAGAGCTTAAGAACTTTGTTTGATGAGTAGAGAGAGTTGTATTGAAGTGCGGTCTCATATGCTCACAAGAGGTCTCTATTTATACTAGTTCCAAGGCCTAGGGTATTAATTGGTGAACTTGGCCTCCAAGGAGTTAGGAAGGGACTAGAATACACCAAGGGAAGGACCTAGAATCGTTTGGATGCAAAGGGAAAGCTTAGTGATGAAGATTTGGCGAAACAGCACTCCAACCGGATCGGTCATATGACCAACCGATCCGGTTGGTCTTCTATAAGGGCTCCAACCGTATCGGTTAAGGGCGGCAACTGAACGGTTGGGTTGGCTTCACAGGAAAATTTTGATCATCCTCCAACCGATCCGGTTGGTCTTCCTGAGTTACAGAAAATCAACTTTTACTTCATTTTGACTTGTAGAACTTGGTTCTTCAATCATCTTGGTCTTCTATGGTACTAGAAATACTGAATTGTGCTTGACATGCTAAACTGAAACGGGAATCTTCCAATTGTTGAACATTCCTTTACTTTTTCTTCCGTTTCCCTGCACTTGGTTATAAACACTAGACAAACATCTTTTGATGTGATTAAGCACTGAAATCATACAAATATAACCAAATAACATATACAAAAGCACACATAACGCTACTCAAAACATGTACAATCTGAGCGTTATCAAATTCCCCCACACTTAAACTTTGCTTGCCCTCAAGCAAATCTAGGAAAAACATCCACTGGTACAAGATCATGATTACGAAAAATATGATGCAAATCTACCAAGTACAAGTACAAGAGAAGATTCATCAATTATGCTTTTAAGAGCAAAACTTTCAAGATCTTTGACAATATCCAAGGATTTTCTTGCATGATTAACATTTCAAAAACACCTCACGAAAAAGGAACGAAATATAATTCACTCAATCACTCAATTTTTAGTGGAGTAACATGATTAGATTATTACCATAAGCTTGTACAAGAAACAAAACTCCACCGACGTGGCATAAGCACCAAGCAAAAACATCTAAAGAGGACTTTTATTCAGGTTATTATGTTATGGCTAAGGGTTAAGGGCATGGATAAGGCATGGGAATATTTATGAAATTGGTGTAAAAATAAAAATAAAATCAAATCTAATACCCGTGTTGCTAGCTACCAAAAAATCCGCAAACCAATAAATGATTATAGCTTCATTTTCTTTTCTTTGGATTTCCACAACTCTTCGCTTTGATTTGCCATGATAATTTTTCTTCGAACATAGCACATTGGCTAATACATTCATACTTTCAACATTATTTTTTATGTCCTTGAAATGGCTCACTCAACTAACAAGATGCGGTACTCATAATCAT
Source organism: Chrysanthemum makinoi (assembly GCA_910596185.1). NCBI lineage: Eukaryota > Viridiplantae > Streptophyta > Magnoliopsida > Asterales > Asteraceae > Chrysanthemum > Chrysanthemum makinoi. The sequence continues at coordinate 71,192,052 of OU343222.1, read as the reverse complement.
TTGAACAATCTTCACTTTCCGGGTGACTAGCAACCAACCGTTTAGACATTGAAAAGGGTTAAGCTAAGGTTTAAAGTGTAAAATCTTTTTTTATTTTTATGGATGAAACAAAAATGAAAAGGATGGCTCAGAGGGTGTAACTAGGGGTATCTTGCGCTAAAGATGAGCGCTACAAATGGGTCCATGTAGGTGGTTAACTAACCGATGTGGCTAGCTAATATATCATAATATGAAAAATGGGAGGCCATTTGGGTTAAATCCTAAGGTGCCTCTTTATCACACGAATTTACTTATATCGCACGAATGCGATCTCACTACGGTCTAGTAATGATTTACAAGTACAAGTTCTAGAATACATAAAATCGCCGGCACACTCATAGCAAAAGATTCAAGCATAAAAGATGTATGCTTTATATAGAACAGGCTCAAATCCTTACAATTTAGTGGTAAGGGCTATAATTTGTGCTAGCAAATGTTTATCGATCCCAGAATGGATTGAAATATTAATCGGAACACATCTCAAAGTTTCAAATATTACCAGTTTTACCAGTGGTTTGATCCAGTTATTTTAATATATTATCCTAAAAGCGTGAAAATAACTAGATCACAAGGGCAAATAAAATTTTAATTTTAAGCTTAAAAACTCTAATTTTCCTATTCACCCCCCACCACACTTAAGTTGAACATTGTCCCCAATATGGAAAACGAACTTCAAAGTATGGAAATAGGGAAAATAGAGACGAAACCAGATATTTCAATGAGTTTGTCAGCTTAATTTCCTTCATCCAAGCGTCCACTGGAGTAATCATTACCTGCACAAAATCTTATATACAAACAAAAGAGTTTTATTAAGTTGTGGCACCCCCCCCCCACACTTAAGTTCAACCACAGGTTTAAACTTTAGGGCGTGACCACATAAAATCAAATCGGAAACACACGGGTTGCCTCCCGAGAAGTGCTTGTTTTATTACCGAGTCATCACCGACTTGAATCTTCCCGATTTCACTTGGCCACAGATGCAGCCTTGAACATTTTGAAAAGTTTGGGGATATACATGAATTCTTCACCAATAGCATCAATATCGTTCCAGATGAACTCAGCAGATGGTTTCCAAGGAACACTTTGCGGGATTCTTCCTAGAAAAGGTGCTACGAAGGTGATGGTTTCGAATTCATTTTCAGGGGAAATTGTTTCAACTGATATTTCATTCATTTGCTCCTTATCATAGTATAGTTTGATTCGGTGCCCATTAACAATGAAACTTCCAGCCTGTTTGTCATAAAGTTCGACATAACCGGATGGATATCCATGTTTAACGATATATGGTCCAAACCATCTTGGTTGTAATTTAGGAGCTTTGAATTTGAATTTCATATTGAAGAGCAGAACTTTATCTCCAGCTTTGAATTCCTTTCGAACTCTTAGCTTTTTGTCGTGATAAGCTTTTGTTCTGGCCTTATACAATTTAGAATTTTTATAAGATCGGAGTCTTAATTCTTCGAGTTCGTGCAATTGCAAGAATCTCTTCTCTCCAGCTATTTTGAGATCGGTGTTACAGTTTCTGAGAGCCTAGTAAGCACGATGTTCAACTTCGAATGACAAATGACAAGTTTTTCCATACAGGAGTCTGTAAGGAGTTGTACCGATAGGAGTTTTATAAGCCGTATGAAATGCCCACATATTATCGTCAAGTTTCTTCGACCACACTGAAGGATTGTCCTTCACTGTTTTTTTTAGTATTCTTTTAAGAGCTCTGTTGGTGTTTTCAACTTGGCCACTGGTTTGTGGATGATAAGCAGTCACGAATCGATGATGAAGTCCATATCTTTTCATGGTTTTCTCCATTTGTTGGTTACAGAAATGGGTTCCTCGATCGCTTATCAAGGCTTTGGGTATACCATAATGAGCAAAAAGTTTTTTGAGAAAATCAATGACGACGCGAGCATCGTTCATTGGTAAAGCTTCAGCTTCTGCCCATTTGGACACATAATCTATAGCAACGAGAATGTATTCGTATTTGTGGGATTTAGGGAATGGTCCCTTGAAATCTATTCCCCAAATATCGAATATTTCACACACTTGAATGCTTGTCAATGGCATTTCGTCTCGGCGTGAAAGGTTGGTTGTTTTTTGGCAAGCATCACAGTTCTGAACAAGTGTATGTGCTTCTTTGAATATTGTTGGCCAATAGAATCCAAAGATCAAAAACTTTTTTAGCTATGGTGGAAGAGCCATAATGTCCCCCGGTTGGGCCATGATGACATTCGTCAAGAATATTGCGGGTTTCGGAACCAGAAACACATCTTCGGATCATTCTGTCAGGATTCATTTTGAAAAGATATGGTTCTTCCCAAAAGTAGTATTTAAGTTCCGAAAAGAATTTTCTCCTTTGAGCGTGAGTTAAACCTTTTCTGAGAATTCCTCCAGCGATATAGTTTGCAAAGTCAGCAAACCAAGGATCGTCATTTCCATCAACGGTCATGAGGGTTTCATCGGGGAAGTAATCATCGATTTCTTCTTCCTTTAATTCCTCAAGATCTGGATTTTCAAGACTTGATAAATGATCAACGGCTAGATTCTCTGCTCCTTTCTTATCTTTGATTTCGATGTCAAATTCTTGGATTAGCAGAATCCATCCGATAAGACGCGTTTAGCATCTTGCTTGGTGAACAGATATTTGAGTGCCGAAAGATCGTGAACACGAATGCTTTTGAGAGCACGAGGTAGGATCGAATTTGTCAAATGCTAAACTACGCCAGTAATTCCTTTTTTTATGTGATCGTAATTTTGTCGAAAGCACTATTTAGTGTCTTGCTAGCAAAATATATGGGCCGAAAGTGTTTTCCTTCTTGTTGGCCTAAGACAGCTCCAACAGCAAAATCGCTGGCATCGCACATAAGTGTTAGGATTTGGAAAATCCAGTAGTTAAAGTGTCGGTCACCTCAAGTATATGTAATCTTTAGAAATCTCGTAGTCGTAGTTATTTAATGTTAAGTAGTATTTAGTTAAGTAACACCGTGGAGGACGGACGGGTATTTACCCACTGTATGCCTGATCCACAGCCCATCAGGTGGCATTTTATTGTAAGACTATAAATACTCTCTACCTCCCAAGGTAGAGAGTTGGAGCTCATAATAAGATTTTCCTTTCTCTCATTAAAGTTCTCAAACATCTAACTTTCTCTCTCTAAAACTCATCTTGTACGCCTCTTGTGTTAGTGATATGATGTGTTTGTGAAATCCAATATGTTACAAATGGTATCAAGAGCCATGGTTAGATCATCTCTTACATATCCTTGGATTTCTAGTGGTTTTTAGATGGTTTTTGAGTTTGAAAAAGTTTAGTGGTTTTTGCATCATTTGGCTCATTTCTTGTGTTAAAGTTTGAATTTTGGGTGTACTTTTGTGTTTAGGATCATTGTATGTGCTTGGGTTTTGATTTGGTAAGCTAGAATCACTGTGGTTGAGCTTGTTTTGGATAGAAAAGTGTGTTTTTAAAGTTTTTCGTAGCGACTTAATTGGCTCTCGAGTGATTTTCATGCTAGCGACTTGCTTCTAGAAAAGGTAGTGAGTTGTAGTGAGTTTTCGTAGCGACTTGGTCCTAGCGACTTGTCCTCGAGACAAGCCGACAAAAAAGACACTTAGTGATTCTCCACTACGGTAGCGACTTGGTAAGGTAGCGACTTGCTTTCATTTTTGATAGCGACTTGTCCTTTAAGTTTCTTAGCGACTTGGTGGTAGCGATTTGGACCTTTATGAAGTTGCTATTTAGCTTAATTTGACGCCTTAGCATTTGGAGCATAGCGACTTCTGTCAAAATTGTAGAGCGATTTGGAACTTAGCTTAATTTGTCTTCTAATTACTTAGCAACTTGGTGCTTAGCGATTTGGTTCAAGGATTCTTAGCTTAACTTGGTGACTCTTGTGTGTAATACGGTTTTCTCTTGATTTAGTAAAATCCCGTGAAAGAATCTATTTCCCGTTTAATCATTGAGTTATAAAATCCCGTGTAATCTTTAAACATGTCTACCAACATACCTAAAATCATCTCCATCTGTCGAGGATGTTCAAGCAATGGTTCAGATACTCGTCCACCCATGCTTGGACGTGAACCGACTACGAATACCTTGGGCTCAAAGAATCAGACTGTACTGTCTTGGAAAGGAAAATGGGGTCAACATTCTCAAATCAATTGATGAAGGACCTTATCCGATTGAGACTACAAGAGACTTAATTGATACAGCTGCAGATGGAACAATGATCTATGGTATAGACTGACCAAAGACATATGATGAGCTCAATGATAAGGAGAAAAAGAGATTCGATGTGATATCGTGGCTTCTAACATCATACTTCAAGGTCTTCCAAAAAATATCTACAAGCTTATCAATCACAACATCGGCCAAGGCAGTGGGATAATGTCAAGATGCTTCTTTCTGGTTCTGAATTAACTATGGAAGACAGAGAATCACAACTCTATGATGAATTTGAGCACTTCAAGATGAAACCAGATGAGAGTGTCTATGAGTATTACGTGAGATTCCACAAGATTGTTAATGATATGAGGAATATGAAAATGATCATGCCAAACATTCAGTTGAACTTAAAATTTGTAAACAACATCAATCCCGAATGGCACAAGTTTGTCACCTCGGTGAAGCTAACCAAAGGTTTGAAGAACACCAACTATGAACAACTATATGCCTTCCTGCTTCAAAATGAGAGACATGCCATGTTTGAAAAAATGATTCTTAATCAGTTCAAATCAAAACAAGGAGAAACAAGTTCATCAAATTATTCAACAAAGATTTTACACCAATGTTGGGATTACAACCAAAGCTTCACAAGTCATACCCACTGGTAATGGTAATTAGAAGCTCATTCCCGATCCATCATATAAGCCTCCAGACTCTAACACACTCATGGAAAGCTTCATCAACCAACTGTCTCTCATGGTTAGTCTTAACATGAACACTCTCCCACACACCAACAACAACCTAGAACAAAGATCAATCCACACAATCAAGCCACCGCCGAGATGGGAAGGTTATGGTACAACCAGTTCAAGAAAGGCAAGTACATGAACAAAGAGGAGTGGAGTTGGTAGAGGATATGTGGCAAATCGAATAGGGAAGGAATGGAAATCAGGGACAAACAAAGCCAATCAAGTGTTACAACTGTGGAGGTGAGGGACATATTGCATGGAACTGCACATCGCCAAAACGCCCTCAAAATGCAGAGTACTTCAGGGATAAGATGTTGCTTGTGCAAGCTCGTGATAATGGTGCGTTTGGATGAAGAGGAGTTGTTGTTTCTTGTCAACAGGAAATGCCAAGACATATGATGCATGTGGATGAGCAGTACCAATTCAGAGATGGGCCACAATCATCGTAATGCCTTTCAAGTCACTAATTGTGATGCATACGACTCTGACGTTGATGATGAACCTACCGCACAAACCATTTTCATGGCTAGCATTTCTCCAATGGTCCCTCCTAAAGTCTCTTCATCACCACAAGTTGGTCCATCCAAAGAAAAAAATCATTTCCGAGGTATTAAAATTATACGATGATGTTGATGTGCAAAAGATGCATGACAAAGTACAATCAACTGAAACTATTGAGTCGATATTGAAAATATGGGTAATATCAATGTTGTCCCATATGATCAATATGTGAAACAAAGTGAAAGTGAGGTCGTACCTAGTGATGCATCTTCTCGCACCAATGATGACTATGTTTTTGATGAATACACCGCATGTGCCCCCGATGATTCTGCTATATCTCAACTTAATGCCTACAAAGAACGAAGTTGCTATTTATGAACAACGTGCTAAGTTTGAGTTAACTACTTCGAAAGGTGATTTGGATAACCAAATGCGTATAATTATTAGAAAAAGTAATTTTAGAGAAGAAGTGTTAAAACAAGAGTTAAACTCCTTACAAGAAAAGCTTTCTAAAACCGCTAAGCAAAAACAAGAACTTCAAGAAAATGTTAATGTGCTTAAACAGGAATTTCATGCTAAGGAATCAAAAATTTTGAATGATTTTTCCAATCTAAAAACTTTGAAGAACAAGCTTGAAAATAAGTTGTACGTACAAGGGAATACCATTCAGACTGCTCACATGGTCACTAAGCATAGAGTTTTAAGCTATAAGCATAGTGTTCCCATTATAGATAAACCCAACCCTCAGTAGTAAGTTAGCAAAGGTGCTCAAAATGTAATCTATGATGGCAATGAGATTCTTAAACCTAGACAGAAAACCTAGTTGCTGAGTGCACCGAGGAAGATAGAAAATTAGATGATGCATCTAGGGAGAAAATGAATAAGAAGCTAGAAGATCCTGAATGTAAAAAGAATAACATAACAATCAAACCCCATGATTACAAGAAGGAAAATTGGATTTCCTTGAACAAGTTAAGCCTCAAACGTTGTTAACACCCGAACAAGTGTTCTGGAAAAAGGACTTAGATAAGCAAAAAGCAGAGAATCTTGTTGTTACAAACCCTCCCTTTAGGAAAATGCCTTCAGTGACTGTGTATCCTCCAAATACACCAATGCATCTAGTTCCTAGAACTATTGCCACTAAAAGCAAGACCTTAATCAGTCAATATGTTATCTTTCAACTATTTGTCGATTTTGAGAAAACTTGTAAGAAAAGGATCACACCCATTGGGATAACTGAAGGGAAAAGGGGATTTGAGCAAACAAAAGAATGCTATTTAACTGAGGTCATGCCTTTCTTTAAACAACTAAAAGATCATTTTGAGAGTCTTAAAAAGGGGATGGATTCAGATATTAAAGGAATGGAAAAGGAATTTGATGCAATGATATTTGAGGTTAGTGACTATGAGCGAGCATTAAAATATAATGAGATTGAGAGGAAGAACTTGCATACCTTGAATGAGAATCTTATTTCTGAATATATTGCTCAATATTTTTTTTATCGCTACAAATTGTTCCATTAATGCTTCTCAATTTCATGAATTATCTCATTGTTGCTCAAAGTCTCCCATGATCGTGTCATTGAGCTTGAAAAAACTAACTCTAAACTACATAATAAGGTTGACCAGGATGATCATGATAACCTTGATAAAACAGCTTTTCTAAATTGAAGTTGAGCATCTTGCTTTGCAATTAAAATATCAACATTTGAAAGAAAATGTTAAAACCTCAAATATTAAGACATCCTTGGATGTTCCTTAATTTGATGCAGTTTTTGAAATTAGCAAACGTGATGAACAGATTCGAGCTCATTGTAACACGATCATAAAGTTGAAAGCCCAAATCTCTCAATTAAAGGGTGAAAAGAACAATGTGACTGGATCCCAAATGCCTCCTCCTTTAGTTTCTCAATACTCTCAAACTTTTTATCTTCAAAACTTAGTTAATGCCTTACAAAAGGAAAACGAGAGTTTTCTACAAGAAAATGAAAAAGTTAAACGACACTTTAAAGAGTTATATGATTTAATGAAAGTCACTCGTGACCAAAACAACGAAAAAATAATGTCTTTACAAAAGGAAATTGAGAATCTGAGGAGTCAGGAAAATGGGAAACTGCCACTTGTTTTTAATGAGAATGTTACATCAAAGTCATCCTCGACCGCAAATACACCGTGCAGGATCGTTAAATACATTCCTCCTCATCTTAGGAATAATGAACCTGCGTTTCATGACTATTGTGCTCACCTTAAGGATAGTCTAGAATGTCTCAGTGAGATTGTTGAAGAGGATTTCATTAATAAACATCTTGATAGAGAAATTAGGTTTGCTTGCATTCAGGCCAAACGATCTCAAGAGCCGCTAGAATGTGTAATTGCAACATGTCCTAAATCCTTAGGTGCAAAAGGCAAAGTCATATGCCTTGTTCTATGCCTAGTGCCAAGCATAAAACCATTCTATGCCTGGCTTTTAAGAAAGTAAACACCAATGTGCCTTCTAGTAGTACAGACCCTTGCACATCTAGTTCAGGAATGCAAAAAGTAGATCAACCAACTAATGTTCCCATAATTCCCTCTACAGGAGCAATTAGTGACATTAAAGCAAAGCTGTTTTGATGAGAAGTCTAAATACTCATCATTTCTTTCACATTTAAGCTACAAAAATATCTGAAAACATACAAATATGCTTCAAAATATTGGAATTATCTCCAAATTATGTTTTTAGGTATTAAAGTGCAAAAAGGATGAAAACTGATGAAAAACATTTAAAACATACATAATTTAAGTTTCAGCCCCTGAACTTTGATAAATTGGCAAATCTAGTCCCTGGTTAATCAAAACTTGTAAAAATATCATTTTAGGTCCTTGGGATTCACAAGTTGTTCAAAATAATCCTTTGAAGTTTAAAATCACAAAATTGCAACTTTGGTCCCTCAAGTTTGAAAAGTGTCAAAATTAGTCCATAAGGTTTTAAAAATAAGAAAATAATCAAAATAAACCTTATACTATTTATAAATGGCAATATTGGTCCTTATGATAAACTTTTGGAAAATTACAAGTTTGGTCCTTCAAGTTTCTAAATTAAGGCCATTTGGTCCCTAAAGTTTAAAATAATGAAATTTATACTTGTGGTCCTTGTACTAATGGTTAATTGCGTGTTCATCCCTATTTGAAGTTTGGGAAATTACATATCGGTCCCTAATGAATGCTCAAATTACAAATTGGTCCTTGTGATACTAATAACCAACCGGACCCTTTTATTTAATAAACCAAAGTCCAAATCCAATCCAAACTAAACCCTGGCCCAATAAACCAAAGCCCAAACCCAATCCTTTGTAAATAAATAAAACAGGCACCCCGCTTTTCCCTCTTCTTCTTCCACCTTCCCCCCACTCCACCTGTAACTGCCACCTTAACACTACCACCTCACCCCTTCCATTTCACCTCTACTTTTCCTACCCACTCCACCACCTCTACGCCAGAAACCTGCCACAATAAATGCTATTCCCACCCAATACCACCACTGTTCACATATTTACCCACAGTATTGAGCAAAACCACCCAACTTGGTCCAAAATATCACAAAACTTGTCCCTTACACTTCCTAACACTCCAAAGAATCCTTAATTGTCTCGAACCGCCTCAATTACACGTGGAGCATTTTGGCGCCAAAATGGATTTAAACGGACAAGATGAGTTAGACTCAATCAATGGTTGTGAAACAATGTGGGAAAGTATCCGAAGCTAGTGGGATGCAAAAGGGTGATAAATACAGAAGAAAGGAGAAGAAGAGAACTATCATAATAGTAATCTAGTTTATGATCAATCGTAGTTAATCAAAATAGTTTGTATCCTTAGTGTAATTGTTTATTTCTGTTTCAAAAGTGTTGTATAACTTTGCTAAAGTGTATTCAACAACTTTGGTTCACTCATATCAATCTATCTTTCAGTTTTCAGTTATTTCAACTTTGTCCAAATTTTACTTTCAAGTCTTTTAATTTCTATTGATGATTGTTGTTTAGAGGACTTTAAATAACACTACTAAGCTCTCAAGAAGCTTTAGCAAGCTTTTAAGTCATCTTAACAATCAATAATCAATAAAAAAGAAAAATACCAAAAAAGAAACAAGTAATTAGGAATTAAATTAGAAAGAATCTGTGAAGAAGCAAAGGAGCAAGTGCTATCTTGGATTGCCTTGGTTTAGAGCTCTGTGGAGAGCATTTAGGAGTGTTACTCAGTCTTGGTTCTGTGTTCATCTCATTTCCAAATTGTAAGCATTTTCATTATTTTAGCATCTTATCAGTATTAGTTCTTATTTTAGCTTAATCTTTCTTGTTTCATGCTTAGTTGGTATTGGTTAGTGATAATCTAGTGTTAAATTAGTAGGTTGTTAATTGAAAATCTTAGTTAATAGTTGTTTGTTAGACAGCTTAAAGTAGTGTATTAGTGATTCATAGTTATAAGTTGTTAAATTGTGTTTTTGTGTTCATTTGATCTAATTACATCATAATCAAGTGATTGGATTCAGTCTCATGTTTTAAATCAGTGTTATACAACACTAATCAAAAGAATACCCTTGCTAAGGTGTGTTTGGATTAAGTTGTTTCACTAGGTATATGCATGTTATTGGGCTTTATTCTTGTTTCTGCATGTTTATTTAGATCACACTAGCTCAGTTCTGTCATAATATTTAGGTCTTATTAGTATAAAAGTCAAAATAGGTCTTAATCTAATCCATATGTTTAACTGTTAGGATTATAAGTTCCATAATCATCATATTAGCTTAGAATCTGATAACCTAGCTTATTTTCACCTTATTATAGCTTATCTTAACATAATCAATCAGCAAATCTAGATTCAAGCTCAGATAAGTCAACTTAGTAATTTAACTTAAAAAGTCAATTTGCAGCTTACACGATTTTTGAATAAACTTTGGATTTAAATTATGAACTTGTTAATTGATATTAAGACTTGAGCTTGTAGGTTTATATAGTCTTATTGCTGATCTCCTTGTTACTATTTTTCATAATTTTCATGATAGCTTATTAAGAGCTTAATTAGTGCTTAACTTTTGGTGATTCTTCATAGACCTCCCCTGTGCACGTGTTTGACACTCCACTTTCACAAGCTTGCATAAGCTTGTTTATTGAGTGTTGGTCTGAGTATTTTGGTTGTTTGTGATGCCCATGTGGCTAGTTATCTGAAATAAGTGCTTATTTGCTTTTGATTGCTTATTTGGTCTGCTTATTCTTGCTTAAACTTGTGCTATCAAATAAAACTAAACACCGATCATCGTGTAATCAAGCAATTTCACAAGCCCATCATAAGCTCATTTCTAAGCTTTGGCTTGTGATCTTTGGCTCATTAGAAGCTAAGTCCATTAACACGTTCAAGCTTTAACTTTCACTCACAAGCTCTTTACTAGGGTCGCATACTGCCTTGAAGCTTGTCCATTCACTCAGTTCACTGAGTGAACTCAATCAACCCACCCAACTTCATAAGCCCTCATAAGCTACTCGTGGTCCCCACTGATCAAGCTTTGGCATTTTGAAAACCTCACCCGCACCTCTTGATAGTCCAACATCAAATTTGTTCTTTTAAGCTTATTCATGAGCTTAATTTGGTATCACTTTTGACTACAAGTCTGTAGTTTAGATCTCTTTATCATTGAAGTGCTTATAAGCTTATATCAAGCTTATTAACCAAATCTAGTGAACACACTTGTTCATATTTGTTAATATACCATATATATATAGTGATTATCTTTTTATTTTCTTTATTAAGCTTGTTTTAAAGCTTGTACCTAGCTTTCAAGCTTATTTCACTCACTCATATAACTGAGTGAATCAGTTTGGACCCCTCACTTCACAAGCTCTTTCTGAGCTCATCAGTGGGTCCCACACCCTAAATCTTGGTTCTTCCAACCCCCCTCCTACCAGGCTTGAACCATTGACCCTTTGTTTGGCCTAGATCATAGTGGACCCCACTTGGTTTTACCTCACAAGGTTGTCCCATTTTCTGTCCCAGAATCCAATAAGCAAAGTGCTTATTTGTGTTCTATGGCTTATTCAAGCTACTTATTTGGTTGAATCTTGTTAAATACTATATAAGTAACTTATTGAAACCAGAATCTACCCTAGTGAACTCCACATAAGCTCATTTGAGCTTATTTCCTTCTAAGTCAACTGTTGGAGCAAATAAGCACTTACAGTGCTTATTCTGGGTTTCCAAGTTTGTTGTTTTTGTATTAGTTTCTTATTTTAAGTATTTTAATAGTTTTATAAAAGAAAAACAGAAAAGCCAAATACTTATAGTGATAGCTTCTATTTAATAGAAACTATCTAATTTATTTTCTTTTTAGCTTATTTATAAGCACTTCTGTATTTTTATATTTTTATTAAATCTCTTTTATATTAAAGTACTTTTATAAATTTTTCTAGATTTTTCTTTTGTCATCTAATAATATTTAGAATTAATACTAGTTTAAATAGTTAATAATTAATATTAAATAGAATAATAGTATAATAAATATATTTTTAGTTTTAAAATAAGTTTTATAATATTTTAGATTTTTCTAAGTTTTTATTTTATTTTTCTAGATTTATTTTACATTTTCTAATTAAATAGTGTATTAATAAATAGTATTAAATAGTAATTAATAAATAATAATAATATATAAGTTAAATAAATAATTTTCTTTTATAATAATTTTATTTTATTCTTAGGATCTTAAAAATATAAATTTCACATTTGTGGGGTTTATATTGATCACTTTTTTTTACTTTTATTTTTGTACGTTTACGTAATTTTATTTAAACGTACGTTTTAGGTTTTAAACGCTCATCATTGTAAAAATAGTGATAGCGTTTATTTAATACATTTTATCTTTTATTTCCTTTAATTATACTTTTTTACGTTTTCTAGGGTTTTTGATCGTACTTATTAGTTGATATAACTCATTTGAGTTATTCATACTTTTAGTATTGTGACAAATCATTCATAACCCTATTCCTAATCAACCAAGCTATATAACACATTCGTTCAATCACAGGATATCACAACCTCGTTGGGGAATTAACGACCGGAATATAACCGTACTACCTCGGATTATTGCATTTGCCTCTTTCTAGTTTGACTTGCCTAGTTGACCTCTCACAAGTGGTTGACTAAATAAGTGGGCTAGTAAATAGCGAATCAATTTTTGGCTGGCCACGGGAGGCTCGGCCGCTTGAACAATTTTTGTTGGCTGATTATCTATCCTTTGTATATATATTATATATAATATCGTATTTTAATCTTTCTTAAACAATATAAAACAAAAATATTTTCTTTTTCTTTCTATATATATAAAAGATAAATAATCACAAAAATACTCTTCGCATCCCTTCTAAGTTTCCTTTTCTTCAAGGATCCTTAGACACGTCTTAGTGCATGCGCACTCGTTCTTCAAGGTCATCAAGTCCTCTTCGCGAGCTTGTAGCCATACCTCGAAGAAGTCGTACACGTTCTGCTCCATCACCGTACTCCGAGATACGCATCGAGCCAAAATTCTGCCAAAATGGCAGAGAACAAACGATGAATGAACTTCTCCCGGCACCCACCGATGGGTACGGAGATGCCATTGTTGTTCCAGCCATCGTAGCCGAACTTTGAGCTTAAAACAGGGTTAATAAACCTAGTGACAGCACGTCAATTCTATGGTTTTGATAGGGACGATCCTCACTATCACATTCGGTGGTTTAATAAAATCACATCCACCTTGAAATGTAAAACGCCCCGAGGATGCAATAAAACTTCTTCTTTTCCCGCTTTTCTCGATGGGCCCGCCAGATCTCGCTTGACAAACAACCCCTAAGTCGATTGAAACGGGAAGATTTAGTACAGAAGTTTGTGCATAAATTCTCCTCCTTCAAAACCACGATCTCCGGAATGAAATCATGAAATTCACACAACATTTTGATGAAACATTCAGTGAATCATGGGATCGATTTAAGGAAATGCTACCTAATCGTCCTCATCATGGATTTACGAGTTGATATATCTGATACTTTCTATAATGGCATAAGACAAGCTGATCAAGACTCTCTTAATTCCTCCACGGGAGGTAATTTTTTGAATCGAACAACAAAGGATGCTTTAGCCATTATAGAGAACAAAGCCGAGGTCCGTACCTCAAGAAACAAACCAGTTGCTCCTAAAGCAAGTGATTCACATTCTACTTCATCTCCCATGACTCAAACTGTTGACAATACTCAGTTTGCTCAACTCATGGATGTTCTTAAAAATTTGACTCTTAACCAAAAGAAAGAGTCATCTAAACCACCAAGTCAAAAAGATTGAACCATGTGTCACTTGTGGTGGTCCTCATGCATACTACAACGTACCGCCACCGATGGCAATGCATTTGAAGTTGATGCTCTAGCCGGTAATTTCAATCAAGGAGGTAACCAATACCATCCACCAGCTGAAACAAATTACCGTGCTAATAACCAAGAGGGACCATCAGGATCATATCAACCCAACAATTCAAATAGGTCTAATCCTAACCAACCAAGAGGGCAATATAACCAAAATCAATATCGTACTCAGAACAATCAAATTGTTCCTGTTCAATACCCACCCCATAGGGGAAATTCAAATTCTAACCAAGGGTATTCAGCTCCTAATAATCAAATAGTTTCGTTCCAAGAATCTCAATCTGCTGAACTAGCTAGCCACATCAAGGCTACTGATGCTAAAATGAGAGTGGTTCAAAACCAAATCTCCAATTTGAAGAATGAATTTGATTCTTCAATTGCAAAGAATAATAATGAGCTAAAGAACGATCTTAAAAGTATGATATCTGATTTGGTGAAACAACTCGTTCCACCTTCCACCTCTGAAGTCTCCCGAGTAATATCAATGCGAATCCTAGGGTGAACTCAAAGTTGTTACTACTCATAGTGATACAGCTCAAGTTGGACCAACCACGGTTGTCCCAAATTCTACACCCCCAATTACTCCTACATCATCAATAGATCCCACTCTTTCACGATTCACGGTTAAAAGTTTGTCAAACAAACTTTATGACCAAAGGGCAGCTATGACTTATTCTCATATGCTTAATGCTTCTCGAAAGAGTGTACTTGATGATAGTGATGATGAGGAGGATTCCAACATCATCAAAGCTATCACCACTCGTAGTGGTGCTGCTTATGAGGGACCCTCTACTCCTATTCCACCACCGATATACGATGTGGAAAAAGAGCCCGAGGTTGCAAGGACGTGCAGGTATTCCAAGCCCAAGTACCGCACACGCCCAACCGCAAGTTGTCCTCAAAGAAAACCAAACAAGGAGTTGTCTTTGAGACTGATGAAACTCCTGAGCCTACTATCCCTAAATCCAAACCTTTTAAGCCTACCATTCCTTACCCTTCACGCTTAAATGAGCAAGAACATCGCGAGAGGTCTAATTATCAAACAGACAAACTCTTGCAAATCTTTAAAGATTTTCAATTTGACATAAGTCTTGCGGATGCTGTCATCTTGATGCCCAAGTTCGCATCAACAATCAAACAGTTGTTAAACAACAAGGAAAAACTGGTTGAATTGGCAAAAAATTCTCTAAATGAGAACTGCCTCAGCATATCTTAAAGAAGCTTCCCGAGAAGCTTGGAGATCTTGGGAAATTTATCTTACCTTGTGAATTTCCGGAATGGTTGCATGCAACGCTTGTCGATCTGGGGCCAAAGATCAACCCGATGCCTAATTCAGATGGAAGAAACTTTCTTCCTAAACTTACCCCTACCGCATGACTCTTGAGCTTGCGATCGCACATTATCTATGCCCCTGTTGCCGAGGACGTATTTGTGAAAGTAGGGAAGTTCCATTTTCCAGCTAACTTTGTGGTTGTCGAATTCGATCGATCCTAGGGTTCCTCTCATTCTTGGACGAGGATTCCTAAGAACGGCCACTCTTATAGATGTATTTGAGCCGCCGACACGTGTAGGTAATGAGGCTATTACCTTTAACCATGATCAAACTTCGAAGTACTCCTCCAATTATAAGGCTGTTAACCGAATCGATGTCATTGATGTTGCCTTACAAGAGTACTCTCAAGAAAATCTTGGTTATGTTCTTGATTTGGTGAGTGGTGATCCCACTACATTGTCTCATTCCATCATTTTCGACTCTTCATCTTCCTCACTCTAATGAGGAAAGTGATTCTATTATGGATGAGATTGATGATTATCTCAATCTGGATACATTTCTTCCTGGTATTGATGATACCGAGAGTGATCAAGAGGAAGATGTTATTCTTCTTCTTGAACAACCTGCTGTACACTTAAAATTATACCATCCCCCTCCCAAACAACTTCATAAAGAGGAATCCAAATCAGTTGAAAAACTGATAAAATTCCTGAGATCAAGCATAAGACCCTCCCTCCTTTAATTAAATTTCAAATTCTTGAGGAGGAAGTTCTTGTGATTACTGCTGTTCTGATCTCCCTACTACCCTTCACCTACCTGGTGATTTCTCCTTCTTCATTCATTCGGGAGTGAAGATGTTACCTTTGCCCCTGGGATATTCCATATAACATTGGTTTAGATCCGTATACTTCCCCATGGATTTTTAAATTGTTTTTCTCCCGACCTTTCGGAACCCTTTGTTACAGTAACCGCTTCACAAGCGGTTAGTTTGCGTGACAAACCCCTGACATTGGGAGGAAATAAATCAAATCGGGTCGAGTCCAGCTAGTGACTTGGGAATCAAAAACATTAGCACAAACATGGGTTTTCACCCGTGTGTAACACCCTAGTGGGGAGATGCCCACATGTTGTAGTTTCAGTTAAAAAAAAAAAAAAAAAATGTGTAAATATAGTGATAGCTTCTATTTAAGAAGTTTTATCTAAAAAATATATGTATGTATATACATCTTAAATAAAGGCAAAGTAATATTTCCCTTTATACCTATGTTTCGATAACATAACCACGGTACTTTGAATATTAGGGCAATATTCATTTCTAAGGGAAATTCTAATTTTATCATGTAATTATTCCACCCAATTCCCCCATTTTTAGCCAAAATTTAAAAAAAAAAAAATTTCTCACTTAGAACGCAATAAATGGTAATCAGTCCACCATGTCTAACACACATAAGGATTGGCTAATCCAGGAGCAAACGGCTCTTGGTAAAGATAACTCAAATCCGTTTACGGCTTGCAATTTGCCTAAAATTGTATGGTTCCTCAACTCGCCATATCCTAATAAGCGAATGAGTTGGCTAGCCCGCAAGATTATGGCTTGTGGTAAAGGCAGTTGGAAAACCATAATTGGTAATCGGCTCACCAAAGATAATATTTATAATTTATCTAAGAGTTGGCTAGTCCGTAGCAAACGCTTTGGTAAAGACAAATCAAAACCGTTGACAGTTGTGGTTTGCTCAAAATCACATGGTTATCAGTGGACCATAGTTCTTACTTGAATCCGAAACATCTTGGCTACTCCGTAGTGATGGCTTTTGGTAAAGAGTTCTTTCAAATCCATTAAAATCTTCATAAAATATTGCTAGGGACTAGCAATAGTTTAGTGTGGGGATTGATGAAATATGTCTAAATACTCATCATTTCTTTCACATTTAAGCTACAAAATATCTGAAAACATACAAATATGCTTCAAAATATTGGAATTATCTCCAAATTATGTTTTTAGGTATTAAAGTGAAAAAAGGATGAAAACCGATGAAAACATGCAAAACATACATAATTTACAGCTTCAAAGTCCCTAACTTTGATAAATTGGCAAATCTAGTCCCCTGGTTAATCAAAACTTGTAAAATATCATTTTAGGTCCTTGGGATTCACAAGTTGTTCAAAATAATCCTTTGAAGTTTAAAATCACAAAATTGCAACTTTGGTCCCTCAAGTTTGAAAAGTGTCAAAATTAGTCCCTAAGGTTTTAAAAATAAGAAAATAATCAAAATAAACCTTATACTATTTATAAATGGCAATATTGGTCCTTATGATAAACTTTTGGAAAATTACAAGTTTGGTCCCTGGAGTTTCTAAATTGGCAGATTTGGTCCCTAAAGTTTAAAATAATGAAATTTATACTTGTGGTCCTTGTACTAATGGTTAATTGCTGTTCATTCCTTATTTGAAGTTTGGGGAAATTACATATCAGGTCCCTAATGAATGCTCAAATTACAAATTGGTCCTTGTGATACTAATAACCAACCGGACCCTTTTATTTAATAAACCAAAGTCCAAATCCAATCCAAACTAAACCCTGGCCCAATAAACCAAAGCCCAAACCCAATCCTTTGTAAATAAATAAAACAGGCACCCCGCTCCCCTTTCTTCTTCCACCTTCCCCCACTCCACCCCAGAATCGCCACCTTAACACTACCACCTCACCCCTTCCAGCCACCTCTACTTTCCTACCCACTCCACCACCTCTTACAGCAAAACCTCACAATAAATGCCATTCCCACCCAATACCACCACTGTTCACATACTTACCCACAGTATTGAGCAAAACCACCCAACTTGGTCCAAAATATCACAAAACTTGTCCCTTACACTTCCTAACACTCCCAAGAATCCTTAATTGCTCTGGAACTGCCTCAATTACACGTGGAGCATTTTGGCGCCAAAATGGATTTAAACGGACAAGATGAGTTAGACTCAATCAATGGTACGTGAAACAATGCGGAAAGTATCCGAAGCTAGTGGGATGTAAAAAGGGTGATAAATACGTAAGAAAGGAGAAGAAGAGAACTATCATAATAGTAATCTAGTTTATGATCAATCGTAGTTAATCAAAATAGTTTGTATCCTTAGTGTAATTGTTTATTTCTGTTTCAAAAGTGTTGTATAACTTTGCTAAAGTGTATTCAATAGCTTTGGTTCACTCATATCAATCTATCTTTCTTTTCATTATTTCAACTTTGTCCAAATTTTACTTTCAAGTCTTTTAATTTCTGTTGATGATTGTTGTTTAGAGGACTTTAAATAACACTACTAGCTCTCAAGAAGCTTTAGCAAGCTTTTAAGTCATCTTAACAATCAATAATCAATAAAAAAGAAAAATACCAAAAAGAAACAAGTAATTAGGAATTAAATTAGAAAGAATCTGGAAGAAGCAGGAGCAAGTGCTATCTTGGATTGCCTTGGTTTAGAGCTCAGGAGAGCATTTAGAGTGTTACTCACCTGGTTCTCGTGTGTTATCTCATTTCCAATTGTAAGCATTTTCATTATTTTAGCATCTTACCTGCATTAGTTCTTATTTTAGCTTAATCTTTCTTGTTTCATGCTTAGTTGGTATTGGTTAGTGATAATCTAGTGTTAAATTAGTAGGTTGTTAATTGAAAATCATAGTTAATAGTAGTTTAAAGTTAGACAGCTTAAAAGTAGTGTAGTAGTGATTCATAGTTATAAGTTGTTAATTGCTGTGTTTTTGTGTTCATTTGATCTAATTACATCATAATCAAGTGATTGATTCATCTCATGTTTTAAATCGTTATACAACACTAATCGTTAAATACCCTTGCTAAGGTGTGTTTGGATTAAGCTGTTTCACTAGGTATATGCATGTTATTGTGTTTTATTCTTGTTTCTGCATGTTTATTTAGATCACACTAGCTCAGCCTGTCATAATATTTAGGTCTTATTAGTATAAAAGTCAAAATAGGTCTTAATCTAATCCATATGTTTAACTGTTAGGATTATAAGTTCCATAATCATCATATTAGCTTAGAATCTGATAACCTAGCTTATTTTCACCTTATTATAGCTTATCTCAACATAATTAATCAGTAAATCTAGATTCAAGCTCACAAGTCAACTTATTGGTAATTTAACTTAAAAAGTCAATTTGCTTACACATTTTTGAATAAACTTTGGATTTAAATTATGAACTTGTTAATTGATATTAAGACTTGAGCTTGTAGGTTTATATAGTCTTATTGCTGATCTCCTTGTTACTATTTTTTATAATTTTCATGATAGCTTATTAAGAGCTTAATTAGTGCTTAACTTTTGGTGATTCTTCATAGACCTCCCCCTGTACAGTTTGACACTCCACTTTCACAAGCTTGCATAAGCTTGTTTATTGAGTGTTGGTCTGAGTATTTTGGTTGTTTGTGATGCCCATGTGGCTAGTTATCTGAAATAAGTGCTTATTTGCTTTTGATTGCTTATTTGGTCTGCTTATTATTTGCTTAAACTTGTGCAGCATCAATAAACTAAACACTGATCATCGTGTAATCACAGCAATTTCACAAGCCCATCATAAGCTCATTTCTGAGCTTTGGCTTGTGATCTTTGGCTCATTAAGCTAAGCAACCATTAACACAGTTCAAGCTTTAACTTTCACTCACAAGCTCTTTTACTAGGGTCGCACACGCCTGAAGCTTGTCCATTCACTCGCCTCACCGAGTGAACTCTTCAACCCACCCAACTTCATAAGCCCTCATAAGCTACCTGGTCCCCATTGATCAAGCTTTGGCATTTTGAAAACCTCACCGCACCTTCTTCTGATAGTCCAACATCAAATTTGTTCTTTAAGCTTATTCTACGGGAGCTTAATTTGTATCACTTTTGACTACAAGTCGTGTTTTGATCTCAGCTTTTATTGGAAGTGCTTATAAGCTTATTTCAAGCTTATTAACCAAATCCAAAGGAACACACTTGTTCATATTTGTTAATATACCATATATATATAGTGATTATCTTTTTATTTTCTTTATTAAGCTTGTTTTAAAGCTTGTACCTAGCTTTCAAGCTTATTTCACTCACTCATATAATCGAGTGAATCGGGCTTTGGACCCCTCACTTCACAAGCTCTTCTCGAGCTCATCGTAAGGTCCCACACCCTAAATCTTGGTTCTTCCAACCCCCCTCCTACCAAGCTTGAACCATTGACCCTTTGTTTGGCCTAGATCATAGTGGACCCCACTTGGTTTTACCTCAAAAGGTTGTCCCATTTTCTCTGCCCTGAGTCCAATAAGCAAAGTGCTTATTTGTGTTCTCAGGCTTATTCAAGCTACTTATTTGGTTGAATCTTGTTAAATACTGTATAAGTAACTTATTGAAACCAGAATCTACCCTAGTGAACTCCACATAAGCTCATTTGAGCTTATTTTCCTTCTAAGTCAATCTGTTGAGTAAATAAGCACTTACAGTGCTTATTCTGGGTTTCCAAGTTTGTTGTTTTTGTATTAGTTTCTTATTTTAAGTATTTTAATAGTTTTATAAAAGAAAACCACAAAAAGCCAAACTTACTTATAGTGATAGCTTCTATTTAATAGAAACTATCTATTTTATTTTCTTTTTAGCTTATTTATAAGCACTTCTGTATTTTTATATTTTTATTAAATCTCTTTTATATTAAAGTACTTTTATAAATTTTTCTAAATTTTTTCTTTGTCATCTAATAATATTTAGAATTAATACTAGTTTAAATAGTTAATAATTAATATTAAATAGAATAATAGTATAATAAATATATTTTTAGTTTTAAAATAAGTTTTATAATATTTTAGATTTTTCTAAGTTTTTATTTTATTTTTCTAGATTTATTTTACATTTTCTAATTAAATAGTGTATTAATAAATAGTATTAAATAGTAATTAATAAATAATAATAATATATAAGTTAAATAAAAAAATTTTCTTTTTATAATAATTTTATTTTATTCTTAGGATCTTAAAAATATAAATTTCACATTTGTGGGGTTTATATTGATCATTTTTTTACTTTTATTTTGTACGCTTACATTAATTTTATTTAAACGTACGCTTTAGGTTTTAAACGCTCATCATTGTAAAAATAGTGATAGCGCTATTTATTTAATACATTTTTATCTTTTATTTCCTTTAATTATACCTCTTTTACGCTTCTAGGGTTTTTGATCGCACTTATTAGTTGATATAACTCATTTGAGTTATTCATACTTTTAGTATTGTGACAAATCATTCATAACCCTATTCCTAATCAACCAAACTATATAACACATTCGCTCAATCACAGGATATCACAACCTCGTTGGGGAATTAACGACCCGTGAATATAACTGTA
Source organism: Chrysanthemum makinoi (assembly GCA_910596185.1). Taxonomy (NCBI): domain Eukaryota; kingdom Viridiplantae; phylum Streptophyta; class Magnoliopsida; order Asterales; family Asteraceae; genus Chrysanthemum; species Chrysanthemum makinoi. The sequence continues at coordinate 71,170,553 of OU343222.1, read as the reverse complement.
CTACCTCGGATTATTGCATTTGCCTCTTTCTAGTTTGACTTGCCTAGTTGACCTCTTACAAGTGGTTGACTAAATAATACAAGAAAAGCGTAATCACCGGTCAAAGCTCCGTGAAATACCAAGCAAGATAGGATCCGCAAGCTAATGTGCATTGTTAGAGTAGAAGACCAACCTAGAACTTTAAGTTGAGTTGAATAAAAAAAATTGTTGATTCTAGTATTAGCCATAGCGCATCTAATTGAATTCACCGATACTATTTGCAAAACCATATAATGATGTCCGCTTGAATTCTCGCTAAGCTAATCATGATTATGGTGTGAATGCTTTGTCTAATGTCAGCAAATGCCCGTTAAAATTGTTAATGCCAAAATCAGCAGAAGGCTAAAAGGCAAAGACCGAAAGAAAGTTAAGAAAATAGGAAACCACGTGAAGAACATTTTAAATAGGTTATCAATGGATACCGGCCATAAGGATACTCTTTCTAATGTGCTAAGCAATGCCTACTAGAAAAATGGATGCCTACCGTAGAACTATTCCTTTAAGAAGTGAACATACTTTGAATAGGTCAAATATGCACACCAAAGATCGCATCTATTCCTCACGATTCCATTGCTTCTATTGGATACGGGTGTTTCTATTTCCTCATGGTTCCAATCATCGTTACTAACCAAGTGGAACCCGTCTCTTGCATGGGGATCCCAATTATCCAGCTTATCCATTCTTGTTCCTCAGGTCAATCGCAGACGTTTCAATCAAGTTATGTACTTGACTCCGCTGCTCCAAGCATATATTTGAGACCGGTCATGCTTATGAACTTCGCGAGTAAATTCATCTGACCTAGATTCGGGAACCACCATTTTCTTTGGAGTTATGGTGATATGTAGCAAAAGTGTAATCTCCGTGGTATATTATGTGGAAGGTCTTGGTCATAATTTGTTCTCCTGGTAATTCGTGTGATTCGATCGAGGTGGCCTTTAGAAAACTTGATTGGTTTAGAGAACTTGTATGCTGGAATTATGGTACCGAGGTTCTAAACCTATACACTGATTCTATCGGGAAGATAGATGTTCCTCCAATATGATGTCAGGCTTTAAAACAAACATGGATTGTCGTCTCAATCACTTGAACTTTAATAACCATTAATAACCTTTTCTAAGGATCTATTCGGGAAGGCTTACCCATTAAAATATGAAAAAGATCATCTTTGTTCAGCTTTGCCAATATGTGGTAAAGCAAATTCTAACATGTTCAATAAAACCCTGAGAACAACGAAAGAAGGAAATAGAGTTCTGATTCCCGTACTTGAAACCTGTGATGTCATCATCAAACTAATCAAAATGTGTTCCGAATTCTAACAATATAGTCAGAATTTTTCTCAATGCATAATGGCACGAGTTTGTCAACAAAGACTTAATTCGGCTGAAAGTTGGAATTAGTCATCAAAAAAGCGCTCCATCTAACCCTCAGCGGTAACAAAGGTATTAAGACGCAAATCGAACTCTTGTAGCCAGCAAGAACAATGCTAATTTATCTGTTCCAATGTTTCTATGGTGAAGCTGCCATCGCCTACACCCAAAGTCGCCCTATACACTGCATGGAAAAGTCCATTGAACTTGTTCATAAATGAAAACTGATCTCACCTACCTTTCGTGCTTGGTGCTTTTGTGCTATCCAACGAATGATGGTCAAGACTTTAGGTAAATACATAAAGGCGAGATATTGGATTTTTGTTGGTTATGCACCAAAACAAGAAGTGGTTACCTAACCCAGCAAACAAAGAACAAATATCATGGAAACAATTCACATATTGCTGATGATCTCAACCAGTCAAATGGCTCCCGACAATCCGCTAACCCGGTGACTTCAAAACGCCCCATTGTTCATCCTTGTACCAAACTCATTTCCAAAGAATCTTATATGTACCTCCATTCAAAGATGATTTAAAGAAATTGTTTGATCCAATGTTTGATGAACACTATGAACCAAATGCTAATGAAATGTTAATTACATCAACGAGGTCGCCCTATCCCTCGTGGAATGAAGTCAACCCTTCACCAATATCATCATTGTCAAGAAGTTCCGGACTGTCTCATCAACAAATCATCAATCATCATAATGTACATCATGGAATTGTCGCATCAATGATGAAGTTAATCCCTTTCCTGTTCTCGAAGATGCTCCATTTGAAAATATATTTGCTCTCAATCATCATTCAACCATCTTCATCAGAGACATCGAATTCGCTACACGCTTCCACAACACAACCACATGAACACCTTAGAAAATGGACACATGATCACCCATTGGACAACATCATTGTAAACCCCTCTCGCCCCAGTATCCATAATGGAAACAACTTGCAACCGATGCCTTATGGTGCTTCTTCAACTCCGCAGACTCTCAGATCGAACCTAAAGACGTTAAAACCGCTATGAATGAAGACAAATGTTCAATGCCATGCAAGAAGAAATTCATGAGTTTGATCGATTATATGTATGGGAATTAGTACCTAATGTGCTATGATCATTGCTCTAAAGTGGATCTTCAAAGTGAAGCTTGATGAGCATGGTGATGTTTTAAAGAAAAGGCTCGATTATTCCAAAAGGATATCACGTCAAGAAGCAGGTATTGACTTTTGAAGAATCATTTGCTCCCTGCTGTTCGACAGAGGCAATCGTAATCTTCGCTAATGCCGCTAGCAAGAATATGGTAGGTCGGCGATGATGTGAAACCGCTTCTTTCCTAATGAGATTTGAGAGGTGGTTTTTACGCCGCCGGAGCCTTAGAATCCAGAGATCCTACTACATGCTCTATCGCTTGAAAAGGCCTTTACCGTTTGAAGCAAGATCCTAGAGCATGGTATGATACTGTCAAAGTTTCTTCTATTCTTGGATTCAGCGGGAAAGATTGATCCGGACATTGTTCAACGTAAAGTCGGCAAACATTTAATTCACGCTCAAATTTATGTTGTTGATTATCTTCCTCAACGACCCAATGAATGTGATCAGTTTCAAATGAAATGGGTTCCAAATTTCAAATGTCAATGATGGGAAAATGTCATTTTCCGATTACTTTCACAAAGTCCGAGGCATTTTTATAAATCAATCTAAATATGCAAATGAGATTTTAAAGAAATTTGATTTTTTATGTGACACCGTTGACACCCCATGATTGAACGCATTAAGTGGATAAGGACCACTGGGATCATGGTAGATCAAACGAAATATCGTAGTATGACATCCCCGATGTGTCTCACAATTTGCGTGCATCAGCATCTTTGTTTGTGTGCATGTGCAAAGTGATATCAGTTGCCTACTAAAAAAGTCCTGGCGGTAAATCTGCCCTTCAGACTCAAGGAACCATCAATATGGGACTATGGAAATTGAAGGAGACACCGGTATGTCACCATAAATTTTATCCGATGCCCACTATGTGATGTCAAGATATACGCCGGAAGCACGCAGAGTGCCGCTTTGGGTGATAAGTCAGAGTATGGTCTTCAAAAGCATAAACAGACCATTCGTTGACATAGCCATGTCATCTTTGTTGTGCTCAAATCCTTTGATGAGATCTCAATTATCCGACCAGCTTTGAATTCAAAAAAACCTCTGCATGTGATATAAAAGTGCTATTGCTTCTCATGCAACAACGTTCAACACTAAGATAAAAGCACATCGACATCTCACATCATTTCATCGTGGAGCAAGTGGAAAACGGTGTGGTGGAACTCTATTTTGTAGCCTACCAAATAGCGACATCTTCACCAAAGCTCTTCCAGAATTGAGTTTATTCTTCCACCACTTGGATTGAAAAGCTTCAACTAAACACTCAAAACGTCTTCGTGAGGAAGACGAGGAGTAAAGGTCTTTCTTCATCCATCATTTGTATATATTTATTCAAAAACCAAAATAGAAAAATATAAAACTTTCAAAAATCCATAAAATTTGAAAACTAAAAATATTGCCTTTGTCATTTTTTTTTTCTCATAATATCTACGGTCTTTGTGCTGTCATTCAGAATGAATGGACTTTAGATGTTGTTCATGTTTTGTAAAAAAATCAAAAAATATTTTGGGAGAAAGTAAAACAATGGTTTATTGCCTATTTCAGCAGAATTGCTTTCAAAGAAAGAAAGCGAGCCATGTTTTTATCTCTATGTTTCAAACCTAATGCTCGATGAAACAAATGTTTGTTATTAACAACAGTTTAATCTCAAATATTTTTCCTTCTAAAGATTCTCCTCAATATTTGCAATCTTATGAAAACTCAATTGTTTTGAAAACATTTTTTGAAAATCAAAAGAACTTATAAAGTGTCAAAATTCAATCCATCAATCAACTTTTTCGTCATTGATTGAGGGGTAGAATGCTTTTTCAATTAAATCAAAAAGTGTTCTTTTCAAACAATTAGCACTTAAATGAGAAAGGTCTACTCTAAATGTTTTACAATATTTTACACAATTGGTTCAAGACCTTGGTTATTATTATGTTTTCAAAAGATAATTATGCATGTTTTATCAATGGAGTTTAAAGTCTCAAACCATCCTTATCGCTAAAACGCTAATCAAGTCACAATTCTCCTAAAAGCCAAAATCAATTTAAATTCATGAGATCACAAATCTCAAATGATTTGATAATTGTGATCGGGAGAATTTCTGATTAAATTGATTTAAACCTGATAATTCGGAGCAAATGGTTTCATAAGTGTTTAGCATGTTTTCTCCCCGATGTGACAACGATTTCAAATTTTCCATGCACATGTTGAGGGGTAGCATCTACTTTAAACCTCAAATTATTGAAACGTGGATTGAATTGTCTCTTGTGCAGCCTCAATATGTGCAAAACTCTTCAAACTGAGGCACATATTGAGGGAGCAAACTTTTGAAAAACCTCATCCTTCCTCAAAAAGTTTTATCTACTCAAATTGATTGGGAAGTGATGATGATCATTTTAGAAAATGTTAATCAAATGATTGGACCTTTCATTCTAATCTAATCCATTTCAAAGATCTTTGCCTCCATGCTAAACAAATTCTCAATTTTTATGCATATGTTGAGGGGAGCATTTCTAAAATATCAAAACAATTAAGATACAAAATGCTTTGATTCTATATCACAAGTATCTTGATTGATTTTCAAATGGGTTTCAATTGGTTTCAAAGGCAAGAACTATGAATAAAAGACCAACCAACTCTACTTTATGCATGGTGATATAAGGATGATAAGGTTAGGTTGACTTCCCATGATCCGCCAACTGAGGGATCTAACGGGACAATCCACTAGATAGTGTAGAAGTCCTTAGGTATGATGAAAAAGGAGAAAAATGAGATATGGGAAAAGTGCAGACTAAGACTAAGCTAGTAATCGGAATAAACCCAACAAGGTTCTAGTAATAAAGTCTCGGTAGCACCAAAGGGCTTGAAGAATGAAAAAGAAATGAATATGAAAAGGTGAAAGAAATAGCCCTCCAATTATTCAACCTTAGGGCGTAAACGGGTTCAATTCTATATACTACTGGTTACCAAGGTAACATCGGTATTGAAGACAAGACGTCATGGACCCAAAGGACGACCTTAGACTTCAACTTCCAAACCACCTCAAGTTCCTCTTAAAGGACTTGTTTCATTCTCAATGGGAACCGACATAATCTATCGACTTTCTCTTGAGATTGTTGATATTGAAGTAGAGAGACCTCTCCCTAGTCTCCTGTGATAGAACCAAATATGCAAATTGAGTCTAGAGCCAATGGATCATCATATAAATCTCTTTAGACACTTTCAATGAAGACTCTCTCGTTTCATACACATGTGGAAGAGAGATTATATCTTATGAGTCCTAACGCATTATCCTTGTGGTATTGCGTAACATCCCCAGTGTGATATGCATACATAATCACAATGAAGATGGAAAGCCTTTTGGAGCCAACATCAAACAAGCTCCCCGGTGGCATGTGAGATCTATCCAATAGATCAACCATGTGACAACTGAACATAAACAATGGAGCGATTCAAATTTTTGAATCAATCCTCGGTTCAGTTATGGATTAACGGATACCTTTGAAAACGGGTCTTGTGCTTAAAAATCTTTTCTTTAGCACATCGACTGTGTACAAATATTTAAAAATAAAAGGTGTTTATGATTGATAATTGATTTTCATTAAAACCTTCGTTGTATTGCAAAAACAATTTCTATTGAGCAATATACGATTGTTTTTCAAATCTCTTTCATCAATCGTGAATCTCATTCATTTGGTTCACTCACCCGTTGTCTTCTTTGAGACGCCCGGTTTGAGAACGCTAGAACAAATTGCAAAACCCTCGGCCAAGGAAATTAAATTATACCGATCACAAGTGCGCAAGATTTGTATACGATCAACGGGGAATCATGGGTCGTGTACTCAATTCAACGAAAGTGATCAAAGACACTTTGTTCGCTTTATCTAACTCCGCTTTATGCAGAACACCAAATTTGTAGCCGATCGTAATAGAGCGATCAATCCATAGCCGCATGCTCACTCAACACATTCAGTTCCAAAGAAATCATGATTAGTGCATCAATGACTCTGATATTTTCACTCCATGCTTTCGCTACGCTACGCCAATATCATGAATCAACTAAAGCTTCCGCTACTGATAAGAATATATCATGATCCGAATGTGAGCATGTCGGTCCAAATGTCACAACATCACATAATACCAACACCACAATGGATGAGTAAGAGATTAATGTGGTCGATGATCTCAAAAGTCGACTCAAAACTCAAGATCACGTGGATCGCTTAAAGACCTCCACCGATTATCCAAACATGCAAAAATGAAGAATCAAAGACT
>OU343222.1:70944077-71163626 GCA_910596185.1 Chrysanthemum makinoi | reverse complement strand
CTTTCTCAATATAGCAAAGTGCTTATTTGTGTTCTGTGGCTTATTGCTAAGCTACTTATTTGTTGAATCTTGTTAAATACTATATAAGTAACTTATTGAAACCATGAATCTACCTATGTGAACTCCACATAAGCTCATTTGCTTATTTCCTCTCTAAGTCAACTGAGTTGATAAATAAGCACTTCTACAGTGCTTGACTTGGGTTTCCAAGTTTGTTTTTTTTGTATTAGTTTCTTATTTTAAGTATTTTAATAGTTTTATAAAAGAAAAACAGAAAAGCCAAACTTACTTATAGTGATAGCTTCTATTTGGTAGAAACTATCTATTTTATTTTCTTTTTAGCTTATTTATAAGCACTTATGTATTTTTATATTTTTATTAAATCTCTTTTATATTAAAGTACTTTTTATAAATTTTTCTTAGATTTTTCTTTTTGTCATCTAATAATATTTAGAATTAATAATAGTTTAAAATAGTTATTAATTGTTTTAAATAGAATAATAGTATAATAAATATATTTTTATTTTAAAATAAGTTTTATAATATTTTAGATTTTTCTAAGTTTTTATTTTATTTTTCTAGATTTATTTTACATTTTCTAATTAAATAGTGTATTAATAAATAGTATTAAATAGTAATTAATAAATAATAATAATATATAAGTTAAATAAAAAAATTTTTCTTTATAATAATTTTATTCTTAGGATCTTAAAAATATAAATTTCTCATTTGTGGGGTTTATATTGATCACTTTTTACTTTTTATTTTTGTACGTTTACGTAATTTTATTTAAACGTACGTTTTAGGTTTTAAACGTTCATCATTGTAAAAATAGTGATAGCTTTATTTACATTTTATCTTTTTTATTTCCTTTTAATTATACTTTTTATGTTTCTAGGTTTTTGATCGTATTTATTAGTTGATATAACTCATTTGAGTTATTCATACTATTAAGTAATAAAATCATTCATAACCCTATTCCTAATCAACCAAGCTATATAACACATTCGCTCAATCACGATATCACAACCCTGTTGGGGAATTAACGCACTGAATATAATGTGCCTTCACCGGATTATTGCATTTGCCTTTCTAGTTTGACTTGCAAAGTTGACCTCACCAACTAATGTCGACTCAAATAAGCTGGCTAGTAAAAATAAATCACGTCAAAGCCTCGTGAAATACCAAGCAAGAAAGGACCTCGCAAGCTAAGAATGTGCATTGGAAGAGAGTAGAAGACCAACCTAAGAACTTTAAGTTTGAGTTGAATAAAACTAATCGCGTTGATTCTAGTATTAGCCATAAGCGCATCAGAATTAATTCATTCTGATACTATTTGCAAACCATGTAATGATGTCTCGCTTGAATTCTCGCTGCTAATCATGATTATGGTGTGAATTTTGTTAATGTCACAAATGCCCGCTAAAATTGTTAATGCTTAAAATCATGCTAAGAAGGCTAAAAGGCAAAGACGAAAGAAAGTTAGAAAATAGTGGAAACCCACGAAGAAGAACATTTAGAAGATAGGTTATCAATGGATACCTTTTGGCCATAAGGATACTCGCTTTGCCCTTAATGCTAAGTCAATGCCTACTAGAAAATGGATGCCTACTCGTAGAACTATTCCCTTAAGAAGTGAACATACTTTGAATAGGTCAAATACGACACCAAAGACCGCATCTATTCCTAATGATTCCATTGCTTCTATTTCTATATGGGTGTTTCTATTTCTCGATGTGGTGTTCCAATCACCGTTACTAACCAAGTGGAACCCATTCTTGCATGGGGATCCCAATTATCCAATTATCCATTCTTGTCTGTGTTCAACCGCAGACGCTCAAATCGTTATGTGGTACTTGGACCAGTCGCTCCAAGCATATGACCGAGACCCTCGCTGCTCATGAACTTCGGAGTAAATTCATCGGGATCTTAGATTCGGAACCACCATTTTGGAGCAATTATGGGTTATGGTGATTATGTAGTTGGCAAAAGTGTAATCTCCGGGTATATTATGTGGAAGGTCTTGGTCATAATTTGTTCTCTGTTGGTCAATTTCGTGATTCTCGATCTAGAAGGCCTTTTTAAAACATACTTGCTTCATTAGAGAACTTAATGGTGTGGAATTATTAAGAGGTACTCGTGGTTCTAACCTATACACCATCTCTATCGAAGACATGATGAAGTCTTCCAAATGCTTGATGTCAAAGGATTCTAAAACAAAGTCATGGTTATGGCATCGTCGTCTCAATCACTTGAACTTTGGCACCATTAATAACCTTTCTAAAGGATCTTGTCGAAGGCTTACCCGATTAAAATATGAAAAAGATCATCTTTGTTCAGCTTGCCAATTGGGTAAAAGCACAAATTTGCCCACAAACCAAAACCCACAAATTCAAGAATGGAAGTTCTTCATACCCTTCATATGGACTGGCGGACCAATGAGAGTACACACGATAAATGGGAAGAAATACATTCTAGTAGTTGTTGATGACTACTCGCGATTTACTTGGGTAAAGTTTTTGAGGACAAAGGATGAAACTCCTGATGTCATCATCAAACTAATCAAACAACTTCAGTTCGACTTAACAATATAGTAGAATTTTCTAACGACAATGGCACGAGTTTGTCAACAAAGACTTAATTCAGTTTTATGAAAGTGTTGGAATGAGTCATCAAAGAAGTGCCACCTAACCTCAAATGAACGTGTAGTTGAAAGACAAAATTAAACTCTTGTGGAAGCCGCAAGAACAATGCTAATTTATTCAAAGGTTCCAATGTTTCTATGGGTCAAGCCATTGCCACACGCTACACCCAAAATCGCCCTTTATACACACCTCTCATGGACAAACTCCATATGAACTTGTTCATAAATGAAAACCTGATCTCTCCTACCTTCGTGTTTTTGGTGCTTTGTGCTATCCAACGAATGATGGTCAAGACTTAGGTAAATTAAGAGCAAAGGCAGATATTGGAGTTTTTGTTGGTTATGCACCAAACAAGAAGGGTTACGGAATCTACAACAAGAGAACCCGAAATATCATGGAAACAATTCACGCTACGCTCGATGATCGACCGGTCAAATGGCTCCTAGACAATCCAGCTTTTGGACCAAGACTTCAAAAGCATCCCATTGGTTCATCCCTTGTACCAAACTCTTCTTCAAGAACTCCATATGTACCTCCATCTCAAGATGATTTAAAGAAATTGTTTGATCCAATGTTTGATGAACACTATGAACCAAATGCTAATGAAATCAAATCCATCACAGAGGTCGCCCTATCCCTCGCGAATGAAGTCAACCCTTCGCCTCAATATCATTAAGTCAAGAAGTCGCTGCCGATCACCTGCCTCATCAACAAATCACCAATCATCTAATGTACATCATGGAATTGTTTCTGGCATCAATGATGAAGTTAATCCCTTTCTAACCCGAAGATGCTCCATTTGAAAATATATTTGCTCCCGAATCATCATCCGAACCATCTTCATCGAGACATCGACTCGCTACTTCCGCCCACAACAACAACCATATGAACACCTTAGAAAATGGACACATGATCACCCATTGGACAACATCATTGGAAACCCCTCTCGCCCGATCCATACCGGAAACAACTTGCAACCGATGCCTTATGGTGCTTCTTCAACTCCATTTCTAAGATCGAACCAAAGACATTAAACCGCCATGAATGAAGACTGTTGGTTTAATGCCATGCAAGAAGAAATTCATGAGTTTGATCGACTTGATGTATGGGAATTAGTACCTTAATGTGCTATGATCATTGCTTTAAAGTGGATCTTCAAAGTGAAACTTGATGAGCATGGTGATGTTTTAAAGAACAAGGCTCGATTGTTTGCAAAAGGATACCGTCAAGAGGAGGGTATTGACTTTGAAGAATCATTTGCTCTCTCGCTGTTCAGATGAGGCAATCGTAATCTTCTTGGCTAATGCCGCTAGTAAGAATATGGTTGTGTATCGATGGATGTGAAACCGCTTCAATGGAGATTTAAAGAGGTGGTTTACGCCAGCCACCATTTTGTGAATCCGAGCATCCTACTCATGTCTATCGCTTGAAAAGGCCCTTTACGGTTTAAAGCAAGCTCCTAGAGCATGGTATGATACTGCCAAAGTTTCTTCTATCTAATGGATTCAAAGAAAGGAGCAGCTTGATCCGACATTGTTCACCGTGAAAGTCGCAAACATTTAATTCATGTTCAAATTTATGTTGATGATATTATCTTTGCCTCGACCGACCCCAATGAATGTGATCGTTTTTCAAATGAAATGGGTTCCAAATTTCAAATGTCAATGATGGGACAAATGTCATTTTTCTTGGGATTACAAATTTCACAAAGTCCCGAGGCATTTTTATAAATCAATCTAAATATGCAAATGAGATTTTAAAGAAATTTGGATTTTTTTCATGTGACACCGTTGACACTCCCATGATTGAACGCATTAAGCTGGATGAGGACCACTGGGATCATGGTAGATCAAACGAAATATCGAGTATGATTGGATCCCCGATGTACCTCACAGCCTAGCGCACTGACATCTTGTTTGTCAGGTGCATGTGTGCTAGATATCTAAGCCTACTAAAAAGCCCTTGAAGCTGTTAAACGGGTCTTTCGGTAGATTCCAAGGAACCATCAATATGGGACTATGGTTTTCCAAGGACACCGGTATGTCACTATAGCAACGTATCCGGATGCGATCGACTGCGCAGATGTCAAGATACCGCGTCGAAGTACGCGGAGGTGCTTTTTTGGGTGATAAGCTTGTGAGTTGGTCTTCAAAGAAGCAAATGAGTACTTCTATTTCTCTCAGAGGTGAATACATAGCCATTTCATCTTGTTGTGCTCAAATCCTTTGGATGAGATCCCAATTATCTGACTATGGCTTTGAATTCAACAAAATCCTCTGATCCGTGATAATAAAAGTAATATTGCTCTCTCATGCAACAACGTACAACACTCAAGAGCAAAGCACATCGACATTCGACATCATTTCATCGGGGAGCAAGTGGAAAACGGTGTGGTGGAACTCTATTTTGTGAAGTCGGCCAATACCGCTAGCGCACATCTTCACCAAAGCTCTTCCAAGAGAACGCTTTGAGTTTATTCTTCCACGACTTGGATTGAAAAGCCTTCAACCAAACACTCAAACGTGGAGGAAGACGAGGAGTAAAGGTCTTTCTTCATCCATCTTTGTATATATTTATTCAAAACCAAAATAGAAAAAATATAAAACTTTCAAAAATCCATAAAAATTTGAAAACTTAAAAAATATTGCCTTTTGTCATTTTTTTTCGATAATATCTATGTCAGTGTGTCATTCAAAGAATGACACGGGACTTTAGATGTTGTTCTTAATGTTTTAAAAAAAATCAAAAAAAAATATATATTTTTGGGAGAAAGTAAAACAATGGTTTATTGTCATTTCGCAAGTAACCGCTTTTCAAAGAAAAGAACGAGAGCCATGCTTTATCTCATGTTTCAAACCTAATGCTCGATTTAAAACAAATGTTTGTCATTAACAAGACAAATAATTGACTCAAATATTTTTCCTTTTAAAGATTCCTCTGAAAAATATTTTGCAATCTTATGAAAACTCAATTGTTTTGAAAACACTTCGGACTCTATTTTTGAAAATCAAAAGAACTTATCAAGTGTCAAAATCTCAATCCATCAATCAACAACTTTCGTCTTTGATTGAGGGGTAGAATGCTTTTTCAATTAAATCAAAAAGTGTTCTTTTCAAACAATTAGCACTTAAATGAGAAAGGTCTACTCTAAATGTTTTACAATATTTTACACAATTGGTTCAAGACCTTGGTTATTATTATGTTTTCAAAAGATAATTATGCATGTTTAATCAATGGAGTTTAAAGTCTCAAAATCCGATCCTTATCGCTAAAACGTTTTCATAATCAAGTCACAATTCTCCTTAAAAGCTTTCAAAATCAATTTAAATCTCATGAGAGATCACAAATCTCAAATGATTTGATAATTGTGATCGGGGGAGAATTTGTGATTTAAATTGATTTAATCTGATAATTCGATAAATGGTTTCATAAGTGTTTAGCATGTTTTCCTCCCGCATGTGACAAACGATTTCAAATTTTCCATGCACATGTTGAGGGGAGCATCTATTTTAAACCTCAAATTATTGAAACGTGATTGAATTGTCTCTAGTGAGGGTTCCCTCTAATATGTGCAAAACTCTTTCAAACTTCGAGGCACATATTGAGGGGGATCAAACTTTGAAAACCTCATCCTTCCTCAAAATGTTTTATCTACTCAAATTGATTGGGAAGTGATGATGATCATTTTAGAAAATGTTAATCAAAAAGATTGGACCTTTCATTCTTAATCTAACGATTTCAAAGATCTCTTGCCTCCATGTGCTAAACAAATTAGAATTTTATGCATATGTTGAGGAGGAGCATTTCTAAAATATCAAAACAATTAAGATACAAAATGCTTTGATTCTATATCACAAGTATCTTGATTGATTTTCAAATGGTTTTCAATTGGTTTCAAGGCGGAAGAACTATATCAAAAGACCAACCAACTCTACTTTATGCATGGTGATATAAGGATGATAAGGTTAGGTTGAGGTCCCATGATCCGCCAGAATCGGAGGGATCTACCCAGGGACAATCCACTAGATAGTGTAGAAGTCCTTAGGTATGATGAAAAAGGAGAAAAGTGAGATATGGGAAGAGTCTTGACTAAGACTAAGCTAGTACTGGAATAAACCCAACAAGGTTCTAGTAATAAAGTCTCGGTAAGCACTAAAGGGGTTGAAGAATGAAAAAGAAATGAATATGAAAAGGGTGAAAAGAAATAGCCTTCCAATTATTCAACCTTAGGGCGAAATGGGTTCAATTCATATACTACTAGTGGTTACCAAGGTAACATCTATTGAAGACAAGACGCCATGGACCCAGGTGGCAACGACGCACTTCAACTTTCCAAAACCACTCAAGTTCCTCTTAAAAGGACTTGTTTCATTCTCACTGGGAACCGACATAATCTATCGACTTTCTCTTAGAGATTGTTGATATTGAAGTAGGAGACCCTCTCCTAGTCTCGACATAGGAACCAAATATGCACACTTGAGTCTAGAGCCACGAGATCATCATATAAATCTCTTTAGGACACTTTCAATGAAGACTCTCTGCTTTATACCATGTGGAAAGAGAGATTATATCTTATGAGTCCTACATTATTATCCTTGTGGTATTGCTAGAACATCTGAGTGATATGCATACATATTCACAATGAAGATGGAAAGCCTTCTCGAGCCAACATCAAACAAGCTCACGGTAAGTGGCATGTGAGATCTATCCAATAGATCAACCATGTGACAACTGAACAAAATCAATGGAGCGATTCAATCTTTTGAATCAATCCTGGTTCAGGTTATGGATTAACGGATTCCTTTGAAAAACCGATCGTTGTGCTTAAAAACTCTTCTCTCTAGCACATCGACTGTGTACAAATATTTAAAAATAAAAGGTGTTTATGATTGATAATTGATTTTCATTAAAACCTTCGTTGTATTGCAAAAACAATTTCTATTGAGCAATACACGATTGTTTTCCAAATCTCTTTTTATCAATCAGTGAATCTCAATTCCGGTTCATTCACTTCCGTGTTGTCTTCTTTGAGACGTTCCGATTTGAGAACGGCTAGAACAGCTGCGAAACCCTGTCAAGGAAATTCTTCGAAATTATACCTGATCACAGGCAGTACTTGTATTGATCAACGGGGAATCATGGGTCGTGTACCTCAATTCAACAAAAGTGATCAAAGACACTCTTGTTCACTTTACTGCTAACTGTTTTATGCAGGAACACCCGAAATTTGTAGCTGATCAGAATAGAGCGATCAATCCATAGCCGCATGCTCACTCAACACATTCGCCCAAAGAAATCATGATTAGTGCATCAATGTCTCGATATTTTCACTCCATGCTTTTTTGCTACGCTTCGCCAATATCATGAATCAACTAAAGCTTCCGCTACTCTGATAAGAATATATCATGAACCATAATGTGAGCATGTCGGTCCAAATGTCACAACATCACATAATACCAACACCACAATGGATGAGTAAGAGATTAATGTGGTCGATGATCTCAAAACTCAAAACTTCATTATCACGTGGATCGCTTAAAGACCTCCACCCGGATTATCCAAACATGCAAAAATGAAGAATCAAAGACTACGTGCTTCAGAACATGAACAAGAATTCAAGAACTATCTCAATGATATATCTGTTTGTTTTCTATGTAATTTTAATGTGTGTTTGAGGTGACCTCCCTTAGGGGGAGATTGTTAGGATTTGGAAAATCCAGTAGTTAAAGTGTCGGTCACCTCAAGTATATGTAAACGTTAGAAAGCTCGTAGTCGTAGTTATTTAATGTTAAGTAGTATTTAGTTAAGTAACACCGTGGAGGACGGATGGGTCTTTACCCACTGTATGCCTGATCCACAGCCCGTCAGGTGGCGTTTTATTGTAAGACTATAAATACTCTCTACCTCCCAAGGTAGAGAGTTAGAGCTCATAATAAGATTTTTCTTTCTCTTACTAAAGTTCCTAAGCCTCTAACTTTCTCTCTCTAAAACTCATCTTGTACGCCTCTTGTGTTAGTGATATGATGTGTTTGTGAAATCCAATATGTTACAATAAGCTCGAAGGGTAGTGACCAATTAGGTGAAACCATGATCGGAGCACTAGTTAGTTGAGATTTCAATGTTTTGAAGGCTTTTATGCAATCAGCATTGAAGTCAAAGACAGAATCTTTCTCAAGAGGTTTTGTCATCGGACGAGATATCTTTGAAAAATCTTTGATAAAGCGCGTAGAAACCAAAGATGTCCTAAAAACTTCTAACGGCTTTTAACGTTAGGTTGGAGGTGGAAGTTTCGCGATAATGTCGATTTTTGATTTGTCTACTTCCTTGCCCGCACTGGAGATCTTGTGGCCAAGCACTATTCCTTCGGTCACCATGAAGTAACATTTTTCCCAGTTAAGGACAAGGTGTGCAGCTTCGCATCTTTCGAGCATTTTATCAAGATTGGAAAGACAAGCTTCAAATGAGTCTCCAAAGACTGAAAAGTCATCCATGAAAACTTCCATGGAGGTTTCGAGCATGTCTTGGAATATGGCTATCATACACCTTTGAAAATTCGCAGGTGCATTACAAAGACCAAAAGGCATACGCCGATATGCGTAGGTTCCAAAAGGACAAGTGAAAGTGGTCTTTTCTTGGTCATTAGGATCGATTGGAAATTGAAATTTTTTGGAATCACTCCTAAACCATAATCAAGTGTTAGTAATTAATATTTAATAGGTAGCTTAATTATGGGCTTTATGTTTGTTATTAGCCTTAAGCTTATGTAGAAGGCCCATGAGCTTAGGCCCATGTCCAATAAGGTAAAGGGAAGGAGTGGTAGTGTTGCCCTAGCTCCTTGCTTATAAATACCCTTTGTAAACCTTCATTTGAAGGTTGGTTGTTCAATTCACTCTATTTCATTACTCACGCATAACCTTTATTCATTGTCTACGCGTAGTGTTTGTGTGTGTGTTGTTTAACCGACCTCTTCTCCTCACTATCTCTTTCTAGTAAGCTTGTGTTGTAAAACTAGTGACCTAACAGTGGTATCAATCGGCTACTAGTTGGGTGAAACGTTTTGTTTTTGAAGTGGGTTTAAGGTCCTACGCGTAAAACAACATATGATACTTTGGTTCGCTTGAAAACACGATTTTTACACTTTTTAATCCAAGATTCTTGTACTTTCAATGTTTTAAGGTGTTAAAATAACTGTTTTAGGCAAAAAGTTTCAAACTTTACGCGTGGATTTACGTTTTTAAGCTTATTTTTGTTCGTGGGTGACGCCTCACGCGTAACACGTTTAGCCGCTTTGATTCATCAAGTTTCACACTTTTGTGTTATTTTGGTGATATTGAAGCTATTCCATAACAAAAATCGGTTTAGAAACAACTTTGGGCAAAATCACTTTTACGAGTAAGCTACGCTTAACTAAAACCCTATTTTTACGCGTAACTTTATCCTTGGTTTGATCTTCAGTTTCGTGGTTTACTCCGTGGTTTCTTGCTTGGATAAGCCTGAAAACACGTCGACTTTGGATATCTTTTACACTGTGATAGTGTAAAAGATCATTTGGGATAAAACCCTAAACTTACGCATAAGCATAAAGCTTACGCCTAGAAATCCTACGCATAAGATTCATCTTACGCCTAAGCCTAGTCTTACGCATAAGTAATCCTACTAACTTTGTGTCTTCACGCATAACTTTAGCATTTTTACCCTACTTACGCGTAAGCTAAAACTACGCGTAACTCTCATTGTTACGCGTAACTTTGGTGTTTTACGCATAAGTCCTACTTGGTTTATTGTGATTACTACGCCTAAGGATACTTCATCAACAAAGGTTCATTCGACTACAAAGATCCATTTTTACCAACACAAGTTTTCAACATGTCACAACCACCATACTCTAACTATTTCCCTTACACTTATTCTCAACGTCAACAACAACTAACTCCACAACATCAACAATGGAATCAACAACAAGCAATTTATCAACAACAATTTAATCAACAACATACTCCACAACTTGCTGCAATTCCACCACCTCAAATGGTTCAAACACCACCAAGTCTTCAAGTTCAACCCTACACAAATGAATTCAATCAACATCCATCAAGGAACACTATGAAGGAACCCACTTGGTTTGCAAAGATGTGTGAAGCTTTAAGCGGCCAACAATCAATTCATGAGGCTGGATCACTTGATAGACCTCCAATGCTCACTCCAGGAAACTACGATCAATGGGTGATAAGGTTCTTTATATTTTGTGATCTAAAGAAGCCACATGGAAAGTTCTTAAAGAAGGTTATCTTGGAAGGTCCATTTCAGATGCCTCTTTCGTACCGCCGATCCAAATGCTAATCCACCAAGAGATGAACAATCCAACATTACTATTGTTGCGACCAATGCAGAGGAACTTCTACGCTATGAAGTTGATGAACTTGCAATGCAATATATCCTCTTAGGATTACCTAACCCAATTCTTCAAAGTGTTGATGCTCAAAAGACGCAAAAGGAAATGTGGGATCATATTCATCTTCTTATGGAAGGATCTGTACTCAATCGGGAGGATTTGGAATCCAAAATTTACTTGGCTTATGAACACTTCATGATTGAACCGGGAGAGACACTAGAGTCTTATCATCATCGTTTTTCGGACATCATCAATGATTTGGATAAACACAACATCATCATGCCAAGAATTGCGTGAATACTAAGTTCGAGTAGTCTTGGTCTGAATGGGAGAAGTATGTCATTTTTCTCCGTCCAGCGAAGAATATGCATCATTCTACATATGGATTGTTGTACGATTACTTGAAGCCTCATGAAAAGGAAGTTGATAGAGAAAGGATTCTCCGTGCTCAAATTGCTCCACCGACACATCAGGAAAATCAACAACTTGCCTTATATGCTCAAAACAGTTATTCTCCTCAACCAAAAACTCAACCAACTGCTACAATCACACCATATGATCCTTCACAGCCTCAATCTCAACAAACTCAATTGGTTCCATACAACAACAACAATGCTCAAACACTTGTCAGTGAAGCTAATGAGGAATCTGATCCGTTCGAAGCATTGCAACAAGGATTTGCTATGATTGCTAATGCCTTTAGCCTTTATACCAACAAATCCAACAATCGTATTCGTTCCTCATCTAACACAAGGAATCAAGCTGTTGTGAACAATGGACGAGTTGAAGTTCGAAATCGTGGTTATGGTGTCCGATGGGCGGTGGTCAAGGGTTTAATGTTTGTGGGTAGGAATAACAATAGAGCTCAAGTGGTGGAGCAGGGAAATGCTCAGAATGGGTTGAATGGTCTTCGATGCTACAACTGCAATGAGAAGGGACACTGGCTAATGCATGCCCAAAGCCAAGGACAAGGGCGTGCTTATCACAAAGAGGCTCTTCTTTTGGCTCTTAAGGATGAAGTCGGTGGAACTCTCACGGACAAAGAACGAGCTTTATGGCAAATGCACTGATGATGATGATATGGAGGACTTGCAGGCCAATGCAATTGTTATGTTGATGGCTAATATGCATGAGTTACACATGAGTGACACAGGCCCAGTGTATGACACCGATGGCTTGTCTCAGTACCAACAAACCATATTTACCTCTGATCTCATATCTCCGCCAACATCTAAATCCGGCAAGGCTCAGAATGTTCAAAATGAGTCGTCCACATCTCATTCGATGATTTTCAACTAGACCCCGTCGTTATATTTGACGATCAAGATGACCTTATGGTTTCCTTTGATACTCAAATTGACTCCGTGGGTATACTTGAGGATCTAAGTAATGATCATGTTATGACTCACGTTGAACACGCCAAACTTTTGCCTCATCCAGATTTTGCTCATTTAATACAAGACCATCAGACCATAGTGGAAAAATGTCATGCCATTAATCAGGACTTGAAAAGCAAAAATGCCCTGTTAACCAAGGATTTTGAATGTTTACAAAAGCAACTCAACTTTTTCAAAACTCAAGAAAAGCGTGAAACGGTTTTGAAGCGACCTTTGCCAAATCTCATCAAAACGAAAAATATTTAGAAAGACAGATCGTTGATCTAGCGGCCGAAGAATGCTTTGTTGTCAGAAATAGAACAACTGAAACATGAACATAAAAAGCAAATTAACGCTCTCACCTTGGAAAATAAAAAGCTAGGTGAGTTGTTAACTTGTCAAAAAAGTTCTCTGCATACAAAAAGCATTCAACGAAACGAATAGATGATCATCTTGAAGAAATCATCGACTTGCAAAACAAACTTAAAGAGTTTAAAACTGTTGTTTACAAACATGGTGAGTCGGTCACAGCCATTGAAAAGTTCACTTTAAAACCCAATCCAAATGGATATGGACCAATCTCGCTGATTACAAACCTAAGCTTTCAACCAAAGCATTCAAACCAAATCCTGAAGTTTCCAAGTGCGAGAATATAAAATTGATAATTCTATAATGAGTGTTGTTGAATATCATCGTCAAGAGGAATTAGATGCAGAAGACGAGTGTCGATCAAAATTAGAAAATGTTGTTTACAACAAACCTTTTAATTATTAAAAAGCGGTCACTTTCGTCACACCAACGGATTCTTCTAACACACCAAGGATTATCATAAAAATGTCCGAGTCTTCTAATGATAATCCCAAACCGTTATGCACAAACTTATGGTCATTTACCTTCCATCGGTGAAGTAAACTCAAAACCTGAAAATCGCAAAATTCTTCGATATTTTGACCTTTTCATGGTTGACCTCAAAACTTTACAACATGAGATAGAATATCATTCTCAAATCAAAGTTCAACACTTTCAATCGCCTCTAGCGCGAGAACAAAGAGACATTTTTCGTAAAAATCTTTACCAAATGTTAAAAATTTGAAAAGTTGTGCATTGTCTTGGGAAAGGGACTTTCATAAGGAACTTGGATTGATGAACGTCGTTTTGAAAATGCGAAACATCTATTTCTAATACTAAACGTAAAAGAAACTGTTGAGAAAAGATGTTGATCGACTCTTGGAAGATGTCATATGTGCTGATGTCCATAATGTTGTGTTATTGAATTCTTTGTCATATGCATTTGATTATATCTCTGCGATACTTGTTAATTCGTGGTAAATGTTGAGAACACTGATAATGTGCTTCGAGTCCTTAAAAGTTGAAAACAAGCGATTGTCAAACGAACTTTCAAATGCAATACGTCGTCTTAATTGGTGTCAAAAAGATATTCACGATCAACAACTTGCTTTTCAACACAAAATGCGCCGATCAAAAATTGATCAATTGGATGATCAAAACGTGTCTTTTAAGTGTCAAATCTCAAAATATGAACAAGAACTTGTAAAAGTTAAAAAGGAATATGGTGTCATATTTGATTTACTCAAAAAGACTCGTGATGAAGCATCAAATGAACTTGATCATTATCTTGCACACACTAAAGAAGTTATGCATTTTCTGGAAATATTGATCCGAAAATCAAGATCTGATTCACACTATCTTCAAGTTAAGAGAAATGTTAGGAAAGTATGAACAACTTCCGCCTACCGTGATTAAGAGAATAGCACCAGTAACACTTAGTAATCATGAACCTAGAATCCTCTTGCCAAATCACAAGTTGCTAACGTGCCTCCTTCTACTAAAACAGGAATAGTTGCGTCTTTTTCAAACGCCCGCACTTCACAGCCTAAGAGCACTACATCGAAGAATAGGAAGTTACGACCTAAGAAAAGATCAATCAGGAATGCTAAAGTAGAAGAACACCATAGGACTATGAATAAGACTCACGTTGCTTCCACTATAGATATTGCGTCCGGCAAATGTAATAGAAATAGTGATGTAACGAATACTAAACCGTTAAGTACTTTTGATATTCACTCTGATGCACCTTGTGTTATTTGTCGTAAAAGTATGAATTCTGATTGTCATGATAAATGTGTTGCTAAAGCTATCATCTCTCGTTTAAGGAATCCTAAGAACCGAATACCTCTAGGCCCACTAATATCTCTAAGTGCGCTTGGTAGACCGCCTCTTAGATTCTAAGAACCGCATTGTTGTCCCTGTAGCTCCAGTTTCACCTCCTAGGAATGTAGTACCACCTAGTGCATTCACTAAGACTAAAGCAAATTGGAGATGGCAGAAATGGATATATAACATACTAGGATTTAAATGGATACCTAAAGCTATTGATGTGTGTATATCTACTATATGCTCTAGAACCCTCTAACATTTCGGGTTCCACATCTACTTCTATTCCATCTGTGCCCTGTGTGTAATGTGATATAGATCATTTTCTGGATTGTTGATAGCGGATGTTCCCGACACATGACAGGCAACCTTAAGCTGTTATCAAACTTTATTGCAAAGTTCATTGGCAATTGTCGGGTTAGGAATGATCACTTCGCAGCTATCATAGGCTACGGAGACTATATCAATGGGAACATCGAAATAAGCAGGGTTTATTATGTGGAAGGCCTCGGTCACAATCTGTTTTCAGTGGGTGGGTTCGTGATGGAGATTTGGAAATTGCTTTCAGGGAGAAAACTTGTTTCATTCGTGATCTACAAGGAAACGACCTAATGTCCGCTCGTAATTCCAGTCTTTACACTATCTCTATGCAAGACATGGTTGCTTTCCCATCTGCTTACTTTCAAAGGCAACATCAACAAAATCCTGGCTATGGCACCGTGGTCTCTCACATCTAAACTTTCAAACCATCACCAACCTTGCTCGACACAAACTAGTTGAAGGACTCCCACGATTTCGGTATTCTAAAGATCACCTTTGCTCAGCTTGTGAACAAGGCAAAGCACTCGTGCTCATTTTCCTTCAAAGGTGGAACACAGCTCTCAAGATGTGCTTCATCTTCTTCACATGGATTTGTGTGGCCCGATGCGTGCAAACGATCAATGGCAAACGCTACATCTTAGTAATTGTTGATGACTATTCACGCTGGACTTGGGTCTACTTTCTTAGTAATTGTTGATGCAAAAGATCAAGCTCCACAGGTGATCATCACCTTTCTCACGAAAATACAAGTTCAGCTACGAAACACCGTTCGACAAATCGAATGACAGAGAGGCGAATTTGTTAACCAAACTCTTAGAATTTTATGAGAAAGTGGGAATTCAACATCGGACATCTATTGCACGTACACCAGAACAAAACGGAGTTGTTGAAAGACGAAACCGAACGCTAGTGGAAGCTGCAAGAACAATGTTAATCAATGCTAAACTTCCATACTACTTATGGGCGAAGTCGTATCTGCGCATGCTATACTCAAAAATGTTCTATGATTACAAAACGCCACAACAAAACACCTTTCGAGCTTGTCCACAACGGAAAACCGAATCTCAAACACTTTCATGTATTTGGATCTCTTTGCTATCCAAATAATGATCGTGATGACTTTGGAAAGCTCAAAGCCAAAGCTGACATTGGAGTCTTTATAGGATATTGTGATAATTCTAAAGGTTTCGAATCTGAATCGTCGAACAAAGGAGGTTATGGAAATGATTCATGCTCATTTTGAAGAACTTACGGAAATGGCTTCGAGTATAACACTTGGAACCCGGACACAACCGCTTAAACTTTCCCCAAACCCCATCATCACCGAACAAAGCCCCCTTACTCGTCAACAAATGGAAAGGTTATTTGCTCCGCCGTTCGCTGACGATATTGATGACGTGCTCGGTGTATCCATTGTTTCACTGCTCAACCCGATAATACTCTTATACCCGATACACCTGCTACAACAACTACGGTTGAAGAAGCACCACCAGTTGACTCCACAACAACAGTTGAACAAACCGCTTCCAACAATGATGAATCGGCTGATGATGTTCGGAATGAAGTACCCCCACCTGCAGATTTTGATCCAAATGCGTTCTTCAACCCGCTTTGCTAATGAGGCTGCTGCACAAGATGTCGCGGAATCTTCAACAAGCCATTTGAATCCTCAAAATCTGCACAATGAATACCAACGTCAACCCTCCACACACAGATGGACAAAAGTCCATCATCTGGAAAACATTATTGGCAACCCGAATCAACCAGTCGTTACAAGACAACGTCTTCACTCAGATGGTGAACATTGCATTTATGCACTCACTATCTGCCAATCTGAACCTAAAAACATCAAAGACGCAATGACAAAAGACAACTGGATTGAATCCTTCCAAAAAGAACTTAACCAATTCAAACGTCTTGAAGTATGGGAACTGGTTGAAAGACCAACAAGGGTCTACGTCATTGGTCTCAAATGGATTTGGAAAAACAAATTGGATGCCGAAGGGAACGTAATCCGAAACAAGTCACGTTTAGTTGCTAAGGGTTATCGTCAGGAAGAGGGAATAGACTTTGAAGAATCATTTGCTCCGGTTGCTCGTCTTGAGGCTGTTCGGATATTTCTCGCCTTTGCGGCTCATATGTATATGACGGTCTTTCAGATGGATGTCAAAACTGTGTTTCTCAATGGACAACTGAAAGAAACGGTTTATGTCAGCCAACCAGAAGGATTCGTTGATCCCGAGTTCCCGAACCATGTTTACAAACTCAACAAAGCTCTTTATGGTCTCAAACAAGCACCTCGGGCATGGTACGATAAGCTATCATCTTTCCTCATTGCTAATAATTTCACCAAAGGTTCGGTCGACCCTACTCTTTTTATACAATATCACGGGGCACATATCATAATTGTTCAAATTTACGTGGATGACATCATTTTTGGGTCTACACATAAAAAGTACTCAATCGCTTTTGCAAAACTAATGAAGAAAAATTTTGAAATGTCCATGATGGGTGAACTTACGTTCTTTCTAGGATTACAAGTTCACCAATCACCCCGTGGTATTTTCTTGAGTTAGTCCAAATATGCCCTTGAATTGTTAAACAAATTTGGAATGAATACCTACGACACTTATGCCACTCCAATGGCACATACCAAGAAACTGGATGCTGATTTGCATGGGAAATTAGTAGACCCTACCAAATACCGAAGTATTATTGGGTATCTCATGTATCTCACAGCTAGCCGACCAGATATTGTCTTTGCCGTATATCTTTGCTCCGTTATCGGTCGCGACCAAGCTGAAACCCACCTCTATGAGGCTAAAAGAATCCTCCGATACATCAAGGGAACCATTAATTTGGGGATCCGGTATCCGAAGGATTCTGGTTTTGAACTAATCGCTTTTTCAGGTGGCGACCACGCAGGATGCTTATATTCCCGGAAAAGCACTTCCGGAGCTTTACAATTTCTTGGTGATAAACTGGTGTCTTGACAATCGAAGAAGCAGGATTGTACATCGCTTCCTCAACGGGCGTAATATGTAGCCATGTCAATGTGTTGTGCTCAAGTCATTTGGATGAGAACACAACTCAAAGACTATGGTTACGTATTTGACATAATCCCGATGTCTCGCGACAATCGGAGTGCCATTGCGATCTCGTAACTCGTTCAAGACTTTCGAAATCAAAGCACACCGATCTTCGATATCATTTCATCAAGGATCACGTGGAACAGTGTACTGTTGAATTATATTTTGTGGTACAGAATACCAATTGGCAGATCTTCTCACCAAAGCCTTGCCTCCCGCTAGGTTTAATGAGTTGGTCCACGGGATTGGTATGAGGTGTTTGACTCAAGAGGAATTGGATGAACTCCTAAAACAGTCTTAAAAACATGTCAAACACCAAAATCTCTTTTGTAAATATTTTTCAAAAACAAAATACAAAAATATAAAATCGGATAAAACAACAAAAATATTTTTCTAATATATTTTTCTTTCAACATGGCAAGTACATTTCTTCCATCAACACTATAATCTTTCAAAATTCAGTATTTTTCCGATCAAATGTTGAGTGGGAGAAAATAAATACTTAACTGTTTCAAAAACATCTGTGCACTTACATGTTACTTTATTCTGGTTGTTTCTTATATAAATGGTGGTAAATTTTTCTGGTTAAGCTGACACTCCTCGGACTAAAACTTATAACCTTTCATTATTTTCTTAAGTCGAGGGGGAGTGTCGTCAAAGTTATTTTCTTAAAATCTATCATTTGGTAACCAAAATGGAAGTTATATGGCTTTGGATGAAAATGGAAAAGGTGGAGGGACCAAAACTGTCAAAAGGTTAAACTCTTTTTTAAAAAAACTCCCTTCCACGTAACCTTTCTCTTCACATTTATTACACTAACCAAACAAATCCTACGCACAAAAATCACTCTTCAAATCCGGTTATCTGATCTTCAATCTGTAAGTGGTTTTTTGTTCTTAACAAGTTTTTAAGCAAGGGTTTTGAATTTTATGCAAATCCAACGGCTAAAACGATAGTTATGCGTGATTATGTGTTCTACGCATAAGCGTATGAACACACAATCATTGGTGTGTGTTTGTGGTTAAAACAAGAGTGCCAAAACGTGTAATAAACATCTATGATACTTTGTTTATCCTCAAAACTCGCCCAGAAACACGAATTGAATGATTTTTGAAACTAGGGTTTATGCGTGGTTTTGGGTATTTTCAAAAGTGATTGTATTTGGTCAAAAAGATTGTTGTGTGATGTTAATATCATGTTGAATTAATGATTTCTTGGCCTTATAACAACCCAGAAACACTAATTGATTAAAAATTGGTATTTAGGGTTTAATGTTCTTAGGTTTGGGTATTTTTTATTCACTGCGTTTTGGATGTTAAAACTTGGTTATTAGACTCTCACAACACCTAAGAACTACCAGAAAATGTTTGGTGCAAATCCTATGGTTAGAAATCATACGCGTAATTCTTAAACTCTAGGGTTTTGACCTACGCGTATGACTTTCTACGCGTAAACGTTTAACAGGCTTTCATGCCATGATTTGTTTCTTAGAATGAATATATGTGTTAAGATTGATGTTATGATAATTTTATTTCAGGCTTGCTAAGCATAAAACTCAGAATCAAGGTGTTTGTTACTCTACGCATAAGGATCACCTTACGCGTAGAAAGTTATGCGTAAGAATAATTTTACGCGTAACTGTTACGCGTAAGGTTCTACAATGGGACTACGTGTATCCTGTGAAGGATATGCGTAAACAGTGACTCTACGCATAAGGTCTACTCTTACGAGTAAGCCTTACGCGTAAAGTTTTTATACGCCTACGCGTAAGCTCTACGCATAAGGTTACTTTGTTCCTGCGCGTAACATTTCTTACGCGTAAGACAGATTCCAACGCATAAGCTTGCGCCTACGCCTATACCATTCCTGTTTACGCGTAACTTTGTCAAATCTAAGCCTAAGCCTTGATTAACCTTCGTTTTGAATTGTTACGCGTGCAAACTTGTAAATAAATGAATCATAACGTCACGAATCCAATAATGTCACTAATAAACTTAAATGTATAATGTGTTGTGAAAATATGTGATAACATAAACTTTAAAACTTAAAGTTAACTAACTCACGAAACGCTTCACGACGTCATTGGACTATTGGACAAACAAGTGACTCAGGACTCGTAACTATCATTAACTCTGTATATTCAATAATCAGTCAATAAAAACCTTCTGTTGACTAACATTATGTCTTTCGATATGTTGGTTCTTTTGGCTAATGTTATTTCAGATCACGACATGGCTGCTCAAATGAATGTGGATGCACCGAAGTTCTCACTATTGCTGATATCTTCCCTAATGGCTATCCAAGAAAGATTGTAAAGAAAAATCTCAGTGTTGACTTTGAAACCCTCACATGCTCGAATCTTCCCGCTTGATTGCTTGTGGATATTTTAAAGAATCATCCGTACGAACATGCTTTCACACTCGCTTCACGCACCGGAGATCTACATACAACAATTCTGGAATTCAATGCAAAGGATAAAAGGTCAAAGTGCGGTGACAGTGACGTTAAATCACAAACAAGTCTTCATCACACAAGCAGATCTATGGGCCGTTCTTCTAATTCTGAGATCGAGCCAACCGACTTCTATGCCACACCTACTGAAGAGACAGTTCTAAAATTCCTGATTGATATTGGCTATGATGAAGCTTCAGGAATAATCACTAAGCACTCACATGTGGAGCTTAAGAACATTCCTCAACCGTGGAGAACCCTCTACATCATCATTACCAAATCGGTCTCTCGTCGTGATAGTGGTTATGAGCATCCCAAGCTCATGGAACTACAAATCTTCTGGTCTTTAATCAACAAAAAGGACATCGAAATTGAAGCAATGCTATGGGAAGACATGATGTCATTTCACAAGAAACTTGGCTCAAAGATTCCCTATGTCGGATACACGAAATTGTTGATCCAGAGAGCACTTGGACTTCATCCCGACATTCCACAGAGGCTCAATGACCCAGATAATCACGATATGTTGACTGAGCCTACCCTATCGTCGTAATCAAGGAATCATCAACAAAGAAACAGGTGCCGTGCTTTGCTGATCACCTTGACAAATGATATCAAAAAGCTTGAAACATACAAAAGGTATCAAGTAGCAGTACGAGAAGGCAAAGTTGGTCATCTCGATGATAAGCCTTCTGGAACACCTACTAGGAGAACCGAGAAGAGGAAGTCTGGAAGTGCGCAAGCACTGAGAGTCGAGAATGTTTCCAGGAGGAATCCTCAATGAAAGGGGACAGTTCCCGCCAAGGAAGCTGTTCCTATTCCCGTATCTAAGCCCGAACCGCAGAGAAAGCTAATGGACGAGGACTCGGAGGCTACTGAATCAGATGAAGAGACTTTCTACTCTCACGAATCTGCTGAAACACCTCATTCAGCAGCTAAACCTCCAAGTCCACCAGCTGACAAAGGAAAAGGGAAGACTCATGTACTTGTGCCTTATGAAGAAAGCTCGGATGAAGAAGAAGAGCAACTGGATACTTCATACAAGAAGAAATTTAAATTCCTTAGACTCCAACACGTGGCAAAAGAATTTGCAAAAGAACAAATGGGTGGCCCCGGAGGGTCAAGTGGTGAAGCTCAACCTTCACCAGGTCCTGATGCGGTTAATCAACCCGATAAGGGATCTGGTGCCACCACTTTGGTACAACAACAGACACGTGTCGAAGATACTCTTGAGTATGATTTTGAAGAACCGAATCGAGAAGCTAGAGAAGGTAAAAGCGATGAAGAAGCTGCAACAAAGCCAAAGCGATGAACAAGCTAAGTCTTGTAATGAAGAAGATGTTGAGTATGATACGTTTCTTCTAGATAGTCCTGCACGATCAAAGGAAGAAACTTCTGAACCACCAAAGGACCCGGAGTCTCCTCACATCTCATCATCATTAGATTCTTCTTCTCACTCTTCACCACCACCATCAAAGAAATCAACCAAATCATCATCCAAATCAGTAAAGAAGCCAACTCCATCTTGGATCTCTCAATCTAAGAATCGAATCGTTAAAGCTGTCAAACGAGTCGGAAAGAAAGATATTCTCCACAGAAAGTTAACTTTCCTCGCCGAGATAACGTATCTTCGTGATGAGAATGACAAGATGCAAGTTGAAAGGGAGTATGTACAGAAGCTTATGAAGGATGATCTTCAAGGAAGCATGGACGAGATGATAAAAGGATACACTCACAAGTTCTTAATGGAGGTCATTCCGAAACTGACAAAGAGATGTATTCAGACAACTTTATCCGAATCTCTTACATTTAGCAAAGCAAGCCATGAAATCAACTCCGATGAATTTAAGCATCAATCCAGTTGAAACTACAATCTTCTCAGATGATGAATTAGTAAACCGGCTGGTAGCGCAAATGTCAACACGCTCTGAAACGTTTGCCTCCCATGAAACTAAACTGTTTGAAGCATTGCTGGAATACCAACTCAAGTCATCATTCAAAGAACAGGCTATAAGGCCTAAGCGTTCAAGAGATGATGAAGACAAAGATCAAGATAAGGATAAGGAGCTTAAACGCACAAAGAAGTTTGGTGAATCATCTTCGATTCAGTACTCAATGCCGCCTCCACCAAAAAAGACTCCAGCTCAACAAAGATCTCCTCCCGCTCTTCTGCGATAAACATCGGGATTCCGAGACACCACCCCACTCAAAAACCGGTGACCACCTTGAGTATACGGGTGGTGACGATGAAGAATACCATGAGCCCCAACAACAACCCGCCTCACCCGACAAAGTACAAAAACCAGAATCATCATCTAGGCCTAAGAAAAAGAAGAAGAAGGCGCCCAAGGCTGACGTCCTATCATGGCTAGATGAAGATAACACAGAGGAATTTGAATGGTTTTCTACACTTGTCAATTCCACTCCCTACCCTGAAGAAGGTCAAGATCTGGTAGACGGTAATACATTGGAGCATGCAAAGATACTGCAAGATAAATTCCGAGTAAAGAAGATGACGAAATATGAGTTGCGGCGAATCAAAAATGAAGCTTTTTCAACTGTGGAAAGATAGCTCAGAAAGTCCCATCGAGGTCGAATATCACCTTGAAAACATTGCTCGAGCTATTTCTAATAACATGGATTGGCTCAACCCAGAAGCAAACATCGACTTTACGAAGCAGGACAACCCTCCATATTACACCGACTGGTCTAAACCACTACCAACGATCGGCCAACCAGATCAACCTAGAATCCCATTTAGATATTTCTTCAACAAAGACTTGGAATTTCTTCTTCACGGTGGTGATGGTTCAAGGAAATACGCTACATCCCTGACACTTCCATTCCCCCGAATACTCAAACTGAATAGCTATCGAGGAAAGAGCTAATCACTTGTTCTCTAACAAAGTGGAAGCATACGACCGAGATGCAATGTACGGGATTCATCATTGGCGGGAACGCCGAAGAATCTACTACGTAAGCTGCCAGGTCCGAAGTCTCAACATGCGGTGTTGGGTCCTAAAAACATCGTTGCCATCAAACACGTTGATCTTTCGTCAAAATGGGACTACACTTATCTCAAGAATATTGTGGTCAAAAGACAAGACGAAAGGGATTATGCATTCTCTGAAGCTGACTTTGAGAATTTGTCTATCAACGACATCGAAGATATGTACCTTGCCAAAGTACAGGGTCGTATGAGACAATTCTCCACTGAAGTACAACGTGAATTCATCAAGTCAGTGCTCATCTTCATTAGACGCATAGTCATCAAGGAACGTGTAGAAGATCTCCAGCTGGCAGTGGAATCTTATCAGACCCGTGTCAACTTCACTCCACCGCCGCTTGATCTTCCCAACATCAACCAGCTTTCACAATTTACACTCATCAGCAAACCATTTGGCGTCGTTTACCGAAGTGAACTTCAAAGAAATTGCTTGATGACGTGCAGCGATCTTCACAAGTTTGGAGATCACACTTTGAAGATGGTTAGGGACGGATTGGCTTACCGGTTGAAGGATATACACCAAAAGATCGGGTCTCCTAAGTGATGGAATTCTCAGGATCGAAGGGATGTGAAGAGGATCATCACCATGATTGATGAACGGTTGTATAGAAGGGATCGGTTCAGAAGATTGGAAAGCTATGTTGGTGGTCGACCCAGGAGAAACATCATCGGCTTTCAACGCCCGATTCACATTCCTGGCAACATCTCTTGACTACCTGGTACCCCTTGAACTGCTTCTTTCATTATAAATTTGGATGTATGATTTATTATCACAATGGCTTGTGCACACATTTCAGTGTACAACCCGTTCTTGTAAATAAAGGACCCTGTGGTACGCTTCAGTGCCACAATCCTTATAAAAGGAGCGAAAGCTTCTTACTTTTGAGTAAAACCTATCAAACCTTTCACTTTTCAAGGTTTTGCTCAAAAGAACAAGTACTTTCCCTTATGATTTTCAAAACCTCAACCGATTATATCACTTGTTGAGGGGGAGTACTTGCCTTAAAACTTTGTTCATTAATTGTTCACAGTGGTCATTCTTCCCGCAACACTCGAAATGGTCATATTTATTCTCAAACTTTTCAAAAATAATATTTTATATGCCATTTTTGAGGGGGAGAAAATATGTGATAAGAAATATGTTGTGTATTTCTAGTTGAATTCTCGTGTGAAAAGACTTAACCAACGAATTGACGATACTTAACTGTTAGTAACTCGAAAAGACTTGTCCGGGACGGGTAATAATTTCAAGCTAGTTCGCTAGTAATGTAAACGTGTCTGGCAAAGGACTTGTCCGAGTAGAATGTACCATTCGAGAAACTCTTGGTAAACATGAACTCTGACGGGTTTGACAACCTTTCGAAGATTGTCTACACCTTCAAGGTAGTTATTAGAGCTAGTTGTCACCTAAAACTAACAATGCAACTTTTTAACTATGCCACGTAACCGTGTCTCGCGGGGGAATGTCTATCTTGATTTGATCAATTCAAAATGTGCGCGTTCTTTCCTCACTGTGCATTTAACCGTTAAAACTCTTAAGCACATGTGGAGGGGGAGTATTTATGCAAAATCTCATCTCAACAGTGGTTCAAAAATGTTTTTATTCATAAACACTGAGCGAGATTTTGCAAGTAAATGGTTTTATGGCAACATAGGTTAGTCATGGAGTTATAAGGTGACTAAGGTTAGGAATAACCGTCCTATGATCCGCCAGAGCCGGAGGGATCTACCCAAGGACACCACAAATAGTTAGTATTTAGAAGTCCTTAGGTATGATTATAAAAAGGAGAAATGAGAATCGGAGAAAGAAGAAGTTAAAGAATTAAAAAGAAATGCAAAGAAAATGGTAAAAAGAAATAGCCCTCCAGATTATTCAACTTAGGGCAGACACCGGGTTCAATTCATATGCTACTGGTCGTCACTAGATGACACCGGTATTGAAGACTAAAAGTCGTCATAGACCCAGTGACGCATGCACTAAACCTTCTTAGCCACTCAAGTTTCTCTCAACAGTAGCTTGTTTCATTCTCACAGGGAACCCTACGTAAACTATCGGCTTTCTCTTATAGATTGCTGGTATTGAAGAAGGAGATCCTCTCCTTAATCTCCGCTCAGGAAAACCAAAATGCACTATTGAGTCTAGAGCCACGAGATTCATCAAAAGATCTCTTAGGTACACTTGACATTTCATCACTTGACATTCAACAATAAGAATTTCAGTGGTACATTATCGAGTCCTTCACGGATCTTAGCAATCTGTCGAGAACATTTATGAGAGGTTCACATTTGTGATCCTCGGTGATTGAATGGAAACTCCTGCCGGGGTCAACAACAAATGTACCGACAGCAGTCGCTTTGGCAACTCCCCATGGATTGCGCTTAGTGGTCTCAAACGGTCTACATTCGTGAGGTGATACTTCGGTGTACCTCAGCGACTCATCTCGAATCGAGGTGTACTTCAGTACATCGTGTTATCTCACTTGTGGGACTCCGATTCGAAACGCCTTTGTAAGAATTAAAGTTGTGTTTTCACACTATGCTATTAACACTCTCGAAGTTCAAACTTGTAAGTTCCGGAATCCGCTTATTACTAACCGCTTTTTGTTTTCTTCTTATGGAAGCTCTGAGCGGAATGATCGTGCAGATTCTTCTCATGCTCACGCCAACATCATCACTAATGGAAGTTCTATCCAAAAGCAACACAACAGTCAGAATGATTCTTTGTCAAATCAAAGAATCTACAAAGTTAAAGACTTAAAGAACTTCATCAGTACTGATTTCCAACGTCAAAAGAGCGTGTGAGCATGTTGAAGAATGACGTGGAGACACTGGAGCAGCGAAGCAGACCTGAGGCAGACTTGATGCAGATAACAACATACTATCACTTTCATCACAACGAACAAAGATCAAAGAACAAAGTTAAAGATGACGTCAAAGCTCAACTGTTCAAAGTAAACTATCTCGCTACACTAGGGAGATGGTTCGAATCAAGGCAATTCTTCTCACAAGAAAGAAGAATGTCAGAAGACGTCAAAGCTACTATTACATCAATGCCTTCACCGTTTTTCATCACCAACACTTGAGGGGGAGATTGTTGGAATCACTCCTAAACCATAATCAAGTGTTAGTAATTAATATGTAATAGGTAGCTTAATTATGGGCTTTATGTTTGTTATTAGCCTTAAGCTTATGTAGAAGGCCCATGAGCTTAGGCCCATGTCCAATAAGGTAAAGGGAAGGAGTGGGAGTGTTACCCTAGCTCCTTGCCTATAAATACCCTTTGTAAACCTTCATTTGAAGGTTGGTTGTTCAATTCACTCTCTTTCATTACTCACGCATAACCTTTATTCATTGTCTACGCGTAGTGTTTGTGTGTGTGTTGTTTAACCGACCTCTTCTCCTCTCTATCTCTTTCTAGTAAGCTTGTGTTGTAAAACTAGTGACCTAACAAAAATATCGTGAAAATCCATCGAGGAAACAAAATAATTTATTTCCTGCTAGTCTTTCAAGCATTTGATCCATGAACGGGAGTGGAAAATGATCTTTTCTGGTGGATTTGTTTAATTTTCGATAGTCAATACAAACACGCCAACCAGTGATAGTTCTAGTAGGGACTAGTTCATTCCGTTCATTAGTCACAACCGTCATCCCTCCTTTCTTGGGAACACAGTGAACGTGACTCACCCAAGGACTATCCTCGTTTGGGTAAATGGTACCAGCATCGAGAAGTTTTATGATTTCCTTTTTAACAACTTCTTTCATGTTGGGATTGAGTCGACGTTGACATTCAACAACAAGTTTGATCCCATCTTCGAAATTGATTTTGTGTTTGCAGAAATTAGGACTAATTCCTGGGATGTCAGATGTTTTCCAAGCGAAATCTTGTTTGTGATTTTTAAGGACAGAAACTAAACTTTCTTTCTCATTGGCCTCGAGTAATGAAGATATGACTACTGGAAGAAGTGAATTTTCCTCCAAGTAAGCATATTCAAGATGATCAGGGAGAGGTTTGAGCACGAGATCAGTTGGTGGTTCTTTGATAGAGGATTTTATTCTTATCTCGTCATCGAAAGTTATTGCTTCAAAAATTTTGTCCTTTAATTCTTCCTCCTTCGTATTATCTCCTTCGAACTCTACTTACATGAAATCATCAAACTCTTTGTCAAAGTCTGTTTTATTGATTTTTTCAGAAGTAGTCATGAATGGATCGGATTCGTTGAGCAACGCATCCAATTCTTCGTCAGTGACTTCATCGATAACATCGATGTTGAAACAAGTGTCATCACTGGAATGTGGATAGCGCATCGCTTTATCGATTAGAAAGGTGATTCTATCTTCTCCAACTCCAAGGTTGAGTTCTTTTCCTTTCACTTTGATGATTGCATCAGCGGTATTTAGGAAAGGTCTTCCTAAGATGAGTGAGACTTTACTATCTTCTTCCATTTCTAAGATTACAAAGTCCATGGGAAAAATGAATTTACCGACTTGAACAAGCATATTCTCGGCAATACCCACAGGATATTGATAAGAATGATTTGCCAATCGAATACTCATTTTTGCTGGTTTAAGGATGTTGTTGCATAATTTGGAATACAACGAATAAGGCATCAAATTGATACTTGCGCCAAGATCGGCTAAAGCATCGCATTGAATATTATTCCCAAAAGTGCATGGAATAAGAAAGCTCCCAGGATCTCCGAGTTTTGGTGGGATTTTGTTTTGGACAATGGCTGAGCATTCTTCGTTAAGGAAAGTAGCTGATATTTGCTCTAGCTTGCTTTTGTTATTAAGAAGTTCTTTCAAGAATTTCCCGTAATTAGGCATTCCGGCTAAGACATCAACGAGAGGGACATTGAGTCTAACCTCTTTGATTATTTCAATGAACTTCTTATAACGCTCTTCCATTTTTTCTTTCTTAAGGCGTTGAGGATATGGAATTTTTGGTATGTACGCCTTGACAGATGGTGTGGTTTTCTTTTTGGTGGTTTGAGTTGTGTTGGTTTCCTCTGCTTCATCCTCGCTATCTTGGGTGATAGGAGCATTTTCATTAGGATTTTGGGGTGGATCGTACGAGAGACCACTTCTTATGAAGACAACATTGATATGTTCATTTCTCGTTTGTGGTGGACGGTATGTTTTATCATTTAATGGTTTTGGGTTGGATTGGGTGTTACTTTGTAACGAACCAAATGGTCGAGAGGAATGTTGGTCAGAAAGTCTGCCAAACTTATTTTCAAGATCTTGGATAGATGCTTGATGATTTTTCTGTCCCTGCTCAACTTTGGCTTTGAGATTGAAAAATTGATTTTTGATAAAATCATTTGCAGATTTTTGAGTAGCCACGAATTCTCTCATGGTTTTTTCAAATTCGGATTCTTCCATCTTTTTTTCAGAGTTTTGCGGTGGTGGATTGTCACTTCGTGGTTGAGAATCACGATTGTCATCCCTTGGTCGGCGGTCTTGCCAATTTCCAGAATTTTGACCGTAATAATTACTACGATATCCTCCTCCACGATATCCTCTTTGGACATAATTTTATTCTCCTTCGTTAGGTCCAACCATGGGCTTTTCGTCGCACTCAGATGATGGGTGATTTCCTCCACAATTGTTGCATCCATCTCGCATTTCCTTCATTTCTTCTTTGATATCTTTATATTGTGAGTCGATTTTTGAGTTTAAGGCTTCCATTTTCTCCATGAGTTTTGAGGTATCGGTGTTTTTGAAAAAAGCAATGGTTTTTTGAAGGGGTTTGGTCTTGGAATCTTTAGACCAATCGAGTTTAAGAAGTACTCGATCTTCTAGTAATTGGTGTGCATCGTTAGGAGTCTTATAGAGAAAAATTCCTCCAGCATCAAGGATGCCTTGAGAGATTTCATCTAGTCCATGGTAAAAGATTTGGACAATGGTTCCTTTGGATAATCCATGTCCATGAAAACTACGAAGCAAATCTTTCATCCGAAGCCAAGCTTCGACGAGTGATTCATTGGTATTTTGTATGAAAGCACGTATTTCTCCCATTAATCGGTCAAACATGGCAGGTGGAAAGAATTGGCTTATAAAGGCTTGCCTCATCTCCTCCCAAGTGTTGATAATTCATGGGGTTAATTCATTGTACCATACTTTAACATCTCCGGCGAGTGATGATGGAAAAAGTTTGAGTTTGATGGCATTGACATCGGTGTCGCCATAACGGAACATGCCGCAAATTTCGATGAATTCGGCAATGTGCTTATGCGGATCGGCCCGCGCACGGCCATCGAATTGAAGGTCTTTGATCATGGAAAGATGATGACCCTTCACGGTGAAGTTGTCACCAAGGTTGACAGCAACAATAGCACTCCCAGGGGTTGGTGCTACGACTCGGTTTGTTCCCCACATGGGTTGATAGTCCGCCATGGGAAAAGGTAAATTGGTGAAAGGGTTGTAAACGACTTTGGCTTCTACGAGGTTATCAAATGGTAGGTTTGGTGTTCTAGGTACACGATTTTACAATGGTATGAAAGGTGTTCTTCTTCTTCTTCGAATCAAACGTTCAGGGTTGGTAAGAGGTGAAATAGGTTCTATTCCTGCTGCACGAGTGTTCATACAATGACCTAGAGAATCCAGGCAATATCTAAACACATGGACAAACAACGAAAACAGTTTTCTGGACAGAATAGGGTAATCGGATCGGTTGCGAGGAGCGACTGATCGGTTAGATCAACTTGGTATGTTTCTGGTGTAACCGGTTCGGTTGTGAGGCAACCAGATCGGTTGAAGTTTCTAAGATTTTTTTTTGAAGTGAATCGGCTGATGTAGATTCAAAAACTTGCTGAAACACAATCAAATCCCCGGCAGCGGTGCCAAAAACTTGATGTGTCCGGTGTGTACAAGTTTTAAATTTATAAAGACGAATTACCAATTTTACCACTAACACATACGAGCAAGTGCACTCGTCCGTTATAGCAAGATTATGAAGGTAAGTCGGGATCGTTCGCAGGGATTTGAGTGAATCTGATTAACAAGTTTGAATCAACTAAGACAATCCAAAACATATAACAACGCAAATAGATATAATGAAATTCAGATGATTAAAAACTACACTTGCTTAAACTAGTTTCTTATCCTTGATTAGTGTGATTGTGCTAACCTCTTAACATGTTGGTTATGATAATTAGTTGGTGTTCTAATCTATTGTTCTTACAAGTTAAACCTTCGTCAAGATTTTAGTTTATAAAAACAAGCATTAAGTTTAACCAATCAATTCAAGATCAATTCAAGTTTCATAAGTTTATAAACTTAAACACAAAAACATCCATTTGCATTATCAAATTGCTTAAGAAATGGTCAATACGAAAGGTAACCGATTATAGACAAAAGGGTACAATTGATTGTCAACAACTAATCTTACGACCTTTTAGATGTTTCCAATAAATCCAACTTGATAACCAAAAAGTGTTCTTATTACAACCACACCTTAGTTCCTTTGTTTAATCAAGAATAATGGGTAAAAACAATCATTCATAGACAAAATGATTATAACTAGTTGAACAACAATAAGTTCTTTCGACCTCTACAATTATTATCAACTAGTCAAACTTGATTTAACAAATGTCACTATGAAACTTTAGCACAATTGGATCTTAGAATCAACTTGAAATTGAATTAAAACATGTTAACACAATCACCAACTAGTCATATGATAATCAACATCATTTAAGCAAGTGTATAAAGAAACTAGCCACTCATAGCAAACATAAACATAAACTCAGAACTTTGAACATTAGAAAACATAATTAAGAGTCTTACAATGCTTGGAATAAGATTACAAATGGTGAAGTAATGATCCCCAACGTATTGCGGTAGACTCCTCGGGTTTTTGGCCTCCAAATATGGAACTTCTGGAACTCCAAACTTTCCTAGACTTCTAAGGACGAATTTGAGAGCTTAAGGACTTTGTTTGATGAGTAGAGAGAGTTGTATTGAAGTGTGTGTCTCATATGCTCACAAGAGGTCTCTATTTATACTAGTTCCAAGGCCTAGGGTATTAATTGCTGAACTTGGCCTCCAAGGAGTTAGGAAGGGACTAGAATACACCAAGGGAAGGACCTAGAATCGTTTGGATGCAAAGGGGAAAATTAGTGATGAAGATTTGGCAGAAACAGGCACTCCAACCAGATTGGTCATATGACCAACCGATCCGGTTGGTCTTCTACAAGGGCTCCAACCGTATCGGTTGCGGGCGGCAACCGAACGGTTGGGTTGGCGTCACAGGCACTTTTTGATCATCCTCCAACCGATCCGGTTGGTCTTCCTGAGTTACGTAAAATCAACTTTTACTTCATTTTGACTTGTAGAACTTGGTTCTTCAATCATCTTGGTCTTCTATGGTAGTAGAAATACTGAATTGTGCTTGACATGCTATACTAAAACGGGAATCTTCCAATTGTTGAACATTCCTTTACTTTTCCTTCCATTTCCCTGCACTTGGTTATAAACACTAGACAAACATCTTTTGGTGTGATTAAGCACTGAAATCATACAAATATAACCAAATAACATATACAAAAGCACACATAACGCTACTGAAAACATGTACAATCTGAGCGTTATCAATGAGGTACGACATCAAAAATTGGTTTCTCTTTGTAATGCTCTTTGAATTCATCTTCTATGGTTATTTCGGATTTCTGATTAGTTGGTGTTTCAAGATTTTTGTTGGCCGACGCTTGATTTTCATTATGTTCTTGGTCTTTCGGCATATTTTGAGTTTGCTTGAAGCATGTTTTAAGTGTATTGACCGAGTTCATGGATATGCGCCTTCCTTTGATGGACAAGAACTTTGAGTCGATGAAATCACATTAACTTTTGGGTTATTGATGGTATCACTGCGAGTGCTCCCATTATTCGGTCATTGAAAACCTTTAAAATGGTGTCAAGCTTATTTGTCATCTCACTTTGTTGTCATTTTTTTGAAATCGGCTTCAAGATTGTTGGAGTTATTGAAAACGGAAGGATTGTTGTTAAAGGTATGATTCAAAGACGAATCGTTTGGTTGAAAACGATTAGGTGGAGTTGAATAATTGTTTTGAGATGGGTAGGATATTTGTTTCCACCTAAGGTTTGGGTGATTTCTCCAAGAGGGGTTGTATGAATCACCTAAGTTGTTTTGTTCGGGTTTGAAAGTGTACCACTTTTCTCCCGCTCCGTCGGTACGCGGTAGTTCACAAAAGCTTGTTCTGAGAGTTTCGTGCAATCACGAGTGTCATGAGGACCACTACATAACCCACACGAGGTAGTGATTTTGTTCACTTGGCGTGAAAGTGTAGGAGCTATGTAGGAACTTATTAGGCATTTGACTTGATCTTCAAGTTCAAGAATCCTACGACAAAAGTATGTGAGTCATTTGAAGGCAAGGATATTGTCTTGACGGTTTTGCTCAACTCACGGGGGTCGTTCCAACATTTGTTGTCATAGAGGGCAAGGTCCTCTATTGTTCCCCATGATTATTTTGTAGTTAGATCACGAAGCTTACCACCGACCGCTTGGTCAATGGTTTGCCTTGTGGAGAGATTGACATGATCATTGAAAATTTGGATTTAAAGCCAAAGATAAATGCCATGGTGAGGGAATTTATGGAGTAAGTCCTTGAATCGAGCCCATGCTTCATAGAGAGTTTTACCTTGACATTGTTGGAACATCAAGATATCATTCCTAAGTTTAGTAGTCCTTCCCAGTGGGAATAATTGAGCAAGGAAACGGGTAGAATGATTATCCCAACTAGAGATAGATCCCGCGAGTAGACGCCCGAGCCAATTGCTAGCTTGATCACGTACAGAGAATTGGAAGAAACGCAGTCACATTGTCTCCCGAGTAGCAACATCAAGGTCAATTGAATCGACAATTTTAATGAAGTCCTTGAGATGTTGATTTGGATGTTTGGAATGAAGTCCATGAAATGCACATCCGTTTTGCACCAACTGGCTGGTGTCGGATCACAGGGCCGTTATTTAAGCTTGATATAGAAGCTCAATGGTGTTCCTATAGCCTTGATAGCTTAGGCTAGGGTATTCACCAAGAGTATAGACTCTTGGCGGGTCTTGTTGGTTGTGAATGGGTAGGCCTTGTGGTGGTTGGTTGTGTTATGGTAGTTGTGGATAGGTGAGGTTATCATCCACCATGATGGCAAATGATAGGTTTTACGAACAAAGGGCATAAAGAAAGAGATAGAATACTAGAAACCTACAAAGAAAAACAAAATCTCACTCGATAGGAATCTAGTGAGTAAACCTAGATGAGATAGAAAACGAACCTAAACTATTCACCGACAGCAGTGCCAAAAACTTGATGCGGTGGATGTTACCCTTTGAAGAAGTTTTACAATCCTCCTAGGCAGTGTACCTAACCGTTGTAGTGTAGTATAGGTAAGACACGGGGATTTGATCGTTGTTTAGGGGAATAGTGTTGGGAAGGTCGAGATGTATGACAAAAAGGTCTAAGGTGCGGGATGATTCTTTTATCTTTTTATATTTTATGAAAGCAAAGTAAAATTTCGGTATTTGAATTGGGGGTTTTGATTATCAACTACTTAAAACTAATTATTAAACTAATTAAAACTAAAACTAAATTGCAAATAAAGTAAATGAGGGATTCGAATGATAGGTAAAGGTGTGTTTACTTAGATTTCACAACTCCCTAGTTATCTCCTATTGATTAGTCGAATTGTGACATCCTTGTTTAATTGACGCGTTGTATTCCATTAGTCTTAAGGAGGTGCCTAATGCCCTAACTCTATGAATGTATTGATCTCCTCTAGAAAATTGGGATCGCCAAGTAACCTAAGTTATCTCCCCCACATCTCCTATTATCAACAATTGCAATCCATGCAATAAACACAACGAAAAGTCTACTAGTACACTCTAGGACATAAATACGTTTTTAGGACGTTCAAGCTCGTAACACTAAAGAAAGAAGCAAGTTTTCTTAACGTAACGTGTAACAACCACTTAACAAGAGGCGACAATCGATAGTTAACAACTAGGTTTCATTACATCTAAGCAAACACTATGTTGATTTAGCTAGACCTGTTAAAGATATAGAAAAAAGTAATCATAATCAAGCATAAATCAAACATAATGATAAAAGAGATTAAGATACTTATCCCTAAAGGATAGAGGGTGTTAAAACCCTAAAAATATTATAAAAAATGAATAAAATTCGTACACCAAAGTTACTCTCCAATGTTGCACACTAATGCAGAAAATGCTAAAACTATATATAAAATTACAGTTGTGACACTGTTAGATCGCCGCCATTAGGGTTTCTTCTTTTCCAAGTCAACATTGTGACAGGGCCGCTTTGCAACTTGGACGCCATCCGGAAATCTCTGACGTCGTCCCTTTTTAATTATCCTGGACCGTCACGTTATAAATTTGGCAGAAAATTCCAGCTCTTCTAACAAGTGACGGCATCACTTGTTACTTCATTACTTTTTTACTGGGCCGTCTCTAGTAAAATCTAAGCTTGTCTTGGTATCTGCGTTAACAAGTGACGATTTCACCTTAAATTTGTGACGTTGTCTAGAGCTCTTATCCAGATTTTTTTCATGACTTGGTCGTTTTCTTCACATTTTCATCCCTTTTCATACAAATATGCATGATTTCCAGCTTTTGCTTCCAAAGTACCTAAAAAATGAAAATGAACGAATTTAGGAAATATTTAATAATAAATAAACGAGTATAGGGCTTAAATAACACCCTCAAAACGTATGTTTTAAATCCTTATCACATATTATAATTATAACGGTTATTAGTCTTCATTTTTAACCTAATCTCACATATACACCTAAAAGAATCGGCCTACCACTCTTCATCTCCTCTCACCAAACTCATCAAATCTCATCATCTAACACATAGATATCTCATCTCCATCATCATTATATCAAACAAGAAATCTTCTAATCAATTCTTGGTGGTGTTCAAAGATTAAAGACAAAACACATAAAACCTTGAACCTTTTGATACTTCCTTTTAAGCTTGATTCGTGGTCCGATCTGGCATCAATATCCTAGTCAGATCTTGGGTAGGGTTCATTTTTGTTTTTGTTTTTATGAACCGAAAGAAAGGTTGGATGAAACAAAATTGTTTTGTTCTCTCTTTTTATTTTTCGAATAGTAAAAAGAAGTTAATCTGCTAAACATATCTATGATGATATTTTTGCGTGTTTGACCTTCAAAGGTCTTGATTTTTATTTGTATAGCATGTAAGAATAACTAAGATCTTATAATTATTTTAGCATATCCGTTTTGAGTCTTGGTTAAAGTGTTGTTGTTGTTGAAGTGCGAAGGAGATGTGATTTTAGGTTATATATGCATTTGTGGTGGGATTGGACTTGTTATTGGAATTGGTTAACT
The DNA here is from genome assembly GCA_910596185.1 of Chrysanthemum makinoi. Lineage (NCBI taxonomy): Eukaryota > Viridiplantae > Streptophyta > Magnoliopsida > Asterales > Asteraceae > Chrysanthemum > Chrysanthemum makinoi. Next base: position 71,127,779 of record OU343222.1, on the reverse strand, counting down.
TCTTTTTATCAGATCAGCCTATTTTAATTTTTCTTTTTGCCTTTGGATTTGTGATGTTGTAACTGAAGTCCACAAGACAATATTTTGCTTTTGGTCAAATTTTGAAACTCGAAGTAGTCAAATCCGGAGTTACATATTCAGAGTCACAGACTCAGAGTCATAGAGTTGGAGTCGCAGACTCGGAGTCAAAATTCAAAGAATCTCATCCGATAAACTCAGGGTAAGAGAGAATTCTCAAGATTCGAAGAAACACATCTCCAAATTCGGAGTCCTTCAAAAATTTTCCAGATTCGGAGAAAAAGGGTTTCAAAAGTTGGAGAACATAAAAAAATGTGGGTTTCTCCGATTTTGTCAGTTCGTACACTTTTTAGATTTGTTTGATTAAAACCCATTTTCCCACCATTTACTCATCTTTTTTACCACAAAACATCACGGGTTTGGTACAAAAATTCTAGAAATAATGAGTTATACAAAAGCTGTAAACCTAGACCGAAAGACCAAGTAGCAGTTTATGTAAAACTATAAAATGAAGCTTAAGACCTTTTCACCTTTTTGATACTAAAAACTTGTTATAAAACTGTTAACCATAGAGGATAAAAAAAATTCTCGGATAAAAAATGGCTAAATAAACACCAAGCTCTGATGCTACTTGTAGGATCTAAAATATTGTTAATTTATGTTGTTCGGAAGGTCGGGGAAGCTTGAAATAAAGAATAGACATTGTATTATTAGATTGAATAAAAAGGGAAGATATATGTATTTCTAGAGGGAAAGAAGAACACACGCACCTTGTGACTTATACAATGAACTTTCTCACCTCCTAGTTGCAACTAGGAAGGTATTTATAGTACATCATACGCTAAGGTTACATAAATGACTAAACTAGTCCCTGCGTATGTGTAAATAATGATTCTACTTCGATTCCCAAATATAGCTTCACTTTTAAGGCTAACAAGTATGGTCTTGGTTTAAGTGTTACCAAAGCTTATTGATCCTTATCAATCTCATTGTCTCCTTACCGTTCAACTCGAAAAACCAAGCAACTAAACCATTCCTATCCCATCTCTAAACGGATTTACATACCATACGTAAACAAGTAGTAGTATGGTATCTAAGTCATTTGCTAAGATAATATTATAGTAATGATTATGCTCTCTTTAGTGCTCTAATTGGTTCCCTATTCAAAGGTCTAAAGACTTTCTAAAAGAAACCGTATATCATCAACTTAGTTTGGGTGAGTATCGTATTTGAAGGTGTGGGAAGTGGCTAACTGCCGAGGGCTCCACTTTAGAAGGCATCTAAATTTACCTCAAATATTATTATCAGAATACAAATTTACATGTAGTTTTCTTCAAAAATGTTTTATGAAGGTAAATAAATAGTTGAATTTTATATCTTTATTTACCATAAAGAGAAAAAGTTACCTCTAATTCGCTTATGGAATGCTCAAATACTAAAATTATTAACATGGCTACTCTCAAGAATCCGGAGACCGTATAATCAATATAATCGTTTAAAACTCAACCATCACATACCTAGTATCTAATACTTCATTTTTTCATCTGATTATTTCATTTATTCTTATCACTCAGATTAAATTTTTATTTTTCGTTTGAGTTTGTAAAGTAAGCCGGATTGGAAATTACTAAACACAAAATTACTAAAACCTTAGAAGGTGTAATACAACATTTTTATAATTATCAAAGTTAATATTCTTTGTTAATTAAATGAATAAGTTTTGTTACATTTTTATAACGTCTACTGTCTATATTATGGCGTAAGCTCAAATGTGCACTTATGGTCTTATAGGGTTTTGATGCAGGTTTTACTGACCAGGTTTTAATATTTATAAAGTCTCGTTATACATATGGTCTACCCTAATGCACTAACGGGCAGTGTACCCGGTCGTGTGTAGTGTAGTAATCGGTAAAGCCGAAGTCGTCCCAAGAGCTATGTGTGTTGGATTATTACTAAGTCTAGGTGTCACAGATTAATAATGGTTTCGATAGGGATATAATTAATTAAACTACTAAAGCAGAATAAATCAAATAAAAGCAAATAAATGGTAAAGGGAAATCAATAGAGGAGAGTGGTGCTAACCTAGTTAATCGTCCTAGCTAGTTATGTCTACGTCTACTTACTTCTAATTACTTCAGGTGGGGTCAAAGTCGAGAGGACAGCATTTGGTCAATTCGCCCTAACCTATCAGCAAAGATGCCACGACAGGAGAAGTCAGGTGTCCCCTCATTAGTCCTGTTATTCCTGGTCCCCTAAGCCAAGTCATTAAGTACCGCTACATGCTAGATTTATAATAGTAAGTGCCCGACCGTTAGGAACTTAGACACTCACCCCCTAATTCTTAAGTTCATCCAAATGATAGGTGATCAGTTGATCAAAGTGAACAAGTAGAAAGGGTCGTAAGTTGGTCATATCTTACCCTTCCAGTCTCAGTCCGCTCACCTATGGTCAGTTGGTCATATCTCCTAGGAAATTGGCCTCTATCGCCATTCAAAACTACCGAACCAATGGTGGCTACCAATAAAGTATGCATGCATACACTTAGAAATAATTGTACGGAAGTAATGTAAACGCAAACAAAACAATTAAGGAATCATAACTAGGCCAGCACCAAGAGGTGCTTAGCCACTCACGTTAATCATACAAACCAATTCAATATTCAAAGGTATGAAATACATGAATTGAAAGTAAAAAAAATATAAAATGCTAATGCTTATCGTAGGGGAGTGATTTCTCCCTTAGAGACAGCTCCGTATGCTCCTCTAGACCTGCCTTGAGCTTTTTCCCACGTTCTCTGAGTGTTGTGTGTGGAATGGGATGATTATAAATGCTGGAATTCGTGGGGTATTTATAGGACAGATCTGGGTTACGGCGTAACTATTATTAGAGTTACGCCGTAACCTTCTATTTCATCGTATTTTGCACTAGATCTGCTGGTTACGGCGTAACCTTATGAGTGGTTACGCCGTAGTCTTCAATAAACTCAGTTACGTCGTAGTTGATGGAGTAGTTATGGCGTAAGTATCAGCGGCGTGGAACCTCATTTGACCTAATATAGTTACGTCGTAACGTTTGGGAAGAGTTACGCCGTAACCTTCTGATAAGTTGGTTTTCTGAGTCACGCAATAGTTACGGCATAATGTGAGAGAAGAGTTACGCCGTAACTTCTTCAAAATAGCATACTGTGATAAATCTTTAGATATTTCTCCAGTTCTGCGTCTCTTTAGCTCCAATGCTCGTAATTTACCAGAAAGTGGAAAATAATGGAAAACAAGCGTAAATCCATATAAATGATATAAATTACAAGCATTATCAGGGGACATTGACACTTAATAATCAGGACTATTTGATGTTATCAAATATCCCCGCACTTGAACTCTGTTTGCCCTCAAGTAGACCTTATTTGAAAGATTTCTAAAAAGATATCTCCCATAACCTGGAAAATATAAGTTTACAAATCCCTTATGCTAGAATAAAACAAAGCCGAACACCTCACGAAAGGGGAACAAAACACTCAAATCTCTCAACTATTCTAAGTATCAATTTCGGGGTGATCACTCTATCGCACAGTCATAGCATGTATTCTATCATAAGCTTGGCGGTTACACAAATCTCCACCACTAGAGTAAAGGGCTAAAAAATTCTCTAAGGCAATATGGGTAGACACGACAAAGGTTAAGGGGTGATTCGTCATTACTAACATGTCACGACGAAGTGGACAAAATCAATGATACATGACCAAATTCATGGCCAAGACACCAAAGATTGCTCGCTGCATCACCTAGACACGCTTCATGACTAAAGGGTAGGATAAGACATTGGATATATAATTGGTGTAAAATGAAAAACAAACAGGTAATGTAAATCTATAACCAAGTCATCACCACTTACCGTCCGCCCAAAGTTCAAGCTTTGAAGTCAAGAAACCGGATCAAGAAATATAAGGTAGATGCGTCATTAGAGAACGTCATGATGGGCACACTATCTTTTCTCCAACTGTTGGCATAACTACCAACTCCAATCTTCAAATGTGACCGAGGTGGCCTCCTCGATACTAAATCTATAAAGCTCATAATATAGTGCTTATAATATCGCACTTTACAATAACATAACAACCTTTTTATTTTTATTATTATTTTTTTAACATAACAATAAATACTAAACATAATATCCCCCCACTTGAGATGAACAATGGGAATTCGGGGGGTTTTCAATGATCTTCAGGAATGTTGTCGATGAAAGCGTGATTTCCGAACCTTTCCAGTCGAACCTTGAACTTAGGCAAATGATGACTTCCCAATCACAAATAAAGACTACAGGGTAGGCTAAGGTGTATAGGTGTATCGAAACAATATATTGGGTAAACAAAATGAAATGAATGGCTCAGAGGGTATATCTAGGGGTATCTTGCACTAAAGGTGAGTGCAAAAAAAGGGTTTCACATGGGGGTCGAGAAGTCGAGGTGACTAATCGATAGACACACAATGGTAGGCTGTTTGGGTGATAATCCTATAATATTGCCTTATAAAATTGAAAAGTCCAAATACATCGAGCTAACTCAACATACCTCATCTATGGTCTCGAAATGATGCAAAGGCCAAGTTCTAAAGTTTACAAGCTACCGGCACACTCATAATTTGGTGGATTTGGGGTAAAATATTGGAAACGGATAAGGCTAATCTCACCATATAATATCAAGGGTTGTATGTGCTCGGCTAAGGTCTAATCTAGTTAGGTTAAGAAAAATATGTCAAAATTTTAAAAATGGCATAATTTTTCAAAATAAACTAGAAAACGAGGGCAAAATAATGTTCAAGAGATAATTCTACTCCCGTCCCCCCACTTGAATTGTACAAAGTCCCTTTTGTACTAAGCATTAAATAAAGGTGAAGAGAAAAGTAGAATTAGAGTGAGAACTTCCCTGAAATTTTCTCCATATAGAAAGAAGGCTCACGAAAAAGAGACGTGCCTTCATATAAGCATCATTAGCAAACTTCAATCCCTGAAATCACAATACCGACAAGCATAATTCTAAAAAACAAAAAATGAAAAATGAAAAATGAAAAACAAATCTAACTCACTTTCGTAGGAATCACGGTTGCATTTAGCACATGCAACAAGCCTTTTAAACCACTTGGTGTCCCAAGTGGACGAGTGAAGTCTCGTGGGGGTTTACAGGGAACATACCCACAAAGTTCATTTAAAATACTAATACAAGGTTATTGTGTTTTAAAATGAAAGAATTAAAGCAGAGGAAGGTTACGTCGTAACTCTTTTGAGGGAGTTACGCCGTAACTAGCAAAACCTGACATAAGCTGCAAAGCGAGTGGTTACGGCGTAACCACAATGATGGTATTACGCCGTAATGATTAATGCGTCAAGAATTCTGCTGCTAAAAGTTTGGTTACAGCGTAATCACATACATGAGTTACGCCGTAACTCTGGTCAGATCAGCAAACTGCAGCAGTAATTACTTCCTCGTTTCCTGCAAAAATGGTTAGAAAACACAAAACCCTACAGAAATGGAAATAAAACAAAAGAAATGGATAATTTGGGTTGTCTCCCGAAAGAGCACTTTTCTTTATTTACGAGTCTTTAAGTTAGACTCAGAGCCGCGGGGCTTCTATGGGGGCCTTTGGACTTCCCCTACCTCTTCAATGTCTTTCATCAAGTTATGCCTCATCCAGGCGACATTCGTGGCAGTTCGGAGGTATTCATTCATTTCGATTTTCCGAATTTTACAAAATTTCTCTTCCGGTCCCAAGTGGTAGCGAGTGAATTCTAATTTTTCGACAATAATTGGTGGTGGTCTCTTGTAGGGAATCCCAAGGAGTTTGCACCTCCTTTGCTCATAAGCTTCGTCGTCGGGATCAGCAAACTCCTCATTACCTTGCAACTCAAGGTAATCTAGGATCCATTCAATGTCATCATCATCAGAAGCCGTACCTTTGAACCATTCTTCATCGAGCAGATTCTCCACTAGTACACGCTTGCATTCTTCTTTTTCATCTCTAACTAACTCCTTGTCATCCTCAATTGTTATTTCCTTCGTGTTGTTGAGACTTTCATTGTTTGAATTTTCTCGATCCATGTACTCCTTCCAAATCTTCTCTTTGGTTAACGTGTCCACATGTCCATACTTAATCTTCACCCAACAATCGAATCCTAGGTTGTCCAGCCAAGGCAAACTCGTTCTCTCCTCATCGTTCGTTGAGGACCAAAAGAATTCGTTTTTTCCTATTCTCCTAGAGCTGCTTCCCCCGTTAGATATATCATCATAAGGGTTGCATGACGCCCAGAAAATTTCCCCAGGAGATTTTACTCTTTCGCACGAGTGAATGCGCATTTCCTTGTTGTCAGTTTTACTTAAATGCTCATCCATGCAGTAGATGTCTTTATTAGCTACTTCCTTTTTATGAATGTGCTCCTCGTAATCAATTTTTAGCTTCTTAAGAAGATTCGGGTTAATCTTGGCATCCCTGAATTGTATTGCGTACCAGTCATCAAATGCCAAGTCACCGAACTTTATACAATGTCTTTCACGCTCATGAGGGCATGTGCACTCCTCCTCTCTTTCACTATCCTCGCCGTTGCAATACTCGCGGTAGGGGTTGCATGTAGGCCATGCTCGTGTGGACTCCTCGTCAGTTATGATGATCGGAGTACACCAGTGAGTGATAAGCGGCTCTTCTACATCTTCTAGGGAGATTTTCTCGAGTCTTTCATCATCAGTATATGCCGGCCACATAAATTTGTTATGGTTGATCCTATCCTTATTGCTTCCTCCATCACAAACTTCATTTCTCGGGTCACACGAGGCCCAAAGATCATACCAATCTCTCTTAGCAACTGGTCTCATTTTGCACCAGTGATATTTCCTCTTAGGCAGAGGGCACAAGTTAATGTCGTTGGACCAGTCGTTAATCTCAGATGTTCCTGATTCGTCCACTTCGAGGAATTTTTCTGCCTACGTATCCCAGTTACGCCGTAACTGAGATTCTTGGTTTTCGTTAGAGTCGTTTTCCTCAGTATTTTTCATAACCCCGTTATCGCTGTCAAAAACATAGTTACGTCGTAACTCATAAGGCAGGTTATGGCGTAACTCAGATCTGTCGACGGGAACAACCTCTGAATCCGTATCATTGGCCTGAACCTTCGAATTATCATCAGCGAAAATCACTTTACATTTTATAGCTGGTTTTGATCCCTCAGGTTTATTATTATTCATCCTTACTTTTTCACTGAGCTTTTCTACCATAGATTCTAGGTTTTTTAGGGTTGTATCGTACTTGGAAAGGTTTCTGTCAGTGTTTTCCTGGAATTCCCTTAACCACTCATCTTGCTCCTTTTGTCTTTGGGCTGAACTCTCCAGGAACTTGTTGATTGTTTATTCAAGACTGGGCTTTCTTTCTCCATAAGGCCCACGGTTGTAATTTCCACGATACCCGTTATTATTTTGATTATCTCCGTAAAACGGTCGATTTTCTCTATACTTGGCTTCTTCAATATTTTCTTCATTGACATGAGGACAATTTTTTGTGAGATGTCCTCCTCCACAGCTTTCACAACCCACTTGGATGGCATGAACGGTTTCTCTGACCTTCAGCATATCTCGACTAAGATTTTCAATTTTACTAGCGATTGTTGCAATTCCTTCAAAACTTCCACTTTGGTTTCTTTTACTTCCTCCGTCGTGCCATTTTTGAGAGTGATCGGCCATTTTTTGAATGGCTTCAATTACGAGAGTAGGAGTCATGTTCGGGATAGGTCCTTGATAGTCCAGCATTTGTCTTGTGGTTGGGTTAATTCCTTTGTAGAAGATGTTGACCTTTTGCTGGTTGTTCAGATCATTAGTAGGACATTTATAAAGGAGATTGTTGTATCTATCCCAGGCTTGATACAATGTTTCGTCGCCTTCTTCCTTGAAATTATGGATTTCCAAAAGCTGGTTAGAAATCTTTGACGGCGGACAATATCTCTGAATAAAGTGTTTCTTAAGTAGAGCCCAGGTATTAATTGCCCCGGCTGGCAATCTTTCGATCCATCTTCTGGCAGCTCCAGTAAGAGTCATTGGGAATACCCTTAGCATAACAGCATCATGAGACACGCCCGGAATGTTGAAAAGGCTAGCGATGTATAGGACATTTTCAACGTGCTCATATGCATCTTCGTCCCTGTTTCCTGAAAAAGTGTTAGCACGAAGCTCCCTCATAAATTGGTCTTTGATTTCGAAATGGACATCCGCTCCAATTGCCGGTCTTACGAGACTCGGCCCTTGTTCCGCTCTTGTCAACGCCAAGTATTCCTCAAGAGTGAGGTCATCGATGTTAACAACTTCCATGGTACCTGAAAACTTGAATAATGATCGTGAGAATAGTAGAAAAGTTAAATGAAAGACTTAATATTAATCCTAATATAACTCCCCGGCAGAGGCGCCAAAAACTTGATGCAGGTTTTATTGACTAGGTTTTAATATTTATAAAGTCTCGTTATACCTATGGTCTACCCTAATGCACTAACGGGCAGTGTACCCGGTCATGTGTAGTGTAGTAATCGGTAAAGCCGAGGTCGTCCCAAGAGCTATGTGTGTTGGATTATTCCTAAGTCTAGGTGTCACAGATTAATAATGGTTTCGATAGGGATTTAATTAATTAAACTACTAAAGCAGAATAAAGCAAATAAAAGCTAATAAATGGTAAAGGGAAATCAATAGAGGAGAGTGGTGCTGACTTAGTTAATCCTCCTAGCTAGTTATGTCTACGTCTACTTACTTCCAATTACTTCAGGTGGGGTCAAAGTCGAGAGGACAGCATTTGGTCAATTCGCCTAACCTATCAGCAAAGATGCCACCACAGGAGAAGTCAGGTGTCCCCTCATAAGTCATGTTGTTCCTGGTCCCCTAAGTCAAGTCATTAAGTACCGCTACATGCTAGATTTATAATAGTGAGTGCCCGGTCGTTAGGAACTTAGACACTCACCCCCTAATTCTTAAGTTCATCCAAACGATAGGTGATCAGTTGGTCAAATTGCACAAGTAGAAAGGGTCGTCAGTTGGTCATATCTTACCATTCCCGTCTCAGTCCGCTCACCTAGGGTCAGTTGGTCATATCTCCTAGGCAATTGGCCTCTACCGCCATTCAAAACTACCGAACCAAGGGTTGCTACCAATAAACTATGCATGCATACACTTAGAAATAATTGTACGGAAGTAATGTAAAAGCAAACAAAATGATTGAGGAATCATAACTAGGCCAGCACCAAGAGGTGCTTAGCCACTCATATTAATCATACAAACCAATTCAATATTCAAAGGTACGAAATACATGAATTGAAAGTAAAGAAAATATAAAATGCTAATGCTTATCGTAGGGGAGTGATTTCTCCCTTAGAGACAGCTCCGTATGCTCCTCTAGACATGCCTTGAGATTTTTCCCACGTTCTCTGAGTGTTGTTTGTGGAATGGGACGATTAGAAATGTTGGAATTCGTGAGGTATTTATAGGCCAGATATGGGTTACGGCGTAACTAATATAAGAGTTACGCCATAACCTTCTATTTCATCGTATTTTGCACTAGATCTGCTGGTTACGGCGTAACCTTATGAGTGGTTACGCCGTAGTCTTCAATAAACTCGGTTACATCGTAGTTGATGGAGTAGTTACGGCGTAAGTATCAGCAGCGTGGTACCTCATTTGACCTAATATAGTTACATCGTAACCTCTGGGAAGAGTTACGCCGTAACCTTCTGATAAGTTGGTTTTCTGAGTCACGCAATAGTTACGGCGTAATGTGAGAGAAGAGTTATGCCGTAACTTCTTCAAAATAGCATACTGTGATAAATCTTTAGATATTTCTCCAGTTCCGCGTCTCTTTAGCTCCAATGTTCGTAATTTACCTGAAAGTGGAAAACAATGGAAAACAAGCGTAAATCCATATAAATGATATAAATTACAAGCATTATCGGAGGAAATTGATACTTAATAATCAGGACTATTTGATGTTATCAGGTTTTTAACATATTCTATATATATAGTTGCATTTTAAATACCATATCAACATACCTAGGGCCTGTTTGATTACTTAATAAAACAATTAAGTGATCAAAACTGAATCGATCATTGGTGAAGTTGTTTGGTAGAAACAAAAGATGTACTGAGTGGGCCAACCCAGTTCTGAATGGGCCACCTCCCATTCCCTTGCCTGTGATTCAACACTTCTAATATCTCTCAAATACCCTTTTTTTTCTTTCATACGCAATCTCCTAAACCACCCTCACGAGTTGCCCCTAAGAAATAGAAAATTCTCTCATGCTTAATACACTTGGTTTATCTTGATCCAGTTGTCATAAAATTGTTGTAGGTAAAACCTTATTAATTTTTATAGTTTAGGTTTTTATTTTTGCGAAGTGTTTGTTTGCATTACCTGGGAAAATTTTGCGACTTGGGAAGTCAATATGGTTTCTCTGCTCTTTCTGTGAATGATGGGAGTATTAATTATTACTCCCTCCGTCCCAAAATTATAGTCCCCTATTGACTTTTTCGGTCTTTCTTTTACAACTTTGACCTTAATTATTTTTGTTTGTGTTATATAATACTTTATGCAAATTATATGAATGGATTGTGTTTTAAATGTATTTTTTATTTGTATATTTTTCATCAACTAATGTATAACACAAATAAAAATATTTAAGGTCAAAGTTGAAAAAGAAAGACCGAAAAAGTCAATAGGGGACTATAATTTTGGGACGGAGGTAGTATAGTTTAGGCATCTTGATGTACATAACATGAATAGGACCATCTGTAGGACCATATGTATTTCATAGTAAATTATAGTAGGCATCTTGATGTACATCACATGGATAGGACCATCTGTAGGCATATGTATACAGTATATTACTAGGACCACAACAACAATCCAAATATGCTATTTTTGGTCTCTCATGATATCTATTTTTCAATAATTGTTTTGTGTTGATAACTTTTTTTTCACAGTATTATATATGTATGGCATTGGCATGCATGCCAAACTTGCAGTTGTAGGCTAAGCATTCAAAATGTATTTTGACTAATAATCCAGTTACAAAATAGTACTACTACTTTATCTATCCCAATATGATAAGCCTACTTTTGATTAATGATTTAAATCCAAGTCAGTTTCAAAATAAAACTTAAAGAAAGAACTAGCTCATTTGACAGTCAAACTCAGATATGGACTCTTTCTCATGACATACAGTAGTTTACTAGTTTTGGACTTTAAGTAGAAGTTACATCTGAAAGCCTTTTGTGAAAGTGAGTGGACATTATTTTAACCATGAAAGTAATATGTAAATGCATTTAAAGGTTTTCTTTGATAAATTTATCATTTATGCATGGAGACAGCTATCCACTATGTTTTTCCTTAATCTTGTGAACTAATGTAATTTAATAATACCATGGTGGAAATTTAATAATGCCATGGGTGGAGACAGCTATCCACTATCTTTTTCCTTAATCTAGGGGGCAATTGGTGGACTCGATGGAACTCTTGTACACAGTTGTGCCTGTCGATCAACAAATGCGTTATAGAGGAAGAGGAAAAGGTGAGTGTTTCCAAAATGTATTAGGGATATTTGACTTTAATATGATATGATGTTCACATTCGTTTGGGCCAGATGGGAGGGCATAGCTCATGATTCAAGAGTTTTGACAGAAGTAGCATTTAATCCAAACTCTAACTTCCCGTTTCCTCCACCAAGTATGTATTATCCTCGCATATCATGACAATTTTATTGTTGTTATCCATATTTTCTTAAGTGAACTAATGTTCTCACAAACTTACCATTGTAGACAAATATTATCTTTGTGATGCTGCATATACAAACACTAGTGGGTTTATGGCACCGTATCGTAATACGAGGTATTGGTTAGCCGATTTCCGACGTCGACGTGCCTTATCAAAAGAAGAAAGGTTCAATCATGCTCATGCACAACTTAGAAATGTTATCGAGCATGCTTATGGTGTCTTAAAAGCAAGGTTCCCAATACTAAAACAAATGGCTCCTTATCCTTTTCCAGTACAAAATAATGTAGTGATTTTGCGTGTTTTGCGGTCCACAACTTCATAAGAAAATGCAACATTCACGATCAATTATTTTTAGAGAGCAATGCAAACACCATGTTTACTACTGAAGAACAAGGTGAAGGAAGTGAGGGACAAAGCATGGACCCCAGGCAATGAATATATGACTAATCTCCATAATCAAATTGCTGATGAGTTATTTTTAAATGCTTTAACCTAAGATTAGTTTGTAATTTATATTGTTTTATGATCTTACGAGAAGACTATTTACATTTTTTTATTCCAACATTACTTTATTTATATTATATTCCATATTTTTATTAGAGTGGATAATTTTTTTATCAAACGGTATATTTTGTTCAATACAAAATCAGACAGAAGGTTAAATTGGTAATTTCAAGCAACTCAGATTACTCATTCTGGACAAATATCAAACAATCATTTTCACTCAGAATTAGTTTCACTCAGCATCTTAGAATCATTCAGCAGCTTTGATTCATTCAACACTAAATCATATTTTTTATCAAACGGCCTCCTAGTCGATGATCATGATCCGTAGCCTCTATACTAGCCCGTCAAATCACCTTATCAAAACATAGCCTTTTGCTGACGTTGGTAATCTCAAAAGGGCAAAATAACTACATAAAAATTTTGGCCAACACCCTAATTGCATACTGTACTAGGAAAAAGACATGACCTAAACACGATTGTAGGCTTTGGGCCCATTAGGGTTTCTAGCATAATCTGTGTAGTTGCATTATAATAACCATATCTATAATACAAAACCGTCTACGGAGAAGTCATTGTTAAGCAGGTTGATTCCAACATTGGATACGAGCTTTTGATGTGATGTACAACATAGTGAAAGCATCACATTCGGTGCATTGGTACTACTAGAATAACCATCTTTGATTTGCATTTTTTTTATGTTTTCATCCAAGCAACATGATTTCTGTTTGATCTTAGTTTGTTTTCAATATGCAAAACCATGATACATGAAACATAAGTTGCTACTACTAATGACATACGCATAATCTCAGTTGAATAAATAATCGATTAATCTATAACGTATATAACTGAAGTACACAATGTATAAAACAAAACTAAAAAAAGGTCGAACACAATGACTAAAACACATAAATAATCAGTAGGGAATCATCATCTAACAGTCCAAATAGATATAGAACTTTGTTGTAATAGTAATAGTAATAGTAAAATAGACAAAACACAAGCTTTTACAAATGCAGTACTCTAGGGATGCGGCAAGGAAGGGATAGGAAAGTCCTTGGGCAACTCAGGAATTGTTGGCTTAGGCAGCTCATGGGTTTCTGGAGTCTTTGGTACTTCTGGTTTTGGTAGAGTTGGTAGCTCTGGTTTAGTAATCACTGGAACAGTTAGCTTAGGAACCTCAGGTACTGCGGGCTTCGGGATCTCAGGAATTGTGGGCTTTGGAATCTCAGGAATTGTGGGTTTTGGAATCTCGGGAAGTGTGGGCTTTGGAAGCTCGGGAACTTCAGGTTTAGGAACTACAGGGACCTCGGGCTTTGGAACCTCAGGAAGTGTGGGTTTCGTAATCTCAGGTAGTGTGGGCTTTGGAACCTCAGGAACTTTAGGTTTAGGAATCACAGGGACCTCAGGTTTTGGAACCTCGGGAAGTGTGGGCTTTGGAAGCTCAGGAACTTCAGGTTTAGGAACCACAGGAACCTCGGGCTTTGGAACCTCAGGAAGTGTGGATTTCGTAATCTCAGGTAGTGTGGGCTTTGGAACCTCAGGAACTTCAGGTTTTGGAATCACAGGGACCCAGGTTTTGGAACCTCGGGAAGTGTGGGTTTTGGAAGCACTGGTACTTCTGGTTTTGGAACCTCAGGAAGTGTGGGCTTCGGAAGCTCTGGTAATTCGGGCTTTGGAATCTCGGGGAGTGTGGGCTTTGGGACCTCTGGTACTTCGGGCTTTAGAATCACAGGAACCTGAGGCTTTGGAATATCAGGAAGGGTGGGCTTTGGAATATCGGGTGCATCCAAAAGTTTACGCGCATCAACCACAAGTTTCCCACCATTGATGGTTTCTAGAGTGATGGCCACTAGCATCACCAAGAACAAATTGAGTCTGCAATGTGCCATTGAATCTTGAAAGGGTACGCAGTGATTTTATATACTAAAATTAGAAGCTAAGAAAGTTGTTTGGGCTGTGTTGGGAATGCATGTGTTGATTTAGATTTATATAGAATAGATGAGATATGGAAATAGTTATAAGTAGATAAGTTGGTAGCAGAATTATAGGCGTATCGGGGAGATTAGCTCAACTACATATTGACTTGTTGTCTGTATGAGAATTTAGGAATGAGACTTGGCAAAACTGCACTTTACCATAGATCCAATAAACAAATCTTAGCCATTCATTTTTAATCAAAATTAATAAAAAACCATTTTTCACCTTTTTTTTAAAAAAAACAACATATCTTACAAACGGTAAATCTTCAAACTATAAAAAATACACTATCGCGACGAGAATTAAATTATCTTTCCATTAATATGCACTCTTCTATATTTTCGACAATTTTTTTTTTTCAAAAATTCCGCACAGAAAAATGATATATGATTTGTAAAATCATATATGATTTTCAAAAATCATATATGATTTTTAAAAATCGAATCATATATGATTTTCACAAATCATATATGATTTTTCTGGGCCGAAATTTTGAAAAAAAAAATCGTTAAAAATATATAGTAGTGCCTATCTATAGAAAGATAAGTTAATTCTCGTCGCGATTGTATGATTTTTATCGCGTAATAATTAACGGTTTGCGAGATATTTAATTTTTTAAAAAAAATGTGAAAGTTTTTTTTTTGTTTTTTTTTTTTTTGTTTTTTGTTTTTTTTAAATGAATGGCTATTATTGGTTAATTGGATATATGGTAAATTTAAGATCTATATTGAACTTTTGCCTAGCTTTGAGATGACCATTAAAAATAAATCATATTTTCTTATTTATTTAATATTTGACTAGTCTTAATTAGTAGTACGGTATCTATGTCATTTGTTAGGCTTATACTATAATACCGCATCTATCTTATATTAAGTGTTTATTTTGATTTTTTTTAGTTTTTCTTATTCAACTTTGACCTTAAATTTTATTGTTTGTGTAATATGAAATTTGATGCAAAATATATAAATAGATTTTAAGTTTTAAATTTATTTTAATTGGTATAAATTTTTTCAAATATTATATAACAAAAATAAAAATATCTAAAATTAAAGTTGAAAAAAAAGTCCGTAAAAAGTCAAAGTAATTATGTTATCATTAGTGCTCTAATTGGTTGACTATTCAAAAGACTAAAGACTTTAAAAAAGAAACCATATATCACCTATTTAGTTTGGGTCAGCGTCATATTTGAAGGTGTGCTATGTGGCTAACCGTTGAGGCCCCCAATTTGAAAGACACTCAAATTTACCTCAAATTTTATTTTAATAACTAGTTATAATACCCGTGTACGCACGGGGTTTTGACAAAAAAAAAAATATTCTATATTAATATTGAATATTTTGTCTTTAAAAGTAATTGCATATAATTATATAGTTATAAGTTTCGTGCACGCACGAAGTTTACACATAAATCAAATTTATTTTAACATTTTAGTTCATTATATACACATATAAGAATTTGCCCATGAAAATTGTGATATAAGTACAACTAATACTTATGCACGAGTTTTTTATTATCCATTAATATCCATTAGATTTTGGTAAAATATTTGTAAAAATTTCTGTTAAGTAACTCAAGATTTAATTTTATTTAGCTGACAAAGATGTTAATGTTGTTATTTAAATTTCACTACTGATATTATCTTATACATATGATGTAAGTTTAATAGCACATAATGAGCGTTGATAAAGTTAAAGTATACTCTTTAAAAAAAATTTAAAATATTTTTCTATATAAATAAATAAGAAGTACATGAGTCATTGTTATAAGTACAATCGCGTATATTTATTTTTGTATTAAAAGTAACCCGTGCTTACAATTTGATAATTATATTCTCGTTTTCAGTAATTTAGCCGTATTTAAAATGTAAACTCGTGTCCACATAGGTTAAACTTTTAAAAATGAAATAAATGAGTCCTTATTGAACGTATATAGTAAAAAAATTGATACTTATAATCTTATGCAAATTTATATGTTGTTATTTGAAAATACCATATACATTGTATTTTTTAAGATATGAAGTATAAATGGTATAAAGTATAAGGGGGCATTTATTTATAATCCAAAGTTATTAAAAAACATGAAGGCTTATAATATTACCCTTAACTCTATATAATTTTTAAAGATTCAACCACTAAAGTTTTATTAATTACCTCATATTTTTTTAAGTTTTTGTTTTCACAAATTTGACACTTATATTTTTATGTGTTTTTTTTTATCAACCAAATTTCTGCATCAAATTTATTAAAGTTTGACCAAAATCAATTTAATTTTGACTTTTATTAACCAATCACATCACACGATTTTGTTTACATGGCGAAATCGAGCTCTCCTATTGGCCCAATTATTTTTTTAATAAAAATGAATTGACAAAATCACTCTAAAATGATGTAATTCCTTTATTATATAAAAGATAAGGCAAGATTAACATACATCATTTTTTTTTTAAGATCAAATGTGTGAATCCTAGCCAATTATTTTTTATCAAACTAAAAACCTAACTTTCACTTTTTTTTATGACAACATATTTTACAAAAGGTAAATCGACAAGCTACGAAAAATACACCATCGCGACGAGAATAATTTTATAATTCAGTAGACGGGCACTTTGATATAATTTCGACATTTTTTAGTGTTAAAATATCCGCCCCTTGTGATTTGTTGTTTTAGAAATCACGTGTAATTTTATAAATCATATGTTTAAAAATCACATGTGATTTCAAAAGTAGTAAATTACATGTGATATTTTTGGGCCGAAATTTTGAAAAAAAATTCGTCAAAAGTATATAGAAGTGCTCATCTATTGAAAGATAATTTAATTTTCGTCTCGATGGTAAAATTAATTTCTCATAACGATTGACGGTTTACGAGATATTTTAATTTTTATAAAAAGATGAAAATGAGTTTTTTAATTTGATGAAAAAAATGAATGATCATGATCTCTTCATTTTATCTTTAGAAAAAAAATGTTCTATGAATAACTTTTCTCTTATAATAATACAAATATACATGTTCTTTTCTTCAAAAATGTTGTATAACACAGCAAAAAAATAGTTGGATTTTATATCTTTTTTTTTGGTAAAAGGTTTCTCCGGTAAATTTATTACTCAAAAAAATAATTACTTATAACGAATGTGGATGAATCCCATATCTCAGCCCAAAACTAGGTGAAAACAAATGCACCAACTGTGCTTCAAACCAAAACTATCATATATGAATGACATGCCACACTTATGAGACATATTACAAATGCTATCTAAGTTGACTACGAAGACTAATATCAAAAGCATTAGCAAACTGCATTTAAGCATGAGTCAAACCAGGGTCAACACAATCATCATCATCATACGGGTCTTCATCATAAGTTACATCTAATACGCTTTTGGAATGCTCAAATACTTATGAACATGGCTATTCTCGAGAATTCGGAGACCGTCAAAGAGAAAACAACATAACCAATATGAACGTTTGAAACTCAACCATCACGTTCCTAGTATCTAATACTCCATTTTTTTCATTGGATTATATCATTCATTCTTTTCACTCATTGATTTTCATTTTTTTATTATTTATTTATTTATTTATTTTTTTGCGTTTGAGTTTGTAAACTAAGCCGATTAGAAATTACTAAACAAAAAAACATTACAACCTTAGAAGGTAACGTGTAATGTCTATATTAAAGAAAATTGACTAACAAGATTTGATTGTATATTTTTCATAAAATTATCGGAAAGATGACGTTTTTTATTTTTATTTTTATTATGTCTGATTCCAACATGGTTTTGTTATAGGATAGATACGGCGTAAGCTCGAATATGTGCTTAGGGTCTTTTATGGATTTTAACATATTCTATATAGTTGCATTTTAAATACTATATCAATAGACCTAGTCGATGATCATGATCCGTTGCCTCTATAGGCTGCCTCTATACTAACCCGTCAAATCACCTTATCAAAACATAACCTTTTGCTTCCGAATATTAGGAATTGTTGGCTTTGGAACTTCAAGAATTGTTGGCTTAGTATGCTCTGGCTTTTCCGGCTTTGGAATAACAGGAACCTCAAGCTTAGGAACAACAGGAACTTCAGGTTTAGGGATCACGGAATATCTGCCTCTGGAATCTTGGAAAGTTGATGCTTCGGAATATCAGGAAGTGTTGGTTTAAGAGTTTCAGGAATATGTGGCAGATGAGGCTTTGGAAGCTCAGGTACATCCAAAAGCTTACGTGCCTTAACAACGAATGCCCCACCACTCATTATTGCTAAAGGGATAGAAACTAGTATCACAAGGAACAAACTGATAAGCACCAATAGGGATCACTTAAGACCCGTTAAAGGATTACAACGTGTTGGACAATCAAGAACAAAAATAGATCGTCAAAACAGAGTTGTATTATCAAATAGTGGTGGTTTGTTACAGTAAAATGTTACAAGAATTGGAATGAGAGGATTCAGAGAGGAAATGTTTACACAATCAAAAGCTAAAATGAAATGGAAAACTATAACAAGTATTTAAAGATCATTTGGGCGGGAAGTTAGATGAGGTGGAATTGGCTATTCGTTGACTTTGTTGTTGACTTTCCAATATGACCCGTAACAATCCATTCCCCTTAAAATTGATCTTGTCCTCAAGATCAGCAATCAAGTGAACATTTCTGAGTCTCAATACTGCTGATCCAATCTTCCAATAATGAAAACAAACACTCCCAATGTTAGTTGGAATCTTCTACCAAACACCCCTTTCGAAAGGTAGACAAATACCATTCCTGCTGATAGTACAAATACCATTCCTGCAGGGCATAAATGTAGTGGGCAATTGTACTCCTTAGTAGTGATGCCTTCCCTATCTCTTTGGTGCTTGTAATGGTACATATAAGAAACACAGCAGAAACCATCAGGAACGAGTTGGAAGCAAGAATATAAATCCGACCCACTTGTCCACTACACCAACACATGATAGTAGTTCTAATATAAATCTGATTATGTCCTTTTCCTTTCTTTCTTTTCTTTTTCCTGTTTGGCCATTTCCATACGTCAAACTCCCACTTCCCAAACTTCAATTTGCATTTGGTGTCACCTATTTTCTTCCTTTTAGGCCATTTCCATATGTCAAACTCCAAATGACCAGAATTATCTTCATTCCTTATACCAGCTTTCAAATACACATTCAAATAATCTTCATCCAATTCGCTCATTATGCTTTCAAACTCCGTACCGTATGTAAGAGACTGTTCAAAAGAGTATGTAGTTGTTCCACCAGAATTAGTCATCATATTTGAATTTGGAGTCAACTGCTGCAATATTTGGTTCAAGTCTGGAAGTTCACACTCAAAAATCTCACCACTATCTCTTATACCATTCAAACCAAGTGTAGGCAATAATGACCCACTCCTTTCTTGTTCCAGCTTCAATTCCCACTTGAGAACAGTTACTGCAGGATAATCTTTAGGCTGTACCAGATCACATACAACACTTTCTCCCTTGCTTCCATCTTGTTTCCCATTACTCCATTCCTTGTTAATGACTAACATGTCGCCATTACTTGTTAGGAAATTCTGAGCATCATTACTAGAATTTTCTCCCTTATCTCCATCACCCATAACCAAAGTATCCCTATAATGTCTTTTCCTGATCTTCTTGACCCCATTATCTTTCTTATCTTGATTTCCCAATACGTCATCGCCTTCATCTGCCTCAGTTGTTTTAACAAAAGCTTCAATCGTTCGAACCATTGTTGTAGTTTCCACCAAACTAGCATCACTAAAATCATTTTCCATACCCAAATCATTTGCTTTACCTATAACTCTACTCTCCACAGTATGGTTCATGAACTTATGAAGTTCAATATTATGCTGAAATGATGAAGTACCAACCTTACTGAAAGAATTTTGAGCATCAAAATCATAAGTAGCTATATCACAACCTTTATCCTGATCTTTATCATCATTCCTGGTGTCATCACGTTTCCTAATATAGCCTTCTTCAATTTCTCCTCTTGTTTTGTCACAATCACTTCTCCACAGCAATTTGCCTGCAACTACATCATCAGTAGAAACGACATGACCACTTTTATTCTTAACTTTCCGACCTTCAAAATACTTCCACCCATTAACATTTGCAACACAAACATTATTTGCTTCTTTGTAGTCATCACATTTCCCATTATCCATTTCACCTCCATTTAATTCATCGACCTCCATGACCATAAACTCTGAATCTACACTCTTGCTATCCACACTCTCACTAGTGTTTATCTTCATACCCTCATCATCATAAACCAATCTTCCTAAATCTATTCTTTCCTTGCTTTCCTCAATTTCATCTTCTTCTTTAACAGACATATCACAAACGACTACACTTACTTTCAATTCAGTTTCACTAATTTTAACTTCATCTTTACCAAGTTCATCAAAAACGCTCACACACTTAGTGGCGTCATCCATTTCACTTACCATCAATTCAATTTCTCCACATTCGACAACATCTTTCCAACTAACATCAAGATCCTTCAATCCCCCCTTATTCTTCACATCTTCTTTTGATTCAGTAGATTTTGAAGAATTAAGCAATGTTGGAGTTGAACCTTTTTTTATGAAATTGAAAGTGGCTTCTTGTAACAAAGCTAAACAATACGCATCCGAAAGGCTTTTGGGTTTCCACAATCTGACACTATTTCCAAGTTCCCATGGCAACCCACAAATGAAAATCTCAACTACACATCCTTGCACCAAAAGCGTATTACTAAACCGAGAATTAAATGAATCATAATACTCTTTAATTGTGCCATATTTTTTGAGAAATACAGTCACTGACATTTCCTCAAACACCTTATGTGCATCACTTTTATTATCACTAAGACTTCCTTTTGTTCTACTTTTTTCAGAATTTACTTTACCTTCATTCAAATTCTGCATTTCACCACCCAAGAAGTCGTTTGCAACAGAAACCCCATTAATGGGCCTTGAAAGCTTCATAAGTTCTTTTGATAATCTGTCCAATTTAATCTCAACCGGTTGAAACGCTGAACATATAGCTTCCTGGATCATCTGCTTCATCTGATCATCTAAAACCATGTTCATCATACCCGTAACAATCTTGATCCAAACCCAAAACAATCGTAAATGTAACCAATATGACCCGACGGTATGATATGGTTGAACAACTGATTTCACAACCCAACAAGAATCTTGACTAAAGTAACTGTTTCTTGACCCAAACTAAACAAAAATCGATCAAGAATTTAACCCATAATAACGAACTCGCTGGAAAGATAACTGACTCGTCGGAAAAGTAACTAACTCGTTGGAATTTGGCCGGAAAAAATGATATGAGTTGCCAGGAAGGCAGCTCTGATACCACTTGATAAGCACCAATAGGGATCACTTAAGACCCGTTAAAGGATTACAACGTGTTGGACAATCAAGAACAGAAATAGATCGTTAAAACAGAGTTGTATTATCAAATAGTGGTGGTTTGTTACAGTAAACTGTTACAAGAATTGGAATGAGAGGATTCAGAGAGGAAATGTTTACACAATCAAAAGCTAAAATGAAATGGAAAACTATAACAAGTATTTAAAGATCATTTGGGCGGGAAGTTAGATGAGGTGGAATTGGCTATTCGTTGACTTTGTTGTTGACTTTCCAATATGACCCGTAACACAAACTGAAGTTGTAGTGTCACATAGATTAGGGAATAAAATATCAAGATATGAAGAAATAGAAGCTAATTAAGAAATAGAAGCTAATCACATGTTCAGAATGTATGTAGGGCTAATAATCTATTAAAGCATTATACTTGTCAAAAATGACAGTTCTGCGTAGCGAACTAAAAAAAATATCTCTTTTAGACATTAAACTTGACATTTTTGTCTTTCTTTAAGTATTATGACCATTTTACCCTTTCAAATTACATAAATGGTCCCTGTGGGTTTGCCAAAATTGGATCCATCGTCCTTAGGCTAAATTACATAAATGGTCCCTGTAGTTTGGAAACAATTGCGTGGGAAGTTAAAATGATTCTCATCTTGAAATGCTAATTTAACAAATAATAAAATCAATTCTCTACCCTAAGCAAGATCGAGATTGAACAAAATCTAGCAACGGGAATAGACTTTATTAACAATAGAGCTTTGTGTGCCAATACTTGAACAAAATCCGAGCATAAAGAATTCCTTTCAAAGCCTCCAAAGTATCACTGGTAATTAATTTAGAAAGATATAACCAATCAGCATCGACCAAGTGTCGCACCTCAAATACAGAATCTTGACCTAGCCCACAACAACAACATAAACCATTGTTTCCATCTATGAACTCCCATGATACCAAAAATCTATCCATGAAATTACCAAATTTCCCATGATGAAGCTCTTTAGCATAAATCGATTCCACCAACTTTTGTCATTTTCTCCTTCATAAGCAAGATGCAAATGAAAACTGTCACACCCCCAAAATACATGTTTTGCAGCGGAATGGAATTTCTGGGGGATGACTGCCATAGCATCACAGTTACAGTTATACTGAACGACCTAAAGTGTCGTTTGGAAAACACATCGTTTGATATAATAAAATATTCAGAGTTTACAAAGTATAGGTCCCAATTGATAGTCAACATGTACGGAAATGAGTTTGATACAAGTCAAACGATGTTTTAAAAATGCATAAATTCCATGTGAGACGCGTCGTCACCGCGACTCTATGATAAGTCCACATGCATGCCATGAAGTATATGCCTTAGGTACCTGAAAATACATTGCTAAAAGTGTCAACACAAACGTTGAGTGAGTTCATAGAGTTCATGAAAATGTTTTATACGAATACCACAAGTATAGGTCATATATGACAAATATGTCACATAAAAATGTTACAATTGCTATAAGCACATGACACCGAAGCTAGACTGATCATGATGTTCGCCCCAACAGAGTGTTTGCCAAAACAACTCTAATACTGATATTAAATGAAATGCATCCGTTTGACAAGTTGGAACCACCAACCCGGATGGAGGATTCACCCTAAATAGATCTATTCACTCACTCTTGCTTCTTCCGGAATTAACTGTTCATGATTATGAAATGGGGACATTCAATTGGCAATGAGGTAACTTAAGCAATGTAAATGAATTTGATATACTTGGGCTCGTAATAAAATGATGTGCAATGTATTCTCCCCCGTAGGTTTGAAATGAATTATAAACTTGAATAAAACGGGGCTATGAAAACTCACCTTAGTCCGAAGAAATACAAGAATCACAACTAACACGACTGGCATTGAGAAATGCAATACAGTAGTATCACAATGTGGCATCGCACAACGATATAAGAGTAGATGCACAACGGTACGTCTTTGGCACAACCTACTAGTATACGGCTTATCTCAGAATACGTATAGTAAAGTAAATGAGTTTTCAGAAGACAACGTGTCTTAGTTTTCGTGGAATACTTGTATCAAAGTTTGTTTAAATGTCTAATATCATATCTTAAAATTTATTATTAATGTTTCGTGTGGTGGTAAGAATACAAGGACTCGACATGTACTCACTCCAAACACAACTCACACTAAATCATAATGTATATCCCAATACATTATAAGGAATCGTCAAGAAATATTGACCAAAACTCAAGTTGAGTAGACAATGACGAAAGAGAAATCGAGACATTAACGACACAGAAGGAAAAATAAACAAGGAATTTATAAAAGAAGTCGAGGTATATAATACGTCACCGGTATTGTATAAGAAAGAAATCAAGAAAATAAATTAATGATAAAACAATAGAATCTGACACAATTCCGGAAACCTCAAAATAAAGAAGAGAAAGTCTTTTATAAAAGAAAACATACTTTTAAATATATTCCAAATGAATTATAAGAAATTATAATATTTTTATAAATTTTAGGATTTTTCATCTTTTTGTCGGAATTTGAGAAAATAGAGTTTTTGTAGAAATGTTCACCAAGTATAGAAATTTTAGACAATTTCGGCATGACCCGTTCGTTGATTGGACGTTCTCATATTTTACAAAACCTGTATTAAACAATATAATATGATTCGACAAAACTACTATAATCCGATATGACAAAATAAAACAATAATGGACCCGAGACGCCCCTTTTGGATCATTAAATCCAAAAGTGCACTATAATCAAATATGGCCAATCCGAAGTCTAGAGATAACGAATAATATGGTTTATAAGACAACGTATAGTAATAACAAAATTTTCCGGAAAAATGACACTTAAGCGATATATACTAATTTCCAGAAAATAAGCAACTTTGACTTTTTCAGAAAAATGGTCCGACTTGACCAAGCTTAAATCCTTCATTTTACACTTTCAAGCTTAAGAAACTCGCAGGCTAAAGTAAAACATCATTTCGGACGACTTTCGTGCTCTACACTTAAGCCAGTTCGGACTAGAAAGGGTCCAAAACCTTGTTTTAAAATCAGATCAGCAAGTAAATATTAAGCAATTGCTGTCAAAATGTCTTATATTTTATGAATCTTAAATCGGCCGTATCTTCTTCGTTATAAGTCCGTTTGCAACGTTCTTTATATCCCCGGAAAGGTAATTAAGGGTACTAACATATTTTTAAGGTTATACAATGTCAAAATTATTTTACGGCTACTGTTTCTTATGAATTAACTCTGGACAGATTCATTTATTAAAAATAAGCATTTCCAAACACCCCCTTAAGTGCAGAAAAATAAGCAACCCAAATGCACCCTTTAAGGGCTGAACAAATCAGATCCAAATGTACCCTTTAGTGCAGAAAATAGGCAACAAACGCATCCATTATGGGCTGTAAATCAGCAGATACAAACAGCCCTATATGAGCTTAAAATGGTGAAACCAACAACAATGGATTGCTTAAATATAAACAGAAAATAAGTTGTTCTAAACGCCCCTTATGGTCCGAGTTAAACCGAGACCGAACACGAAGAATACAAGCCGAACGCAGAAGCAAGAATAAACACCAAGCGCCCTTAGTTGGGCTATGATACGTAAGATAAACGAACACCTTTTGTGTGGTTGCAATAGCAGATAAATAAACAAACCCAAGGGAACCCTAGATTGAAAATCAAAATAACAATTGCGCAACTTGATCTTGTTGCAAACCGTGACCCATCTTTGTTGCAAACCAAGAATCAAACCAAACATATCCTAGATGGGTGACGGTTTGGTGGGCAAAACTTACAAGCCTAACACCCTTAAGCGATGTGGCTGAAACAAACGTACACAAACCAGACCCACACCCTCTTGGGTGGGCTGGTGGGCAGCGACTCACAAGCCAAAACGCACCCTATACGGGTTTAACACCAAAATTGAATAACAAAATGTCACCTTCATCAGGTTGAACTCAAAACCCTTGTGGTTTCATAGACCTGACCCGAAATCAAATTATACTTACCCACGAATTTTGTTGATTCCACCACATGATTTATTGTTAAAAACATGTTTTAATCCGGTTTTTAATTCCACGAAATCTATAACAACGCTTTCATAGTCGGTTTGTGTCACAATTCTCAATTTCCGGTCATTTCAGTCATTTTGCAAACTTTAAAATTTTTACTATTCATCTCGGGAATTTACTATTCATCGGTTACTATTCATCATTTTTGAAGTCGATTTGATATTTTGAGATGATATTTCAAAATTTTACTATTCACAAAACACTATTCATTCCCGGAGAAAAATTTATATTCATGATTTTTAATCATCATTGTCGAAAACTAGGTTTACGAGTATCAAATTCGCGTAACCGTGAGGGTTAAGCTGCATATTCATGGAACGTCATTGAGATCACTTCATATAGACTAGAGTTAGGTAGTGTTTGATAACAACTTAATGTGTCTTAATTGAAAAATAGGCAAGTTAATTAAGTCATCAAATGGATGTTTGTTTAGTGCTTAAAACTAACATGTGACTTTCTAGAAAAAGCCAAGAAGATGAGGGTCTACAAATTAAGTCATCATTTTTTTTCTAATTTTACATGTTTAACCTCCCACATCTTAACTTTATTTCAAATAAAAGGGTATAACAGTAATTTTTACTAATTCAGACACTTTATTCAGCACACAAAACAAACAACCATTTATTCATCTACAAACATACATCATATATCTAGACAGACACTTTAATTTAACAGGACTTAATAAAAAAACTAAACAAACAGGCCCTTAGTCTACATATCATCCGTAACATCATTTTCATATTAGTTAATGCATGGGTTTGCATATTTCATTAACGTATATTTTTCTATTAAATAAACGCTATCGCACGATCACTGATTTTGAATAATTGATCCAACACTTTCGACAATTGTCCATATATATATTTTTATACTCATTTTAAGACTATAAAAATTATATTATTAGTTTACCCGTTGATTTGAATTTATTTTGTATATATATTGTTATATATATACTAGCTTCATAGCCCGCCCAAATGGGCGGGCTAGTTTCATAAGATAACTTGACGAAGTTTAACTGGACGTAAATAAATATTGAATTACGGCAAATATCTTAGACACAAAAATTGGAATACTAAATGAAAGTGTTTATATCCCATACACTAAGACCATAATCAGTTGATATTTAACATATTACAAGTGCTAAAATTGAGCCAAAACTGCCTCTAGATGTGATCACAAACACTGACCAGGAAATTGGAGTAGAAAAGCTTAAATTAAAAAACTATAATAGTATATTGGTTATCTAATCAAATATATAAGGAACTTACAGTACAAAAGAATGGTTTTTGGTTACTTTAGTTGTTTGACACGGTGCAAAGTTGACTCTGACAACCATTTTTTGCAGCAACTCCACCAAAAAATACCGAATATATAAGGAACTTATAGTACAAAAGAATGGTTTTTGGTTACTTTAGTTGTTTGACACGGTGCAAAGTTGACTCTGACCACCATTTCCACGTTTCTAAACATTTATCAAATGGTTATTTAAATAAACAAAGAAATGCTTACATTCATCTCTTGCGGTATGTGCTCATAATAACACACATTTTTTGCAGCAACTCCACCAAAAAATACCGAATAATAATAAGCAAAGTAATCAGGAATCTTGCAAAAAATAATTTAGAAACATATGAATTTTGCACTCAAATAATGCACAAATTAGTTCCTTCTGCCTTTGTCTCATACATGGAAGCCTGTATAAAAACTTTCCGCATAATAATAAGCAAAGCAATCACAAATCTTGCAAGAAATGCACATATATACAAAAAAAATCGAATATTATCATATAAATAATATTTTAACTAATGTAATTAGTAGTAACATTTCATTTCCCATTATTCTAAACTGGAGGGGCAATATAGAAATCGCCTCAAGTCATATAAGCTCAAGAATCTTTTAAGAATAAGCCTCTTTGTGCGATGTTTTATTGAACTTGAGATATATCGAGAAGATCGCGAGCAAATAGATATATTACAATACTAAAGTATTCAACCACATGAGCATTCAATAGGACTTTGGTCAATTTATCCAAAATAGTCGGTGATTTTAGAAGCAAAATCAAGTACAATGAAAAAAAATAAAAACCATCTACACATATAAATGCATTGGCAAAGTGTTTACTTAACTATATAAGTCTTATGCATAACTAATGCTCAAAAATATAAAATTAAGATTATTTACCAACTGTAACTGATGACTATGAGAATAAATCTGCTTAGTACATGTATTTTAAAGTCATTAGCAAAACAAACCTTTCGAATGATCAACAATGATTTGGAAAATTATGCAACCGCTAACTGTTTCTGAAATCCTAAAGTTGTAGCAAGATACTTTAAATAGACGGATAAAGCAGCCTCAACTGCACCACCACCAGCAACCACCTGTTCCAACGATTCACTTATTGAAGGTCTAACATGTAATATATGTCTAAAGAACATCATTTACTCGAGCAATGTTAATTTCAAGCAGTGGTACAAATTTTATGTTTATGGTAGATACAACGATTGCAACTTACCACTCGAAATATGAATTCATCATCTTACTCAAAACTTGAAGATACAACGAAGATCTTATGGGCGTAAACGCAGATGAAACAAATACTTCGATCCCTTGACTCCACACTTCCAGTTCTGAGATGATCAAGAAAATTATATATTGTACATCACGTAAATGGTTAATTCTTGATGTTAATTCAATGTAATAAATAGCATATGCATGTTTTAGTTTTGTATATTACTGTAATAAGCAAATCTCAAATATTGATGTGCGATAACATACCATGTAATATATTGGCTTCCAGATGACTTATCCTGATCAAAGTCCATTGAAGTCGGTCAAGTTTTCAGAGTCGGCTATAGCTTCATCCAACGTCATTTTACCTTTACCTTTTGCAGGTTTCGATTGTGCATAAGAAGTGAATGTGTAGCAATTTCAGAGTAAGCTAAAAAAACGAATCCATTAATAAGACCATTTACATGTCGAAAGTTCCTATCTACTTTGTGAAAATATTGACCATTTAATAGGTCGACTTGACATTAGTTTTTCTCCTTAAGGGTCAAATGATTAAGATAAAATATTTCCAAAAGATGTAATGAGTCAAATGGGTCGAAAGGGCTAAATAGGTCCAAACTCATCCAAAAGGTGCCTGAATATATTATTTGGCAGTCAACCTATACCAATACGACCCATTTTTATCTCTACCCAACCTACGCGAGTTTGGACCCATTTTTTATCTTTACCCAACCAATGAGACACAACGAAATAAGAAAGAAGAAAAATAGCTCTTACTTTGTCAAGTTTCTTCTCAAGTGTACTACTTTTGGAGGGGACATCAATTGAAATAATCATTACATGTGTTTGAATACGCATAAATCATTACCTGTATTTGAATACACATAAACATGGTATCGTACAAAACAAAGGAAGAGAATGAGATTTATGTTACAGCTTCAAACTACTTTACCTGCATGAGTGATTTGACATTAAGATTCTCGAAAACTCTGTAAAACAGGTAAGAGCTAAGATTATTTTAAAAAAATAATGGGAATTGTGGGCATCGATAAAGATCAATCAATAGTATCAAACATTTGAAGAAACAAAAACCTGCAAGGATGATCTAAAAAGAGTGCCTCGAGTAATTCAACACATGTTTCACATTCCTCCACTAATAGTTTAGGAGCCTGCATAGCAATCACATTATAAATGTAAATGTAGAAAACTGATAATAAGAGAGATGCCAAATTAGTTTGTGTTCCAAAAAAATAGTCCCATATATAGTTATAGATTACATGATCATAATTCAAGTGCAAATAATGAGTCTATAAGCACAT
Organism: Chrysanthemum makinoi; assembly: GCA_910596185.1. NCBI lineage: Eukaryota > Viridiplantae > Streptophyta > Magnoliopsida > Asterales > Asteraceae > Chrysanthemum > Chrysanthemum makinoi. The sequence goes on along the minus strand of OU343222.1, from coordinate 71,098,201 downwards.
CCAAAAACTACCGAGTAACAGCTTCCATCAAGTAAACTTCCTATCATCTTTAAATTCACTACACAACTAAAAGCATTTAAAAAAACATACCTAAAGTGGATATATCACTTTAATTTGTTAGGAACTGAATATGCTAGGCTTGAATAAACTCCAACTGCTTGATATAGACTATGTTTGAGATGGAGACCTCAGAAAATAAGAGCAAACAATGCACTCAATAATTAAGAAACTAATTTATGCTTGTTTGTTGGGCTTAGGATACAAAACATACCTAATAAAGGTTTATGAAGATCCAATGTCGGCGGGGAAAAACCCTCAAAACCGAGCCGAACAAGAAATCAGTTTACATATGAAAAAGTGAAAATTAAAGATAAGTGGCTAATTTGATATTAAAAGTGAAACATACCTCGTGGGAATAATGAACAGGTTTTGATAATGGGAGAGAAGATGCCTGATTAAACTCTTCCATGATTTTCTAAAACGATTTGAAAATCAAAAAATCAATCCCAAAAATGATGAAGATAAGTATGGAATGAATTGATTGTCGGTTTGATTGAGAGGAAATGGGCTATTTTTTTGTAAAATGCGTTTGAAAAAAGATTATTAACATCCGGTTTGGAAAAGTCAAAAAGTATTTTTTTATATATTATGGTTTGGTTGAATATCACTTTGAGAATGCGATTTGTATCACAACATGTGGCTTGCTCCAATGGTTGAAGCCCTCATTTGTGAACGAATAGCCCAGAGTTCGATTCCTATATGTTACACATTTTTTACATATTTTACTGGGAATAGTGCCATGTCATAATTAAATGCCCAGTCATCATTGAGGTGGCATTATCTATGTGTCATGCTTAGTCCTATATATATGTATAGATTCACGACGGTTTACGAAATTTCTATACGATAATTATTTAATCACCCGATACTTGCGAGAAATGTAATTTTATAATTTTTATGACTTCGATATAATTCATTTTGTTCCGTTAAAATCGATTTCTAGCTAACGCTATACATAATAACTAAATATATAAGCTTAATTACCTAAATATCTACACCTAATAATACATTTTTATTGCAAAATGCAAAAAAAGTATTCGTTTCATCCCAATTCCACGCCCCCTAGTCATCAAGATGTAACCAATTTGATATTTGCTACTTAAAATTACCAAGTTGCCCTTTGTCTAGATATTTACTTACATATTGAATTATTAGAAATAAACATACATAACATAGTTTTAGAAGTGAAAACTTTGCAAAACTCTCTCATCACCATCCTTGGGGTGTTGACCCTTTTCAAAAAGAAGAAAAAGAAGAAAAATCTTCACAAGATCAAGTGCTACAAAAAGTTATTAGTGTTCTACATAAGTTTAAGCTCATAATCTTGAAGTTTAACTAAGTTTTCCATCACCAATTTCTCATAAACATTCAAGTAAGTTCTAAATAATTTTTCCTACTCTTTCATAATCATATTTGATCTATTTTTATTATGCTGGTACAAAAATATGCAATTACTCTATGATTCATACCACTTTTACTTGTTTTTATTTCATTTTATAAGTTTTAATCATCCTATAATTATTCCCATGAACCCTATCATTTTGGTAAAGTTTAGGAACCCATGACACCGTAAGAAGGTGTATGGTAGGTTTAGAATAGCTTTGGTGTTGATTTGAAGTGGTTAGAATAAGTATTACGCAAGAAAAATCACTTTCGACAACTATAAAATAGGGTCTGATCATTTTTGCAAAGTCTGGAAATTTAGACAGTTTATAAAATATTTTGGGCTAGATATTCAGAAAATATACTTTAAAACGAAACCGTGGTCGCTTGAACGGGTTATAAAGGACTTATAACGAAGAAGTTATGCTATTTTCAAGTTTAACGACGAAAACTATATTTTCCGGAAAAACAGCATGCTGTCCAGATTTTTAAGGGTAAAAAATGAGTCTTAAGCGTTATCTGAATGAGTCGATTTATCAAAAATATATTAGTATACTTTAACACGAAGCTAAGGACATATAAAACTTAGAAAACGGACTTATAACGACTAAATTACACGCGTTTAAATAAGGCTGTCGTAACTACTTTCACAAGTATAACACATATATATATTTTCTAATAGCCAAACTAGTTGTCGCTAGTGACCATGTTGAGAGTCGTTTTTCACATCGATAGAATACTTTTTAGAAAACAATGTCTTCTAGTAAAAGTAAGTTCACTTAGCCTATTTTTCAAAATGTTCAACCGTTCGTCAAACGGAGTTGTAACGAATAAAATGCGGTCACTCAAAATTTGCCGAAAACTACCTTTAAACAATATTTTTGGTACAAGTATCCTACTTCACCTATGTTTTTCTCCATGATCGAGACCTCTATTATAAAAATTTAAACGCTAAGACTTTGAGATAATGCTACAAGATTTCCAAAACCGCTGAGTTCGTTTCCTAACACTCGATATTCACTATTTTACGACTAGCTTTTCGAGGCCATTTAGTCACTTTCATGAATTGTCAAATTATATTGTTTTGCGACGAAAAACTATAATTTCTTAATAAATCACTAAATTACTATCGTAGGATATCATTTCAATGTAAGTACTTACAAAGTAATTTATAACTTGTCAAGTCGTTATAAACATATTTTCGACGATAAACTTTATTTTTAAAATTGCACAAGTGGTATGGATATCATATGAGTTTGCATGCACGACATTGTTTCATGGCTTACATTAGAGCATATCATTCATATTAGGTTGCAGATAGAGATCGCAGCTCATTTCAGTGTATCTACTTTTGTCATCATAATCATTGCATCAGGTGAGTTCGTAGCCCCTCTTTTACTCGTTTAATTGTTTTATAAACTCTTCGGGGGAGATACATGCTCAACTACTTGATTTTACTTTACACTTATATGAACTTAAATAACTGTTGTTTTACTACTTATGCTAGTAAGTAGATTATGCCCGAACTAAATTGATACTATGTTATGAACACTATTATTTGAACCACTTTCTTTGATTTTGAGCCCTTCGACATATATATTTGAACTCTTTTAACTTGGTAGGAACCTTTTCACATATATTTGGACGCTTTAACTTGATTTAATTCTTTTGACATACAATTAATCTCTTTTAACTTGATTTAAAACATTTTGATATATAATTAATCTCTTTTAACTTGATTTAATTCTTTTGACATATAATTAATCTCATTTAATTTGATTTAAAACATTTTGACATATAATTAATCTATTTTAACTTGATTTAAAACACTTTGACATATAATTAATCTCTTTTAACTTGATTTAAAACATTTTGACATATAATTAATCTCTTTTAACTTAATATTGAACCTTTTGACTATTTTGAACTTGTTTGATTTTATATTGAACCCTTTGACTATTTTGAACTTGTTTGACATAATATTGTACCCTTTGACTATTTTGAACCTTTTGATATGTTTTAAGCTCTTTGACTATTTTGAACTTTTGAACTCGACCTAAACTCTTGAACTTAATTACGAACTTTTGAATGGAACACTTGAACTTAATCACGAACTTTTGAATGGAACCCTTGAACTTAAATACGAACTTACGACTTGTTTGAACTTATTAAACCGTACGTGCTATGACCTTGACCTAAAGTCTCCCATGATTGGAGCATCACTATAAAGTCTCCCATGTTCGGAGCATCACTATAAAGTCTCCCTTGTACGGAGCAGTGCAAATTCTCCCATGTTTGGAGTGTTCTTAATTGTATACTAATAGTTTTATGATGTACCGTTCGTACATTCGCATTGTTAGTCTCCTATTAGTAGGTAGTATGAATAACGCTATTAGAGGTCGGCCAACCTCTCGTCCACTATGTTACGGGACGCATATTGTTTATTCTAGTGGCTTTTCCTGGCATACATTATTATACGCGTGGTGTTATATTGGGAACTTTTATGACATCGTATACTTAACCACTAGACACACTATATTTTGTGCACTGAGTTGTGAACACACAGGTTGCAAGTTTTGTATGGGCGGAACTTGGAACTGAGTGGATTTACAATGCCTTTGCTTTGTGAACTATTCTAAATGACCAAAAACTTTGCCTTTGCTGCATGAGCGTTCTTTAAAAAGCTTTACATGTTAGACAAACTCTATGAACTCACTCAACCATTGTGTTGACACTTTTTAGCATGTTTTATCTCAGGTAACTAAGGCATTCACTTCATGGCATGCATGTGGACTTATCATAGAGTCGTAGTGACGACGCGTCTCACATATATTTTATGCACTTAACTATCGTTTGATTGTAACAAACTCATTTTGGTACATTGGAAATCTATTGGGACCTATTGTTTGTAAACTCTGATTATTTTACTTAATCAAACGATATTTTCAAAACGATACTTTAGGTCGTTCGATATAACTGTAACTTTGATGCTATGACAGTCATCCCCCAGGTATTCCATTCCGCTGCAAAACAGGTAATTCGGGGGTGTGACAGTTTGAATAAAAAGGTTAACAAAGATAGCTCTTTGTGTGTCGACTTACCAGGAAAACGAAGAGAGGAAAAAGGTGAGGAGATGGTCGGGTGGTGGTGTTAGCTCCGATTGTTGGTGAGGCGAGAGGAGAAGAGAGTGAGAGGGAAAGATGGATAAGATATGTGTTGTGTGTTTGATACGTAAGAGAGAAAGATAGATTATTATTTGGTGTCGGTTTGATAAAAAGAGATATGTATAATGAGGCGGTTTGGGTATATAAAAGTAAAAGATATTTGTTTGTCTTAACAATGAAATTTTGAGATATAGCGGGTATTTGGTTATAGTTTGATTCCGGTAATTTCAAACGGTGAGTCCTTAAGTTGTGAAACTTAATATTGGGTAAAGTGAAGCTCATAAAAATGTTAAAAATTTTCAACATACTCAATCTTAATATTTAAAATGAGTCGTGGGTTTATCGAAGTGTGTAAAAGTGATAATAAATAAAAGTTTATAGTTAATTTAATAGTCGTAAAAGTACGGGTGGTTATATAATTATTGTATCGAAATTACGTAAACCGTCGTAAATATATATATATATATATATATATATATATATATATATATATATATATATATATAACAATATATATACAAAACAAATTCAAAACATAAGGTAAACTAATAATATAATTTTTATAGTCTTAAATGAGTATAAAATTATATCAATATAATTATTGAAAGTGTCGGATCAATTATTCAAAATAAATGATCGTGCGATAACGTTTATTTAATAAATAAATATACGTTAATGAAATATGCAAACCCATGCATGAACTAATATGGAAATGATGTTACTGATGATATGTAGACTAACTCTATTCTATATGTAATGTTCTCAATGATGTTCCATGAATACGCAGCTTAACCCTTACGGTTACGCGAGTTTGATACTCGTAAATCTAGTTTACGAAAATGATGAATAGTGAATCATGAATAGTGATTTTTCTCCGGGAATGAATAGTGTTTTGTGAATAGTAAAATTTTGAAATAACCTCTCAAAGTCTCAAACCGACTTCAAAAACGATGAATAGTAAAATGATGAATAGTAACCGGTGAATTGTAATTCCCCGAGATGAATAGTGAAATTTTCAAATTTTGATAAATGACATGAAATTACGATTTGTCACAAAAACCCAAACCCTGAAACCAAAATAAAACTCAGAAACAAGATGCAAATTAAAACCCAAACCCCGATTATCCCAAAACAAAACTCAGAAACCCTAATATAAAATCCAAACCATGAAACCAATAAAGAAATCAAGCAACGAATGGCGGCAAAGATTATTGAGATGGATCTGAAGCTCAGCTAGTTGTTCCTTTGATTATTGAGATGGATCTGAAGCTCAGCTGGTTGAGATCGAGGCTCGGCAGGCTAGATCGAGATTCTGGTGGTTTGAACATGACGGTGGGTGGACATGGTGGCAACATTGTAGTAGATCGAGGGTCAGCTGGTTCCTTTGATGTGTTGAATGGGTATATGATACATGATAATAATTGTATTTCAAAGCTCACTTTCTATTCTATTTTCTTGTGACAATTATCTTTTCAAGTCTAACTTGTTTTTGCACAGGCGACTTATCAGAGGTGTGAATGTTTAAGATAGGTTTTAATTCCTTTGTGTTGAATGGATGCAATGGATGCAATTTATGTAATAGAGGGATCATTTATGTAATTTACCCTTTGGACAATGAATACAATTTTTAAAAATTTAAGGGTAAAATGGTCATCACAATTTTGTATTTTATCTTTATTACTCACATGAAGACAAAAATGTCAAGTTTAATGTGTAAAAGAGATATTTTTTTAGTTCGCTAGGCAGAACTGACATTTTTGACAAGTATAGTGCTTTTATAGGTTATTAGCCCATGTATGTAATGATGTAGATTTATCTAGAAGACATGGAATGTGAAAAATAGTCATAAGTAGATAAGTTGGTGGGAATATAGACATATTAGGGATGCTAGTGCAACTTCTCATCTGTACATAAGAGTTTAGTTGTCATATCTATATGAAAAATTATGGGAATGAGACTTGGCAAACTGCCACGAGATGGTCGAAAAAGAATGCACGTTGTTTGTTTATCTATTTAACTAGCAGTATAAGTACGTGGTATGGTATAAGACTTTTGTATGTTTGGGTAATAATTTAATAATAAGGTACGTGGTCCATAATTCTCATAACTAATTAATTTCACCTTATCTAGTCGGATTAAAATGATTGAAGAAAACTGATGACTTTCGATAATTGTTAAGTCATTAAAATTTACATTAGTCAAATTTACACAATATACTAACAAAAAACTTTCTCTCTCTTCTCTCTCATCCAACAAACTTTCCCTCCTTTTTTTCACCATTAAAAACCATGAAAAAACTTCATTAATCCTTCAATTAGTGTGTAATTTTCATTTCTAAACCATGGATTCAATTCAGTTTTCATTTCTACACAAATCGACACTAATTTCCCCAAATTTTCACAAGTACTTCTAAAAGTTTCCGAGTTTCGTGTTTTGGCGCCAAATTTTACTTTTATTGTTAACAAAATCATATTAAACAACAATCCGATCAAATTTGCGCTATTTTTGTGATCCAATTAAGTGCAATCATGGCAGATAAAGGAATAACTTCGAAGAGGAAGATTAAAATGCCAAATAAGTATAAAGACACTGTTTGTGAACTAATGATGAACAAAGGTACTGAAAACAGGGTTGAAGGTTTTGAAGATAAAGAAACTAAGAAAATTGGGGATAAGGATGTAAATGATGTCAACTTGGAGTCAAAGGAGGCAGCTGAAGGCGTGGGAACAGAGGAAATGGAAGGTATGATTGCAGATGAATTTCCTCCATTAAGTTCATCCGTTAGGAAGGTAATGGCTAATGTGTTGGGTACTAATGTGAATGCTACTGCTGGAAACACTAAGTCAATCCTCACCTATACAATTGCATAATCAAAGTACTGATGCTCTGAATGATAATACCTATGATGAAAGTAATAGGAATGATAGTATATATGTTGCATAGTGAAAGTGAGAAGAAAAGTAATATTGTCAAATCATTTGCTGATACTGTCAAACCTGCTACACGAGTATTTGTGAATAAACTTAGTCTGATCCCTACAGCTATAGAGGATGGAAGGGGAATAGTGGTGTTTGATGTTGAGTTACTGTTAGAAGGAAGTAAAAATGGATGTTAACACTATGTGGTCATTTTATTGGTTACAAGATGTCCTACTATGAACTTAGATACAATTTAGTCTGAATGTAAGGAAATTTGGGCCGGAAGATATAGTGTATCAGAATGGCTTGTATTCGTTTAGGTTCAGAGAAGAGGATGGTATGAATCAAGTACTTGAAAGTGGCCCATGGTTGATGAAAAATAAACCACTTATGATCCAAAAATAGGATCCTAGTGTCATTGTTGATAGGAGGGAGCCTTAGTTACCACCTACTTGGATCAAATTGCACAATGTACTAGTTGAGGCATGGACAGTGAAGGGTATTAGTGCCATTGCAAGCAGCTTGGGAAACCCAATCAGTTGAGAAAAAAAAATTAGAACAATCGAGTTGCTCTATTTTGATATGTGGCAAAATCAAACTTTCTTTTTAGCCACGAATGTTAAAATTAAAAATATTGGTCAAACTTTGATAAATTTGGTAAAATTTGATTGAGACAAAAAAAAAACAATAAAAAAATATAAGTATGAAATTTGTGAAAACAGAAACTTAAAATAAAAGGGTAATTAATAATACTTTAGTGGTTGAATTTTAAAGGGCAAATGACAAAAAAAAGTATCATACTTGCCACCATTTTTTCTTGTGGGTAGCAAACAATTTTTTTTTTGCTTTTGTGGGTACTATACTTTCAAATTCATCCTTTTTAGGGTACTATGTGACATTTTTGCTCTTCGGGGAAAAAAAATTCTATTAGCTAAGAGGGGCAAAAATGTCCAAAAATTTCGCAAAATACCCTAAAGATGATGAATTTGAAATTATAGTACCCACAAAAGCAAATTGTTTTGTTCACTACCCACAAGAGAAAATGGTGGCAAGTATGATACTTTTTTTTTATCATTTGCCCAATTTTAAATAAGTTATACGGAGTTAAGTGTAAACTTATAAGTTTTCGTATTCTTTAATAAACAAATACCCTCTTAGACTTTATACCACACATACTTTATTTTTTACAAATACAACATATATGTTGGGTCTATACTATGGGTTAAACATGACATAAGGTGTTGGGTCTATTATAGATTTGATGATACAAAACAAGAAGAATGAAACATGAAGGACTAAAAGTGACAAAACGGAAACTACAAAAAGATGGAGGATTTGGAAGATTCTAGAAGATATGCTTAAAAGAATATTTAGTTTCCTAATTGTATTATGATTCCTCTTGTAAAACCTAGATGTCTTTAGTATATAAAGAGACATAGGGTCATTAGTTTTAGTAGTACGTACAAGATGTAGACGTCTAAAGGTGTGTGTGTGTGGGAAACTAGGCGTAGGGAAAACGCCTAGAGTTTAGTTAGTTAGTGTTAGATCAAGTCTTTGATCTTTATTATAGTTAGTTAGTTAGTTTATGATAATGAAAAACCTTGTGCATAATAATGTTGATTCTATGTTTGAATATTCCGCCTTTATTATTATGTGTTCCTAGATATAATATTAGACCTCGTCTAAGAGCTTACAACGATCTTCACATGTGGTATCAAAGCCTGGGGCTCGTGATATCTAGGATCTACAAGGTTTTATGTGTCGAAGAATGATGAAAAAGACGAAAAATTCGGATCTCAAAATTTTCGTATTTTTATACAGCATTGTTTTAAAAACGTTATAACTTTTTAATGAACCGTTGGATTGGGCTAAAATTCAAACTGGAGCTTCTTGGTATATCTATCTTTAATCTCACCGAAGGGATTGTCAATCGGAGCTCTCAATCAAAAGTTATTCAGTGTCGAAGTCTGCTGCTGATTTTTCATAAGGTTACTACAGCACTGTTTTGTAACGATCATAACTTTTTCGTTAACCGTTGGATCGGGACGAAATTTTGGGTGGATGTTCTCTATATATCAATATAACTTTCAACCGAAGGGATCTTCCATCTGAGCTTTTATGTGAAAGTACTGCTGAAAGTACTATTGTATATTTTGAAAGTACTGCTGTGCGTTATTGGTCCCCTACAAGCAAAGTACTGCTTGGACACGAAAGTACTGCTTGGAATTTGAAAGTACTGCTGATTATTGAAAGTACTGTTTTTCTCAAAGTACTGCTCAAGGTACGGATTCTTTCTCATATGGTTTTCGATTTAAGGGGAAGTCGAGCGTGATAATGGTTATGGATTTTTGGATGACACACATACAGAATGGTTGTTTGGTTCACACACACAGGAAGAAATTTATGTTCTTAAAAGGATTAAAAAAGGCTTGTATTTGATTCATTGAATAATTGATTACGAAGAGGATTATTTATCACTTATTTGAAGGTGAAGTGGAATTACTTGGTTTGTGTTCTTATCATATAGCTTGATGAATCTAGCAATGTGTGATTTTTCTTATGATGCTGTATGCACACATTGGCTATCACTTGAAGGAGTTACATTGTAGTGCTCAGTGTCTCATACTAGTTGAGGATTCTTGTCAAGGGATTGCGGTATACTTATATTTGGTGATTCGTATAAGTATGGAGTTCCGTGGATAGTACAAGATTTAAGACACAAGTTTGGGAAATTCTACTTCTTCATCAAATTCGTTATACTCGGTTTTCTTCACAAGTGATCATTACATGGAGCCTACAGATTTGAAGAATCAAGCAGATGGTTAACATATGGGTTTTAGGGGAAGCTTATTGTTAAATGTTTAACCATCTACATGCATCACTCAAGGGGAAGTGTTTGATTTTTACTACTGTTGATTATTATTACTACTGCTAGTTAGAGTTTTCTACTGTTTTGGATCCATTTTTCCTATGGTGCGTAATGGTGGGCGATTTGAAGCATTGGAAGTCTTAGATTGGAAGTATGATATTGGTTCGTGGTGGTCAAGATCATTATTTGCATACGTTCCCTATTTGGATAATAACAAAAAGGGGAAGAGATGTTTGAGTGGCATTGCATGGATTACGGAGAAGACAAGAATGTTTCATTCATGGTGAGATTTTATTATCTCAACTTCTGCTACTTCGTCTAGGGAAGTTCGTACAAGAATCGTATTTGTTTTGTCATCATCAAATAGGGGAAGATTGTTGGGTCTATTATAGATTTGATGATACAAAACAAGAAGAATGAAACATGAAGGACTAAAAGTGACAAGACGGAAACTACAAAAAGATGGAGGATTTGGAAGATTCTAGAAGATATGCTTAAAAGAATATTTAGTTTCCTAATTATATTATGATTCCTCTTGTAAACCCTAGATGTCTTTAGTATATAAAGAGACATAGGGTCATTAGTTTTAGTAGTACGTACAAGATGTAGACGTCTAAAGGTGTGTGTGTGTGTGGGAACCTAGGCGTAGGGAAAACGCCTAGAGTTTAGTTAGTTAGTGTTAGATCAAGTCTTTGATCTTTATTATAGTTATTTAGTTAGTTTATGATAATGAAAAACCTTGTTCATAATAATGTTGATTCTATGTTTGAATATTCCGCCTTTATTATTATGTGTTCCTAGATATAATATTAGACCTCGTCTAAGAGCTTACAACGATCTTCACATAAGGAAAGAAGGCTGCTTCTGGTTTCATGTCTTTTCAGCGTCGCCCGTGATTTTCTCCTTGCTCATGATGGATCTTCAATCCTCTACGCTCCCACCAGATCTCCTCTCTCTTCGTACTACATAGGTTCTCCTACCCCGCATGGACTTCCTTAAAATTAAATTATAAATAACAATAACATGCAGGCCTCTCTTAAACCCAAAACAGTTAAAATATAAACAATATAAAACTACATCAGTTTATGGAAACTCACAACTTGGTCACCAAGATTTGTACCAGTAAAATTGTATCCTTTCATCTGGCTAGGATATATAAAATCGACCCACCTAAGGTTTAGGTAATCTCATATTAGTCTTTCTTCTTCCCTAAGTAATAGTGTTTCCATATGATTAAACTTGGTTACATAAGGTTTCTAATAACAGTTTTAGCATATTGAAGGTTTACATTTTACCAAAAATACCTAAAACTCTAAATCATAAAAGAAAAAGAAGATTACTTGCATACAAGAAAAACACGACTAAGAAAACCCCTAATGGATTGATTAAGAAAACTCTAATGGATTGATTTCGTGCATTCAAAACATACAAGTGATTAAACCCTAGTTGTCAACGGAGGTGGGTACGGATTATGATCCATAAAAGTGGAAGTGGGTATGGGACTAACAATTTGTATGAACAGTAGAAGGAAACAGTGGGTGTTGATTATGATCCATATGATGATGATTTGTATGAGGATTATGGCATTTCAGAAGATCAGCAGGCTTTCTGTTATGCTTTCGATATCAAGGTTCCCGGACGGAAGAAACGGGAGATCATTTTTTATTTTATTCTGAGTCAATTGTAATATAGTTATAGTAGGTTTTTCGTTATAGCAGTAGTTAGCTTGGGTCGTCTATGTAACAGGCTATAATGTGAGAGTTATCTGTATCTGTTTTACTTAAAGGTTTTTTTGGAGTAACACATTTATCGAGGAACCCCTTACCCAAAAAAACCTAGTTTTCAAGAAAAACAAAAACCCTAATAACATAAATCGACCAAATCCTAGCATAACCAAATTAAATATTTAATTTTTTTTGGCAATACTCATATTGCGATACTTGTACTTGAGTGCCTATGTGCAAAATGACAATTAGCATATTATTCAAAAGCTTCACTTTATGAGTTATGAAACAAGTATTCTCAAAGTTTACTCATATGACTACTTAGCTCTCTTGTACCAAAAAATTCGAGCATGTAAGAACATTGGATTTTGACTAACAAGTAGTCTCATGTATATATGTATTTAGTATTTAGATAATATAATCGTAAGCAGTTGTATTAAATAATGAACTGATATATTGGGTACGATCATTTTCATTTATACTACCGTGTTCTATATTGCATGTTTAAATCCATTGCACATATGTTCTACTTAGTTGTTAATTTTATTTTGTGTGTCATAGTATTGTTTTAGGGATAAATATAGAATTCATTTTCTAGTTTTGGGAAGAAAAATAACTTTCTCAATAATTTACGTGTTTTAGAGCCTTTAATTTTGTTAGAGTTTTATTACCCGAAGGTTTCATACTCTTTTATCGGAAATTGGATTAGGGTTTTATCAAAATTCACTTTCGCATCATGTGTCATCTTCCTATTTACTTTTTCTCTATTCTGGTGGAATTCACAGGAAATATGTTTACTATAAAAAGCAGACCAAGTCTCAACTCTCAAATTTGAGCATCTGCAGTGTACTTGCTATATATTAAACTATTTGTACTTGCTATATATTAAACTATTTTAGTGTAAATGGCGCATATTGAAGGGGATACCAACCTTATCACCTTTTTCTAATTAGTGGATAAGTAGTTTGCGCGAATAAATTGTAAAAAGATTGACCGTGTACATGTAACCAAGAAGATGGCCTATTAGCCCATAACTAAATAAGGGGAAAAACAAGGCATCTACATCCAAGGCTAACTCAAATGACGTGTCTACATCTAGACAACAAAACAAGGACGCAATGTGGTAAATACATCTAAAACTTATCAAGTGCTCATCAGTTTGGACGAAGGAAAGAATGATGATAATGTGCCTATTCTTCAGTCGAGTAATACAACTAATGTGGCTACAGTAGTGGACTTGGGACATAATGTGAATGAGGTGCAATAGATTAATGAGAATACTCCCCCTATAAGTGTGAAACAATTGGTGACTAGTACACAACCGGCTTCTTTGAGTTTGTGTGATCAAGAGGATAGTGACAGTGATGTGGAAAATGTATATGATGAAACTGGTACTTTCATGGCAAGTGGGAGTGGTTACGGGACCAAGAGTTTGTACGGACGCTGGAAGGAACAGAGGGTAATGATCCATATGATGATGATATTGAGTACAATACTCATGATTTATCCGAAGATCAATTGGCTTTCTTTGACGCTTGGGATATCAAGATTCACGGTCGGAAGAAATCGTAGGTTATGTTTGGAGTCTTTTGAGTCAAATGTAATCTAGTTATAGTCGTTACTTCATTCTTAGAATTAGGTTTGATTGTTATTTTAGCTTTCCCGCCTATGTAGTGGGCTGAGATGTGGAATTTTACCCATATCTGTTGTACACTTAAACGTTTTTTTAATAATAAATTTACCAAGGAAATCTTTTAGCAAAACAAAATGCAAGAAACAAATGTTACATATAAAATTGATGTTTTTGTGCTATAATAATTTCTTGAAAGCCCTGGTTGGATGACTATTCACTATTCAGAGGTCTAAGACTGTCAAAATTAGAGCATAATCATCAATTTGGTTAGAGCAAGTACTAACTAGAGTATGAAACGTGTTGGCGGTTAGTTCCCAGAACATGGTTAAGACAATCAGTAGCAACTGCAATACCACTAGGTGGTTACCGGATATCACTTGGAATCGTTTGATCACTTTCCAAAGTAAACTATTCGACCCTATGCCTGGGTTACACGAATATCTACTTGGGATAAGACCAAATGTTAGTTATTGAAATAGGCACAAATCAATAACTCTTACGCAAATAAGTGTTTAAGCTTTTGTTTGTTTCTCCTGATTTCAGTGTGTTTCTCAGTCTCTTCATGCTAATGAAAACCATCTTTATTTATAGTAGAGAATACTCACTCCTAGTTAATGGACATTATGGATGATTAACGGCCAATTAATCACTCATAATAAGCCTCTATTATTATAGGAATAGTGGTTACATGACCAATTAAACGTGGTCATAAAGCAGTCATAACAGCCAATTGAATGAGTCAAAGCTGTTACATATTAATCACTGCAACACTACATGTAGGAACCATTATACTAGCAGCAGGAACCATCAGCAGGAACCATTACACTAGCAGCAGGAACCATAACACTACCAGTATGAACCATCAGTTACTACACTAGCAGTAGTAACCAATACACTAGCAGTACAAACCACTATTGAGTTGAGTCAGGGTGTTCAGGGACCTCATGGGTGTACACTCCGTACCTCCTAACCCAAAACCAGGTGTGAACTAATCCCACAAGTGCACTAAATTTACCAACAATCCTCCCCAAATTTAGTTCACTTCCTTTTCAAGAAAAACAAACATCAAACAAAACATGTGCATAAACGAAAATATCATGAGGATTGAATTTTCATCTTAGTACATTACACGTTCAAATATTCGAGAATCAGGGTGTTCTAAGAATTGAACCCTTCAACCCATTTGAATACCTGAAGATAAAATACACACAATTTTTCAAACACTTAAAAGCTCCTGACACTATACAAGCCATGTGTCCATATCCAAATTCATAAATGTTGTAAAAGCCAAAAGTCCAAAGCTCCCTGAAGCAGCAAAAATTCAACATTTACATAGGTGGTTCCTCTTTATTCATGCTCCTGCCAAGCATTTTTTCAAAGAAAATTAACCATTAAGAAGAAAAGACATCATCCTCCTTTCAGCAGGTTCTGAGCACAACCTTGGGATGTAAATAAAACATGTGTTCCAGTCCACTGAATGTTCAGCTTTCCACATTGAACTCAGCTCCCAAGTTTCCTTAGGAGGGAGTTGGGTGTCCTACCATTCAGTGACTAAGTTGGACTTAAATCTATCCCTTTAGCAGACTTTATAACCAAGTCTCTAGCCAATCCCTTCGTCAAGTGATCAGCTAAATTTTGTTGAGATCTAACAAACTCTATAGATACCACCCCATTCATGATAAGCTCACGAATCATGCTATGTCTGACACCTGAGTGTCTAGACTTACCATTGTACATCTGGCTATAAGCCTTAGCCAATGTAGCTGCACTATCACAATAGATAGAAATGGGTGCTATAGGTTTAGGCCACAATGGAATCTCAAGAAGCAAGTTTTTCAACCATTTAGCTTCTTTACCAGCAGCTGCTAAAGTCACAAATTCAGATTCCATTGTTGAACTGGTGATGCAAGCTTGCTTCTTGGATGCCCAAGAAATTGCACCTCCACCAAGTAGGAATACCCAGCCACTGGTAGACGAATTGTCTTAAGTGTTACTGATCCAACTTGCATCAGTGTATCCTTCCAACACTGAAGGATAACCAATATATGAAAGACTATAGTCCATAGTTCCCTTCAGATACTTCAGTACCCTCTGAATTGCTTGCCAGTGATGAGCACTAGGATTACTAGTATACCTGCTCAATTTACCTACTACAAATGCAATATCAGGCCTTGTACAAGTCATGGCATACATCAGGCAGCCAATTACCCTAGAATACTCAAGTTGAGATACAGCCTTGCCATTATTAGGCATCAGCTTCTCACAAGTATCCATAGGTGTACGCACTGGAGTACAATCAAAGTAATTGAATTTCCTCAACACCTTCTCAATATAATGAGACTGAGAGATAGAAATTCTTTTACTTTCATGTTTAATCCTTATACCAAGGATAACATCAGCCTCCCCATGTCCTTCATGGAGAACATTGATGACAAAAATTCCTTTATCAAGTCAACCTGATTTTGGTCAGTGCCAAAGATCAACATGTCATCAATATATAGACAAATGATGACTCCTTTACCAGATTCATTAAATTTGCTATATGCACATTTGTCAGCTTGGTTAAGAAGATAACCACTAGACAAAACCACTTTATCAAATTTTTGATGCCATTGCTTAGGTGCCTGCTTTAGTCCATAAAGAGACTTAATCAGTTTGCACACCTTGTTTTCATTGCCAGGCAAGATGAAGCCCTGAGGTTGGTTCATATAAACCTCCTCATCCAATTCACCATTCAAGAAAGCTGTCTTCACATCCATCTGATGAATAATCAGATTGTGAATTGATGCCAAAGCAATCAGCAGTCTTATGGTACTGATACGAGCTATAGAGGCATAAGTATCAAAATAGTATATTCTTGACTTTTATTTAAATCCCTGAATGACTAGTCTAGCCTTGAACTTTTCAATAGTTCCATCTACCTTCATTTTCTTTTTGAAAATCCATTTGCAACCCAGAGGTTTGCAACCTGGTGGTAGATCAACCAACACCCAAGTGTTGTTGCCCATGATGGAATCCATCTCATCATTGATTGCTTCTTTCCAGAAAGCAATATCCTGGGACTTCATTGCTTCTTCAAATATCTTGGGATCATCCTCAACAATGAAGCAATAGGATTATTGGTCAGAGACCTCATCCCTTGTTCCTTCAATTAAGTATAATTGAAATTTAGGTCCAAATGACTTTGGAGTCCTGACCCTTTTGCTCTTTCTGAGCACAGGTTCAGGTTGTTGAACCACAACCTCATCAGGGACCTCTAATGGTTCTTCATCAGGGATCTCTGATACACCAGTGTCATGATTTCCATTAGGAATCCTCTGACTTGGTCTAGGGACTGATGATGATCTATTTTCATCAAAGTTTGCATCCCTTGATTCAATTATGGATTTAATTGAAACATATTCATTAGGTTCAATAATGTAGAAAACTAGAAGGGGGTTGAATAGTTTACCAATTAAAAACTTTGTTTTGAAACTTATTGAAAGATCAATTGATATTGATCTTAGATATGTTAATGAAATATGCAAGCAATATGTAAAGAGTAAATAAGGAAGGAATGATCAAACCACAACAAGTTGTTTATAGTGGTTCGGTCTACAAGGACTCTTTTTCCTTGCCCTACTCCACTCCCCGAGTCTCACACTCAAGAGTTTAACTTCACTAGTCAACAAGCTCCTTTCACCGGCGGAGAAACCTTTACACTTCGCTTACACTATTTCCGACACTAAGCTAGATGTCGAGTTCTTTCCAAGGGTACAACCACTCCCACACACAATGTATTTTGAGGACTAAAATACTAACCACTCACACTCACAAGATTATGATGGTTTAATACAACAGTGAAGTATGAATCAACACAAGATCATACAACACTAAAAAAACAAGACTTCCAACTTCTCGTTTGAAGCTTGAATGTGACTTGATCTTCTTTGCTACAAAAGAGATCACTAATATGATATGAAACTGAGTTAGAAAGGTTAGAGAGAAGATATGTAAGAGAGTATGATTCAAAGGGATGAAAAACTACTTGGTTTGTCTTTGCTATTTATAGCTAAAACCATCAGCAGGCACCACGGACGGCGGACCCCTTGAAAGGGTTCCGCCCGTTATACATTTTGGTGCCGCCAGGTCTGACAGCAAGATATCAAGATCTTTGCCAAAGTCAACCATATCTATGTAAGATTGTGTAAGATATGAATAGTACAAATTCACACAAAATATCTAATGAAATCTTCCAATGATTTCCATGATGCATCACATGATGTCATGTGTTGTTTTTCTATTTTTAGAAATATGCAAATACATAAGTAATGTTTAGTTTTTAAGAAACTAAAACATTCTAAAAACTACTATCATACATTATGCTTAGACTCATATTAAGATATGATTAGTCACAATGTAAATGCTTTAAATGATGAGAATATTGTTTGAAAAAGCTTGTTTTAATATCTATTAAATTTGACAAGCTTTAAGCTTTATATAAATTAAATTTACTTTTGTCGTTAACAAAACTTAGGTAAAGATCAAAAGTATAAATAACGTTTAATGACGATATTTGTATTAACAATCTCCCCTTTTTGTTGAGGACAAAATATAAATTTTATTTTTATAAAAGATACAAAGTTTGTTCAAGAGTTATAAAAATATTAGTTTTAGAACTTGAAAAGGAAATGATAATGTAAGTGTATGATGTTCGACTTTTTCAGAAAGTCAAAGTGTTCACTAGTTGATGCATGATGTTGACTTTTTCAAAAAGTCAAAGTATGCAGTTGACTTTTTCAGAAAAGTCAAGTATTACCAATGAAGTATCATGTTTGACTTTTTCAGAAAGTCAATGTATGCAGTTTGACTTTTTCAGAAAAGTCAAATATAAACAAGTTCTATATTTTCTCCCTCTTTTTGTCTCAACAAAAAGAAGAGGCGATGCGGAATGTAATGAGCCCGAGCCATTATCTCCCCCTTGATCAAAGCTCCCCCTAAATTGGGTGCTTAATGGGAAGATACATGGATTGTGAAAATAAAGCTACAAAAAAATGTTAGTAATAATGATCATTCACAAGCATTTCCAAACACTATGTAAAGGCACCAACAATATAGAAAACACCATTCATTAGTTAAAATTTTTCATGAATAAGAATCATGAAAAGAGAACACAATGATGTGTTTGAGTACAAGAAAGAGAATAATCCTAAGAAAAGAAAAACTTAGAAATGCTAAGCTATGACCATCCTAATGAGATGGTGGATGAGAAAGAGCATTGAGGCGCTCAAGGATGTGATTGAGGATGAACCTCATTTCCTCTTGGAAGTCATGGACCATAACCCGGGTCCTATCAACGGTTTGGGCGGTTTGCTCACAAGTTGAGCAATCATGCCTAGGGGGTAGTATGTTTGGTGAGGTTTTGGTGGTGTAATGGTAGATGTGTTGGTGTTGGTGGTGATGTTTGGGGTGGTCATGATGGAGGCTAGCAAAGCATTTTGCATTTGCATAGTCTCACTTAGGTGAGAATCCACCATGCATTTGAATTGGTGGAGGTGTTGGAGTTCCACTTGAATCTCCTCTCTTGTGGGATTAGCATCCCATATGGACTCCTAAATGTCCTCTAAGTGAGGGGACATTGGTGTAGGGAGTGGTTGATCCCCATACAAAGGACCATGGATGTCTTTGTAAATGGGGTGAAAGAGAAGAGGTTTTGGCCCTAATGGGGCGTTTGGGTCAAAAGATTGCCTAGGTGACTCATGAGAAATCCGCTCAATTGTGCCAAAGGATGGCAATGGTGGTGGATGATTTGGCCTAGGAGGCAAGTCATCCAAGTCCTCCAAGAAAGGATTTGGAGAAGTTGGTGGTGTGGAAAATAATTCTAAAGGAATGAGAGTTGGAGACTTTGGTAGGGAAGGTGGTGAGGGTGTTTTGGATGTTTGGATGGGTGCCGGTGGAGGTGAAGTTGGTGTTTTTATAGGTGGTGGAGTGGTGATCACAATTGGTGATTGCGTGGGAGTAGCCAAAGTTAGGCTTGTATCATCTCGGATGGGGGATGAGATTGTGAGTGGAGAAGACTCGGATGAGGAGCTCAAGTTTACGAAGCAACAAGGCCTCACGCTAATTCTAGCAGTTTTCTTGCAAGGTTTAGGAGAGGATTTTGTCATTTTTTACTTGTGTTTTTCTTTGCTAGATGATGGTAAGAATGAAGAAGGTGTGAGGATGATCAAGGTAAAACCTCTCAATTTATAGAAGTGAAAAATTATGGAGAAATGTGTTTGATTTGATGTTAAACCATAGAAGGGATGAGGTTCCTAATGATTTGGAAGTGGGTTAAATGCTAGTCATATCACCCAAGTCAAGCCATACAAGAGAGATGGAGTGAAGAAGCAAAGATTTGCAATAAATGTGTTCTAATGAGTGGAATTTCCTAACAATCAGATTACCCACGGATTTCAAGGTACCAAAAATTTGGTTCCTTCCTTTATGCCAAAGGGCTCCTTGGGTGAATTTTTCAAATTTTTGAATTTTGGTTGGAAATGGATTTCTTATATGCCTAAGTGAATTATACTAGTTCTAATAAGGGTATAAACTAGTTAAGATCGACCTTCAAGCAATGAATGGTAATTTGGAATGACGAAAGAATCGAAATTCAGAAAGTTACCTGGAGGATCCACGGCACCAAAAGTTTACACGGACGGACCCCTAAAAAGGGTGCTGTCTGGTTCGCCTGTACAGGTACGGCGGTACCAAAACGTTGGTGCCGTCTGATCCGTGCAGTGCAGAAAACTTGATAGAGTACATTTTTAGCTGTCGGGAACTCTTCCGAAACCTGAAATTTTTCTCAAAACATGTGACACTAAACATTTCTAGTTAGGAAAAGTAAATAACACATGTACAAACATAATGGAGCATAGATTTTGAGCAAGGCCAAGTGATTTTCACATTATAGTGAAAATGGGTAAAATTTGATAGCATACTTGTGCTATCTCCCTGCATAAGATTGTTAGCATACATCATTGTTTCAAGTTATATTATCATCCTACAAGATAAAAACAACCAAATTGTATCAAACATTAGAGATAATGTATTGTTCCAAACGCTCCTTAAAACGATTCTCACTTATCCAACTTCTTGTAGATCTTGGTCATCATTCTACCAAGGCACTTGAACATCCCTTGGTTTGCTTGAACTCCGATAATTCATTTTCAATCTCGGGAAGAGATTCATAATACTCATGAGGTGGAAGGCGAGAGTTTGGAAGACCATCATCGGAGCTATTTAATGATGATGATGATGATGGTGTTGGAGGTTTTGCTCTCTTGCCTTTTGTCTTAGCAACTCGTGCATCACTCAAAGGTACAAATATGTGAGGAATGAGCTCATAGTGAAGGTGCATTCCTTTTGGGCTTGGTGGAATTGGTGCAAAGGATCTATAGAGACGGGTGAGAAGCATCCCGTATGGGAGAGCAACCGATCCTTGTGTTGGAATATCAATCATTCTCCTAGCAATATAGTAGGCTAAATTGAATGGTTGACGGGTGGACAAGTTGTAGAGCATATGACAAAGACAAGCATTGATGTGATCCCTATTTCCTATGGTGCTAATGACGTTGGCTCTAAGTAGTTCTTCCCATTTCCTAAATTCGGGATTAAGTTCATTTAGCTCCATTCCATATGGATATCGGTTCACTTCTTGTTGGATCGATATACTTTAATCAAACTATCTTAACTAGCTTGTTAAGGTTTAATAACCTCGGATAAATCCTAAGTTATTAACAAAGAAACACTGAGCAATCTTTATCAAGTACGCGGAATTTACTTAACAAAGCTAAGAAGAATAACCTTTTATTATAAACTCTAAATCTGCTTATTATGCAGATACTCTAATACAACTCTAAGATAATCGAAATTCTCTCTAAAACACTAATTAACTTGTGAATTCGTAAACTCTAAAACTCATAGACTCGTTTATAAGCTCAGCTAGGGATCAATAACAAAGATAATAAGCAACGGAATAATCAAAACAATACTTTGTTATTGAACAAGGTTTTCAATCACAAACACTAACTAATCTTAGACGTTTATAGGAACACGTCTACTAACTAAACTAATAACCTAGGCGTTTACATGAACATACGCCTAGGACACACACACACCTTTAGTCGACTACATTATGGAAGACATAATTAAAACCTACACCCCATGTCCTCTTTATATACTAGAGGATTAAGGTTTACAAATCTCTACTAAGGACCAATAAATAAAACTTCTTTTGCAAGCAAGTCCTTCCATCTTTTTGTAGGTTTCCTTCTTGTCATATTAAGTCCCTCTTGTTTCATTCTTTTTGTCTTATCAACTCAAACGTATAATTCCCAACAATCTTCCCCTAGTTGATAATGACAAAACCATTCTTGAACGAACTTCCCTAGACGAAGTAGAGAAATTGAGATCAGGGATCTCACCATGAATGAAACAAGTATGTCTTCCTTTGTCTTCCCCTTAATCCATGCCATGCCACTTAAACATCTCTTCCCCTTTTTGTTATTATCCAAATAGGGAACGTATGCAAATAATGATCTTGACCACCACGAACCAATATCATACTTCCAATCTAAGACTTCTAATGCTTCAAATCGCCCACCATTACGCACCATAAGAAAAATGGATTCAAAACAATAGAAACTGCAACTAGCAGTAGTTATAATGATCAACAGTAGTAAAAATCAAACACTTCCCCTTAAGTGATGCATGTAGATGGTTAAACATTTAACAATAAGCTTCCCCTGAAACCCATATGTTAACCATCTTCTTGATTCTTCAAATCTGTAAGCTCCTTGTAATGATCACTTGTGAAGAAAACCAAATATAACAAATTTGGTGAAGAAGTAAAATAACCCAAACTTGTATCTTATGTCTTGTTTATAGATGACATTGAACGTATACCTATGTATAGGGAGACCTCAATCTCTTGACGATAATCACTGAGCACAATAACGTCACTCCTTTAAGCGTTATGTCAATTCTTTGTCATAATCATTGAAGCACGAACAAGTTACCTTCCACTAAAAGGTATGATAAAATACATATCCAAGTAATTCGACTTCACCTTGAAATAAGTGATAAATAATCCTCTTCGTAATCAATTCTTCAAATAAAAACCAAAAACTAGCTTTTTAAATCCTTTACAAACAAATTCTAATCTTCTTGTGTGTGTGAACCAAATCTCATGTGTGTGTCGCTAAAAATCCATAACAATCCGTACCAAAAAACATGTACAACTTCCCCTTAACTCAAAAAATAATAATGATCAATCCCATATTTTAATATTCATCCCACGTGATCATCACTTTGAACCAATCACACATTAAGTATTACTTGGACCAAGAGAGCATGACGAGTACTAAGTCATGAAATAACCTATATTATCATCATGTGACCAGTAGACCACCGACCAGATTAATTACAATACTTCAAACATTATTAATTAAATATCCCACTTCCAAACTAGACTTAATAGTGGGGACCCGAATCAATCAATTAAGTCGAACAGCATGAGCAGATCAAAGAAAACATGGTACCATTTAACCACCAATGAGATTCCACGTGTAGATAGAGGTATAAGAATTTTATCACGTGACCTTCATAAAACATATTTTACCACTCAGATCAAATAAAAAAATCCCATCAATTTGCTACGCTTCATCATTGGACCCACATGATGTGAACAAACCAGTAATAGTTTGTAGAGACAGTACGAAAAAAATTTATCCAATCAAATCGAATTGTTAACTTACCTCCATATTAATTGATACACGACCCATGTGATATAATCTGTAGCAAATTAGTAGGAGGTTGGCTTAAGTAATCATCAATAACCGACAACCCCACTTTCAATGATCTCTACATCCAATTGTCGACACATCAGTAATTAAAAAATATATGAATCGTACCTTCTCATAACTGCTCATCAATCGACAATAAAAACTTTGTGAATCCTTAGTTAACGAGCTCCCCAAGCTCTGATACCACTTGTTGGATCGATATACTTTAATCAAACTATCTTAACTAGCTTGTTAAGGTTTAATAACCTCGGATAAATCCTAAGTTATTAACAAAGAAACACTGAGCAATCTTTATCAAGTACGCCGAATTTACTTAACAAAGCTAAGAAGAATAACCTTTTATTATAAACTCTAAATCTGCTTATTATGCAGATACTCTAATACAACTCTAAGATAATCGAACTTCTCTCTAAAACACTAATTAACTTGTGAATTCGTAAACTCTAAAACTCATAGACTCGTTTATAAGCTCAGCTAGGGATCAATAACAAAGATAATAAGCAACGGAATAATCAAAACAATACTTTGTTATTGAACAAGGTTTTCAATCACAAACACTAACTAATCTTAGACGTTTATAGGAACACGTCTACTAACTAAACTAATAACCTAGGCGTTTACATGAACATACGCCTAGGACACACACACACCTTTAGTCGACTACATTATGGAAGACATAATTAAAACCTACACCCCATGTCCTCTTTATATACTAGAGGATTAGGGTTTACAAATCTCTACTAAGGACCAATAAATAAAACTTCTTTTGCAAGCAAGTCCTTCCATCTTTTTGTAGGTTTCCTTCTTGTCATATTAAGTCCCTCTTGTTTCATTCTTTTTGTCTTATCAACTCAAACGTATAATTCCCAACAATCTTCCCCTAGTTGATAATGACAAAACCATTCTTGAACGAACTTCCCTAGACGAAGTAGAGAAATTGAGATCAGGGATCTCACCATGAATGAAACAAGTATGTCTTCCTTTGTCTTCCCCTTAATCCATGCCATGCCACTTAAACATCTCTTCCCCTTTTTGTTATTATCCAAATAGGGAACGTATGCAAATAATGATCTTGACCACCACGAACCAATATCATACTTCCAATCTAAGACTTCTAATGCTTCAAATCGCCCACCATTACGCACCATAAGAAAAATGGATTCAAAACAATAGAAACTGCAACTAGCAGTAGTAATAATGATCAACAGTAGTAAAAATCAAACACTTCTCCTTGAGTGATGCATGTAGATGGTTAAACATTTAACAATAAGCTTCCCCTGAAACCCATATGTTAACCATCTTCTTGATTCTTCAAATCTGTAATCTCCTTGTAATGATCACTTGTGAAGAAAACCAAATATAACAAATTTGGTGAAGAAGTAAAATAACCCAAACTTGTATCTTATGTCTTGTTTATAGATGACATTGAACGTATACCTATGTATAGGGAGACCTCAATCTCTTGACGATAATCACTGAGCACAATAACGTCACTCCTTTAAGAGTTATGTCAATTCTTTGTCATAATCATTGAAGCACGAACAAGTTACCTTCCACTAAAAGGTATGATAAAATACATATCCAAGTAATTCGACTTCACCTTGAAATAAGTGATAAATAATCCTCTTCGTAATCAATTCTACAAATAAAAACCAAAAACTAGCTTTTTAAATCCTTTACAAACAAATTCTAATCTTCTTGTGTGTGTGAACCAAATCTCATGTGTGTGTCGCTAAAAATCCATAACAATCCGTACCAAAAAACATGTACAACTTCCCCTTAACTCAAAAAATAATAATGATCAATCCCATATTTTAATATTCATCCCACGTGATCATCACTTTGAACCAATCACACATTAAGTATTACTTGGACCAAGAGAGCATGACGAGTACTAAGTCATGAAATAACCAATATTATCATCATGTGACCAGTAGACCACCGACCAGATTAATTACAATACTTCAAACATTATTAATTAAATATCCCACTTCCAAACTAGACTTAATAGTGGGGACCCGAATCAATCAATTAAGTCGAACAGTATGAGCAGATCAAAGAAAACATGGTACCATTTAACCACCAATGAGATTCCACGTGTAGATAGAGGTATAAGAATTTTATCACGTGACCTTCATAAAACATATTTTACCACTCAGATCAAATAAAAAAATCCCATCAATTTGCTACGCTTCATCATTGGACCCACATGATGTGAACAAACCAGTAATAGTTTGTAGAGACAGTACGAAAAAAATTTATCCAATCAAATCGAATTGTTAACTTACCTACATATTAATTGATACACGACCCATGTGATATAATCTGTAGCAAATTAGTAGGAGGTTGGCTTAAGTAATCATCAATAACCGACAACCCCACTTTCAATGATCTCTACATCCAATTGTCGACACATCAGTAATTAAAAAATATATGAATCGTACCTTCTCATAACTGCTCATCAATCGACAATAAAAACTTTGTGAATCCTTAGTTAACGAGCTCCCCAAGCTCTGATACCACTTGTTGGATCGATATACTTTAATCAAACTATCTTAACTAGCTTGTTAAGGTTTAATAACCTCTTATAAATCCTAAGTTATTAACAAAGAAACACTGAGCAATCTTTATCAAGTACGCGGAATTTACTTAACAAAGCTAAGAAGAATAACCTTTTATTATAAACTCTAAATCTGCTTATTATGCAGATACTCTAATACAACTCTAAGATAATCGAACTTCTCTCTAAAACACTAATTAACTTGTGAATTCGTAAACTCTAAAACTCATAGACTCGTTTATAAGCTCAGCTAGGGATCAATAACAAAGATAATAAGCAACGGAATAATCAAAACAATACTTTGTTATTGAACAAGGTTTTCAATCACAAACACTAACTAATCTTAGACGTTTATAGGAACACGTCTACTAACTAAACTAATAACCTAGGCGTTTACATGAACATACACCTAGGACACACACACACCTTTAGTCGACTACATTATGGAAGACATAATTAAAACCTACACCCCATGTCCTCTTTATATACTAGAGGATTAGGGTTTACAAATCTCTACTAAGGACCAATAAATAAAACTTCTTTTGCAAGCAAGTCCTTCCATCTTTTTGTAGGTTTCCTTCTTGTCATATTAAGTCCCTCTTGTTTCATTCTTTTTGTCTTATCAACTCAAACGTATAATTCCCAACACTTCTTTTCCTTTTCGGGTGACTCGGGTTGTATCTCCCCTTGGGATAAATAGGTGCTCATGGATGACATCCTTATTTTCTAGAGGTGTTTGGTAGGGAGAAGTGCAGTCATTGATTGCATCAAGAGTGGTGAGTGACCACTTATCTGAGTAGACATGTGTCCCTCGGTTGGGAATTCCTAGCAATTGAGCAAAGTTGGTTAAGGTGATGGTGTAGTCGTTTTGATTGATTTTAAACCTAAGACAGAACTCATCATCATCTTCATCACTAAAGCCGGTCACACCAGCATAGAACTCTAACACAAACCTAGGACAAATTGGTTCATCGATGTCAAGAAGACAATCGAAATGAATGACGGCTAGTTCTTCACGAAGATTGGTATTTTCAATGAAAGATGGGTGAATGGTTCTACCCTCATGGAAATACCTTGATTCTAGACTCTTAAAGATTTCTACTTGTTCCTTGGAAAGTCCTTTGGTTTTGTGATGTTTGGGAATGTAGCCAAGGGTGTCCTTGTGATCATAGAATCTTGCGGCTACCATGGTTATTCCTAGGAGCAAGAATTAATATGTTAAAAATGAGAATAAACTTTAACGTTTTAGTTCTAGTGTGTGCCTATATGAAAACGATTTGGAGTTGCGGTTATCTCGACTCATTTTATGCATAAAAATGGTTTTAGTGGGGTGTTTGGCAAATACCATGAGATAACCCAAATGCTCCTAATTCAATGTGGCTTCATTTGAATATACCCGGGAATTCATATTAGTTATGCAATACCTTTAGTATTCAAGAGCATGAAAGTGATGAAAGTCTAACATTTCTATTTGTATTAACAATGAAAAATTGTTTTCCCACAAGTGAGAAGCTTTTCAAAAATTTTGACATGGGGTGTTTGGTTATTTGAATAAGGCCTTATAGTTATTATCTATTGATTAGTGGGAAGCATGATTTGTTTATGCAATATGATAATGTAGTACCTAATTTCAATGACTAGTAATGCAATTTGCCAATTGAATTCATATTTAGTACAAAAGCATACATAAACCCCATGTAATGATTTGTAATGGTTTTGTGCACAAACAAGAATCCTAGACTCAGAATTAAGAGATAAAATGTAGTTAGGATACTTACAATGATGTTATCTTCAGTGATTAGTGAGTGGGAAGGTGTCAATAATGAGCTTGGTTTAATGTTTACACGTTTTAGTAAAGTGGGTTTTGAGGAAGAAGATGTTTTGTAGGTAGCAGTTTTGCTTCTGTAGACACCACGGACCAGACGGTACCAAATTTTTGGTTCCGTCAGTGTTGTCGTTTGGTGTCGTGACTACAGTAGCAGATAGAAAACAAAATTGTTTTGTTTTGACTATTCTAATGTTTTGGGCTATGTTTATCCTACATGTTTGGTTCCATTAACCCTAAACCAAGTCTAAGGAGATTAAAAGGTTCTCGTTTAAGAGGCTTAGTTAAGATGTCGGCAATGTTGTCTTCGGAGGACACTTTCTCGATTGAGATGTTTCCTTCTTGAACATTGTCGCGAAGAAAGTGATGACGGATTTCAATATGCTTTGTACGAGCATGTTGAACGGGATTCTTGCTGAGATCGATGGCTCCTTTGTTGTCGCAAAGTATAACAATATCGTTGAGATGAATTCCGTAATCTACGAGAGCTTGCTTCATCCAAAGAGCTTGTTGACATGCTTTTCCGGCTGAGACGTACTCGGCTTCAGTAGTTGAGATGGCTAAATCCGTTTGCTTCTTTGCAAACCATGAGGTGAGACAATGTCCAACAAAAGTGCAAATACCACTTGTACTTTTTCTATCGACATAGTCACCGGCATGATCCGAGTCGGCATACACTATGGTTTCTACACCCGTTCCTTTGGGATACCATAATCCTAAACACGTTGTTCCCTTAATGTATCTAAAAATCCTTTTTAAGGCTTCTAAGTGTGATGCCTTTGGGTTTTCTTGAAAGTGAGCACATAGACAAACACTAAACATAATGTCGGGTCTACTAGCCGTAAGATAGAGTAGGCTACCAATCATTCCTCTATATTTAGTGTTATCTACGGATTCATCTTCCTCGTCCTTGGTGAGTTTAGTATCCGAGGACATGGGTGTTTTAGTTGGTTTGGAATCTTCAAGACCAAATTTCTTAAGCATGTCTTTTATATATTTAGATTGGTTAAAAAATATGCCATCTTCTAGTTGTTTAATTTGAAGTCCTAGAAAGAAATTTAATTCACCCATCATACTCATTTCAAACTCGTCGTGCATGATTTTAGAGAAATCATCACATAGCTCTTGACAAGTTGATCCGAATATAATGTCATCAACGTATATTTGAACAATGATAATATGTGATTCCTTTTTCTTGGTAAAAAGAGTATTATCTACTAATCCCATAGTGTATTTGTTATCAATAAGAAAAGTCTTAAGTCGGTCGTACCAAGCTTTTGGTGCTTGCTTAAGACCGTATAATGCTTTCTTGAGTTTGAAGACATGATGTGGTTTCTCAAAGTTGGTAAAACCGGGAGGTTGAGCAACATACACTTCTTCGTTAATAAACCCATTAAGAAAAGCACTTTTAACATTCATTTGAAATAATTTAAAGTCATAAGCACATGCATAAGCAAGTAATATTCTAATAGATTTGAGTCTAGCTACCGGTGCATAAGTTTCATCATAGTCAATCCCCTCTTCTTGATTATAACCTTGTGCAACAAGCCTAGCTTTGTTTCTAGATACTACACCATTTTCATCCATTTTATTTCGAAAGACCCATTTCGTTCCAATTATAGTTTGATCTATAGGTTTTGGAACTAATTTCCAAACATCATTTCTAACGAATTGGTATAACTCTTCTTCCATGGCAATTACCCATGATTCATCTTTTATTGCTTCATTTATGTTTTTCGGTTCAATGGTGGATACAAAACAAAAATAATTACTTTGATTTTATGCTTGTGACCTTAAGGTTCTTTGATTAAGTTGTCCTATGACCTTGTCTAAAGGATGACTTTTAGATTCTTTGATGTTTACAATCTCTTTATTTAATGGTTCATCTTCCTTGTTATTATTAATTATTTCTTGACTTTCTATCATTTGACTTTCAACTAAGTCATCATCTACCAAATGTGATGTCTTAGAGGGAGGTGGACTTTCGTCGAATGTTATGTTCAACGATTCCTCGACTATCATTGTTTCTTTTTTTAGGACAATGTAAGCTTTACTAGTTTGAGAATAACCAAGAAATACACCTTCATAAGACTTTGGGTCAAACTTGGTGAGATAATCTTTAGTATTAAGAATAAAGCATTTACAACCAAAGACTCTAAAATATCCTAAAGTTGTCTTTTTACCTTTATAAAGCTCATATGGTGTTTTGTTTAGGAAAGGACGAATTAAGACTCTATTTAAAATATACGTAGAAGTGTCAACCGCGTTACACCAAAATTTTTGAGGAATGTTTTGTTCATTAAGCATTGTTCTACTCATTTCTTGAATTGTTTTATTTTTACGTTCTACCACTCCATTTGATTGAGGTGTTCGTGGAGCCGAAAAGTTATGTGTTATACCATTTGTATCACAAAAGTTTCCAAATTGAGTTTCGTTGTCAAATTCACGGCCATGATCCGTTCGGATCGACACAATTTTAACACCTAGTTGATTTTGAATTTTCTTGCTAAGAATTTCAAATTTATCAAAAGCTTCATTTTTAGTTTTCAAAAACAACGTCCAAGTAAATCTTGAGTAATCATCTACTATGACCAAAGTGTATAAGTTGCCTCCGTAGCTTCTTATAGCGGATGGACCAAACAAGTCCATATGCAATAATTCTAGACACTTAGATGTGGACACCATATTTTTAGATTTATGACTACTATGGGTTTGTTTACCAATTTTGCAAGCGTCGCAAAAAAGTTGGTCATATTTTAGTTTTGGTAAATTCCTAACTAGCTCTTTCGAAGATAGGTTTTGTATAAGTCTCATATTAGCGTGACCTAAGTGTCTATGCCAAAGAGATGAGCTATCATCTAACGTTGTTAGGCAAAGTTTGTCATTAGATGTTTTATCTATTTTCATGACGTATATGTTATTTTTCCTAACTCCTTTAGCTATGGTGATACCATCTTTTAGTATTTTACTACCATTTTCATCAAATAGTACTTTATACTTTTTATCACATAATTGGCTAATATTAAGTAGATTAAATCCTAACCTATCTACATGAGCAACATTTTCAATAGTTAGGGAGTTATGAACGATCGTACCTTTGCCAATGATTTTGCTTTTGAGATTGCTACCAAAAGTGACATTACCTCCGTCATACTCTTGGTATGATGAGAAGAGACTTTTGTTGCCCGTCATGTGTCGTGAGCATCCATTATCTTTTATCCATTCATCAGGTTCCAATCCAACTTTCAAGCATACATAAGAAGCAAATAACTCAAGCATTTGGTCCCCAATATCTCATGGGTCTGTTTGGGTTAAACATACCTTTTATTTGATTCATGTATGGAAACGATGGGTAAGAGTTCCATGACATGTAATCTGGAGTTTGATATGGTCTTGGAAAGTTTTGATTCCAACCGTTGTGTTGGTTGTTGGGTTGTACGTTGTGGTTGCTCTTAGGAAAGGGGCGTTTGGCAAAAGGTGTTTTATGTCGTTGTTGAGTGGTTTTTGATATAAATTCATTTTTAGCAAGTCCTACTCCTGATGTAACAGCTGGTTTTAGTTAAACACTATCCTTGGTTTTCTTTGTTACTTTGACAAATTCATTACGGTCCGTATCACAAACATTCTGTCCTGCTGAAGTACCCACGGCACCATTTGGTTCAATGGACGAAACCCTTATTTTGGGTCCGTCTGGTCCGTGCTGTACTGCAGCAGTTTTGACAGTTTGTGCATCCTTTTCGGCCGTTTTGTTTTGACTCTTTGGAATTAGTAACTCATTAAATCCTAGCCCATTCATATCTCCTGATGTTTTATGTATTTTAACTATTTCATCGGCAAGTGCGATGTTTTTGTTAAACCTTTTAAATTTATAATTTTGTTCGATTAGAACATCTTGTGTGAGCTTTAGTTTTTCTATTTCAAGATTAAGCTCTTGACATGATTTGCAATCATCGTCATTTGCTTTTCCCTTTTCAAGTAGTTTTGCTTTTTCTTTTAACTCATAAACTTCATTTTCCAAAAATTCCTTTTTGGTTTTTAAAAATTTATTTTTAGTTATGATTTTTAGACTTAGCTCACACAATTTATTATATTGTTTTTGCAAAGTGTCATCATCAATAGAATAATAAGAAGAGTCGGAAAGTACCTCGTTTGACTCATGTGCCATTAGAGCGATCTCTTCCTTGCTTGATTCTTCATCGTGTTCGCTATCACTCCAAGCACCACTTACAAAAGATCGTTGAGTTTTGCTTTTAGGTGGCTTGGGACATTCTCCTATGAGATGACTTGCATCACCACATCTAAAACACTTTCTTTCACCTTTACCCTTTTTGTCATCCCGATCTTTTTGGAATGGCTTCTTTTCTTCTCGAGGTTGTCTTACAAACTTTCCTCTTCTTCTAAAGAACTTCTTAAAGTCTCTAACGGCCATGGCATACTCCTCCTCTTCACTACCGGAGCAAGATTCGTCATCATCACTTGATTCCGCCTTTGCTTTTAGAGCAACGGATTTGATCTTCTCCCTTCTTCCTTTGATGATCTCCGAATCTTTCTCCATCACCATTTCGTGTACTTTGAGGTTACCGATTAGCTCGTCTAGTGACATTTATTAGAGATCTTTTGATTCTTCAATAGCGGCCACTTTAGCTCCTGACAAAGTTCTTACTACGAAAAGATTCATCAAGTGCTTTAAGTGATGTAATAATAGTATTAAAGCGAGCAAATCCACAATCAATGGTTTCATCTTCAGGGATAACAAATTGTTCATATTGTTGAACAAGAAGATCAATTTTGTTATCCTTGACTTGTGAATTACCTTGATGTGTAACAATCAAAGATTCCCAAATATCTTTGGTGATTTCACACATAAAAATTCTTTCATATTCTTTTCTAGGTAAAGCATTATAAAACATCATTTTAGCTTCATTATTTTTAGCAACTAATTTCTTTTGTTTATCAATAGAAATATCCTTTGTTGTAGAACTAAAATCCCCTTTAACAATAACAAACCAAAGATCTATATCTTTTGATTTTACATATGTTTCAAAACGGTTTTTCCAATAGATAAATCCATTGGTTTCAAAGAGTGGTGGTCTTTGCATAGATTTCCCTTCTTTAAAGTTTTCAGAATCCATGGATCATTTCAAGTTTATAAAATACAAATTATTTTAGAAATTCTTGAGCAACGAGGCTCTGATACCAATTGTAGAAAACTAGAAGGGGGGTTGAATAGTTTACCAATTAAAAACTTTGTTTTGAAACTTATTGAAAGATCAATTGATATTTATCTTAGATATGTTAATGAAATATGCAAGCAATATGTAAAGAGTAAATAAGGAAGGAATGATCAAACCACAAAAAGTTGTTTATAGTGGTTCGGTCTACAAGGACTCTTTTTCCTTGCCCTACTCCACTCCCCAAGTCTCACACTCGAGAGTTTAAATTCACTAGTCAACAAGCTCCTTTCACCGGTGGAGAAACCTTTACACTTCGCTTACACTATTTCCGACACTAAGCTAGATGTCGAGTTCTTTCCAAGGGTACAACCACTCCCACACACAATGTATTTTGAGGACTAAAATACTAACCACTCACACTCACAAGATTATGATGGTTTAATACAACAATGAAGTATGAATCAACACAAGATCATACAACACTAAAAAAACAAGACTTCCAACTTCTCGTTTGAAGCTTGAATGTGACTTGATCTTCTTTGCTACAAAAGAGATAACTAATATGATATGAAACTGAGTTAGAAAGGTTAGAGAGAAGATATTTAAGAGAGTATGATAGAAAGGGATGAAAAACTACTTGGTTTGGCTTTGCTATTTATAGCCAAAACCATCAGCAGGCACCACGAACGGCGGACCAAGATATCAAGATCTTTGCCAAAGTCAACCATATCTTTGTAAGATTGTGTAAGATATGAAGAGTACAAATCCACACAAAATATCTAATGAAATCTTCCAATGATTTCCATGATGCATCACATGATGTCATGTGTTGTTTGTCTATTTTTAGAAATATGCAAATACATAAGTAATGTTTAGTTTTTAAGAAACTAAAACATTCTAAAAACTACTATCATACATTATGCTTAGACTCATATTAAGATATGATTAGTCACAATGCAAATGCTTTAAATGATGAGAATATTGTTTGAAAAAGCTTGTTTTAATATTTATTAAACTTGACAAGCTTTAAGCTTTATGTAAATTAAATTTACTTTTGTCGTTAACAAAACTTAGGTAAAGATCAAAAATATAAATAACGTTTAATGACGATATTTGTATTAACAAATAACATAGAACCTAAAATCCTTGGAATGCTCAGCATATCCAACAAAGATGCAATCAATGCCTCTTTCACCCAAAGTTTTCAGCTTTGGATCAGGGAGTCTTACAACAGCCCTACAACTCCAAACCCTGAGATAGTTTAGGTTGGGTTTCCTTTTAGTCCAGAGTTCATAAGGGGTAACCTTGTTCCTTTTGTTGGGAACCCTATTTAATAAATAGCAAGCTGTTAAAATAGCTTCACCCCAAAACCCTTGACTCAGTCCTGAATAGGACAACATGGAATTAACCATCTCCTTCAGCACCCTGTTTTTCCTTTCAGAAATACCATTTTGCTGAGGAGTATAGGGAGCAGTCGTTTCATGGATTATACCAACAGACTAAAAATACAGAGTATCCATGTACTCACCTCCCCTATCTGTCCTTAATCTTTTGATCAGGGACCCAAGTTGTAATTCAACTTCAGTTTTAAAAACTTTGAATTTATCTAATGCTTCATCCTTAGTATGTAACAAATAGACATAACAAAACCTAGAAGCATCATCAATAAATGTCACAAAGTACTTCTTATTCCCTAAAGAGGGAGTGGCATGCAAATCATACAGGTCACTGTGTATTAGCTCCAAGAGCTTAAAATCACGATTAACACACTGAAAAGGTTTCTTAGTTATCTTGGTCAACATGCAAGTTTTACACTTTTCAGTGTCCATGTCAAAAGCTGGGATTAACCCATCCTTAGACATATCTTGCATCCTTTTATAGTGTACATGGCCAAGTCTAGCATGCCAAAAGGTAGACTCAGTCAGGTTATAGGTGGTCACAAAGGCTGAATTAACACTATCAGAGACAATATTAAGCTTGACCATTTGGTTACACAAATAGCCAAAACCAATAAAAACACCACTTTTAGACAAGACAAATTTATCAGACTCAATAACTTGTTTATATCCATGATTATTCAACACACTACTTGAAACTAAGTTTTTCCTTATATCAGGAACATGAATAACATTAAACAAAGTTATAATCTTTCCAGAACTAAATCTAAGATCTACACAACCACGACCATGCACCAAGGCTGTTGACTCATTTCCCATGTGAAGAATAGAACCATCATTCAGTGACTCATAAGTCTTGAACCAGCTTCTATATTTGAACACATGAACTGTTGCACCAGATTCAACCCACCACGCAACATCATCATCCTGCACATAATAAGATTCAGATACATATGTAACATAATAAATCTGAAAAGACTTATTAAACATATTCTGACCTTTCAGTGAGTTGGTAGAACCACCACTCCCTGAACCATTAGTGCCTGATCCATTGGCTTTACTACCAACCTTAACACCTTTGCAATCCCTTTTAATGTGACCAGTTTTGCCACATTTCCAACAAGTTGGTGTTGCCTTCTTGTTAGGATCTTCCCTTGTGTTATCATGATGTTTACGTTTGCCTTTGTTGTCATTGTACCTGGTGGAGTTGTTATGCTCCACCATATTGACAACAGATGCACCAGTAGCATTGCTACTCTTTGGCTTGTCATTATCCTGCACCTTGAGAGATTCCTCAATGCACAGATGGCTGCCCAACTCAACCAGAGTTAACTCTTCCTTCTTATGTTTCAAGGTATGCTTGAAATCTTTCCAAGAAGGAGGATGTTTGTCAATGACACAAGAGACTGAAATAGCCTCATCCATGTGCTTATTGTGTTGTGTAAACCTCCCAAGTATACCAAGAAGTTCATTGTATTGTTCCATAACTGGTCTTGAATCAGTCATTTTATAATTTGTGAAATTACTTACAAGGAACTTCTTACCTGATGCATCCTTAGCCATATATTTGGCATCCAAGGAATCCTACAGTTCTTTGGAAGATTCAAAGTTCTGATAAATTTCAAATAGAGAATCAGACATACCATTGAGAATTAAACCTCTGCAAATGTAGTCATCATTCTCCCATTTGCTCCTCCTCCTGATCTGCTCCACAGTAGCATCATCCCCATCATCAGGAATAGGTGTAGTCAAAACATAGACCACACTCATGCTTGACAGCAAGAAGTGCATCTTCTTCTGCCATCTCCTGAAGTCCACCCCTTTAAACTTGTCTATCTTGGCAAAGTTTGAAGCCATGTGTTTCATTGCAGCAGCAGCCATTGATTATCACAAATAGTTTACTTTGATTGTTGGCGGTTAGTTCCCAGAACAGGGTTAAGACAATCAGTAGCAACTGCAATACCACTAGGTGGTTACCGGATATCACTTGGAATCGTGTGATCACTTTCCAAAGTAAACTATTCGACCATATGCCTGGGTTACACGAATATCTACTTGGGATAAGACCAAATGTTAGTTATTGAAATAGGCACAAATCAATAACTCTTGCGCAAATAAGTGTTTAAGCTTTTGTTTGTTTCTCCTGATTTCAGTGTGTTTCTCAGTCTCTTCATGCTGATGAAAACCATCTCTATTTGTAGTAGAGAATACTCACTCCTAGTTAATGGACATTATGGATGATAAACGGCCAATTAATCACTCATAATAAGCCTCAATTATCATAGGAATAGTGGTTACATGACCAATTAAACGTGGTCATAAAGCAGTCATAACAACCAATTGAATGAGTCAAAGCTGTTACAAATTAATCACTGCAACACTACCAGTAGGAACCATTACACTAGCAGCAGGAACCATACACTACCAGCAGGAACCATCAGCAGGAACCATTACACTAGCAGCAGGAACCATAACACTACCAGTAGGAACCATCAGTTACTACACTAGCAGTAGTAACCAATACACTAGCAGTACAAACCACTATTGAGTTGAGTCAGGGTGTTCAGGGACCTCATGGGTGTACACTCCATACCTCCTAACCCAAAACCAGGTGTGAACTAATCCCACAAGTGCACTAAATTTACCAACAAAACATTGAATGTTCATCTTTTTGGTAATAAATAGCTCGACACCCTTGGCCGGTTAAGTCTATAGGTATGACCTTTTCAGTATGGAGAGCTGTTGTGACATGAAATAAACGATGATAAAACACAGACATCTCGATCCCATCAAGTTGAAAACTGGGCCAAAGCTTAGTGTCAGTTGCATTTGTTTCTACTACAATTTAGATTTTGATGGTTCAAAATTTTAATTAAGTAAAGTTTATTGATAAAATTTTTAGGAACTTACATAAGAAATATTAGCTTTCGGATCTGCATGCTACTGCTACATTCAATATATAATTTCCATCTATTACGATTTCCTACTTGTCGTATAAGATACAAGAGATAAGTGTTTGATCTTAATTTGTTTCCGACATCCAACACCATGGTATGATTCCCCATTATCATACAGGTTAAAACATTAGTTTCTATATACAGCCAACCATATGTGCATGAAATCAATTGATTAAATAACTTTTTTAACCCACAACTAATAAAAATATCAATCTGTAACATGTATGAATGAAGTATGTAATAAATAAAATGAGAAAAAAGTGTTGAACACAGTAACCAAAACACATAAATAATCATTCACACGTCATCAAACAATCTAAAATGCTGGAGATTTTGTAGTAATAGCCGCGCTGTAGTAACATGCACCAATCATATCACAAGCTGTCACAAAAATGGGGCTCTACGCATGGGGCAAGGAAGGAATAGGAAAGTCCTTGGGCAACTCAGGAACTGTTGGCTTAGGTAGGTCATGAATTTCAGGCAACTTTGGTACTTCTGCTTTTGGTAGATTTGGTAGCTCAGGTTTCGGAATTTCAGGAACTGTTGGCTTTGGAATCTCAGGAACTACAGGTTTCGGAATCTCAGGAATTGTGGTCTTAGGATGCTTGGGCAGTGTGGGCTTTGGAAGCTCTGCTACTTCAGGTTTTGGAAGCACGTGTTGGAAGTAAATGACAAAACCAGAAACTTAGTAGTATGTTTAATAATCTTAATATAGTTAAGGGTAGTTTAGTGTATATTTATGTAAAGTTCTGTAACATGTATATGGGCTGGGTTATGATAAAACCGGGTATGATAAAACCGGTTACAGGATTGTAACGTTTAGAAACTTAGATGCCGATTACTTTTACTGAAACGGTATTATTGGTGCCGCTTCTATTAGTATATATAGGGCAAGAATTCTGTAAACAATTCATTCCAATACATATCAATATACAATTCAGTTTTTATGTTTATGATAATTCTGTTTATATTTCTGCACTTTTCTGTTGCAACAAACCTGTCCCAAACAGCAGATTCATTCGAACCCATATAACAGTTGTGATCAAAGGCCGACTAAAAGTGGCATCAGAGCAAAAAAGAATCCGAGAAAGAACGAGGAAGAGTAGGC
This sequence comes from Chrysanthemum makinoi, assembly GCA_910596185.1. Taxonomy (NCBI): domain Eukaryota; kingdom Viridiplantae; phylum Streptophyta; class Magnoliopsida; order Asterales; family Asteraceae; genus Chrysanthemum; species Chrysanthemum makinoi. Next base: position 71,059,605 of record OU343222.1, on the reverse strand, counting down.
CATCGATTTGCAGCAAGAAAGAAAGAAGGGACCGAATTTTTGTTTTTATTGCGCAAAGAAAAAAACACAACGCAGAAATTGATCAGAAGGAAGTTGTTTTGGAACCACGAATCTGGAAAGCATCTTGAACCTGTAAACAAAACACACGTTTCCAGGTTTTCACTAATCAACAGGTTTTCTGTTAATTCTTTCAATTTCTCTTACTTTCTAATACATCATATAAATTAAGAAATTTTTGTTAGTAAGATAGAAGTCCCCATTAGCGAAAAAAAACCCCGATTGATTAGAATAGCAAAGACCGATTTTCCTTTTAGATTCATAGCAAGACAAGCGAATTCTTAAAAAAATTCATTTTCATCAAATATCAAGATAACCCGAACCCTTTGTGGTTCATAGCAAGTTAGACCGAACCCTTTGTGGTTCATAGCAAGACCGAACCCTTTGTGGTTCATAGTAAGATTATTCCGAATCCTCGTGATTCATAGCAAGATTAACTGAACCCTTGTGGTTCATAGCAAGAGAAAACCTAGTGTTTTCAAGCAAGAAGAAACCTTAGAGTTTCAAGCAAGATAGCAAGAAGAAACCTTAGAGTTTCAAGCAAGATAGCAAGAAGAAACCTTAGAGTTTCAAGCAAGAATTTTGATCTTTTGATCACAAAAGCAAGAACTTTTGATCTTTTCGATCAAACACAAAAGGCAAGAAAATCAGGAACATCTCGGTTCTGATTATAAGCAAGCAAGCAAGCATGGTAGAAGGAGACAAGAATGCTAACACATCGAACAATACATCAGTTCGAGAACTAGGAAATGTTTCACTACAATGTCCAAAATTGACCGAAACAAACTACACGACATGGGCATTGATGATGGAGACAATATTGAAGGCATATGGCATATGGGAAATGATAGTTGCGAAAGATGGAACAACAACAAATGAGAAGAAAGAAAACACATCAAAGGCAATAATCTTCCAATCACTGCCAGAAGATGTTTTAATGCAAGTTGCACAATACTCAACTGCAAAGGAAGTATGGGACTCAATCAAAGTCAAGAATTTGGGAGCTGATCTTGTTCAAAAGGCACGACTACAAACATTGAGAAGTGAACTAGAGACGCTAAGGATAAAACCAAACGAAAAGGTAAGTGACTATGGAGGAAAGTTAAGTAGTATAAAGGCCAAGTTTAGAGGACTTGGTGAAACCTTGGAAGATAAGGTGCTAGTAAGGAAACTACTTAACTCTGTTCCAAAGAAGTTTTTACCGATCGTGGCAACTATAGAATAATATCAAGACCTAGACGAAATGTCATTTGAAGAAGCCATTGGAAGGTTAACAGCCTATGAAGAACGAATTAAGAGTCAAGACATACTAGAGGAAAATGATCAAGACAAGCTTCTCATGGAAAATTCAAACAACAAAACTTATGGTAAATGGCGAAGTAAAGATTTCAACAAAGAAGGCAAGGAGTGGAAGAATAATTCGAATGCACACAAAGCAAGCACGAGTCAAGGAACTAACGACAAAAGCAAGCTCAGATGTTATGAATGTGGCAAGCATGGACACTTCGCGAAAGAATCCACGAAATGGAAATACAACAAGCAAGAAGAGTCACATCTCACCTATGACACTGACACCGAACCTACATTGTTGTGAAGTCTCGTCAAGAATGAAAGAATAATGGAAGATATGATTTTGTCATTAGGGGGGAATGTTGGAAGTAAATGACAAAAACAGAAACTTAGTAGTATGTTTAATAATCTTAATATAGTTAAGGTTAGTTTAGTGTATATTTATGTAAAGTTCTGTAACATGTATATGGGCTGGGTTATGATAAAACCGGGTATGATAAAACCGGTTACAGGATTGTAACGTTTAGAAACTTAGATGCCGATTACTTTTACTGAAACGGTATTATTGGTGCCGCTTCTATTAGTATATATAGGGCAAGAATTCTGTAAACAATTCATTCCAATACATATCAATATACAATTCAGTTTTTATGTTTATGATAATTCTGTTTATATTTCTGCACTTTTCTGTTGCAACAAACCTGTCCCAAACAGCAGATTCATTCGAACCCATATAACAGTTGTGATCAAAGGCCGACTAAAAGTGGCATCAGAGCAAAAAAGAATCCGAGAAAGAACGAGGAAGAGTAGGCCATCGATTTGCAGCAAGAAAGAAAGAAGGGACCGAATTTTTGTTTTTATTGCGCAAAGAAAAAAACACAACGCAGAAATTGATCAGAAGGAAGTTGTTTTGGAACCACGAATCTGGAAAGCATCTTGAACCTGTAAACAAAACACACGTTTCCAGGTTTTCACTAATCAACCGGTTTTCTTTTAATTCTTTCAATTTCTCTTACTTTCTAATACATCATATAAATTAAGAAATTTTTGTTAGTAAGATAGAAGTCCCCATTAGCGAAAAAAAACCCCGATTGATTAGAATAGCAAAGACCGATTTTCCTTTTAGATTCATAGCAAGACAAGCGAATTCTTAAAAAAATTCGTTTTCATCAAATATCAAGATAACCCGAACCCTTTGTGGTTCATAGCAAGTTAGACCGAACCCTTTGTGGTTCATAGCAAGACCGAACCCTTTGTGGTTCATAGTAAGATTATTCCGAATCCTCGTGATTCATAGCAAGATTAACTGAACCCTTGTGGTTCATAGCAAGAGAAAACCTAGTGTTTTCAAGCAAGAAGAAACCTTAGAGTTTCAAGAAAGATAGCAAGAAGAAACCTTAGAGTTTCAAGCAAGATAGCAAGAAGAAACCTTGGAGTTTCAAGAAAGAATTTTGATCTTTTGATCACAAAAGCAAGAACTTTTGATCTTTTCGATCAAACACAAAAGGCAAGAAAATCAGGAACATCTCGGTTCTGATTATAAGCAAGCAAGCAAGCATGGTAGAAGGAGACAAGAATGCTAACACATCGAACAATACATCAGTTCGAGAACTAGGAAATGTTTCACTACAATGTCCAAAATTGACCGAAACAAACTACACGACATGGGCATTGATGATGGAGACAATATTGAAGGCATATGGCATATGGGAAATGATAGTTGCGAAAGACGGAACAACAACAAATGAGAAGAAAGAAAACACATCAAAGGCAATAATCTTCCAATCACTGCCAGAAGATGTTTTAATGCAAGTTGCACAATACTCAACTGCAAAGGAAGTATGGGACTCAATCAAAGTCAAGAATTTGGGAGCTGATCTTGTTCAAAAGGCACGACTACAAACATTGAGAAGTGAACTAGAGACGCTAAGGATAAAACCAAACGAAAAGGTAAGTGACTATGGAGGAAAGTTAAGTAGTATAAAGGCCAAGTTTAGAGGACTTGGTGAAACCTTGGAAGATAAGGTGCTAGTAAGGAAACTACTTAACTCTGTTCCAAAGAAGTTTTTACCGATCGTGGCAACTATAGAACAATATCAAGACCTAGACGAAATGTCATTTGAAGAAGCCATTGGAAGGTTAACAGCCTATGAAGAACGAATTAAGAGTCAAGACATACTAGAGGAAAATGATCAAGACAAGCTTCTCATGGAAAATTCAAACAACAAAACTTATGGTAAATGGCGAAGTAAAGATTTCAACAAAGAAGGCAAGGAGTGGAAGAATAATTCGAATGCACACAAAGCAAGCACGAGTCAAGGAACTAACGACAAAAGCAAGCTCAGATGTTATGAATGTGGCAAGCATGGACACTTCGCGAAAGAATCCACGAAATGGAAATACAACAAGCAAGAAGAGTCACATCTCACCTATGACACTGACACCGAACCTACATTGTTGTGAAGTCTCGTCAAGAATGAAAGAATAATGGAAGATATGATTTTGTCATTAGGGGGGAATGTTGGAAGTAAATGACAAAAACAGAAACTTAGTAGTATGTTTAATAATCTTAATATAGTTAAGGGTAGTTTAGTGTATATTTATGTAAAGTTCTGTAACATGTATATGGGCTGGGTTATGATAAAACCGGGTATGATAAAACCGGTTACAGGATTGTAACGTTTAGAAACTTAGATGCCGATTACTTTTACTGAAACGGTATTATTGGTGCCGCTTCTATTAGTATATATAGGGCAAGAATTCTGTAAACAATTCATTCCAATACATATCAATATACAATTCAGTTTTTACGTTTCTGATAATTCTGTTTATATTTCTGCACTTTTCTGTTGCAACAAACCTGTCCCAAAACAACAGATTCATTCGAACCCATATAATAGTTGTGATCAAAGGCCGACTAACAGTGGTATCAGAGCAAAAAAGAATCCAAGAAAGAACAAGGAAGAGTAGGCCATCGATTTGCAGCAAGAAAGAAAGAAGGGATCGAATTTTTGTTTTTATTGCGCAAAGAAAAAAACACAACGCATAAATTGATCAGAAGGAAGTTGTTTTGGAACCACGAATCTGGAAAGCATCTTGAACCTGTAAACAAAACACACGTTTCCAGGTTTTCACTAATCAACCGGTTTTCTTTTAATTCTTTCAATTTCTCTTACTTTCTAATACATCATATAAATTAAGAAATTTTTGTTAGTAAGATAGAAGTCCCCATTAGCGAAAAAAAACCCCGATTGATTAGAATAGCAAAGACCGATTTTCCTTTTAGATTCATAGCAAGACAAGCGAATTCTTAAAAAAATTCATTTTCATCAAATAGCAAGACAACCCGAACCCTTTGTGGTTCATAGCAAGTTAGACCGAACCCTTTGTGGTTCATAGCAAGACCGAACCCTTTGTGGTTCATAGTAAGATTATTCCGAATCCTCGTGATTCATAGCAAGATTAACTGAACCCTTGTGGTTCATAGCAAGAGAAAACCTAGTGTTTTCAAGCAAGAAGAAACCTTAGAGTTTCAAGAAAGATAGCAAGAAGAAACCTTAGAGTTTCAAGCAAGATAGCAAGAAGAAACCTTGGAGTTTCAAGAAAGAATTTTGATCTTTTGATCACAAAAGCAAGAACTTTTGATCTTTTCGATCAAACACAAAAGGCAAGAAAATCAGAAACATCTCGGTTCTGATTATAAGCAAGCAAGCAAGCATGGTAGAAGGAGACAAGAATGCTAACACATCGAACAATACATCAGTTCGAGAACTAGGAAATGTTTCACTACAATGTCCAAAATTGACTGAAACAAACTACACGACATGGGCATTGATGATGGAGACAATATTGAAGGCATATGGCATATGGGAAATGATAGTTGCGAAAGACGGAACAACAACAAATGAGAAGAAAGAAAACACATCAAAGGCAATAATCTTCCAATCACTGCCAAAAGATGTTTTAATGCAAGTTGCACAATACTCAACTGCAAAGGAAGTATGGGACTCAATCAAAGTCAAGAATTTGGGAGCTGATCTTGTTCAAAAGGCACGACTACAAACATTGAGAAGTGAACTAGAGACGCTAAGGATAAAACCAAACAAAAAGGTAAGTGACTATGGAGGAAAGTTAAGTAGTATAAAGGCCAAGTTTAGAGGACTTGGTGAAACCTTGGAAGATAAGGTGCTAGTAAGGAAACTACTTAACTCTGTTCCAAAGAAGTTTTTACCGATCGTGGCAACTATAGAATAATATCAAGACCTAGACGAAATGTCATTTGAAGAAGCCATTGGAAGGTTAACAGCCTATGAAGAACGAATTAAGAGTCAAGACATACTAGAGGAAAATGATCAAGACAAGCTTCTCATGGAAAATTCAAACAACAAAACTTATGGTAAATGGCGAAGTAAAGATTTCAACAAAGAAGGCAAGGAGTGGCGATAATTCGAATGCACACAAAGCAAGCACGAGTCAAGGAACTAACGACAAAAGCAAGCTCAGATGTTATGAATGTGGCAAGCATGGACACTTCGCGAAAGAATCCACGAAATGGAAATACAACAAGCAAGAAGAGTCACATCTCACCTATGACACTGACACCGAACCTACATTGTTGTGAAGTCTCGTCAAGAATGAAAGAATAATGGAAGATATGATTTTGTCATTAGGGGGAATGTTGGAAGTAAATGACAAAAACAGAAACTTAGTAGTATGTTTAATAATCTTAATATAGTTAAGGGTAGTTTAGTGTATATTTATGTAAAGTTCTGTAACATGTATATGGGCTGGGTTATGATAAAACCGGGTATGATAAAACCGGTTACAGGATTGTAACGTTTAGAAACTTAGATGCCGATTACTTTTACTGAAACGGTATTATTGGTGCCGCTTCTATTAGTATATATAGGGCAAGAATTCTGTAAATAATTCATTCCAATACATATCAATATACAATTCAGTTTTTATGTTTATGATAATTCGTTATATTTCGCACTTTTCTGTTGCAACAAACCTGTCCCAAACAGCAGATTCATTCGAACCCATATAACAGTTGTGATCAAAGGCCGACTAACAGTGGCATCAGAGCAAAAAGCATCCAAGAAAGAACGAGGAAGAGTAGGCCATCGATTTGCAGCAAGAAAGAAAGAAGGGACCGAATTTTTGTTTTTATTGCGCAAAGAAAAAAACACAACGCAGAAATTGATCAGAAGGAAGTTGTTTTGGAACCACGAATCTGGAAAGCATCTTGAACCTGTAAACAAAACACACGTTTCCAGGTTTTCACTAATCAACCGGTTTTCTTTTAATTCTTTCAATTTCTCTTACTTTCTAATACATCATATAAATTAAGAAATTTTTGTTAGTAAGATAGAAGTCCCCATTAGCGAAAAAAAACCCCGATTGATTAGAATAGCAAAGACCGATTTTCCTTATAGATTCATAGCAAGACAAGCGAATTCTTAAAAAAATTCGTTTTCATCAAATAGCAAGATAACCCGAACCCTTTGTGGTTCATAGCAAGTTAGACCGAACCCTTTGTGGTTCATAGGAAGACCGAACCCTTTGTGGGTCATAGCAAGATTATTCTGAATCCTCGTGATTCATAGCAAGATTAACTGAACCCTTGTGGTTCATAGCAAGAGAAAACCTAGTGTTTTCAAGCAAGAAGAAACCTTAGAGTTTCAAGCAAGATAGCAAGAAGAAACCTTAGAGTTTCAAGCAAGAATTTTGATCTTTTGATCACAAAAGCAAGAACTTTTGATCTTTTCGATCAAACACAAAAGGCAAGAAAATCAGGAACATCTCGGTTCTGATTATAAGCAAGCAATCAAGCATGGTAGAAGGAGACAAGAATGCTAACACATCGAACAATACATCAGTTCGAGAACTAGGAAATGTTTCACTACAATGTCCAAAATTGACCGAAACAAACTACACGACATGGGCATTGATGATGGAGACAATATTGAAGGCATATGGCATATGGGAAATGATAGTTGCGAAAGATGGAACAACAACAAATGAGAAGAAAAAAAACATATCAAAGGCAATAATCTTCCAATCACTGCCAGAAGATGTTTTAATGCAAGTTGCACAATACTCAACTGCAAAGGAAGTATGGGACTCAATCAAAGTCAAGAATTTGGGAGCTGATCTTGTTCAAAAGGCACGACTACAAACATTGAGAAGTGAACTAGAGACGCTAAGGATAAAACCAAACGAAAAGGTAAGTGACTATGGAGGAAAGTTAAGTAGTATAAAGGCCAAGTTTAGAGGACTTGGTGAAACCTTGGAAGATAAGGTGCTAGTAAGGAAACTACTTAACTCTGTTCCAAAGAAGTTTTTACCGATCGTGGCAACTATAGAATAATATCAAGACCTAGACGAAATGTCATTTGAAGAAGCCATTGGAAGGTTAACAGCCTATGAAGAACGAATTAAGAGTCAAGACATACTAAAGGAAAATGATCAAGACAAGCTTCTCATGGAAAATTCAAACAACAAAACTTATGGTAAATGGCGAAGTAAAGATTTCAACAAAGAAGGCAAGGAGTGGAAGAATAATTCGAATGCACACAAAGCAAGCACGAGTCAAGGAACTAACGACAAAAGCAAGCTCAGATGTTATGAATGTGGCAAGCATGGACACTTCGCGAAAGAATCCACGAAATGGAAATACAACAAGCAAGAAGAGTCACATCTCACCTATGACACTGACACCGAACCTACATTGTTGTGAAGTCTCGTCAAGAATGAAAGAATAATGGAAGATATGATTTTGTCATTAGGGGGGAATGTTGGAAGTAAATGACAAAAACAGAAACTTAGTAGTATGTTTAATAATCTTAATATAGTTAAGGGTATTTTAGTGTATATTTATGTAAAGTTCTGTAACATGTATATGGGCTGGGTTATGATAAAACCGGGTATGATAAAACCGGTTACAGGATTGTAACGTTTAGAAACTTAGATGCCGATTACTTTTACTGAAACGGTATTATTGGTGCCGCTTCTATTAGTATATATAGGGCAAGAATTCTGTAAACAATTCATTCCAATACATATCAATATACAATTCAATTTTTATGTTTATGATAATTCTGTTTATATTTCTGCACTTTTCTGTTGCAACAAACCTGTCCCAAACAGCAGATTCATTCGAACCCATATAACAGTTGTGATCAAAGGCCGACTAAAAGCATGGGGATCTCAGGCTTTGGAACATCAGGAAGTGAGGGTTTGGCAATCTCAGGAAGTGTGGGTTTTGGAATCTCAGGAACAGTTGGCTTAGAAACCTCAGGTACCACGGGCTTTGGAATTTCAGGAACTGCGGGCTTGGGAATCTCAGGTAGTGTACGCTTCGGAACCTCAGGAATTGTAGGCTTTGGAAGCACGGGGATCTCGGGCTTTGGAACATCTGGAATTGTGGGCTTGGTGATCTCTGGAACTGTGGGCTTTGAAAGCTTTGGAACTTGAGGTTTTGGAATCACAGGGACCTCAGGCTTTGGAACCTCAGGAATTGTTGGTTTTGGAAACGTTGGTACTTCGGCTTTGGAATCAATCTGGAACCTCGACTTAGGAACAACAGGAATTTCAGGTTTTGGAATCACAGGAACCTCTGGCTTTGGAATTTGGGGAAGTTCAGGCTTCGGGATTTCAGGAAACTTTGAAATTTCAGGAAACTTAGGAACTTCAGGCTTTGGAAGCTCTGGTACATCCAAAAGCTTACGTGCCTCGGCAACAAATACCCCACCACCTACTGATGTTAGAGTGATGGAAACTAGAATCATGAGGAACATATTGAAGTTATAATGTGCCATTGTTTCTTGAATAAAGGGTCAAGGTTTCAAGAAGGAGAGCTAATTCTGAAAGTGTTTTGAGTAGTGTTGAGACTTTAAATAATGATACGAGTTATATAGGATATAACGGATGTGGAAATTGGACAATAGTCATAAGTAGATAAGTTGGTAGGAATATAGACATATTGGGGATGTTAGTTCAGCTTCTCATCTGTAGGTAAGTGTTTAGTTGTCATATCTTTAGAAAATATATGGTACTATTGAGACTTGAAAAACTAACTGCTACGATATGGTTAAAAAATGCGATATTTGGTTATCTATTTGAGTACCAGCTTCCGTACTAAGATACATATGACTTCTGATATGTCTTTGTAATAATATATAAAAAAGTTGGTCCCCGTCTTTTATGCAATTCAAGAATTACATCATTTAGAAAGTATTTTGATTAAACATACACTACAAGAATAAATAGAACGGGCTACGAGTATATTGCCGAAGACACTCGTCGGCAATATACACTAAACGACAAAAAACTCACTTGACCAAGCCTCCGGTGCGTTGAATTTTTATTCCAAAATGTTGCCGACGCCGTGTTGTCGGCATGATAATGGTCAAATTTGACTTTGCGAATAGTTGGGCGGGAGTTAAACCCGCCAATTGGTACTGACGCCCAGTCGTCGATATCATATTAAACAATCTATGTCAAATTTTAATTGTGATTAGCTGTTGATTAACTTAAATAAGTGTGATTAGTCTTTTCTTCCCGACGACAGGGCGTCGGGAGCAATTTGCGCCAAAATTTTGGGTCCCCCGCCTGTAAATAATAGAGAATAATTGGGTGGGAAATTTTCCCGCTTATTTGTTGCCGACGACAGGGCGTCGGTATTGTATGATTTAAAAATTAGTTTAACAAGAAGCTATTTTCTTAAGCTTTGTTCACTGCAAATTAGACTTCGATCAATCGACATTAAAATCTATTTAAAACCTGAACTTACTTTTGACTTATTAAGATGTATTAACTAGACACAAATATGAAATACAAAGAAAATTCAACACGATCTTTATAAGCAGGTTTTTGTCATGTTGACAAAATCAGGAGATGAGCAACATCAACAATTCATTCCAACAATTAACAAACACGAAGGCAAACCTTTTATTTAAAACAGGCAAGAGTTCTCAAACACATACATTGCATACAGACGAAACAACTCAAATGAAACAATACGACAATCAAACGAAACAACTCAAAAGAAACAACACGATAAAGACCACAACAAACATCGCTCATTCATTTTTTTCTGCTACTTCCCCCTTTGCTAGAACCCGCACCACCAATCTTCTCCCTTTGCTTGAGGAAATGTTCAAACAAAGCATCAACAGTTGTTATCTTCGTTCCCGTTTTATTCGACTAACTTGTTTCCCTTATTAGCTTCTTTCAACGTCAATCTGTAGTATGGCTTTCTCCTCAACCAGTTCAGAATTTTATCTCTCATCCACCACGCACACTTCTTATAAGAATCATATTCCTCGATAATTTCATCACCATATGTATTTAGAAATTCATCAAAGAGTGTTATGTTGTCAAAAACCTTCAACCACTCCTCTTCTGGTGTGTAACGAGTCATTGTTATGTGTGTTTTGTGAGAATTGATGATTGGGTTAGGTGTGTTTTACCGAATTGAGGATAAGAGAGTATATAATGTATTTGTGAGGATAAGAGCAAATATGTTAGCTGTTATACATGGTAAAATAATAGTTTTTTTAGTAGGAAAGTTTTGGTGGGAAAGTTATGGTGGAAAATTTTGGCAGGAAAGTTTTGGTGGGAAATTTTTGGTGGGAAAGTTTTGGCCGGAAGTTTTTCTTGAAGATCATAAATCCCGAGCCCTTCTCAGTGTTGGTATCAGGTTTCTTGGTACCCCATCCACTAGCAGCAGCAGCTGTATCATCCTTCTTTGTCCCCCACGGTTCAGATGGTCCAACTTCCTTTTTGCCCCATTGGTTAGGTTTTGAAGAATCTTCCACTTGGGATGCAAATTGATCTTTTTTGTCATCCTTCTTGGCCTAAGAGGTCCACGAACCTGCCTGCTCGCCTTTTTCAACAGTTTTTTAGCCTTGATTCCAAGTAGGTACAACAGGTTTATCTTCTTCTTTTTTACCCCATGCAGCAGATGAACCCGTTTGGGCTTTCCATGATTCTTTTGATCCCCAATGACCAGAATCTTTAGCAACTTCAGCTTGAGGTTGGTTGGGCGTGGCCACCTTTTGACAGAGGAGCACGATCCTGCTCCCTTCTCGGAATCATTTACTAATTTATTGGCACCCTATCCAGCTTCTTTCCCACTGACCACCTTTTGACCCCAAGAAACAGACCCCGAACCCTTTTCGGTTTCTGTTTCTGGTTTCTTTGAGCCCCATACAGCCTCATTTTCTGTTCTTTCCGTACCCCACCCAGATTCATTCTTCCACCCGCCTTGGTCCTGTTTTTGTTCCTCCTTCATGTTTCATCCCCAAGTACTCCCTTTATCAGTGGTCTTTCCATATGACCCTTCAGTCCCGTATTGGCCTCGCAGGGTGATCTCTTTTAGGACCCAATCCCTCTTTCTTCTTCCACCCGCCTTGGTCCTATAGGAGAAATTTTCTTCTCAACACATTTCATATTTGGGCTTGAATTCATCAAACTTGTCAGGATATTTTACCTTTACATAATTCTCAACACCTTTCATGTAGATTTCTCAACACTTTTCATATTTGGGCTTGAATTCATCAAACTTGTCAGGATATTTTACCTTTACATAATTTTCAACACATTTCATGTAAGAGAAATCTTCTTCTTAACACATTTCATATTTGGGCTTGAATTCATCAAACTTGTCAGGATATTTTACCTTTACACCAATCTCAACACATTTCATGAAGGAGAAATCTTCTTCTCAAGACATTTCATATTTGGGCTTGAATTCATCAAACTTGTCAGGATATTTTACCTTTACATAATTCTCAACACCTTTCATGTAGATTTCTCAACACATTTCATATTTGGGCTTGAATTCATCAAACTTGTCAGGATATTTTACCTTTACATAATTCTCAACACCTTTCATGTAAGAGAAATCTTCTTCTCAACACATTTCATATTTGGGCTTGAATTCATCAAACTTGTCAGGATATTTTACCTTTACACAATTCTCAACACATCTCATGTAGGAGAAATCTTCTTCTCAAGACATTTCATATTTGTGCTTGAATTCATCAAAATTGTCAGGATATTTTACCTTTACATAATTCTCAACACATTTCATGTTGGAGAAATCTTCTTCTCAACACATTTCATATTTGGGCTTGAATTCATCAAACTTGTCAGGATATTTTACCTTTACATAATTCTCAACACATTTCATGTAGGAGAAATCTTCTTCTCAACACATTTCATATTTGGGCTTGAATTCATCAAACTTGTTACGATATTATCTAAAAGGGAAACAAAGAACAGACCTGCCTACATTTTATTAAACAACAACAATAACACAACAAACAACAAAAACAACAACAACAACACTACTACATACGAAGATTTTCCATTTCACCTAACAGCTCGCAGAGTTTGCATCTGATTGACACGCGTGGTCATGGTCATCGGGATTCCTTGTCATTTCAAGTCTTGCCTCCAGCATCCTTACTCTTGTCTCTAGCATCTATTTTTGTGATTCTAGCATGTTTATCCTAAGATCTTTTGCATTACAGTTTGAGCACTCTGTTGGTACGGATCCAGAACCTTGAGATGTTGAAGCAGAAGAGATTACTCTTAAGTTTTCATCAAATTGACTCTTCAACATAAAATATCCACATCCATTATCTTTTTGACTTGGCTGTTACATAATAAGAAAATTATAAGAGATTACAACCTAATTATTTGTATATTTTACATAAATAAGAAATGTATGATTGTTCACCTTCGAAAGAGGACATGCATAATATTTCCATCCAAAGCTCTTTTTCTTATGTGATGTTCTTAGTTTTATATTTCCTGTTCCACAAGAGCACATAAAAGGATTATATCACTCCATCTCATATTTTGAAATGATGTAAGGACCTTGATCTACGGGTCGGTAACGAAGGAAGGGTGGCCAAAATTTTTTTCCGGAAGTTGGGGACGGCGCCTGAAGGTTTTTTCTGGTGAGGTGGTGGTATCAAATGGCTTGGTAAACCCTAATTCGGGCTTATATATCCCCACGAGGGACCAAATGTGTAATATTGAAACTAAAAGGGGGCGGCGGTATAAAAATAAAGAAGGGGCAGTTTAACATGTTATGTATAACCATATAAATCAACTCGTTTGCTTAACATGTGACGTATAACCATGTTACCTCGACTCGTTCTTTTAACATGCTGAAAGGTGTTTGTTGATAAAAGGTGAACCGAAATCGTGTGTGATTGATAAGTTCAAGATTAAAAACTTTTTATAAATATTATCTTTAAAGATACATTCAATAATTATATAAATATTTTTTTTATGATTGTATTAAATAAAAGTATTTGTATTTACAAAAATAAAATAAAATAATTATATTTGTATAATACTGACGACGGGGCGTCGGTATTATTTTCACTAAATTACCCCAAAAATTTCAGACGCCCCGCCAATACACAAAACAACAAAACCTTTTTATTGTCCCGACGCCCTGTCGTCGGAAAGATACAAAGATAAAAAATTGATATAATTTGCCGACGACAGGGCGTCGGGAATAAACTAAGCTAAAAACAAATTACCATATAGCAGATCTGAATCTACTCTTAGGAAAAAAAGAACTCATCTCCCTCATCTCTCCCTCAGCACAGCAAACCACAACAAACCACCACTACCACAACATCTCCACCACAACAAACCACCACTACCACAACATCTCCACCACAGCAAACCACCGTCTCCACTCATCTCCCTCACAGCGCACCACCACACGAGCACCACTGTGCACTTTCCTCCTCCTCTTCAAATGTTTAATTCTCTCCTCCACCCCTCTCGTTTTTAGTTCTTCTTCTTCCCATCTCCTTTCTTGAAACAGCCGTAACCCAACTTTCTTAGAGGCAATGTTTCAATTTTTTAATTTTTGATTAATTTTGTATTCTTATCTTTTTCTATTTTCTGTTAATAAGGTCTTCAAATGGTTAATTTGGTATTACTTTTTTTTGGGAACAGCCGAGACCAAGAGCTGAGAGCCGAGAGCTAAGATACCCGAGACATAGGTAATGTACCTCATTTTTATTTTTTTTATTAACTTTTGGTATCCCGACGACATGTCGTCGTCAACAGTTTTGGTCATTAATTTTTAAGCGACGAGTAATGTGATATATTTTTATATAGCCCGAGCCCGACCGTAGCCCGAGACTGCAGCCCGATACCGCAGCCCGAGACTGCAGCCCGATACCACAGCTCGACCGCATGCCGAGACATAGGTATTATATGTTGTTAATTAGTTATATGGAATATAGGATTTGTTGTATGGAATATGCTAGAACTTAGAAATTTGCGACATTTGGTTATTACGCGGATATGCTAGAACTTAGAAATTTGCGTAATTTGATTAATTGGTTATATTTTTTATTACGCGGATATGCTAGAACTTAGAAATTTGCGGCATTTGGTTAATTAGTTATATTTTTTATTATGCGGATATTTAGTAATTAGTATCGTATTGGATATTGTGGGTTATGTTAGTATGGTTTTGGTTATTTGCATATGGAATGTATGTAAGAAATGTATGTTATTTGGAATGTATGCGAATATGACTATGCGAATAAGTATGGTTTAGGATTTTAGTGATTAATTTCAAAAATTTCCCGGCCGAAGTTAATCATCCTATAAAAAACCCGTCTGGAATTAATTTATTATAAATTAATTTCGAAAAGTCCCATGTTTGGGACTGCTTTTTGAATGTTTTGTGTCATTTAGGATATGAATGCGTATAACTGATTTACTATTTGAGATTATTTCGACAGTGTTTCTCCTTTACTCATACGAATATGTCTTTAATGCACATATTTGGGGAGTTGAGGGGAAATGCTGCCGAAATTTTGAATGTGTTTACTTAAGTGCATATAATAACTGACTGCATCATAAAAATGCAGTTATGATAATTGATAAAAGTTGGACCCTTTTAGAGAGTCGTTTTTCAAAACCATTTTTTGATGGTCTTGCTGCATTCCTTGAGCATTGCAAGCCGTTATTGAATAGTTATGGAAAGATAAGATGTCCATGTCGTTTGTGTCGTAATGTTGAATGGGTATCTATGACTACTCTTAAACACCACATAGGCGACTTTGGGTGGGACCCAAGCTATAACAATGGCGACATCACGGTGAACTAGATCCTCCGCCATTAGTACATAACACAACACAACGTGAGATGATGAGTGACATGGGTGCGTGCCTTAATGATATTTTTGATATTCCTCCAATTAATGAACAAAATGAACCAACTCAAGTATATTGGCAAGACAAGTAACGAGCCGATTCAAGCTGCTGAACCTCCTCAACGCAACGAGTTTGAAGAGTTACTTGCCAGTTCCCACTAGGATTTGTACTCGGCATGTGAATTTATGACTACATTGGATTTTATGGCAAAGATTACGCATCTCAAGGTCAGTTGTAAATGGAGTGATACTTCATTTAACTAAATGCTAATATTTCTCCAGGAGGTATTCCCGCCCAGGTTAGGTTACAATCTCCCACCGGCATACTATACAACAAATAAGACATTTAAAAAGATCGAGTTAGGGTATGAGTCAATACATGCTTGTGAAAATGATTGCTTTCTATATCGGGGGCATGATGGCAAAGATTTGGAATATTGTTCGGTCTGAAAAATGAGTAGATGGAAAGACAAGAACAAACCGGGGAAGAAAGTTCCTAACAAGGTGTTGCGTTAATTTCCTATCACTCCTGGACTACAACGTTTGTACAAGTCTATTCACACTGCAAAACATATGACTTGGCATGCTACTGGAAAGTCTACGGAATACGGTAAGATGCAACACCCGGTTGATGGTAAAGCATGGAAGAAGTTTGACCAGCTGCATTCAGATTTTGCTAAAGAAACAAGAAATGTTCAGTTAGGCTTGGACGTTGATGGATTCAATCCGTTTGGCAACCTTAGTCAGTCTTAAAGCACGTGGCCGGTCATATTAACAACATACAACTTGCCTCTGTGGTTATGCATGAAAGAGTCTTCTTTGATGCTGACGTTGTTGATTCTTGGCCTTAAATCACCGGGGAAGGACATTGATGTTTACTTGAAGCCTTTGATTGATGACCTGGAGGATGTATGGAAAAAACCAGGTATCTAAACCTCTGTTATAAAATTCGGCCCAGGTGGCCGATTAATCCCGGCATAATCGCTGATCGGTCACTTAGCGCCGTGATTTATCATAATCGGCCAATTTAATCGGTTTGGTCAAAGATCGCTTAAAAATAGGTCAATAAACCGATTAATCGGACAAAACCGGTCTAATCTGACAAAATTGCTTACAAATCGGTCAACAAAATCGCTTAAAAATGGGACAAAATCGCTTAAAAAATGGTTAACAAACTGATTAATCGGACAAAATCGGTGAAAGATCACTTAAAAATGGTCAACAAACCGAATAATATATATGTTTGACTTTGAACTTTGAAAAATTATGTATTATGTTTATATTTGAACACTTGAAATATTTGAACTTTGATGCACTATGCTTATCTAATACATATAATATAATATAATATAATATAATATCTAATATTACAATTTTGTGCATAAAAATTCCAATCTGATTAATCCCCGCCTAACCGATTAATCTCTAGGCCCTACCCGACCGCCTCACTAGCGCCTAGCGATTTTTACAACCTTGATCTTGTCTAGAGACGCTGTTACAGGCACTGACTTCCACATGAGAGCGATGCTTTTATGGTCCATCAATGATTTTCCTGCACGAAGTAGTTTGTCTGGTTGGAGTGGGTAAGGTTACGTGGCATGCCCTACATGCAAAGTAGACACTCCGACTAAGCGTGTTTTAAGCAAAACAACTTACGTTGGTCATAGAAGATTCTTAAAAAAGAACCATAAATGGAGGAGTGACTATACATTCGATGGTGAAACCGAAGGAAGAGATCCTCCTAGAAAAGATACCAATCGTAATATCTTTACTCAACATGCGAGATTGCCCACACGTTTTTCGGGGAAACACCCAGATTATGGGGGTGTGAAGATAAAACGTAATCCTACAGTTGAACTGAACTGGACTAAACGGTCTATTTTCTACAAGATTGAATATTGGTCTTCTCTTTCTCTAAAACACAATTTAGATGTCATGCATATCGAAAAGAATGTGTTGGAGAGTATCTTGAACACTTTTTTAATGAATGACAAATCTAAAGAAACCGCTAAGGCAAAGCAAGACTTGCAAGCTTTGGGCATTTGAAATGAGTTGTGGCTAGGAAACAAAAAAAACGGAAAGTGCTTGAAGCCTCATGCTAAGTACTCCCTCACACCCAATAATATAAAACGTTTCTATCAATACATAAAAACAATTAAACTATCAGATGGGTTCGGATCCAAGTTCAAGTAAAAAATGACCAAAGATGATAGCAATATAATGTGCATGAAGTCTCATGACTGTCATATAATGATGCAACGGTTACTTCCTTATGGACTTCAGCAATACTTGGACGCACAGACTTATACACCATTAATCGAGCTTTGTTCATTCTTTAAGCAAATTTGCGCTCGTACTTTGATGGTGAAAGCTAGAGACCAGTTGATCAATATTTTGTGCCGTCTCGAGCAAATATATCCTCCTGCTTTTTTTGACATTATGATTCACTTGGTTATGCATTTACCTTAAGAGGCTATTGAAGGCGGCCCTGTCTCATTCTGGTGGATGTATCCATTTGAAAGATACATGAAGAAGCTAAAAAACTATGTACGAAATAAAGCTAAGCCGGAAGGTTCAATAGCGGAGGGTTATGTTGTAGACGAAGCATTAACTTTTTGTTCTCATTATTTTCGGGGTGTTGGGACTAACTTTAATCGTCCCGGCCGTAATCAGGACCGTCCTCGCCCAACAAGTCATTTCCAGGTATTCCGATCAATATGTACCAAGTCTGGTAAATAGACATTGATTCGGTTGGATCTCCAAGAAATGAATAAAGTGATATGGTATGTACTTCACAACAGTCCTGAGATCGACACGTACCTGACCGCGTTTGAGAGGTACGCGTATTAATTTTGAAATTTCTTTTCCCCAAGTTCTCTTTTCGATTTATTTTAATATCATGAACATTTACAGGGAATTTCCTAACATTGACATGCAACAAGAATTTGCTAGCTAGTTTAAGCCGAAGGTAAAACTTATTGTATGTATTTCCCTGTGTAAATAACGACTATTCATTACTCATCTCTATCTATTTTTATCTTTTTTCATAGATCCTAAACTTTTCATAGCTAATGACCCAAGATGTACTCCCGACTTATTCACTTTGGCTTGTGGACCATCACCGACCCCAATCTCAGTAAACTCTTGCGTAGTCAACGATGTTAAGTTTTTTGTACATAGCCTCGATAAAAAACGTACAACTCAGAACAATGGAATATGTTCACCTGGTGAAAAGAAAGGAGAAAGGATTATGGTCAGCTGGAAGATATTCTGGAGTTTGCTTATACCTAGTTCAAAGTTGTGTTGTTTCGAGTTAAGTGGTTCGACTTATGTGACAAAAAAGGCCGTAAAGTCAAACGTATGAATCTAAGAAACAACATGAGAAAATTTTTGGCATGTAGTTATGCATTTGAAGATCAACCTTACATTCTCACAACACAAGCGAAACAAGTCTTCTACCTTGAATATCCTGCCAGACGACCACTCCATTGGAAGGCCATCCAAGATGTTAATCAAAACACAACCTGGGATGTCATCATGGAAGAAGATGATGATGATGTGATACATGGAAACAACTCATCTGATCTCGAACTGTCTGCTAATTTGATTGATTTGGAATTAGAACCCTTGAAGATCGATGGTCAATCAACGGAAGTTGAGCCACCACCAACACCACCACCACAAATCATTCCTGTTGATGACGATGATGATTTTATTGATGATGAGGACGACGAGCCTTATGATTTAGCAGAAGCTTCTGATAATAAAGAAGAAAAAAATTATGATGATGAAGTTGCACTTGCCACTAATGTTGTTTATGATAGTGATGTTGATTTAGCAGATTGATCTTAAATTGTAACTTGTAAAACAACTCTTATTTGAATGAAATTGTTATGGATTGTTTAAATGTGTATATTTATTTGAATGTGTATGTTTATGAATGTTTGCGTAATTTTATTAATCTGTTTATGAAAATGTATATGTTATTCAACTTGTAATTTTACAGATGTGGCGCGTAGTTAAAGTGGTGACGGTTCCGGTGACCCACCACCCCCATTCCGTTAGATTGAGGGCGGTCATCGTGGTAAGAATTTACTGATTATTTTAAAGGAAACTTAAACTAGATCATTTGAATTTGGTTACTTATTATTTTATGACGTTTTCACTCGCTTTAATTTGTAGGACCATCTCAGCCTCGCAAGGGCAGGGGAGGGGCAAGGGCAGGGGTGGCGCCACGGGTGGCGCCACTGGTGGCGTCCAGAAGGTTCGTTCTGTCAACAAGAACATCGCCCTGAAAAAAGCCGCAGGGAATCCGGCCCCCAGACGATCGAGCTCGACTTCAATGACAAGGGGACCCTCTACCCAGTCGGCGAGCACTCTGCGTAGCTCGTTAACTTCGTGAGCGAGCTCATTAGGGAGTTGCCGATGTGCTATGACTCCTGGCACAATATCGAGCCTGAAAAGAAGGCACATATGTTTGGGCGCATCCATGTCAGTTATTTATTTTCCTTTTAGATTGTTTTGTTATCATGTTTATATATTTGAATGTGCATATTTATTTAAATTTGTTATATATATATATATATATATATATATATATATATATATATATATATATATATATATATATATATATATATATATATATATATATATATATATATATATGTTTAATCTAATTATTCTTTATTACAGGAAATGTTTGATTTGGGGCCCTTCATGCGCTCACAACGGTGGGGGACAATTCAGGGGGGCATTGAACGAGTATTTTGCAGAACGCTACCATGACAACAAGAGTGCGATGAAGAAAACTTACTTTTTTGAGAAAGGTGGGGCAGACAATCTTTAGCTTATACGAAAGTAAGTTTTTATTTATGTTGTTTTTTTGATATTTTTGTTATTTTTTGTAATATGTTAGCAATTGGTATATATTAATTATCTATTTTTGTTATTATGTTAGGAACCCTCCCCCACATGGAGTTGCATGATTGGGAGAAGCGCCTCAAGTACTACCTCGTTCAGAAGACTGTCAAAAGCGTCGTCGTCAATGCCGAGAACGGGAAGAAGAATAAGGTCTACAGCCGGCATGGATCTCGGTCATTGGCCGCATCTCGACATCGATACGTAAGATAGATTATGATTATTTTTTATATTATTCTTTATATATATGGTGTTTGATTTGTCGTTTTTAATTTATTTCATCTTATGTGCATGTTTATATACAGTTTCAAATGAGCGAGACTCGTGAGTACCCGTCCCTCTTACAGAGCTATCACGACGAGCGTTGCAAGGACGGGGTGTGGATGCAGGATGAGGCTCATGTTCAATATCTAAGTACCGGTCTTTGTCGTCTATATTACACCCGTTTCACCCAATTTAGTCGATACATGCACTAATAAGTAACTTTCTCGTATATTTAAGTTGTTTAACCTGTTTTGACCCATTTTAGCCCAAACAAGTACATATTATACTAAAATGGGTCAAAATAGGTGAAACGGGTGTAATATAAATGGCAAAGTTACTTATTAGCACACGTTTGGGCTAATAAGTAACTTTGTCGTTTATATTACACCCGTTTCACCCAATTTAGCCGATACATGCACTAATAAGTAACTTAATCGTATACTTAAGTTATTTAAGGCGTTTTGACCCATTTTAGCCCAAACAAGTACACGTTATGCTAAATGGGTCAAAATGGGTGAAACGGGTGTAATATAAATGGCAAAGTTACTTACTAGCACACGTTTGGGCTAATAAGTAACTTTTTCATTTATATTACACGCATTTCACCCATTTTAGCCGATACATGTACTAATAAGTAACTTACTTGTTTATTTAAGTAATTTAACATGTTTTATTGATTTATTGACTAAACAGACTAATATATTAATTTAAATATTTTTTTTCAACTTTTGTAGGAGGAGATGGGTCGCCTACGGGATCTAGGCGCGAAAAACCCTACTGGAAAACCCTACATGGACGAAGAGATACTTTTCATGGTTCTCAAGGGCAAGCAGCGGGGAAAAGTCGCCGGTAGGGGTAGGGGTGTTGAGCGAGAAGATAGTGTTACCCGAGAAAGACAAGAAGATCGAAGAGGCTGAAAAGCTGGCAAACGAGGCTAAGAAAGAGTCGAATGCCGTTAAGCAGCAGCTCACTCAGATAATCTCGGTGTTAGGGAGTAACCCTCTGTGGGCCCGTCTGAGGTAGGGTCAGGGAGTGGTGCTGGCGGTAGTGGCGAAGGTGGGAGTGGGGCAGGCGATAGTGGCGCTGGCGGTAGTGGTGGAGGCGGGAGTGGTGATCTTGATGGACCCGCCTCGGATGAGGCTCATGATGAGTAGATGGAGGTATATGGGTTATTTTGTGTCGATATATATTATCGTTTAGACTATGCTTTTGATCGACTAATCCTTATGTTATTATTGTACACTTTAAACATTTTGGCGACTTGAACATTGCGGATATAGCAACTTTTGTGTATATAGCTAGATGCAGCTAGATGGTATTTTGCAGCTAGATTTGAACATTGGCACCTAGATGCGTAGTTTATAACACCCGTTTTGTATATTTTTAACGTTTAATGTATTTGAGGGTGTTTTAGCAATTATATATAAGTGTTTTAGCCGTTTTTGAATGTTTTGGATATCGGCATATTGGTATTGGTGGTTTAGAGGTTTTGGTTGAAAACAGCAGGTGCAGGTTGTGTAGATTTTTTCCGGAAAAAATCTGGAAAATTCCTGCTGTGCAGCCTGTTCTGCACTAATAGAAAACATGTAGCTCAGTAAAATAAAAAACATGTTTTTTTTAATTTACATGATCCCAAATTGTTGTCGTAGGGAACAAAGAAACATAATTTTGGGTTTCTTATGGTCCCAACGCCCAGTCGTCGGGACCATATAAACATAATTTTGGGTTTCTTATGGTCCCAACGTCCTGTCGTCGGGACCATATAACCATTATCTTGGGTTTCTTATTGTCTCGACGTTTTGTCGTCGGGACAATATAAACATAATAGTGTGGCATATTATTATCCCGAAGACAAAACGTAGGGAACATACTAATTACCTTTGACTTTCGTTGACTAATTGCTAATTAAGAAAATGATTATCATTATGGTGTCGACGCCCTGTCGTCGGCACCATATGTTTCTACCACCAGAATGTTTGACCAAAAAATTTTGTGGGACCCACTTTGTCGTCGACATGGTGTTAACTTTGGCGTCGGGATGGTGTTTCCCTACGAGGCTCAGTCGACTAACTCTCGCCTACTTCTTGTCGTCAACATTGTTGCTCCCTAAGACGGGGCGTCGGCACGAACGGAAAAAAATCGTAGGGGGAGGTCCTGAGTGTACTAGTGACAATCTTTTTGAGAAAAAAATTGGAACAGTCGAGTTGCTCTATTTCGAAACCTGGTAAAATCAAACTTTCTTTTTAGCCAATTGAAAGTTAAAATTAAAAATATTTGTCAAACTTTGATAAATTTTGGTAAAATTTGATTGAGACAAAGAAAGAATAAAAATATAAGTTTGAAATTTGTGAAAACAGAAACTTAAAAAAAAAGTTAATTAATAAAACTTTAGTGGTTGAATTTTAATAAGTTATATGGAGTTAAATGTAAACTTATAAGTTTTGATATTTTTAAATATTTTTAATAAATAAACAAATACCTTTTTAAACTTTATATCACATTTACTTTATTTTTTACAAATACAACATTTATGTTAGATCTATTCTATGGGTTAAACATGACATAAGGCAAGAAGGCTGCTTCTGGTTTCATGTCTTCTCAGCATCGCCCGTGATTTGCTCCTGGCTTCTAATGGATCTTCAATCCTCCGCGCTCCCACCAGATCTCCTCTTTCTTCGTAATTACAAATAACAATAACATTCATGCCTCTCTTAAACCCAAAACAGATAAAATATAAACAATATAAAACTACGTCAGTTTATGGAAACTCACAATTTGGTCACCAAGATTTGTACCAGTAAAATTTTATGCTTTCATCTGGTTAGGATATATAAAATCGACCCATCTAGGGTTTAGGTAATGTCCTATTAGTTTTTCTTCTTCTCAAAGTAATAGTGTTTCCATACGATTAAACTTGGTTACCTAGAGTTTCAATTAACAGTTTTAGCATATTCTTAGGAAGGTTTACATTTTACCAAAAATACCTAAAACACTAAATCATAAAAGATAAAGAAGATTACTTGCATACAAGAAAAACAAGACTAAGAAAAACCCTAATGTATTGATTTAGAAAACCCTAATGGATTGATTTCATGCATTCAAAACATACAAACCCTAATTAAATCACAAGAGTGAATAAACCCTACTTGTCAATGGAAGTGGGTACTGATTATGATCCATATGATGATTATTTGTACGAGGATAATGGTATTTTGAAGATCAGTAGGCTTTCTGTGATACTTTCTATATCAAGGTTCCCGAACGGAAGAAACAGAAGATTGTTTTTTATATTATTCTTAGTCAATTCTAATCTAGTTATATTAGTTTTTTTCGTTATAGCAGTAGTTTGCTTGCTATGTAAGTAGGTCGTCTATGTAACAGGCTGAGATGTGAGAGTCATCCATATTTGTTGTACTTAATCTTTTTTTTGGGTAATCTATTTATCGAGGAAACCTTTAAACAAAAAAACCCTAGTTTTTAAGAAAAACAAAAACCCTAAAAACCCTATCAACATAAATCGACCAAACCCTAGCATAACCAAATTAAAGATTTACTTTTTATGGCAATACATATGGTGATACTTGTACTTGAGTGCCTACGTGCAAAATGGCAATTAACAGATTATTCAAAACCTTCACTATTTGTGAGTTATAAAACAAGTATTCCCAAAGTTTACTGATGCAGGTTTTACTGACAAAGTCTTAATATTTATAGTGTCTCGTTATATCTATGGTCTACCCTAGTGCACTAACGGGCAGTGTACCCGGTCGTGTGTAGTGTAGTAATCGGTAAAGCCGATGTCATCCCAAGAGCTATGTGTGATGAATTATTACTAAGTCTAGATGTCACAGATTAATAATGGTTTCGAAAGGGATTTAATTAATTAAACTATTAAAGCAGAATAAAATAAATAAAAGCAAATAAAGGATAAAGGGAAATCAATAGAGGAAAGTGATGCTAACCTAGTTAATCTTCCTAACAAGTTATGTCTACGTCTACTTACTTCCAATTACTTCAGGTGGGGTCAAAGTCGAGAGGACAACATTTGGTCAATTCGCCCGAACCAAGGGTGGCTACCAATAAACTATGTATGCATACACTTACAAATAATTGTACGGAAGTAAAGTAAACACAAACAAAACAATTAAGGAATCATAATAGGCCAGCACCAAAAGGTGCTTAGCCGCTCATATTAATCATGCAAACCAATTCAATATTCAAAGGTACGAAATACATGAATTGAAAGTAAAAGAAATATAAAACGCTAATGTTTATCGTAGGGGAGTGATTTCTCCCTTGGAGACAGCTCCGTATGCTCCTCTAGACCTGCCTTGAGCTTTTTCCCACGTTCTCTGAGTGTTGTGTGTGGAATGGAATGAATAGAAATGCTGGAATTCGTAGGGTAGTTATAGGCCAGATCTGGGTTACGGCGTAACCAATATAGGAGTTATGCCGTAACCTTCTATTTCTTCGAATAATGCACTAGATCTGCTGGTTACGGCGTAACCTAATGAGTGGTTACGCCGTAGTCTTCAATAAACTCGGTTAAGTCGTAAGAGATGCAGTAGTTACGGCGTAAGTATCAGCGGCTTGGAACCTCATTTGACCTAATGTAGTTACGTCGTAACCTTTGGGAAGAGTTACACCGTAACCTTATGATAAGTTGGTTTTCTGAGTCACGCAATAGTTACGGCGTAATGTGAGAGACGAGTTACGCCGTAACTTCTTCAAAATAGCATACTGTGATAAATCTTTAGATATTTCTCCAGTTCCGCGTCTCTTTAGCTCCAATGCTCGTAATTTACCTGAAAGTGGAAAACAATGGAAAACAAGCGTAAATCCATATAAATGATGTAAATTACAAGCATTATCGAGGGCAATTGACACTTAATATTCAGGACTATTTGATGTTATCATTTACTCAGATGACTACTTAGTTGTTTTGTACCCAACAAGTCGAGCATGTAAGAACATTGGATTTCAACTTACAAGTAGTCTCATGTATATTTTTATTTAGTACATAGATAATATTACTGTAAGCAGTTGTACTAAATAATGAACTGATATATCGGGTATGATCATTTTCATTCATACTACCATGTTCTATATTTGCATATTTAAATCCATTGCATCTATGTTCTACTTAGTTGTTAGTTTTATTTTGTGTGTTGTAGTATTGTTTTAAGGATAAGTATAGAATTTATTTTCTAGTTTTGGGAAGAAAAATAACTTTCTCAATAATCTACCTTTTCCCTATAAATATAAGGTTTATGTTTTTATCTAATTCATCTTTTGATCAATTATTAATAAACTACGTGTTTTAGAGCCTTTACTTTTGTTAGAGTTTTATTACCCGGAGGTTTCATACTCATTTATCGGATTACTGTTTTATCAAAATTCACTTCTGCATCATGCGTCATATTCCTATGTTATTTTTTCTCTATTCTGTTTACAGTCAAAAGTAGACCTAGTCTCAAATTTTGAGCATTTGTAGTGTATTTTCTAAATATTACACGATTTTAGTGTAAATGGCGCATATTGAAGGGGATACCAACCTTACCAACTTTTTCTAATAAGTGGATAAGTAGTTTGCGCGAATAAATTTTAAAAAGATTGACTGTGTACATGTAACCAAGAAGATGGCCTATCGGCCTATAACTAAACAAGGGGAAAAACGAGGCATCTACATCCAAGGGTAACTTAAATGACGCGTCTATATCTAGAAAACAAAACCAGGACGCAAATGTGGTAAATACATCTAAAACTTATGAAGTGCTAATCAGTTTGGACGAAGGAAAGAATGATGAGAATGTGCCTATTCTTCAGTCGAGTAATACAACTAATATGGGTACATTAGTCGACTTGGGACATAATGTGAAAGAGGTGAAATAGATTAATGGGAGTACTCCCCCTATAAGTGTGAAACCATTGGTGACAAGTACACAACCGGGTTCTTCAAGTTTGTGTGCTGAAGAGGATAGTGACGATGATGTGGAAAATGTATATGATGAAACTGGGACATTCATGGCAAGTAGGAGCGGATACGGGACCAAGAGTTTGTACGAACGCTGGAAACAAAGGGTAGTGATCCATATGATGATGATATTCAGTACAATACTCATGATTTATCCGAAGATAAATAGGCTTATTGGGACGTTTGGGATATCAAGATTCACGGTCGGAAGAAGTCATAGGTTATGTTTGGAGTCTTTTGAGTCAAATGTAATCTAGTTATAGTCGTTACTTCATTCTTAGAAGTAGGTTTAATTTTTATTTCAGCTTTCCCGCCTAGGTAGTGGGTGAGATGTGGGATTTCACCCATATCCGTTGAACTTAAACATTTTTTTGGAGTAATACATTTACCGAGGAAATCTTTTACCAAAAAAAAAAGTTGTAAGAAACAAATGTTACATAAAAAGTTGATGTTTTTGTGCTATAATAATTTCTTTAAAGCCCTGGTTGGATGACTATTCACTATTTAGAGATCTAAGACTGTCAAAATCAGACCATAATCATCAATTTAGTTACAGTAAGCACTAACTAGAGTATGGAACGTTGAATGTTCATCTTTTTGGTAATAAGTAGTTCGACCTATGGCCGGTTAAGTCTATAGGTCTGACCTTTTCAGTATGGAGAGCAGCTGTGACATGAAACAAAGGATGATAAAACACAGACATCTCAATCCCATCATGTTGAAAGCTGGGCCAAAGCTTAGAGTCAGTTGCATTTGTTTCTAATATGATTTAGATTTTGATGGTTCGTATGTATTTAAGTAAAGTTTCTTGATAACTTTTCAGGAACTTACGTAATAAATATTTGCTTTAGGATCTGCATGCTACTGCTACGTATTAGGTGGAATCATATATTGTATGGAATCATATATTTTACGTACAATATATGATTCCATCTATTACTATTTCTGACTTGTCGTATAAGATACAAGAGATAAGTGTTTGATCTTAATTTGTTTCCGACATCCAACACCATGGTTTGATTCCCCATTATCATACAGGTTAAAACATTAGTTTCTATATACAGCGCGCCAACCATACGTGCAAGATATCAATTGATTAATACTAACTTTTTTAACCCACAACTGATAAAAATATCAATCTGTAACATGTATGAATGAAGTATGTAATACATAAAATGAGAAAAAAGTGTTGAACACAGTAACCAAAACACATAAATAATCATTCACACGTCATCAAACAATCTAAAATGCTGGAGATTTCGTAGTAATAGCCGCGCTGTAGTAACATGCACCAAGCATATCACAAGTTGTCACAAAAGTGGGGCTCTACGCATGGGGCAAGGAAGGAATAGGAAAGTCCTTGGGCAACTCAGGAACTGTTGGCTTAGGTAGGTCAGGAATTTCTGGCAACTTTGGTACTTCTGCTTTTGGTAGATTTGGTAGCTCAGGTTTCGGAATTTCAGGAACTGTTGGCTTTGGAATCTCAGGAACTACAGGTTTCGGAATCTCAGGAATTGTGGTCTTAGGATGCTCGGACAGTGTGGGCTTTGGAAACTCTGGTACTTCAGGTTTTGGAAGCACGGGGATCTCAGGCTTTGGAACATCAGGAAGTGAGGGTTTGGCAATCTCAGGAAGTGTGGGTTTTGGAATCTCAGGAACAGTTGGCTTAGAAACCTCAGGTACCACGGGCTTTGGAATTTCAGGAACTGCAGGCTTGGGAATCTCAGGTAGTGTGGGCTTCGGAACCTCAGGAATTGTGGGCTTTGGAAGCACGGGGATCTCGGGCTCTGGAACATCTGGAATTGTGGGCTTGGTGATCTCTGGAACTGTGGGCTTTGAAAGCTCTGGAACTTCAGGTTTTGGAATCACAGGGACCTCAGGCTTTGGAACCTCAGGAATTGTTGGTTTTGGAAACGTTGGTACTTCTGGCTTTGGAATCACTGGAACCTCTCAGACTTAGGAACAACAGGAATTTCAGGTTTTGGAATCACAGGAACCACTGGCTTTGGAATCTGGGGAAGTTCAGGCTTCGGAATTTCAGGAAACTTTGGAATTTCAGGAAACTTAGGAACTTCAGGCTTTGGAAGCTCTGGTACATCCAAAAGCTTACGTGCCTCGGCAACAAATACCCCACCACCTACTGATGTTAGAGTGATGGAAACTAGAATCATGAGGAACATATTGAAGTTATAATGTGCCATTGTTTCTTGAATAAAGGGTCAAGGTTTGAAGAAGGAGAGCTAATTCTGAAAGTGTTTTGAGTAGTGTTGAGACTCTAAGTAATGACATATATGATTTATATAGGATATAACGGATGTGGAAATTGGACAATAGTCATAATTAAGTAGATAAGTTGGTAGGAATATAGACATATTGGGGATGCTAGTTCAGCTTATCATCTGTGTACGTAAGTGTTATAGTTGTCATATCTTTAAGAAAATATATGGAAATATTGAGACTTGAAAAACTAACTGCTATGATATGGTTAAAAAAATGCGATATTTGGTTATCTATTTGAGTACCAGCTTCCGTACTAAGATACATATGACATCTGATGTCTTTGTAATAATATATAAAAAAGTTGGTCCACGTTTTTTATGTAATCAAGAATTACATCATTTCGAAAGTTTTTTGATTAAACAGTCTTCTTGAGAAAAAAAATTGGAACAATCGAGTTGCTCTATTTTGACACGTGGTAAAATCAAACTTTCTTTTTAGCAAATTGAAAGTTAAAATTAAAAATAATGGTCAAACTTTGATAAATTTGGTAAAATTTGATTAAGACAAAAAAAGAATAAAAATAGAAGTTTGACATTTGTGAATGCAAAAACTTATAAAAAAGAGTTAATTAATAAAATTTTAGTCGTTGAATTTTAAATAAAGTATATGGAGTTAAATGTAAACTTATAAGTTTTAATATTTTTTAATATTTCTAAAAAATAAACAAATACCCCTTTAAAACTTTATACCACATATTTATTTTTTACAAATACAACATATATGTTGGGTCTATCCTATGGGTTAAACATGACATAAGGCAAGAAGGCTGCTTCTGGTTTCATGTCTTATCAGCATCACTCGTGATTTGCTCCTTTCTTCTAATGGATCTTCAATCCTCCGCGCTCACACCAGATCTCCTCTTTTTTTTTGTTAAAGGGCATTCCACCCGGTAAAATATATTAATCCAAAAAACCGTTTAAGTACAATGAAATGTGGCTGAGGTACCACATTAACCGCAAGCAAACGCTTGACACAACCACTAATCATTTATGACATGCCATAAACGACAACTAGCTACGACCAACTAGACCTCCAAACCAAAAACCATCACAAAAGATACAATTTACGCAAACTATAAAGCAACCTAGTTAAGACAAAAATCTTGAATTCCAGCAGCCTTTAACTGAGCAGGTGAGAGGCCAAAATCATCATCATCATAATTGTTGCCATCACCCGAATCCAATTTCTATTGCTTATAAAGACTATGCTCCTTACCTCCACTTTCAGAATACAACGTCCCAATGTGATCATCAAAAACTTCATCATCATCGCTGTCAGAAACTATCACATTGCCCACCTTAGAGAAAGGGTTGCTACCCACCTTAGTTGAAGAAATAGCCTTTTTAAGAGGTTTACCATCATTATCCACATTGGTAGCTTTCCCATCAATAATAAGCTTTTCAAGCTTCCCAATTTTGTCAGCAATAGGAGTGTTCTTCATAGGCGATGGATACGTAGCTTTGGAAGAACTAGAGATAACATCAGCAACACATGTATTGCCAATCACAGGTTCCAAAACCGCATCTTGTTCCGTAAGAACATCAAAACTGTTCTTCAAATCAACATGGTTGATATCATCCACCCAATTATTAGTCTTACATTGGTCATCTCGGGATGGAGCCGTACTACTAGTAGGATCAGTAGTAAGTTATTTACAAGAAGTAGAACCTATATTAACCGTTGGAGAACCTGTATTCGACGCCGATGCTCCTCCATTCTTTGGCATAGTAACCGACCTATAGTAATACGAAACTTTAGGCTTTTGAAAACGAATCACATCAACCTGATATTTAGTACCCTGAAGCTTACCTTTTCCTTTCTTCTTTTAAGATTTAACGAAACCCTCTTCATCAACCAACAATTTATCTTTCACAACCGGTTTCACTCTTTTAGGACATCCATCATCATTGTGATCAAATACTTTACAAGTCTCACATCTTGGCGGCTTCCACTCATATTCAATATCAATTTTTTCCAATGAATGACAGATCTCCTCTTTCTTCATACTACATAGGTTCTCCTACCTCGTATGGGCTTCCTTAAAATTATATTACAAATAACAATAACATGTAGGCCTCTCTTAAACCCAAAACAGTTCAAATATAAACAATATAAAACTATGTCAGTTTATGGAAACTCACAATTTGGTCACCAAGATTTGTGCCAGTAAAATTTTATGCTTTCATCTAGCTAGGATATATAAAATCGACCCATCTAGGGAACCTCCTATTACTTTTTCTTCTTCCCTAGGTAATAGTGTTTCCATATGATTAAACTTGGTCACCTAGAGTTTGAATTAACAGTTTTAGCATATTTTTAGGAAGGTTTACATTTTACCAAAAATACCTAAAACACTAAATCATAAAAGAAAAAGAAGATAACTTGCATACAAGAAAAACAAGACTAAGAAAACCACTAATTTATTGATTTAGAAAACTCTAATGGGTTGATTTCATGCATTCAAAACATACCCTAATTAAATTATAATAGTAAATAAACCCTAGTTGTCAACGGAAGTGGGTACTGATTATGATCCATAAAAGTGGAAGTGGGTATTGGACTAACAGTTTGTATAAACAATAGAAGGAAACAGTGGGTGTTGATTATGATCCATATGATGATGATTTGTACGAGGATAATGGTATTTCGGAAGATCAACAGGCTTTCTGTGATGCTTACGATATCAAGGTTCCCGAACAAAAGAAACAGAAGATTGTTTTTTATTTTATTCTGAGTCAATTGTAATCTAGTTATATTAGTTTTTTATGTTATAGCAGTAGTTTGCTTATGTAATAGGATTAGATGTGGGAGTCATCCATATATGTTGTACTTAAATATTTTTTTTGAGTAATACATTTATCGGGGAAACCTTTACCCAAAATACCCTAGTTGTTAAGAAAAACAAAAACCCTAAAAACCCTAATAACATAAGTCGACCAAACCCTAGCATAACCAAATTAAAGATTTAATTTTTATGGCTATACTCATATGGTGATACTTGCATTTGAGTGCCTACATGCAAAATGACAATTAACATATTATTCAAAACCTTTACTATTTGTGAGTTATAAAACAAGTATTCTCAAAGTATACCCAGATGACTACTTAGCTGTCTTGTACCAAACAAGTCGAGCATGTAAGAAAATTGGATTTCGACTTACAAGTAGTCTTATATATATCTGTATTTAGTACATAGATAATATAACTTTAAGCAGTTGTACAAAATAATGAACTGATATATCGGGTATGATCATTTTCATTCATACTACCATGTTCTATATTTGATGTTTAAATCTATTGCATCTATGTTCTACTTTGTTGTTAGTTTTATTTTGTGTGTTGTAGTATTGTTTTAGGGATAAATACGAAATTTATTTTCTAGTTTTAGGAAGAAAAATAACTTTCTCAATAATCTATTTTTTCCCTATTAATATCTAATTCATCTTTTGATCAATTACTAATAAACTACGTGTTTTAGAGCCTTTACTTTTGTTAGAGTTTTATTACCGGGAGGTTTCATACTCATTTATCAAGCATTGGATTAGGGTTCTATCAAAATTCACTTCTACATCATGCATCATCTTCCTATGTTACTTTTTCTCTATTCTAGTGGAATTCACAAGAAATACGTTTACTGTCAAAAGTAGACCAAGTCTCAATTTTTAATCATTTGTAGTGTATTTGCTAAATATAAACCATTTTAGTGTAAATGACGCATATTGAAGGGGATACCAACGTTACCAACTTTTTCTAATTAGTGGATAAGTAGTTTGCGCGAATAAATTTTAAACAGATTGACCGTGTACATGTAACCAAGAAGATGGCCTATCGGCCTATAACTAAACAATGGGAAAAACGAGGCATCTATATCAATGGCTAACTCAAATGACGCGTCTACATCTAGACAACAAAACAAGGACGCAAATGTGGTAAATACATCTAAAACTTATGAAGTGCTCATCAGTTTGGGGAAAGGAAAGAATGATGAAAATGTGCCTATTCTTCAGTCGCGTAATACAACTAATATGGCTACATTAGTGGACTTGGGACATAATGTGAATGAGGTGAAATAGATTAATGAGAATACACCCCCATAAGTGTGAAACCATTGGTGACAAGTACATAACCGGGTTCTTCAAGTTTATGTGCTGAAGAGGATAGTGCTGGTGAGGTGGAAAATGTATATAATGAAACTGGGACATTCATGGCAAGTGGGAGTGGATACGGGACCACAAGTTTGTACGAACGCTAGAAGGAAACAAAGGGTAGTGATCAATATGATGATGATATTGAGTACAATACTCACGATTTATCCGAAGATCAATTGGCTTTTTGTGATGTTTGAGATATCAAGATTCACGGTCGGAAGAAGTCGTAGGTTATGTTTGGAGTCTTTTGAGTCAAATGTAATCTAGTTATAGTCGTTACTTCATTCTTAGAAGTAGGTTTGATTGTTATTTCAGCTTTCCCGCCTAGGTAGCGGGATGAGATGTGGGATTTCACACATATCTGTTGTACTTAAAGATTTTTTTTAAGTAATACATTTACCAAGGAAATATTTTCCCAAAAAATTGTAAGAAACAAATGTTACATAAAAAATTGATGTTTTTGTGCAGTAATAATTTCTTTAAATACCTGGTTGGATGACTATTCATTATTCAGAGGTCCAAGACTGTCAAAATTAGACCATAATCATTAATTTAGCTACACTAAGTTCTAACTAGAGTATGGAACGTTGAATGTTCATCTTTTTGGTAATAAATAGTTCGACCTATGGCTGGTTAAGTTTGTAGGTCTAACCATTTCAGTATGGAGAGCTGCTGTGACACGAAACAAAGGATGATAAAACACAGACATCTCGATCCTATCTTGTTAAAAACTGGGCCAAAGCTTAGAGCCAGTTGCATTTGTTTCTAATATGATTTAGATTTTGATGGTTCGTATGTATTTAAGTAAAGTTTATTGATAAATTTTTATTAAATTACATAAGTAATATTAGCTTTAGGATCTGTATGCTACTACTACGTACAATATATGATCCCATCTATTACTATTTCCGACTTGTCGTATAAGATACAAGAGATAAGTGTTTGATCTTAATTTGTTTCCGACTGTTGGACCTTATTGTTATATAAGCAAATGTTAAGGGTAGTTTAGTGTTTATATATGTTATGTAAAGTTTCGATATTTACGGAAACTTAGTATTGAGCTGGGTCAAGAATATAACTATTTTAGAATAAGGGTTGTATCGTTTAGTTTGTTGTGTCGTTTACTTTACATGAAATGGTATTCCTCATGTTCACAAGTACCGATTCATGTAGTATAAATAGGTATTAGGAATCTGTAAACATAATCAGTTATACAATTCAATCATTCAATACGTGTATATCAGTTTCTATAAAACTTCTGTTATTCCGCTACAAGTTGTTGTCCTAAACACACTTGTTAAATTCATACCGATTCCGGAAGTTATACAATCGCAGAAAGAAGGTTTAATCGAAGGCCATTCAACAGTGGTATCAGAGCAAGAGTCAATCGATCCAGGGAAGAACGAGTGCAAGTGGTGATCGATTGCAGCAACAAAGGAAAGTGGGGATCGAAAGTTTGCCTAATTGCAGAAGGAAGAAACGGGTTTTCTTTTGTGTCGATCATAGTCAGAAAGAAATAAGATAAGGAGTGATCGTTTTTGCCTTTTCTATTGAAAGTGATTGTAAGTGATCGTTTTTGAATAAGTTCTTCTCACTTTCACTTTATATATTTCAATATTAAAATTAGGATTATATAAAGGGAAAATTGGTCAAATAGACCACGCGCCCTGAGGCATATCACTTTATGGACCACGCCCTTTTAAAATTCGAAAATAGACATGTTGTCCACCGCTTTTCTTGGACCCAACCAGGGGCTGCCATGTGTCCGACAACTTATGACACAAGTACGTATTTTGAAGGTATATGTCATGTATTGTAACGTATTGTTTTTTGGGCAACTTGTATTGTTTTTTGGGCATCTTTATGTTTTTTGGGCAACTTGTATTTATACACGATGATAGTTTTGTCATTTCATATTTAAAAAAACCAAAAAAACAAAAAAACAAACAACCACAAAACACAGATTTATGGTACATGTCCTTTAATGTCTTGTGTTCCCAATCAGTTTCTTCTTTCTTCAATACAATTTGTTTAACAAAATCTTTCTTTCTTCTTATGGTCTATTGACTTCATATCTTTATCCCAATTTTTCTGCTTTTGTTTAGAAAATATGTCTGACAATATCCCACTGGATGTTCAACTAGATATCATCCGTAGGCTACCTCCTAAGTCTATACTCCAGCAACGTAGTGTTTGCAAGTTATGGAAGGCTAGTATAGATTGTGGAAGCTTCATCTTTAATTACGGTGTTCTTCGTAATGATCAGTGTTTATTTACGCTAACATTCGATATGGGTGACCAAGGTTTTGTGTTAGCTTTAGATGAACAGCTAATTGCTACACCACTTAATACAGATTTAATGCTTTCATCTATGATTACAGTTGGCAATTCTAATGGTCTTTGGTGTTTTGTCTATGGTTCTAATCTAATGACTGTTATTTGGAACCCGCAATCAAAAATCACTTGCAGATTTGTCCCGTTTACACGCATCAAATCGAACGTCAAAAGATTTGTTTTGGTTTTGCCGTCTGTCCGGACACTCTTGACCCGACGATCGTGAAGGTCTCCTATCCTGTTTTCGAAAGTGGTTTCTGGTATGTGTCTGTCTTTTCTTTGAACTCTTTACGGTGGACACGCCTTGAAAATTTCCACCCCCCTCGTGAAACAATCAAACTGAAACGTAAAACTCAGGCACTTGTGGGTCGTTTTATCTATTGGACTACGAGTGAAGAGTTAACTAATGAGGACGGTGTTATTTATAAGATTTATATGTTGATTTCTTTTGATTTGGTAACCAACCAATTTAAAGTTATAGACCTACCACATATTTTAAAAAATGAACTCCCAGTTCCATTCAATGTTTTCGATCTTGGAACCTCTCTAGTGATTTCTGGACTATCATTGGTGAAGATATTCCATTGTTTTGCGGATGGTTGTTGGACGTCAATGGTTCTTCCATAACATCATTTAGAAGCCTATTTGCCATCCCTACCCTATATTCGGTTCGTTTGCTTGGGTTTACAAAGGATCAAGCTCCAATAGTGGAAGCGCAGCCAATCATATGGGTCAGCTCAGATTTGTGTACAACAAAGTAGTTGAATTATTTGTCTGCATGGGAATGTTAGGAGATGCGAGATCTTTCTACATCGCCCCATACAAAGAATCACTTTTGTTAAATCACCAGCACGCTGTTTATAGTATGTTTTATTTTTAACTTACCATTCTATTAATGTTTTATTTTTACCTTACACCATTATATTCATGTTCAACAGGTTTGTTCGGCAGAAGTTAGGGATCATGCTTAATGGGAATGAAGCTTTGTGGTTTTAGTACAATGTCTGTATGTGAAGGAAGCATGGAGTGGTTAGCTTTTTCTGCGTACTTGCTGAATTTTATAAATCAAGTGGTTATATATTATGTAACCATTAAACTCATAATTATGTAGTAATCGTAATATGTAGTAGGTTGTCTGTATGAAACGTTGTATGTCAACGTATTTACTATTTCCTATGTTTTTTAATCCCATTATACATCTTTGTTTAATCTGGGGAACTAGCAGTTGTTTCCAATAAACAATGTGGCAACTAACTATTCTACGTAGGGAAACTTCTTTTCCTTATTGACTAATTTTATAAACCAATGAGTCCTTCTAGTACCAGCAGCACCTACACACGGGCAGCACAAACACGGCCATACACAACAGTATTAACGACGGTGGCATCATTTCGTTGATGAGTTCTATCACAAGCAGTGGTTAAAATAGCTAGCACTAGTGACCTGTATACTGGCAGTTGTAAGTATACAACCAATTCAGTTTTACTAGCGGTAGTAAAAATGACTAGCAGTTGTAAGTCTACAACCACTTCAGTTTTACTAGCGGTAGTAAAATTAACTATAGCAGTAGTAAAAACAACTAGCAGTTGTAAGTATACAACCAATTCATTTTCAATGTTTGGCGTTGCTTTCATGATTCAATGTTTTCAATTGGGCCCATCAAATATTTAACGGCACATGACCTAGATAAGTAAACGGATGGTTGTGAAATGACCCATTTTCCAAGTTCAGGGTACCGTCCCGCGCCCTTAAAAGTTCAGGGTAGCAGGAATTGCAGTTAGCCAAGTTGGAGGCAGTAAAATTTTACGGACCAAATTTGAAAAGCTTGTATCTTGGCCGCGCTAATCAATAAACCAACCCAACAACCACATATAATGATCATAAGACACCCTCGTTCTGACCATCAATTGCAAATCAACAACCCTCCTCCACAGCCTCATGTCGACAATTAAAAAAACCAAAAAAAATTTCTTGAAAACCATGTCGTTTCGAGCTAATGTTATCACCATTATGAGAGATTATATTAGCAACATGCCAGATACAGTGATCGGTAACATTTTGAATCGGTTGCCAATAAGAGAAGCGGTGAGCACCTCTATTTTATCTACAAATTGGAGGTTTAAGTGGACCTTGCTCACCGAAGTCATAATTGATGAGGATTTCTTTTATTATTTAACATATAATTTTGATGGGAGCCATGTTACTAGACTTTTAAATCAGCTTACGGGTCCCATAAAAAAGTTTGTCTTCTTTGTAGATCCCAAACCGTTGTCTGGAATGGAAGACTTGAATTATGAAGAGATTCGTGATTGGCTTATGTTTTTGGCACCACAAGGAATTGAGGAGCTGATAGTTAGAAACTGGTATGGACAATCAGTTACATTGCCAACCGAACTTTACGGGCGTATTGAATTGAAACATCTTGAAATTCATTGTTGTGATTTTCCTAGTTTGGTGTTTTTCACTAGTTTTCCAAATTTATTGAGCTTAGAATTGTGTTTAGTCAAATTTCTTACCGGTACAGTTTGGGATTTAATTGCTGGTTGTCCCTTACTTGAGTCTCTTAGATTGGATGTTGAGAGTACAAACGGGATGAAACTATGGAATCTTGCAAGTCTTAGGAATTTGAAGACCCTTACATTGGATTTTGACTATTGCACGGTAAGACTGTTTTGAGATTTACACTTCTAATTTTACAATGTTAAATATATGTGAAACTGTAACGACATTTAATCTTTGAATCTAACCCAAAAATCGACCTGTTGTAGTTGATGCGTGATGGTAATTCTAGGATGAATGTCCCTTTGCCGTTTGTATCCCTCGTTAATCTGAATCTAAAAGGAGTTGATTTTGGCGAGACTGTTATCGTGTCACTCATCGTCCAAATGATTCGCGGATCTCTAAACTTGAAAAAGCTGGAAACTAGAGTAAGTGTAATACTTTATTATCAGTATTTCATACGTATCAAATAACATCCGTAAACTGCCATGTTTTTCTATCTCAATACTATTTGATTTTCCAAGTCGCACACACGCTTAGTGTTATACCCTTGGAACAACCTTCATTTGATTTAGACACAACCACATTCAGTCATGGGCAGATTCAGACAGTGATTTTTTGATCCTTTCCTAGATCACAGAATGAATTACACATAATCAAGTTTATACTTGCTTGTTCCACGTCGTTAAAGAAAATGTATATCAGGGCCAGCGATTTGATGGACGATGGTTATGATAATATCAAGACGAATTGGGAGTTCGCTAGGAAGTTGTTGAAACTCCTCCGATCTTCCGTCACAGCCGTTGTAAAATTGTTCTAGTGGTTGTAGTTTTATGTATGCTTTGAATACCCTGCGTCAATTAAATTTGTGTACACAAAGTTTGGTGTGTCTGTTTATCA
Organism: Chrysanthemum makinoi; assembly: GCA_910596185.1. Taxonomy (NCBI): domain Eukaryota; kingdom Viridiplantae; phylum Streptophyta; class Magnoliopsida; order Asterales; family Asteraceae; genus Chrysanthemum; species Chrysanthemum makinoi. The sequence continues at coordinate 71,020,730 of OU343222.1, read as the reverse complement.
AGGGTTTATGTAGTAATCATAATATGTTGTAGGTTGTCGTCTGTATGAAACGTTGTATGTCAACGTATTTAGTATTTCCTCTGTTGCCATTATCCATTTTTATTTCATCTCGCCAACTAGCAGTTGTTTCCAAATATCAATTTGGCAACTAACTGTTGAACGTAGGGCAACTTCTATCACTAGCAGTTGTTATAATAACTAGAAGTTGTGCGTATAATACTAGCAGTTGTAAGTATACAACCTATTCAGTTTACTAGCAGTAGTATTTGTTAACTAGAAGTTGTAATTTGGCAACCAAGCATAAAAGCATTCTACCATTTTTGACGTTTAGAAAAGTCGCATAAACCTCAAAATAATCAACTCACTCTACACATCTAATAACATGAAGCGTTATGTGCTTACGTCAAACTGATGATAAACTCACTCTACACATATAATCAACCAATTAGGAGCAACCAATTGTATTGCTCTTTATAACAATTTTGTGGTATTTTTAAAATCCGTGACCTAACAAAAATAATGTAACATTTTTTTAATCTAACTAGTTACAATACATCGACATTTCCGTTTCATCAGTGTTCACTTGAATAGTATGTTTGAAAACAAATATTAATGTTAACAAATTAAATTCACACCAATAAGTTATGGTCTATAAAAGACCTACAAATATTATTATCAATAGACGAATACACCGAATAGTATTAGAGAGTAGAACCTTAGAGTGTATCGACTCTAGCCTGGACCTCCTTTTATAGTCTAAGGAGTCCTTTAGTTGATACGACAAAATTAACGGATCAACAATTCAAAAAGTCAACGGGTCGGGTTACGTAGTATCTTGTCGAACTATACAATAAGGTTGCACAATGTCGTGTGTAATGTTTTTTGACGATTAAAATAGAAAACTTTTTCTTTCTATTGACTGACAATATGTATGTATATCTAAAAAGGAGAAAAATACTTTAGTTGTGATAAATCAAATATTCACTATTGATACTATTGTATAATTATTGAGAATGTATTAGCAAGATGTCTACAAAGAAATGAGTCTGACAAAGAGAAAAAGAAATTTATTTTAACCCATCTCAATATTGCTATATCCAGAACAAATTGCTCTCTTTTGCTATATTCAAAATAAAAAATTACTAAAATCAGAAAAAAGCAACTAATGTGAAAGAGTTTTTGCACTACATTCAATAAAAGGCTTTGACTGAACTTTCATCTACTTCATCTTCTTCGTGCAACAACATATCTCCGATTCCGGCAATAATTTTTTTTCTTCCATTTCTCTATTTTTTTTCCTTTCTATCATTAGATCCAAGCTTTCCAAGGTAGTTCATTGTGATTTTATAAGGTGGTTCCTAAAAAATTTACTATATCGCTTGTAAAAGGATTTTTCTTCTAAGGTGGTTCCCGGGCACCACCTAACTCTGATACTTAGCATACTTATCTAATACAAAACATCCTACCCAAGAAATTCAAGAATGTTACATATTAAACCGACACAATCCTACTAGCAGTGAAAAACTACATTAGCAGTGTGACAACTCGTATTTTCAGGTCATAATTCAAAACATTACTCATGCTTCATCATTTATCATTTATCATAAACTAGATTTATGAGCATCAAATTCACGTAACTGTAATGGTTTAGCTGTGAATTCATGAACAATCATCAAGGACATTCCATATGGACTAAGTTTAGTCTACATATCATTATCATCATATTAGTTCATGCATGATTTCGCATTTTACATTAATCGTATAATTTCATATTAAATAAACGCTATCGCATAATTAATTATTTTGAACAATTGATCCATTAATTTCAAAAATTATTCCAATATATTTTTATACTCATATTAAGTTTATAAAAATATTATTATTAGTTTACCCAGTGTTTTAAATTTATTTTGTATCTAAATTGTTATATTTATATAATTACGACGGTTTTCTTAAAAACTACACGATAATTATTATTTCACTCAAATTTTGCAAGAAATATATTTTTATAATTTTATGACCTTAATATATTTTATCTTGACCCGTTAAAAGTTATTTTTATCTAACGCTACCCTAAATATTCAAATGTGTATTTAACTTACCACTAGTCTTCAATTTACTTACACTAAACTACTCTTGTACATAATTAAAAAAAATATATATATAAAGCTATGACTAACACCCCTTGTCGACACAAGGGGTGAGTCACAAGTGATTTGCAAATATCTCTTGCTAGTAGAAGTATTATACAATTAAATTAAACTCATACACTCATAATATCAAAAGGTGAAAACATATTTTGCTTCCTCTCTTCCTCTCCAAAACCGGCAACCACAAGACCAAAGAAGGATTTCATCAAAATTTTCAAGACAAGGTTTTTAACACTCTAGTATCACTTGTTATTAAGGTTTTGAAATAAAAACCTTGAGTGATTAGGAAAAATCCATTGTCCATAAACCTCATCAAGTTACTAGTAAGCATCCATATTCATGTTTTTATTTCATATTCATTGTTATGGTCATTTCATTTCATTTGAGAAAACATGCAAGTCTTATGAGGTTTATACCACTTTTTCATTGATTTTAAGAGTTATATATATATATTTGTCATCCTATAATTACTCCTTGTTATAAATCACTCTTGGTGATGTCTAGGAATCCATGACACCCTAAGAAGGTGTATGGTAGGATTAGAATAGCTTCGGAGTTGTTTTGAATGGGTTAGAATAGGTTTGGCGCGAGAAAAACTCATTTCGACAAGTTTGCAAAAGGGTCTGTCCTTATTTTCGAAATCTGGAAAATCCGACAGTAAGTAAAAATTTTTGGCCTAGATAATTAGAAAATACACTTTAAAATGAAAACGTGACCGTTTGAACGGATTAAAACGGAGCTATAACGAAGAAGTTATGAATTTTTCAAGTTGGCGACGAAAACTATAATTTTCTGGAAATTTCAGCATGTTATATTTATTTTGTACGAGTCAAAAATAAAACTTAGGCGTTATAAATTATGTCGACTTATCAAAAATATATTAGTATACTTTAATACAAAGCTAAGGACATATAAAACGTAAAAAACGGATTTGTAACGATTAAATTATACACATTTACAAAAAGTTGTCGTAACTTTATTATATAAGAAAAACTATTAAATTTCTAATAGACAAGTTTTACGGCAAACAAAGTGACCATTTTGAAGAGCGTTTTTAACATTGATGTAGAACTTTTTAGAAAGTAATGTCTTCTAGTAAAAGTGAATTTGTCAAGTATATTTTCCAAAATGTCCGACCGTTTGTTTAGCGGAGTGGTAATGAATTAATTATGGCTACTCAAACATTTGCCGAAAACCATCCTTAAACTATATTTTGGGACACAAGTACCATACTTAACCTATATTTTTCTTTATGTTCGAAACCTCTAGGATGGAAACTCATGTACTAAAACTTTGAGATAATGATACAAGCTTCCCAAAACCATTGAGTACGTTTCCTAATACTCGATGTGCACCATTTTACGACTAGCTTTTAGAGGCCGTTTTGTCACTTTCATGAATAATTTCAACGACATTATTTTACGACGAAAAGTTATAATTTCTTAATAAATCACTAAATGATTATCGTCGGATATCATTTCAACATAATTACATGTGGAGTAATTTAAAAATGGTCAAGACGTTAAAAGATTATTTTTCGACGAAAAGTATTATTTTCAAAAATTCATAAGTGGTATAGATATCATCCGAATTGCATGCATGTCATTACATCATAACTTATTACGTATCATATCATTCATAATAGGTCGAGTTTTGAGATTCACGCTACATTTCGGTGTACACACTTTTGTCATCGCATCAATTCATCAAGTGAGTTTTCATAGCCCCGTTGTATACGTTTATACTTATTTTCAAACCTACGGGGGAGAATACATTGCACATCATTTTTATTACGATACCAAGTATATCAAATTCATTACATTGCTTAAGTTACCTCATGCCAATTGAATGTCCCCATTGTATAACATGAACCGTTAATTTCATAGAAGCGAGGGTGAGTGGATAGATCTATCGAGGGTGACTCCTCCATCCGGGTTGGTGGATTCCAACCGGTTAAACGGATGCATTTCATTTAATATCATTATTTGAGTTGTTTGGCAAACACTCTGTTGGTGCGAACATCATAATCAGTCTAGTTTCGGTGTCATGGACTTATAGCAATTGTAACATTTTTATGTGGCATGTTTGTCATATATGGTCTATACTTGTGTGGTTGTATAAATTATTTTTCATAAACCTATGATTTCTCACCAACATTATTGTTGACCGTTTTAGCAATGTATTTTCGGGTAATTAAGACATTCGCATCATGGCACGAATAAGGAACCCTCATAGTGTCGCGGCGTCGACACATATCATTGTATATTATGGTTTTCTTTTCAAAACATCGTTTGGACTTGTAATAACCTTATATTTCCGCAAACTTTATCAACTTTTGGGACCTATCTTGTAACTCTGAATGTTTTATATTAATATCAAACGATGTGTTTCTAAAACGACACTTTAGGTCGTTCAATATAACTGTGATTGTGATGCTATGACAGTCAATCCCCAGGAATTCCATTCCGCTGCAAAACAGGTAATTTGGGGGTGTGACAGATTGGTATCAGAGCTTCAATTATAGAGAACTAGGTTGCATCATTGACCCTAGACTATAACTACATCATCATAGCATCTCATCATTTCATCATAAGTGCATGTTCACTTTTCATGCGGATTCATATACATTTTATTCGAGTTATTTACTTTTATTTTACATCGGTTGTCACAGAGATGTCTTCAGATTCCGACCCTATCCCCATATCATCTGACACGAACATGGAGGATGTCTCATCCGACACCAACATGAACGATGCCTTATCACACACTGTAGTTTTATCTTGTATTGGCTCTACTTCGGACTTACCACTTATAGTGACTGACACTGAGACCGAACCCTTTGAGGAGGGCGAAGTTGCACCTACACCACCTGTTAGCCCTACACATGGCCCGATTCACCCACCATCACCACTATTGTCATCATCATCTTCATCATACTATCTTAGGGAGCCTATACCTACATTGGACTTGCCGCTCAAAAAGCGTGCACGTTTTGACATCCCTGCATCACCCTCTACAGAGCCCGAACCACCAGCTAGGTTCGAGATAAGTGAGAGCTCAAAGGCTGCTGCTGCTAGACAGCCTTCCACTGAGACATTAGGGGCATGTATTGATAACCAACAGGTTCAGATTGATAGGATGTTAGGACAATTGGAGGAATTATCATTGGATCGAGTGGAGACCATTGAGGAGGAGGTTGAAGGCCTTGTGATAGGTAAGGTTTCGATTGATATGGCTCACCAGGGTTTAGAGTCTAGACAGTTAGAGAACCGGGGGCATATTGTTGAGTTGAGGCAGGAGATGCCTGAGTTATATGACAGAGCCGAGATGGCACAGAACGAACTTCAGCGTCAGGCTCAGGAGTTGGCATTAGCCCGGGAGAGCATGGTTATCGCACAGGGTCAGATTAGCGAGTTGAGGGGTTTGGTTGCTAGTTTGGTTACACAGGTTCGAGATGTACAGGATCGAGCTGGCGGAGCACCAGGAGGTGCCTAGTGTAGACTTTTATCATGTATAGTTTTTATTTACTATTATCCTAGTCACAAGGTGTGTGACATAGTTTAAAGAACTTTTTGTCTTTTGGTTGTTGTACAAACAAAATATCAAGTATTGACTCTACTATGTAGGAATGGTTTTACTATCTATGATATCGGTCCATGAAGGCCGAAATTTTCATGTATATTATCCACGTGTGTTGTGATTATATTTGTGATATTTCATGGTTGTTCCGTTGTGATTTCATTTATATTATGCATGTTGTGGTTGTGGATATATATGTGTAATGTTTGTTTCTACTTACGAGTTCTCATAATTGTTTCATCTTATGGTTTTGAAGAGCAATGGCGCCAAAGAAAGCCACACCTGAATTGACACAAGCTGCTATGCATAAGTATGTGAACGATAGCATAGCCGAGGCATTAAGGACCGAAAGAGCATCGGTGGCGGCCGCTGCTGAGGCTGCGCTACTGCCGAGGCCGCTAGACATGTTGCTGCGCAGGCATTGCGGAGGGTCCGGTTAGAAGTTGTACGTATAAGGATTTTAAAAGTGGAGATCCTACTAAGTTCAAGGGTACTGAAGGGGCAACTGCCATGGTTAGATGGTTCGAGAAAATGGAGTCCGTGTTTCTGTTATGTAATTGCCCGAAGGATAGCAAGGTTAAGTTTGCTACGAGTACACTACTTGATGGGGCAATGTCGGGGTGGAATTCGTATGCTCAGCCAATGGGAATGGAAAATGCGTACAAGCTCACCTGGGAGCAATTCAAAAGGTTGATAACGAGGAAGTATTGTCCGCGTACGGAGGTAAAGAAGTTGGAGACCGAATTCTATGAATTGGTGACTATTGGGTATGATATTGATACTTACATTCGAAGGTTCCAAGAATTGGCCGCATTATGCCCATCTATGGTTTCAGATAATGAGAAGCTACTGGAGGCTTTCATTGGAGGACTTCCCCAGGTTGTTCAAGGAGACGTGATTTCTTTTGATCCGCAAACGATTGAGGAATCTATTAGAGTGACTCAAAAGCTCATGGCACAAGTAGTGAAGAGAAGCAACATCGCCAACACCAACCGAAACAACAATACCAACAACCGCTCCAATTTCAACAATAACCGAAACAATTACACCAACTATAACAACAATAACAACAACAAACGGAAGTGGGACAACAACAGAGGTGGAAATGTCACTCAACAACCACCTAAGAGACAAGAGGTGGCAAAGGCCTATGTTGCTGGTCCAAAGGAGAAAAAGGGGTACACATGAATTTTGCCTAAGTGTGAGACGTGTTCTAGTCATCACAAGCCGGGACGTTGTCCTGATCCATGCGGGAATTGTAAGAAAGTGGGACATCAAACTAGGGAATGCAAGATGCTAGCTACGGGGGAAAATCAGAAACCACCAGTGACATGTTTTGGTTGTGGAGAAAGGGGACACTACAAGAGTGAGTGTCCGAAGGGAAGGAACCAAGGAAACAGGAATCAAGGTGGAATGGCACAAGGAAGAGCCTATGTCATGGGAGGTGGAGAAGCTAGGGAGGACCCGAATGTCGTTACGGGTACATTCCTTATCAATAATCGTTATGCATCAGTTTTATTTGATTCGGGAGCCGATAAGAGTTTTGTGTCCACTATATTTGCACCTTTACTCAATATCAAACCAACCACATTGGACACATCATACAACGTTGAATTAGCTAATGGTAACTTGATTAGTACCGACACCATTGTCCGTGGTTATACACTCAATTTTCTAAATCATTCCTTCAATATAGACCTTATGCCCGTAGAACTAGGTAGTTTCGACGTCATCATTGGTATGGATTGGTTATCCAAACATCGTGCAAGAATCATTTGTGATGAAAAAGTTGTTCATCTTCCTTACAATGGCGAAACTTTGATCATTCGGGGGGAACGAAGTGGAACTAGACTCAGTATTATATCATGCATCAAAACGGAGAAGTACATAAAGAAGGTTGTTTTGCTTTCTTAGCACATATAACCGAGAAGAAGTCGGAGGAGAAGCGACTTGAGGATGTACCAATTGCTCGAGAATTTCCGAAGTCTTTCCGAAGACTTGCCAGGATTTCCACCGGCACGTCAAGTAGAATTTCATATTGACTTAGTGCCCGGAGCTGCACCAATTGCGCGAGCACCTTACCGTTTAGCACCATCAGGGATGCAAGAGTTGTCTAATCAGTTGCAAGAACTTTTAGACAAAGGATTCATTAGGCCGAGTTCCTCGCCTTGGGGAGCACCGGTCTTGTTTGTGAAGAAGAAAGATGGATCCTTCCGAATGTGTATAGATTATAGAGAGCTGAACAAGTTAACGGTGAAGAATCGGTACCCACTCCCTAGAATCGACGACTTGTTGGATCAGTTGCAAGGCTCTAGTATCTATTCAAAGATTGACCTAAGGTCAGGTTATCATCAACTTAGAGTGCGGGAGGAGGATATTCCGAAAACAGCATTTAGAACACGTTATGGACATTATGAGTTTCAAGTAATGTCGTTCAGATTAACTAATGCACCTGCAGTATTCATGGATCTCATGAATAGGGTATGTATACCGTATTTGGACAAGTTTGTTATAGTATTCATCGACGACATATTGATTTACTCAAAGAGCAAAGAAGAGCACGAAGGGCATTTGAGAACGATTTTAGGACTACTCAAGAATGAGAAGTTGTATGCCAAATTTTCGAAGAGTGATTTTTGGAATCGCAAAGTACAATTTCTTGGTCATGTCATTGATAGTCAAGGACTACAAGTTGATCCTGCAAAGATTGAAGCTGTAAAAGATTGGGCTACTCCAACAAATCCTATAGAAATCCGACAATTTCTAGGACTTGCCGGGTATTACCGAAGATTCATCGAAGGTTTTTCAAAGATAGCTAAGGCTTTGACCAAGTTGACACAGAAAAACAAGAGGTACGAATGGGGAAAGAAACAAGAAGCTGCTTTTCAGTTGTTGAAGCAAAAGCTTTGCAGTGCGCCAATTTTGGCATTACCTGAAGGAATTGAGAACTTCGTTGTATACTGCGATGCTTCACATAAAGGGCTTGGAGCTGTATTAATGCAAAACAAAAAGGTGATAGCTTATGCTTCTCGACAACTTAAGGTCCATGAGAAGAATTACACCACTCATGATCTTGAGTTGGGGGCCGTAGTTTTTGCACTTAAGATTTGGAGACACAACCTTTACGGTACAAAGTGCACAGTGTTTACGGACCACAAGAGTTTGCAATATCTTCTTGATCAGAAGGAACTTAACATGAGGCAACGTCGTTGGTTGGAATTACTCAGCGATTATGATTGTTAAATCAAGTATCATCCGGGAAAAGCCAATGTTGTGGCTGATGCTCTTAGCCGGAAAGAACGACCCAAACCTTTAAGAGTTCGATCATTAGGAATGACGATCAGTTCACCTTTACCATCAAAAATACTCGAGGCACAAATCGAGGCACTTAAGGAGGAAAACCGACCAAGTGAAAGCTTTATGGTATGCCTGAAAATGCAAATGGCTTTGTAAAGAGAGCAGATGGAGTACTATGCTTCAAGGAAAGAATGTGGGTACCATTTTATGGCGGGATACAAGAATTGATTATGCATGAGTCGCATAAGTCAAAGTATTCTATTCACCCAGGATCTGATAAGATGTATCAGGATCTCAAGAAACTTTATTGGTGGCCGAACATGAAAGCGGAGATTGCCACGTACGTTAGTAAATGTCTTACTTGTTCTAAAGTAAAAGTTGAATATCAGAAACCTTCAGGATTACTCCAACAACCAGAAATTCCCCAATGGAAATGGGAACGCATTACAATGGACTTTGTCACGAAACTTCCAAAGACATCGGGAGGTTACGATGCGATATGGGTAATCGTTGATCGTCTTACCAAATCAGCTCATTTCATACCAATTAGAGAGACTTATTCCATGGAACAACTTACTAGACTTTATGTCAAGGAAATAGTCTCAAGGCATGGAGCACCAATTTCCATCATTTCCGACAGAGATAGTCGATTCACTTCAAACTTCTGGAAATCATTACAAGATTCATTTGGAACTAAATTAGAGATGAGTACAGCATATCATCCACAAACCGATGGTCAAAGTGAAAGGACAATTCAAACATTGGAAGATATGTTGAGAGAATGTGTGATTGATTTTGGAAATGGTTGGGCTAATCATTTGCCATTGATTGAATTCTCGTACAACAATAGTTATCACACCAGTATAAAAGCGGCACCATTCGAAGCACTTTATGGTCGAAAATGCCGATCACCTGTTTGTTGGGCCGAGGTTGGGGACGCACAACTCACTGGTCCAGAAATGGTACGGGAAACAACAGAAAAGATAGTCCAAATCCGAGATAGACTCAGAACTGCCAGGAGTCGACAGAAAAGTTACGCAGATGTTAGACGCAAACCGTTAGAATTTCAAGTCGGCGACAAAGTGATGTTGAAAGTATCGCCTTGGAAAGGCGTGGTACGATTTGGAAAACGCGGGAAGTTGAACCCGAGGTACATTGGGCCATTCAAAATTTTAAGCAGAGTCGGCCCTGTAGCTTATCGACTTGATCTTCCGACAGAACTTGGTCATGTACACAACACGTTTCATGTTTCAAACCTGAAGAAATGTCTTTCGGACGAATCACTCGTTATTTCATTGGAAGAAATTCAACTCGACGATAAACTCAATTTCATGGAGGAACCTGTAGAAATCATGGACCGCGAGGTCAAGCAATTGAAACAGAGTCGTATTCCTATTGTGAAGGTTCACTGGAATTCTCGAAGAGGTCCTGAGTTTACCTGGGAACGGGAAGACCAGATACGCCTCAAATATCCTCATCTTTTCATCGACAACACTGTAGGACCCAACAAGGATTGAATTCAGGGACTGAATTCCTTTTTGGATGGGCGAATGTGACAACTCGTATTTTCAGGTCATAATTCAAAACATTACTCATGCTTCATCATTTATCATTTATCATAAACTAGATTTATGAGCATCAAATTCACGTAACTGCAATGGTTTAGCTGTGAATTCATGAACAATCATCAAGGACATTCCATATCGACTAAGTTTAGTCTACATATCATTATCATCATATTAGTTCATGCATGATTTCGCATTTTACATTAATCGTATAATTTCATATTAAATAAACGCTATCGCATAATTAATTATTTTGAACAATTGATCCATTAATTTCAAAAATTATTCCAATATATTTTTATACTCATATTAAGTTTATAAAAATATTATTATTAGTTTACCCAGTGTTTTAAATTTATTTTGTATCTAAATTGTTATATTTATATAATTACGACGGTTTTCTTAAAAACTACACGATAATTATTATTTCACTCAAATTTTGCAAGAAATATATTTTTATAATTTTTATGACCTTAATATATTTTATCTTGACCCGTTAAAAGTTATTTTTATCTAACGCTACCCTAAATATTCAAATGTGTATTTAACTTACCACTAGTCTTCAATTTACTTACACTAAACTACTCTTGTACATAATTAAAAAAAAATAAAAAACCATAACAAAGGATGACTAACACCCCTTGTCGACACAAGGGGTGAGTCACAAGTGATTTGCAAATATCTCTTGCTAGTAGAAGTATTATACAATTAAATTAAACTCATACACTCATAATATCAAAAGGTGAAAACATATTTTGCTTCCTCTCTTCCTCTCCAAAACCGGTAACCACAAGACCAAAGAAGGATTTCATCAAAATTTTCAAGACAAGGTTTTTAACACTCTAGTATCACTTGTTATTAAGGTTTTGCAATAAAAACTTTGAGTGATTAGGAAAAATCCATTGTCCATAAACCTCATCAAGTTACTAGTAAGCATCCATATTCATGTTTTTATTTCATATTCATTGTTATGGTCATTTCATTTCATTTGAGAAAACATGCAAGTCTTATGAGGTTTATACCACTTTTTCATTGATTTTAAGAGTTATATATATATTTGTCATCCTATAATTACTCCTTGTTATAAATCACTCTTGGTGATGTCTAGAAACCCATGACACCCTAAGAAGGTGTATGGTAGGATTAGAATAGCTTCGGAGTTGTTTTGAATGGGTTAGAATAGGTTTGGCGCGAGAAAAACTCATTTCGACAAGTTTGCAAAAGGGTTTGTCCTTATTTTCGAAATCTGGAAAATCTGAAAGTAAGTAAAAATTTTTGGCCTAGATAATTAGAAAATACACTTTAAAACGAAAACGTTGCCGCTTGAACGGATTAAAACGGAGCTATAACGAAGAAGTTATGAATTTTTCAAGTTGGCGACGAAAACTATAATTTTCTGGAAATTTCAGCATGTTATATTTATTTTGTACGAGTCAAAAATAAAACTTAGGCGTTATAAATTATGTCGACTTATCAAAAATATATTATTATACTTTAATACAAAGCTAAGGACATATAAAACGTAGAAAACGGATTTGTAACGATTAAATTATACACATTTACAAAAAGTTGTCGTAACTTTATTATATAAGAAAAACTATTAAATTTCTAATAGATAAGTTTTACGGCAAACAAAGTGACCATTTTGAAGAGCGTTTTTAACATTGATGTAGAACTTTTTAGAAAGTAATGTCTTCTAGTAAAAGTGAGTTTGCCAAGTATATTTTCCAAAATGTCCGACCGTTTGTTTAGCGGAGTTGTAATGAATTAATTATGGCTACTCAAACATTTGCCGAAAACCATCCTTAAACTATATTTTTGGACACAAGTACCATACTTAACCTATATTTTTCTTTATGTTCGAGACCTCTAGGATGGAAACTCATGTACTAAAACTTTGAGATAATGATACAAGCTTCCCAAAACCATTGAGTACGTTTCCTAATACTCGATGTGCACCATTTTACGACTAGCTTTTAGAGGCCGTTTTGTCACTTTCATGAATAATTTCAACGACATTATTTTACGACGAAAAGTTATAATTTCTTAATAAATCACTAAATGATTATCGTCGGATATCATTTCAACGTAATTACATGTGGAGTAATTTAAAAATGGTCAAGACGTTAAAAGATTATTTTTCGACGAAAAGTATTATTTTCAAAAATTCATAAGTGGTATAGATATCATCCGAATTGCATGCATGTCATTACATCATAACTTATTATGTATCATATCATTCATAATATGTCGAGTTTTGAGATTCACGCTACATTTCGGTGTACACACTTTTGTCATCGCATCAATTCATCAAGTGAGTTTTCATAGCCCCGTTGTATACGTTTATACTTATTTTCAAACCTACGGGGGAGAATACATTGCACATCATTTTTATTACGATACCAAGTATATCAAATTCATTACATTGCTTAAGTTACCTGATGCCAATTGAATGTCCCCATTATATAACATGAACCGTTAATTTCATAGAAGCGAGGGTGAGTGGATAGATCTATCGAGGGTGACTCCTCCATCCGGGTTGGTGGATTCCAACTGGTTAAACGGATGCATTTCATTTAATATCATTATTTGAGTTGTTTGGCAAACACTCTGTTGGGGCGAACATCATAATCAGTCTAGTTTCGGTGTCATGGACTTATAGCAATTGTAACATTTTTATGTGGCATGTTTGTCATATATGGTCTATACTTGTGTGGTTGTATAAATTATTTTTCATAAACCTATGATTTCTCACCAACATTATTGTTGACCATTTTAGCAATGTATTTTCAGGTAATTAAGACATTCGCATCATGGCACGATTAAGGAACCCTCATAGTGTCGGGGCGTCGACACATATCATTGTATATTATGGTTTTCTTTTCAAAACATCGTTTGGACTTGTAATAACCTTATATTTCCGCAAACTTTATCAACTTTTGGGACCTATCTTGTAACTCTGAATGTTTTATATTAATATCAAACGATGTGTTTCTAAAACGACACTTTAGGTCGTTCAATATAACTGTGATTGTGATGCTATGACAGTCAATCCCCCGGAATTCTATTCCGCTGCAAAACATGTAATTTGGGGGTGTGACAAGCAGTGGTTTGCTCTTTATTTTATCCCGGCGCCCGCAAGCTCGTCATTTTTACCTTGACCTCAGTCTATCCAACCCGATCTGCCAGGATTGGTAGACGTACACTTGCTTCGGGAAACAGGCACCAATCAACAGAGGACTGCAGACCATAATTTTAAGCCTCTCTTTGCATATTCTATCACTCCTTCGACCCAATACACATGATTTACTTCCTTCTTCCGCTCGGGTAGAACGAGGTTAAGAAGTAAGTGGCTGAAATTTGAACATCCCAAATGGCTAATGAGAGTCTAATCGGTTTAAACTCCCACCTTTGGTACGCCATATGGTATGGCCATGCTTCCACAAACTTCAAAGGACACGGGTTTTGGGTGAAGGAATGTTGTGAATGGTCGCGGGGATGTGTTATTAGTCGTCATTGTCGTCATTTTTGAAACAACTAAATGTTTTTAGTAGTCATTTAAGAACATGTTTCAGTTGTGGCAGCAACTGATTTGCGCTTATGTTTTTTATTTGGGGGTAAAGGTTTAGGCTATGTATGGGCTTTTTTGAACCGACGGTGCGTGGGCAACGGGTTAACATCTTCAACTTCTCTTTGGAGTTTTTTGGTGGTGGAGGAATGGTTGTTTTTTTTATGTGCTTTCCCTTTATTTACCGCGCGTATTTAAAGCGAGGATTTTACTGTTCTTGCACGCGGTATAATTAATTTCCAATGACTGTTTTGTGGGTAGGCAAGTTCCTAGGCTCCTACCCTTCTATTTTTCCTGCTGGATTTGTCCCAAAATTTCTAGGGAAGGAACGTGAATATTTTACTTGCAGATTTGTTCACCTTTTTTTGGTTTTTGGATAAGCCTTATCCGTAATTACAAACCGTTTGAATTAATGAGTTTTTTGTTTGACCATAGTACTTTTAAAATTTATTTAACCAAATATAGTACTTTCAAATTTATTTAATAAAACATAATAGTTTTACATAAACCTAAGTATTTTACAAAACAAACAAACAAACTATTTGGAAAGAATCTTCGTATTGTGAATAAATTCATTGGATATAAAGGAATGCATAATGTAATGTCTTACTACTATGAGAAATTTTATAGAAGCGAACAACACCAAAAATGGTCAATGTATGTTAAAAAAAGTAGAACAAAGTCTTCACCTGGTAGAAAGACTCCTAGAGGGTGGAGGCGACAAGGGCTTTTGTCTCGTTTACTTCCTAATGCCACCGATGAATGCAAGCAAAACTCGTTTACTTCCTTTCGTCTAGTTTACTTCCTATAGTATTAAACAACTTGTTATCACCTCGTTCGATTATAGTTGTGGATATCGTTGCCAGTATGAACCTTGTGAGATTTTGATAGAATCTTTATAGTTTTATATGAAACAAATGAGTTATTTCAAAGTATTCGAATATAATTTTCGAAAGATGTTTCTTTCACTAAATCATATTACGTAGAAATATAAGCCTTTAAACCAATGTCACCACATTTGCATCGACAATAAAACTTCTTTGTTTAACCTCCATCTCGTACTCAAGTAGCATTTTCTTCAATATGTTTCTTTGATTAAGATTCAATATTGAATCTTAATCGACAATAAACTTCATCGTTTAACCTCGATCATATTGAGAAGGGTGACTTTTGTTTTTTTTTCCCTTTTTTTTCTTTAGATGTACGGGTCATATGTGCGAGTTATTTGTTGTGCTTTTAGTTTGTTTGTTTTTTTGTAAAATATTTAGGATTACGTAAAAATACTTTTTTGTACTGAAAGTTTGCGATCTCTCTATATAATTGTTTTTTGAAAAATGTAGCTTCCACAGCTGTTGTTGGTTTTGGAAATGTTGCTTATGCACGTTTGACAAAATGAAGTAAATCATTCATATCGGCGCTTTAAATTTCACTTTTAAAATTTGAACTTCAACTAGTCAACCTTTTAATTCGCAAAAACCCATATTGTACTTCAGGGACTTTTGTGGAAAAACATAAACAAAGTTGATATTTGCGTCGACACTAGCGGTGGTTTGAGCGAACCTAGCAGTGGTTTGTTAAAACTGTAGCAGTGGTTGCGTATTAACATATGCATATAATTGAGAATTTGTTCAATCCATATAGCCTACTTTGGTTTTTCCAAAAACGCAACCATGTTGTGAGTTGCAGCAGAAGAGTTGGGCACCATTGATGTTTATTTCGAAATTGATTGCAACAGATTGTTAGGTGTTGCGAATTATGATGTTTGTTTGTCTAAACTATGTTTTGCCCTAGCAGTTGTAACTCTATTTTTTTTATCCCCAATTGAATCCAAATTAATATGTACTTTCAAAACAACTGTTTTACTCTAATTCGCAAAAAACCATATTGTACTTCAGGGACTTTTTTGGAAAAACATAAACAAAGTTGATATTTGCGTCGACACTAGCGGTAGTTTGAGCGAACCTAGCAGTGGTTTGTTAAACTGTAGCAGTGGTTGCGTATTAACATATGCATATAATTGAGAATTTGTTCAATCCATGTAGCCTACTTTGGTTTTTCAAAAAACGCAACCATGTTGTGAGTTGCAGCAGAAGAGTTGGGCACCATTGATGTTAATTTCGTAATTGATTTGCAACAGATTGTTAGGTGTTGCTAATTATGATGTGTGTTGGTCTAAACTATGTTTTGCCCTAGCAGTTGTAACTCTATTTTTTTTATCCCCAATTGAATCCAAATAAATCTGTACTTTCAAAACAACTGTTTTACTCTTGTAGCAGTTGTTAGTTTTTTTAGGCGTATTTATCCCCAAATGTGCTATTCTGATCAGCAAACGCAACCGTTATCGTCATCAACTATCTAGACACGACACCATTTTATGACGCATAGAAAAGTCGCATAAACCTCAAAATAATCAACTCACTCTACATATGTAATAACCAGAAGCGTTATGTGCTTACGTCAAAGTGAAGATGTTGACATTTTTACAATAACTTATGGTCTATAAAACACCTGGAAATAATATTAATTCACGAATACTCTGAATAGTATTAGCGATTACAACCTTGAAGTGTATCGACTCTAAAGTTATATCAAACTCTAGCCTGGACCTCCTTTTATAAGCTAAGGAGTCCTTTACAATATACAAGATAATTATACCTAGCATACTTATCTAATACAAAACATCCTACCCAAGAAATTCTAGAATGTTAAATATTAAACCGACACAATCATACTAGAAGTGAAAAGCTACATTAGCAGTGGTACGCGACTTAATTGTGAATGTGGATTCCTTCTTGTTTGCTATCATTTTCTTGAAGGATTTCCCATCGTCTGGTTCTCCTGGGGCGGCCGTATTTTCATATGGGATTCCCCGCAGAAGTTCGATACGCTTCTCAACGGGTTTCCCGTGAAAATCCGCCCCTATGCGCCCCTATGCGCGGTACTGGAAGAGCTTTTAGTGGGGTTGCTTTTCCAATCCGCGCAGCTTTTATTTTAGAGCAATGGTAGAGCCACATATAATTCAGAAAAAATACATCCACACGCTGACGTGATAAGTTTGAATTGGAGTGAGGAGAGAGAACTGTCACAAAGTACACCAATCATCCCCTACACGATAGCGTGGGAATTTTTTTACGAATTATTTTTGTGGTTTGCTCTAAAGTTAATCCCAGTGGCCGCAAGCTCGTCATTTTTACCTTTAACCCAGTCTATCCAACCCGATATGCCAGGATTAGTAGACGTACACTTGCTGCGGCGGCCGGGCTGCAACCAACAGAGGACTGAGACCTGAAATTTCAGCCGTGTTGTTTGCCTCTCTTTGCACATTCTACCACTCCTTCGTTCCAATACCCATGATATACATCCTTCTTCCGCTCGGGAAGAGCGAGGTTAAGAAAGAACAGCCTGAACTTTGAACATCCCAAATGGCTAATCTGAGTCTAATCGGTTTAAACTCCAACCTTTGGTATGCCATATGGTCAGGCCAGGCTTCCACAAACCTCAAAGGACACGGGTTTTGGTTGAAGGAATGTTGTGAATGGTTGCGGAGATTGGTCATTTTTGTCGTTTTAGAAATGACAAATTGTTTTTAGTAGTCATTTAAGAACATGTTTCAGTTGTCGCATCAACAGTTTTGCGATTATGTTTTTGTTTTGGGGGGTAAAGGTTTAGGCTATGTATGGGCTTTTTGGAACCGACGGTGCGTGGGCAACGGGTTGTTAAAATCTTGAACTTCTCTTTGGGGTTTTTTGTTGGTGGATGAATGGTTGTTTTTTGTATGTGCTTTAAATTTATTTACCTCGCGTCTTTATAGCGAGGATTTTACTGTTCTTGTACGCGGTATCATTAATTTCCATTTACTGTTTTGTGGGTAGGCACGTGCCTAGGCTCCTGGGCATCTATTTTACCTGCTGGATTTGTCATAAAATTTCTAGGGAAGGAACGTGAATATTTACTTGCAGATTTTCTCTCCTTTTTTGGTATTTTGATAAGACTTATCCGTAGTTACAGACCGTTTGAATTTATCTGTTTATTATCCTTTTTTGTACTGAAAGTTTGCTATGTCTGTACATCTGTTGTTGGTTTTGAAAATGTTGCTTAGGCACGTTTGTCAAACAGAAGTAAATCATTCATATCCGCGCTTTAAATTTCACTTTTAAAATTTGAACTTCAACTAGTCATTTGGAAAACAGAAACAAAGTTGATATTTGCGTCGACACTAGCGGTGGTTTGAGCGACACTAGCAGTGGTTTGTTAAACTGTAGCAGTGGTTGGGTATTAACATATGCATATAATTGATATCCGCGCTTTAAATTTCACTTTTAAAATTTGAACTTCAACTAGTCATTTGGAAAACAGAAACAAAGTTGATATTTGCGTCGACACTAGCGGTGGTTTGAGCGACACTAGCAGTGGTTTGTTAAACTGTAGCAGTGGTTGCGTATTAAAATATGCATATAATTGAGAATTTGTTCAAACCATGTAGCCTCCTTTATTTTTTCCAAAAATGTAACCATGTTGTGAGTTGCACCATTGATGTTTATTTCGAAATTGATTCCAACAGATTGTTAGGTGTTGCGAATTATGATGTGTGTGGGTCTAAACTATGTTTTGACCTAGCAGTTGTAACTATAATTGTTTTTTTATCCCCAATTGAATCCAAATTAATCTTGTAGCAGTTGTAAGTATTTTTGGACGTATTTATCCCCAAATGTGCTATTCTAATCAGCAAACGCAACCGTTATCGTCATCTACTATCTAGACACGACACCATTTTTTGACACTTAGAAAAGTTGCATAAACCTCAAAATAATCAACTCACTCTACACATCTAATAACCTGAAGCGTTATGTGCTTACGTGAAAGTGAAGATGTTGACATTTTTACAATAACTTATGGTCTATAAAACACTTGGATATAATATTAATACACGAATACTGTGAATAGTATTAGCGATTACAACCTTGAAGTATATCGACTCTAAATATGCCGAAAAGTTATATCAAACTCTAGCCTGGACCTCCTTTTATAAGCTAAGGAGTCCTTTAAGTATACAAGATAATTATACTTAGCTTACTTATCTAATACAAAACATCCTTCCCAAGAAATTCTAGAATGTTACATATTAAACCGACACAATGATACTAGCAGTGAAAAAGTACATTAGCAGCGTTAAGCGACTTAATTGTGATTGTGGATTCCTTCTTGTTTGCTATCATTTTCTTGAAGGATCTCCCGTCGTTTGGTTCTCCTGGGGCGGCCGTATTTTCATATGGGATTCCCTACAGAAGTTCGATAGGCTTCTCAACGGGTTTCCCGTGTAAATCCGCCCCTATGCGCGGTACTGGAAGAGCTTTTAGAGGGGTTGCTTTTCCAATCCGCGCAGATTTTTTTTAGAGCAATGGTAGAACCACAGATGATTCAGAAAAAATATATCCACACGCTGACGTGATAGGTTTGAATTGTAGTGAGGAGAGAAAACTGTCACAAAATACACCAATCATCCCCTACACGATAGAATGTGATATTTTTTACGAATTATTTATGTGGTTTGCTCTAAAATTAATCCCAGTGGCTGCAAGCTCATCATTTTTACCTATAACCCAGCTTATCCAACCCGATATGCCAGGATTAGTAGACGTACACTTGCTTCGGGGGCCGGGTTGCAATCAACAGAGGACGACAAATTGTTTTTAGTAGTAATTTAAGAACATGTTTCAGTTGTGGCAGCAACTGCTTTCCGCTTATGTTTTTGTTTTGGGGGGTAAAGGTTTAGGCTATGTATGGGCTTTTTGGAACCGACGGTGCTTGGGCAACGGGTTAACATTTTCAACTTCTCTTTGTTGTTTTTTGTTGGTGGAGGAATGGTTGTTTTTTTTATGTGCTTTCCCTTTATTTAAAGCGAGGATTTTACTGTTCTTGCACGCGGTATAATAATTTCCATTTACTGTTTTGTGGGTAGGCACGTGCCTAGGCTCCTGGGCATCTATTTTTCCTGCTGGATTTGTCATAAAATTTCTAGGGAAGGAACGTGAATATTTACTTGCAGATTTTCTCTCCTTTTTTGGTATTTGGATAAGACTTATCCGTAATTACAAAACGTTTGAATTTATCGGTTTATTATCATCCTTTTTTTGTACTGAAAGTTTGCTATGTCTGTACATCTGTTGTTGGTTTTGAAAATGTTGCTTAAGCACGTTTGACAAACCATGTAGCCTCCTTTGGTTTTTCCAAAAACGCAACCATGTTGTGGTTTTTTTATCCCCAATTTAATCAAAATTAATTTGTACTTTCAAAACAACTGTTTTAACTCTTGTAGCAGTTGTTAGTATTTTTGGGCTTATTTATCCCCAATTGTGCTATTCTAACGAGCAAACGCAACCGTTATCGTCATCTAGTATCTACACACGAAAATTCTGACAATCAAGTTAAAGTTATTGGCCAATTTCCACCTTCCAATTTGCAATCTGGGCAACTAAATGGCATCATTGGGCAATACTAGTTGTACGATCGGGCAACCATAATTCTTAACCATATGATCATAAAGGATACACTTAACAATAAACCTAACACACTAAGTTTGGCGTAGAAGCACTATCGCATGGTTGGCAGCATAAACTCATAATTATTTTCTACAAGAACAAACATTCATAACAGGTGGATCCATTCCTTGTGCACTAGCCCTTTTTTCTATGATCTCGAACCCTCTTTCAGTTTTCGTGATAGAAACACGCTTTGTTAACTTCCTTCTTTTGAAAGGTGTTGCACTACGCACCGCATGCCGCGTCCTCTTCCTGCCATACCATGTTTTTGAAATAAAATTGTGACAAAGGATGTAGCTCGTGCACAATGTAGACGTCCATGGATCCATTCTCATCAGCAAGGTCATACATTCGTCGAACGTCATTGTCTGTGTGCAACAATGTTAAACCATCTTCTAGTGCATTATTTGGTGTAGCATAAAATAAAGCCCATTTTTCCCCTCTAATATCATTCAAAACATGATCAAGCACCCTAGTAAATGCAACCCTTGTGGAGCTAAAACACCAGACATCAGCAAGGAGACCGCCTACATAGCGGAGTGGCTGAAATTCAAATTTCCCGTTGTGGTGCACTTTAAATATGACTTCTTTGGTTTCCGCCATGTCCTATAAAACATAAACCCTAATAACAATTTCAATAACTTTTAATTAAATAAATATTTAATAATAGAATATAAAATATAAAGCTGCACATTTATTTATATTCATGTACTCTATAAATATATGAACGAATAAGGTAACAAAGTACACACGGGGGAGTACAAGAAACCTGGATTTGTTTATAAAAAAGAAGAAAAGGACAACGATTTTTTTATTTGGATTCTTCGATGAAAGTGTAAGCATCCGCAATGGCAACTTGGTGAAAGACTTTTTTACTATTCTAATAAGATATTCAAATGACTAGTTCCATTGTGGCAATAACTTTGAAGAAGACTTTTTACAAAAACACTAGTAAAGACTTCAAGTGTTTGAAGCTATTGTCAAAAAGCTTTTGTATTTATAAAATTTCATTTTTCACCCAATATTAAATATGCAAATGCTTTTTGCAGTGAAATAGTTGGTTTTGCAAAAGCTTTTTACCTCAACCATTTAATTGTGTTCATTGCATCAAGTCTTTTATGACTTGATGGATTGGTAATGCTCGAGGAATGTGTGGATGTTGATAGTTGAAGATTATTAATTTGATTTAAAAATACAAAAACTATTTCCCAAAAAGCAATCGACATCCTTACCAAGAAACAGTGAAAAGTAAAAACAAAATAGGCAAATGGTAGAGACCTAGAGTTCACAAAAAAGTCAAAGAAAGAAAAATGCAGAGGCCACTGATACTCTAACTCTTTGTGACCACAAAAAACCCATTTGCAAACACCAATTATTATAGTTAGTTTGGATAATTTACACTATACACCAATTCAAATTGTCAATAAATAATACAGCTGTTTACACAAAAGCTAAAAACACCTTTTCATTTGTGAAATTTACCTTTCACTTCTACTGTGATATTTTAGTAAATTGACATTTAGATCAATTAGATTATCAATCATCACAATCATTTACGAAATGGCGTGTTCTTTCTGTCAAGATGGTACATGCACTCCGAATTGTACTAATTTGCACGATTCTTTATTTAAAGACATGATAGACCATTTCAAGAGAATGGTAATTGCTTGTGAGCCGGGAAAGACTTTCCCAATAGAAGGAAATTTTAGAGAGAAACAAGAGCTGATTGATAAGAGTAAGAGAATGATTGAACAACTTCCAGAGTATGAAGATATGAAAGCGCGTTTCAAGAGGATCCAAGATGATAATGCTAATTTGGAAGCAACGTGTGAAGAGGCAATAGCTGATTTTAAGATTTACAAAGATTATAATGTTGATGCCGAAGTATGAAGAGATGCAAACCAGTTTTAAGAATTTGAAAGATCATAATACTGTTGTCAAAGCTAAGTATCAAGAGATGGTTGAATGTGCCAAAAATCTTATCAACAGACTCAAAGAAGTTGCAGTGATGCTTTGATGATTTTAGGATTATGAATGTGTTTTGTATATGTTTAAGAATGTGCTATTTTGGACTGATTAGGTATGTAAGGTAATAAGTATCTATCTAATTAACAAGGTACTAGATTACTGCATCAAATTTTATGTTATGATTTTATGATATCATTTGTGAAAACATAAATAATGAAAATAATAGCCAATCTCGATATTCTTCACATGCGAATATACTCTAACTAGACTTAATTGCAATACTAAACTCAAAATTCCATTAGTTATTGATATTATTCACTAGGAAACATAAAATTTCCAAACCTCAAGAGTCAAGATAATTCTTTAAAGGCTGCAGTTGAAGAAAAGGAGAATGAAGGGGTGCAGGCAACCACTTCCAGGATTTGCTGCATCCACTGCTAGTATTGGAGTAACCACTGCTGCTATTATTACACAAGTATCTGCCACATCAGACGTTTCCACTGCATAGGCAACCATTGCTACAATTATAACCACATCAATAACACCAACACCAAAACCAAAAAAGGTTGACAATGAGATTGCCATACAATTGGTCAACCAAAAGCAATCTCACCCTATCCCTGCAACTAGACATATTGCCAAGACTCTAAACATTGGTGAACCTATGTAGAAAGATGTATTTTGGGTAAATGGTCTTCATCGAATAACAAAAACGATTTATTATAACACAGAACCATTGGAATTAACACATAAAAAGAGCAATGGATTATAAAATGGAATTAACACCAATCTAACATAGGTATTCATCGAATAACAAAAACGATTTATTATAACACAGAACCAATTGGAAATAATCATATGTAATAAACAACGAGAAGAATATTTACGTGCCATATTTGGGAACATTTTTTTAAAACATGATGAATCGAATGTGGTTTTGCAATCAACACTGTACCTTTAAAGATGGTGACATAACTGACGTTACAAGGAAGAAAGGGGGCTGACGAAGAAGACGGTTTGATTTGTGAAAATAGTACTGCGAGAAGCAAAAACAGAGAATCCCGATAACTATGGATGCTTTATGGGTCAATGACTTTTGGATTTTGAACTCTGTTAATTAATGGATACTGTACTTTTACTATTCAAATGTGTACATTTTTGTCTAACGTAAAATGACGATAGAACCCTTTTTAAAATTATACGGTTGCCCAGCGACTTTTGGTTGCCCAAAAAACAATACCTTACACATACGGGACACTTGTCGCAATGTGGTTGAGTTGCCCAATGACAGCGGTTGCCCTCGGTCTATTTTCAAATTAAAAATAAAAGTGGTCTAGAAAGTGATATGCATCAGGGCGCGCGGTCTATTTGAACAATTTTCCCTTATATAAATTGGTTTGAAAGTAAGAAAGTAAAAAAAAACATTATTTTTAGATTAATAAACTACAAAACTAGAAGTAAGAATCCGAACCCTTGTGGTTCACAAAGTAAGAAGTAAGAAAGAAACCTATCATTTTTAAGGAACCTAGTGTTTAACGAAACCTTGGTGTTTCGAAGTAAGTAAGAAAACTCTAGTGTTTCCAAAGTAAGTAAGGAAAACATTAGTGTTTCAAAGTAAGTAAGTGCAAACTCTAGTGTTTTTAAAGTAAGTAAGTAAGAAAAAACGCAAGTGTTTCAAAGTAAGTAAAAAGATCAATTTTTGGTCAAAGAGACACTTTAGTGTTTCATAGCAAGTAAGAAAGACCAATCTTGATCAAAGTAAGAGAAACCTTTGTGTTACAAAGCAAGTATGAACCGATCATACGATCACAAGTAAGAAAGAAAGGAAGCAAGTAAGAAAGCAAGAAGGATGACAATTGGGAACCATCCAAAACTACACGTGACCAAAACATAGCACTTCAATGTCCAAAACTAACCAAAACAAACTACACAACATGGGAAATTATGATGGAGACAATATTGAAGGCATATGGTATTTGGGGAACGATAGTTGCAAAAGAAGGAGAAGCAACAAATGAGAAAAATGAAAACACATCAATGGCAATGATCTTTCAAACATTGCCACAAGATGTTTTAATGCAAGTTTCACAATACCCGACTACAAAGGAAGTATGGGACTCGATCAAAGTCAAGTATTTGGGAGCCGATATTGTTCAAAAAGCATGGCTACAAACCTTGAGGAGTGAACTAGAGACGCTAAGGATGAAACCAAACGAAAAAGTAAGTGACTATGGAGGAAAGTTAAGTTGTATAAAGGCCAAGTTTAAAGTCCTCGGTGAAACTTTGGAAGATAAGGTGCTATTAAGGAAACTACTTAACTTTGTTCCAAATAAGTTTCTACCTATCGTGTCGTCTATTGAACAATGTCAAGATTTAGACAAAATGTTGTTTGAATAAGCCGTTGGAAGATTAACTTCTTTTGGCGAACGCCTCAAAAGTCAAGACGAACATGAAGAAAATTATCAAGACAAACTTTTAATTGCAAGTTCCAGCAATCAAGGAAGAGGAAGAAACTTTAACAAAATAGGAACAGGACGAGAAAGAGATACAAGGCAAGGAGAACAAAGCAAGAATAAAATAAGATGCTATAAATGTGGTGACTTAGTGTTAGTTTTATGGATATAAATTAGTAGACGTGAGTTAGGATCGAACTCGAGACTATGGGATTGCACACTTTACGTATGAGAATTTAAAGTTAATAATTAAATATAAATGTTATATTTATTTATTTATTAAACGAAATAACTAACGGACGTTAAGTAATTAATGTAATGGACTAACGGTCGTTAAATGTTTATGGAAAAGAACTAAATTGCAAAAGTTGGGAAGGTTCCGGAATCCCTTTGGGGACTCCTTAACCGATCGGCCTAGGGACAAAACAAGGAAAGAAAACCAACTTGTTCTCCAAGTTTGCTTGTGTATATATACAAGGCTAGGGGTTTTATTTTTCCATATCTCTTGTGCTCATAAGCTAAACCCTAAAATTGTTTTGTGTGTGTTTTCTAGTCCAAAACCGGTCGAACACCCTTATAGGTGTCGATCCACTCTTTTCCACAAAACCAAGTTATTTGTTTGATAAAAACTAGCATTACTTTAATTCGGTTTAGTACGTGTGTACAAGAACATAGTAATAACATACTTTTGTTATTATCTTGGATTGAATTACAAAACGGTAAGGGGTAATTCTTATAATCCTATAAACCCTAATTAGGGTTCATCCTAATTGCTAGTTTGTGGATTTGATTCTTGTTCGGCTAGAATCAAGAAAGGTACGCATACTTTATTCTTTAGTTAATTAATTATTCATTATATGTTCCTATACGCTTCCGCACTTACTTTGATGTTTATTGTTTATATTTATGATTAGTCATGTTATATAATTCCAACAGTGGTATCAGAGCCAGGTTTTAATGAGTAATTAATTACTAAACACGTAAAAAACGGATATTGTATTGTGTTTGATATGATTTATTCTAGGGTTTTGGTTATGATTATATAAACCCTAATTTTAGGGTTAGGGCTTTTGCCCTAATTTGGTTTTAAAAATCTATTATGGATCGAAAATTTTTTATGGGTGGAAACCCTAAATTTTTTTTAATCGATTTCCTTAAATTTTTTTTAGGGTTTATATTAATTGTTATGTTATCTATATCGAAACCTAGATTTTATATATTTGTTACGTGATAAATTCATGAATAAAGTGTTATGTGACATGGAATTGTATGCGATCTTGTGACTATTTGTATAATTGTTATGATGTATCCATGATTATACATGCATGTTAGTCATGGATAAGTTGCTTTGAATATTTAATTGTTAAGATTGGTTATGCGATATTAATTGTTAAGTTTTATACACATGTATATTTATGATAAATCTTGAATTGGGGAAAACTCCAATTATATACATTAATGAATCAATTATGTGCAATTTGGTATATCATTAATTATGGGTTTACGCAATCGATTCGTCGATGTATGTGGCTCACTTTCAATTGAGAGAGTGAAAGCCCTAATTAATATATACATTAATTTAATCTAGACATTGATTATTAATAGGGTTTTATCGAATAAGTTGCATGTGGCTACTTGTTTACACGTATAAATTGTTTATTATGTGCGCATTGTTTTTTAGTAGTTTATTTTTTATTGGTATTACTTGTTTGTTTATTATGTGCGACAGTTTTAAGCAAAGGGTAATTTTGAATAGAAAAATAATATGGACTAAACAATGGCGAAATTTGATTTGTTTTGGAAGAGTTAAGTTTTCATAGTTTAATTGATTGGTGACTTTGGTACAAATGGTCTGAACGGCTCACCCACTAGAATGAACTATAAAGGGGTTAATAAAGAAGTGCGCACAGTCACACTGAAAGGATGTCTAAGGTTATGCTTTTGCGCTTACCTGGTCCTCTGCCCTCCGTAAGTTCGAATGGAGCTACTTAGTAAGCCATAAAATGTACAAACTCATCTTAAGGGCGAATTAGTTTTAATTCCATGCGCCACTTCGGTGGTAATTATCCGAAACACTAAGTGTTTACACTTATGCAAAAGTACGGTATAATGGATGATAATTAACACTAAATTCCTTGATTGGTGAACCCAATACCTCAATCAAAACTTTGATAATTTGATCTTTATGAATTGGTAATAAAAAGTTTTTTATTAAAATTATGCTACAAGATGAATGCATGACATCTTTGTACATCTTTGATTTGACCACATAAAATCAAAACTACTACCCTTTTAAATTAAGTTATATGCCATCTAATTAAAAGGAACACTTGAAGTTGCAATTTATGTCATGAGAGTACTTGGCTAGATTGTGATGGAGAGGTAAATCTCTATGTAAAGTGAGACCTTACATGGACATATTTGCAGTTCTTTAAGTTAGACACTTAAGTTGAGTAGGAAGTGAGACTTGGACTCAATGGCATAAGATGGGATGAAACATGTTTATATTTGCAATAGCGTTGGAAAATATAAATCCCATAATGATCTAGGAATTGGAAATTGTTTGCCAATTATTGTTCGACAGATTACCCTATTATGTGCTTTCGTTACTAGCAGATCAACTGATGTAATGAACCTACGATAATTTGGATCCTAGTTTTCGAGAAAATTCTATGGTTATATGAATATTACCTTGGGTATTTTATTTTCTTGAAAAGTTTAATTATCGAAAATACTAAAATTGAATTTTGCTAATTCTTTAAATGTATTAATGCAACATTAAACCGTAAACGAAGGTTATTCATGTATTGGTAAATTGATCTACACCTGTAAGGGTTTTTGGTAGAGTCAACTTTACTAAAAGAATAAACCTAGTCCTCTTTTCATAAGAAAGAGTGAGATTCAATCCTATTCCTTTTCATGAATGAAGAAAGGTATGATAGGACAATTAGAATTGTCTAAATTCTAAATTCATAACTCGTAAGCATTTTTAATAGTTAAGAAAATTGCATATTTTCTGAGTTATTAAATTAGAAGCTAGACTAATTTACTGCAAAATTGGTAAAAGACAAACTAGTATATTTTATCTAGTTGTTTTGTTTTGACCATTTAAAAGTACTACTTACAATTGTTGGAATAATAAAACTATTAAGAAAGAAATTGCATGCCCAATTTTTCAAGTTAATAGCATTGATGGATAGTTCATCATCTACATAGTAGAATACATTCTTTTAAGTACATAAGTAATTGTTATGTATGGACTTTATCAAAAGTGTAGGGAAGTAAATAGAACACTATTTTCTTTCATTGGTTAATGAAACACTTGCAATGTTGTCAAATCCAGTGGGAGTATTTTGTTCTTATTACTGAATAAGGAATTAATGTAATGATCTCTAATTCAGTGGGAGTTACAAGCTTTGTCATATTGGTAGTAACCCATATTATCTCTAGAATGTCTTAAGATAATTACTTTCCACTTGTAGACACTTATGTTTTCAAGGATAGTCATGTACGTTTCCTTATTAGACAATGAAGTGGTTCTACATCTACTAGTTATGCTAATATCAATGACACAATCATATTAGTCACATAAACAAACATATGTTGTGTTGTTTATCTGCTACATGATGTTGTTCCATGCACAAGTGGGAGAAATCTATATTGTGTGCAAGGTACAACATATAGGTATATGATTTAAAGGATTCTTTTGACTGCAAGGTAAGAGACTAACATTCTAATATAACTTGTACATATCTAATTTAAGAAACACTTGGTGTTGCAATTTACGTCATGTGAGAACTTGGCGAGATTGCAACAACAAAGTAAATCTCTATGTGAAGTCAGACCTTGCATGGACATATTTGCAGTTTCTAAATTAGACAAGTATTTAGAACATGTGTCAAAATGATATATAAGATTACTTCAAATTAAATATTTATGTATTATTAGAATGACATAAATGAAGTAATCTAATACTACTTAAATTTGTTTATTTATGTATTTTGGAATGACATAAATGAAAAATAATGTAGTCCTACATTATTATGAAGTAAATAAATTAACTTGAAATTACTATTGAAACCAAGAGTTGTGTTCATAATTACTTTAGTTAAACATGTTTATGATTCATTGTAAAGACATAAACATAAAGTCTTTTAAGACTTATAATAAAGTAAGACGTTAATTTGTTATGTTTTTTAATTAAGACATATACAAGAAGTCATTGAAGTAATCAATGATTTATAACGTATAATGGGATTATAACAGTTTATGTTCCTTGATGAGACATAGATATGAAGTGACTTGGTTAAAAGTACTTGGGTTATAAAGCATGCAATTGGCTTGAAAAGTCTATTATATCATTAAGTTGACTTAGTTGGTAAATAGGTAAGCCAAAAGGAATATGTTTTTCTTATATATTGTTAGATTGTCTTACAATATTAATTCTAATGAATACCACAAGTTGATGGTATGTTCAGTTAGGAGAATCAAAGTATATTTGATTTGTTTGATTCAAGATAACCATAACTTCTTTCTTAAAAAGTAACAAGGTTAGAAATTGAGTATTGATTGAATATACTCAATATGACTCTAACCTAGAAGATTAATAAAACACCATTTCATTATGGAATGTGATGAATCACATTAAGTTTTAAAGTTGAAGATTCTGAATTTGTTAAACTACTTATGAATAGGTTATTAACAAACTAATGTCAAGAATTATCAATGGGTATTTGTAATGTCCCAAAAAGTGAACAATGTAGTTTTGCTCTAACTGCTAAGTATATATAGATAGTCTATATATTACAAAAAGCAAGTGGGAGTTTTTTTTATCTTGAAAGATAAAATTACAAGATACATAATCTTCTAAAACACACTAGTGAATATCATGATGAGGCTAGATATGAAATGATAGACCTCATGATGATGGAATTTTCATTCATAGATCTGCAAGGATATCTCAGATATTTGACTTATATGCTGAGAAATATGAGTTACAAGATTATAGTAAACCTGATAATCATTATGATGGATTACCAAATATTGAATTGGGTAAATTACTCATACTATGAATGTTAAAGATGTTGTTCATAAAGATAATCAATTTTGGAAATTTGGTTTATCTTAATAGTTAGACTAGAAAATGAAAATGAGTTTCTTCAAAGAGATGAAAAACCCTAGTGATTTGAATTTCTATGTAGAAATCATATGGACAATATTGTACACATATTTAATGCATGTTTTATGACAAGATTATTAATCATACTTAAGCAATTGATTATGATTGAATATTCTTTTCAAGACACATTAAATATATAAAGATGATAATGGTCATACTTGTTTTCATTAATATGAAATATGACAATGAAATATCAAAACTCTTTCTTGAGAAATTACTTGAGCGAGGAGGGTAAGTAATTGAAAGGTTTTTTGAATTCATATAATCTTTGGAAGTGTACGAAGTGCAATAATTCATGAATGGATAAATGCATGCATCTATGAAATTATTCTTATGTTTAATTATTAAATCCGAGTTTTGATTTATAATTGAAATAAGATAAATTTTAAGTATTCCTGAAAGCTAGTGGGAGTATTATGTTAAGGTTTTAAATCTTATATGTTGTATAACATATAGGAAGTAGCATTCCTTGTAAGCTAAATGTTAAGTCTTAGATTGGAATAAAACTTCACTTGTAAGATTTAAGAATTAAAACATATAACCTTGGAATATATGTTTATTATTAATAAACATGTGCAGTAAAATAAATGATTCTAATTAAACATGATATATCATCTGGGAAATGGATAAATATTTTTTGACAAGATAGAACGTGAATGAAGTCTAAATTTGACATGTAGATTCATCATGTACATCATGTAGTGTATTCAAATTGTTGTATCATTCTTAAATGATAGATGATTTGACAACATTAATATCTAACTAAAAGTTATTAGATAACTTGTAATGAATATTCTAATAGAATTACATCCTCAGCCTGGAATTGCTCCTAGATTCTATGGATGAACAATATGTCAATTGTTGTGCAAATTGTCATCAGCTTCAAACTTGAATGTTTGGAAGACATCAAACATTACACAATAAGATATTAAAGTTTACGGAGTTTTAATAAGCATATTGTTGTTTGTATACAATGATGCTGGTTTAATTGAGATGACACTCAATACTAGTCATGGTAGGATTTTATCTTGTTAATGGCCATATGACCTAGTTGTGCTTATCTAATAGCGCAGTTGCATTATACATTAAAAGAATAACAATACTTTAAACTTTAAAATGTTTGAAAGTTTAAATTGTCATAAATTGGTGATAGAGGATGTCACATACTTTATGAATTATTATGTGGATTGGTGAATGCACACATACAAGGACTTCACTAATTGAATTCTTGAAATAAGTATTCTCAAAATTATGATAGATCAAGTTGGTTGATTTATGTCTTGTCAACAAGTATGATTGTCATTACTTGAGGCATAATTCATCAACTGGAATTTTCATGCATTGATCTATTTGGTATTTGGATAAGGGATGTTGAACGATTGTTATAATAAATCAAATACTTTGTATGATTGATTTTATAATATATTGTATCCTATATTTGCATGTTTAATCCGTGAATAAAATTTATTTATTCTAAATCGTCCGTTGTCAATTAATGGTATGGGAGTATCATTAAACTAAGACAAATCTGAGAGATATGGTAGAATATACTTGAAAGTATATTGATGAGAATGCATACCAATTTCAGATGATATTCAATGAATTGAATATAGGACTTATCCCAACTACATAATTTACTTTGTGGATATTGTTATAAGTAAATTATGAATAGTTATCCTCAGACTTGAGATACCAGATAAGTGTCATGAATGTAGTGCACTTCTGTGGAGCAACTTAACGCTATACGTAACTGGTAGTCATAAGGGTTGTTTCCTGAAGTGTTGCAAAGTTCGTGGGTTATTCTCGTAGTCAAGATAGAATTTGTTCCTTCAAATTTATTTTGGAGTTTAATACTGCTGGGCCCCTCGTAGGGTTGACAAGATGTTTGTGTGGCCACACCCAAAATCTCCCCTAAATATGTTTAGAAGATTTGGTAATCTTGCTCAATCACTAATAACGAGAAACAGAATAGTTGAATAAAGAATGACTTAATTCCATATCTTTATTTAACATGGTATTAGAAACAAAAGGATAATAATAATGAGAAATCATTAAAAGGTTTTTCCAGGAGACCTTGCTCGAGTTGTACTAGAGGCATCGAAGTGTTGCTTGACGCTAACCGAATGTGATCACTCTATTAAGATATATCCAAGTGGGAGCTGTTAGTTTTATGGATATAAATTAGTGGACGTGAGTTAGGATCGAACTCGAGACTATGGGATTGCACACTTTACGTATGAGAATTTAAAGTTAATAATTAAATATAAATGTTATATTTATTTATTTATTAAACGAAATAACTAACGGACGTTAAGTAATTAATGTAATGGACTAACGGTCGTTAAATGTTTATGGAAAAGGACTAAATTGCAAAAGTTGGGAAGGTTCCGGAATCCCTTTGGGGACTCCTTAACCGATCGGCCTAGGGACAAAACAAGGAAAGAAAACCAACTTGTTCTCCAAGTTTGCTTGTGTATATATACAAGGCTAGGGGTTTTATTTTTCCATATCTCTTGTGCTCATAAGCTAAACCCTAAAATTGTTTTGTGTGTGTTTTCTTGTCCAAAACCGGTCGAACACCCTTATAGGTGTCGATCCACTCTTTTCCACAAAACCAAGTTATTTGTTTGATAAAAACTAGCATTACTTTAATTCGGTTTAGTACGTGTGTACAAGAACATAGTAATAACATACTTTTGTTATTATCTTGGATTGAATTACAAAACGGTAAGGGGTAATTCTTATAATCCTATAAACCCTAATTAGGGTTCATCCTAATTGCTAGTTTGTGTATTTGATTCTTGTTCGGCTAGAATCAAGAAAGGTACGCATACTTTATTCTTTAGTTAATTAATTATTCATTATATGTTCCTATACGCTTCCGCACTTACTTTGATGTTTATTGTTTATATTTATGATTAGTCATGTTATATAATTCCAACACTTAGGTCATTTTGCACGCGAATGCACCAAATGGAAGAAGAAAGACAAGGAGGAACTAACACATCTCATTTATGAAACTGACGATGAACCCACATTGTTGTGAAGTCAAGTAAAGAAGACTCGATTGCAGTCTATAACATTAGGGGAGGGGTGGGGTGAATGTTAGACCTTAATGTTATAGAAGCAAATGTTAAGGGTAATTTAGTGTTTATATATGTTATGTAAAGTTTCGGTATTTAGAGAAACTTAGTATTGGGCTGGGTTAAGAAAATAACCATTTTAGAATAAGGGTTGTATCGTTTAGTTTGTACGTTGTGTCATTTACTTTACATGAAACGGTATTCCTCATGTTCAAAGGTACCGATTCATGTAGTATAAATAGGTATTAGGAATCTGTAAACATAATCAGTTATACAATTCAATCATTCAATACATGTATATCAGTTTCTATAAAACTTCTGCTATTCTGCCACAAGTTGCTGTCCCTAACACCCTTGTTAAATTCATACTGATTCAGGAAGTTATACAATCGCAGAAACAAGGTTTAATCGAAGGCCAAACACCGACATCCAACACCATGGTTTGATTCCTTATTATCATACAGGTTAAAACATTAGTTTCTATATACAGCCAACCATATGTGCATGAAATCAATTGATTAAATAACTTTTTTAACCCACAACTGATAAAAATATCAATCTGTAACATGTATGAATGACGTATGTAATACATAAAATGAGAAAAAAGTGTTGAAAACAGTAACCAAAACACATAAATAATCATTCACACGTCATTAAACAATCTAAAATGCTGGAGATTTTGTACTACTAGCCGCGCTGTAGTAACATACCAATCATATCACAAGCTGTCACAAAAGTGGGGCTCTACGTATGGGGAAAGGAAGGAATAGGAAAGTCCTTGGGAAACTCAGGAACTGTTGGCTTAGGTAGGTCATGAATTTCTGGCAACTTTGGTACTTCTGCTTTTGGTAGATTTGGCAGCTCAGGTTTCGGAATTTCAGGAACTGTTGGCTTTGGAATCTCAGGAACTACAGGTTTCGGAATCTCAGGAATTGTGGTCTTAGGATGCTCGGGCAGTGTGGGCTTTGGAAGCTCTGGTACTTCAGGTTTTGGAAGCACGGGGATCTCAAGCTTTGGAACATCAGGAAGTGAGGGTTTGGCAATCTCAGGAAGTGTGGGTTTTGGAAACTCAGGAACAGTTGGCTTAGAAACCTCATGTACCACGGGCTTTGGAATTTCAGGAACTGCGGGCTTGGGAATCTCAGGTAGTGTGGGCTTCGGAACCTCAGGAATTGTGGGCTTTGGAAGCACGGGGATCTCGGGCTTTGGAACATCTGGAAGTGTGGGCTTGGTGATCTCTGGAACTGTGGGCTTTGAAAGCTCTGGAACTTCAGGTTTTGGAATCACAGGGACCTCAGGCTTTGGAACCTCAGGAATTGTTGGTTTTGGAAACGTTGGTACTTCTGGCTTTGGAATCACTGGAACCTCAGACTTAAAAACAACAGGAATTTCAGGTTTTGGAATCACAGGAACCTCTGGCTTTGGAATCTGGGGAAGTTCAGGCTTTGGAATTTCAGGAAACTTAGGAACTTCAGGCTTTGGAAGCTCCGGTACATCCAAAAGCTTACGTGCCTCGGCAACAAATACCCCACCACCTACTGATGTTAAAGTGATGGAAACTAGAATCATGAGGAACATATTGAAGTTATAATGTGCCATTGTTTCTTGAATAAAGGGTCAAGGTTTGAAGAAGGAGAGCTAATTCTGAAAGTGTTTTGAGTAGTGTTGAGAGACTAAGTAATGATATGATTTATATAGGATATAACGGATGTGGAAATTGGACAATAGTCATAAGTACATAAGTTGGTAGGAATATAGACATATTGGGGTTGTTAGTTCAGCTTCTCATCTGTACGTAAGTGTTTAGTTATGATATCTTTAAGAAAATATATGGTAATATAGAGACTTGAAAAACTAACTGCTACGATATGGTTAAAAAAATGCTATATTTGCTTATCAATTTGAGTACCAGCTTCCGTACTAAGATACATATAACTTCTGATATATCTTTGTAATAATATATAAAAAAGTTGGTCCACGCCTTTTATGTAATACAAGAATCACATCATTTCGAAAGTATTTTGATTAATCAATCTTTTTGAGAAAAATAATTGGAACAATCGAGTTGTTCTATTTTGACACTTGGTATAATCAAACTTTCTTTTTAGCCAATTGAAAGTTAAAATCAAAAATATTGGTTAAACTTTGATAAATTTGGTAAAATTTGATTGAGACAAAAAAAGAATAAAAATATTAAGTTTGAAATTTGTGAAAACAGTAACTTATAAAAAAAAGTTAGTAATTAATAAAATTTTAGTGGTTAAATTTTAAATAAGTTATATGGAGTTATGTAAACTTATAAGTTTTGATATTTTTTAATATTTTTAAAAAATAAAAAAATACCCTTTTAAACTTTATACCACATATACTTTATTTTTTTATATAAATACAACATATATGTTGGGTCTATCCTATGCGTTAAACATGACATAAGGCAAGAAGGCTGTTTCTGGTTTCATGTCTTCTCAGCATCGCCCGTGATTTGCTCCTTTCTTCTAATGGATCTTCAATCCTCCCCGCTCCCACTAGATCTCCTCTTTCTTTGTACTACATAGGTTCTCCTACCTCGTATGGGCTTCCTTAGAATTATATTACAAATAACAATAACATGCAGGCCTCTGTTAAACCCAAAACAATTAAAAAATATAAACAATATAAAACTATGTCATTTTTTGGAAACTCGCAATTTGGTCACCCTGATTTGGGCCAGTAAAATTTTATGCTTTCATCTGGCTAGGATATATAAAATTGACCCATCTATGGTTTAGGTAATCTCATATTAGTTTTTCTTCTTCCCTAAGTAATAGTGTTTCCATATGATTAAACTTGGTTACCTAGGGTTTCAATTAACAATTTTAGCATATTCTTAGGAAGGTTTACATTTTACCAAAAATACCTAAAATGCTAAATCATAAAATAAAAAGACAATTACTTGCGTACAAGAAAAACAAGACTAAGAAAACCCCTAAAGTATTGATTTAAAAAACTCTAATGGATTGATTTCATGCATTCAAGACATACAAACCCTAATAAAATCACTAGAGTGAATAAACCCTAGTTGTCAACGAAAGTGGCTGCTAATTATGATCCATAAAAGTGGAAGTGGGTATGGGACTAACAATTGGTATAAACAATAGAACGAAACAGTGGGTGTTGATTATGATCCCTATGATGATGATTTGTACGAGGATAATGGTATTTCGGAAGATCAGTAGGCTTTCTGTGATGCTTTCGATATCAAGGTTCCCGGACGGAAGAAACAGAAGATTGTTTTTTATTTTATTGTGAGTCAATTGTAATCTAGTTATATTAGTTTTTTTTCAATATAGCAATAGTTTGCCTGGTATGTAAGCAGGTCGTCTATGTAACAAGCTGAGATGTGGGAGTTATCCATATCTGTTGTACTTAAAAAAAAATTTGAGTAATTCATTTATCGAGGAAACCTCCACCCAAAAAACCCTACTTGTTAAGAAAACAAAAACCCTAAAAACCCTAATAACATAAATTGACCAAACCCTAGCATTACCTAATTAAAGATTTAATTTTTATGGCAATACTCATTTGGTGATACTTGTACTTCAGAGCCTATGTGCAAAATTACAATTAACATATTATTCAAAACCTTCATTATTTGTGAGTTTTTTTTTGGGTAAAGGGTTTCCCAGGTAAATATATTACTCCAAAAATCGTTTAAGTACAAAGGATATGGGTGAAGACCCATATCTCATCCCGTTACATAGGCAAAAAACTTACATAACAAGACACTTCCTATCATTTAAACAAGAAACCACTCCTCAATAGGTTACATAAGACACCTACCAAAACAAAATCACTTCCTACCACGACCTTGAAGCTTGATATCATACATGTCATAGAAAGCATCCAATTGCCTTGGTAAATTGTGGACCTGATCCGCATAGTCATCAAAATAATCTTCAAGCTCGTGCCCACCGCCTGTTGAAGCGAGAAAATTAGCCATAGGATTATCCGGTGGAAGCACCTCCTCATCATCACTATCTGAAACAACAACTTCCCCTACCTTAGAAAATGGGTTACCCACCTCATCATCACTATTTGTGAGTTATAAAACAAGTATTCTCAAAATTTACTCAGATGACTACTTAGATGTCTTTTACCAAACAAGGCGAGCATGTAAGAACATTGGATTTCGACTTACAAGTAGTCTCACGTATATCTATATTTAGTACTTAGATAATATAACTGTAAGCAGTTGTACTAAATAATGAACTGATATATGATCATTTTCATTCATACTACCGTGTTCTATATTTGCATGTTTAAATATATTGCATCTATGTTCTACTTAGTTGTTAGTTTTATTTTGTGTGTTGTTGTATTGTTTTAGGCGTAAATATTGAATTTATTTTCTAGTTTTGGGAAGAAAAATGACTTTCTCAATAATCTATCTTTTCCCTTTAAATATAAGGTTTATGTTTTACTCTAATTCATCTTTTGATCAATTATTAATTAACTACGTGTTTTAGAGCCTTTACTTTTGTTAGAGTTTTATTACCCGGAGGTTTCATACTCATTTATCAACCATTGGATTAAGGTTTTATTAAAATCCACTTTTGCATCATGTGTCATCTTCCTATATTACTTTTTCTCTATTCTGGTGGAATTCACAGGAAATATGTTTATTGTCAAAAGTAGACCAAGTCTCAAATTTTGAGCATTTGTAGTGTATTTGCTAAATATTAAACCATTTTAGTGTAAATGGCGCATATTGAACGGGACACCAACCTTACCAACTTTTTCTAAGTAGTGGATAAGTAGTTTGCGCGAATAAATTTTAAAAAGATTGACCGTGTACATGTAACCAAGAAAATGGCCTATCGGCCTATAACTAAACAAGGGGAAAAACGAGGCATCCACATCCATGGCTAACTC
The DNA here is from genome assembly GCA_910596185.1 of Chrysanthemum makinoi. NCBI lineage: Eukaryota > Viridiplantae > Streptophyta > Magnoliopsida > Asterales > Asteraceae > Chrysanthemum > Chrysanthemum makinoi. Next base: position 70,982,438 of record OU343222.1, on the reverse strand, counting down.
AAATTATGTGTCTACATCTAGACAACAAAACAAGGACGCAAATGTGGTAAATACATCTATAACTTATGAAGTGCTCATCTGTTTGGGCGAAGGAAAGAATGATGAGAATGTGCCTATTCTTTAGTCGCATAATACAACTAATATGGGTACATTAGTGGACTTGGGACATAATGTGAATGAGTAGATTAATGAGAATACTCCCCCTATAAGTGTGAAACCATTGGTGACATGTACACAACCGGGTTCTTCAAGTTTGTGTGCTGAAGATGATAGTGACGGTGATGTGGAAAATGTATATGATGAAACTGGGACATTCATGGCAAGTGGGAGTGGATACGAGACCAAGATTTTGTACGAACGCTTGAAGGAAACAAAGGGTAATGATCCATATGATGATGATATTGAGTACAATGCACATGATTTATCCGAAGATCAATTGCCTTTTTATGACGCTTGGGATATCAAGATTCACGGTCTGAAGAAGTCGTAGGTTATGTTTGGAGTCTTTTGAGTCAAATGTAATCTAGTTATAGTCGTTACTTCATTCTTGGTAGTAGATTTGATTGTTATTTCAGCTTTCCCGCATAGGTAGCGGGCTGAGATGTAGGATTTCACCCATATTCGTTTTACTTAAACATTTTTTTGAGTAATACATTTACCGACGAATTATTTTTCCAACAAAAATTGTAAGAAACAAATGTTACATAAAAAATTGATGTTTTTGTGCTATAATAATTTCTTTAAAGCCCTGGTTGGATGACTATTCACTATTTAGAGGTCTAAGAGTATCAAAATTAGACCATAATCATCAATTTAGCTACAGTAAGTACTAACTAGAGTATGGAACGTTAAATGTTCATCTTTTTTCTGCGACATGAAAAAAGGATGATAAAATAGAGACATCTCGATCCCATCATGTTGAAAACCGGGCCAAAGCGAGTCAGTTGCATTTGTTTCTAATATGATTTAGATTTTGATGGTTCGTATGTATTTAAGTAAAGTTTATTGATAACTTTATAGGAACTTACATAAGAAATATTAGCTTTAGGATCTGCATGCTACTGCTATGTACAATATATGATTCCATCTATTACTATTTCCGACTTGTCGTATATGATACAAGAGATAAGTGTTTGATCTTAATTTGTTTCCGACATCCAGCATAATGGTTTGATTCCCCATTATCATACAGGTTAAAACATTAGCTTCTATATACAGCCAACCATATGTGCATGAAATCAATTGATTAAATAGCTTTTTTAACCCACAAGTCCACAACAAAATATCAATTTGTAACATGTATGAATGAAGTATTTTTTTGGTAAAAGGTCAAAGACCCGACAAATATATTACTCCAAAAAACCTTTAAGTACAAAGGATATGGGTGAATCCCATATCTCAGCCCGTTACATACGCGGAAAGCTTATATAACAAGATACTTCATATTCTCTATATACAAGAAAATAAACCACTACTCAAAAGATAACAATAGACTTCTATGGAAACAAAATTACTTCCTAATAAGCATCTAAATTCCCTAGAAGATCGTAGACCTGATCCGCATAGTCATCATAATCATCTTCACGATCATGACCACCACCAAATAGGTTCATTGACTCATCAAAAGTGTTAAAAACCTCCTCTTCATCACGATCGGAGTCAACAATCTCTCTCACCTTAGAGAATAGGTTAACCCTCTTAGTAGAAGAGGTAGACAGAAAATCCTTTTTATTAACTGGATAATCAACCTTTTTAATAGGATTACCATCATCATCAACAAGAGTAATGCATTTATCGGGGAAACCCTTTACCAAAAAAACCCTAGTTTTCAAGAAAAACAAAAACCCTAATAACATAATCGACCAAACCGTAGCATAACTAAATTAAAGATTTAATTTTTGTGGCAATACAAGCTATTAATAAGATCCCTAACTAGGTTATATATGATTAGGGTGGTTTTGATACCATTGTAAGGTATTGGTGGTCACCTGCATAACCTATACAACATGCACAATGGAAAATAAACTCATCAAGGTCATGCAGCCGAAGCCCTTGTACACAGATCTCCTAATTAGAGATATAACCCAACCAACACAAAAGAATGGTGTTTACGAATACTTACTTGTTCATCCTACAATATCGTAAGCTCCACGACCTTTTTTGATCAGCATGGAACGCCTTCCTATTGTTCTTGATGTTCCACAAAACACCTTAGGGTTTCTTGGGGAAAATCATCACTTCATGGTATCCATCGGTACTACACAGGTAGAACTAGGGCTATGAAACTATGGAAAATTGGTGAGTACGGAATCAGGTAAATACTAGTCGGCTAAGTCGACTTGTGGTCGACTTTAGGATGAACCAAAGGGTTTTGACCCTTTGGTTTGTTTGTTCGATCACACGTACAAGAGAAGGAGGAGGGGAGAGATTTAGGAGTTAGAGTATTGTTATTAGAAGCCATAAGAATACCTTCCTAGTATGGTTAGGAAACCCCTAATTATCCATAAGTACAGAAGTTTGATAATTAATCAAACTTAACCCCTCCTTATACCTAAGGGGTCGGCCGAACTATATTAACCCTATAGGGTTTGTGGTTTTGCCTTTTTAGTAGTTATATATTTATCTCTGAAAAATATATTAACTTAGGATAATTACCATTTTACACCTCCAAGAAAATACTACAATATTTTTATTTCCTCACTACTCTTATTTCATTTCGTAATTCATATCTCATTTCCACTTGCCTCTTCTATTTAGTGTGCACCTGTGTGGCCCTTTGGCATTTCTGTGAAAGCCATTGTTTCTTTGCACATAATCCCTTCAGTAACATGATTATAAAAGATGATTTTGTTGGTGGAGAGTTCAAGGCACATCGATACCGGTGGTGATAAGCGGGACATCCAAAAAACATAAAAGGAATGGCACGTGGTGCATGCTTATGAGGTGAATAAAGATGTGAGTAACAAAGACAGCTAAAGATACGTAAACGTGAGTAGTCAGGTTGTTTGCTAAATAATTTTTATATGTTATTTTATTTTGAATCACAGAGGTAAGAAGAAGATTGAGTAAGTAGACGGCCATATGTAAGGCTCGACCCAAAAGGTTGAATGGAAGGGTGCGAATGACATTATTGATTGTATGTATAATCCGTTCGACTTTCCATTATGTTGTGAGGTTTTAGAGCAATAAAATATAAATTGAATGTCATTTTAAGAAAACAAATTAAAAAGATTGGTGTTATCAAACTCGTTACCATGGTCACACAAAAAAGACATAATGTCACACTTAAGTTTATTATTTACATAAGAAAGAAAATGTAAGAATTTTTGAATCATTTCATATCTAGTATAAAGGATAAATCTACAAATAATGAGAATAATGATCATGAAATAACACATAATATTTAAAACCACTAGAACTAACAATAGTAGAAGTGCAATCTGACTGAATAATCTCAAAACAATGAGTAACAACAGAATCTGAACTAGAAAACAAAGGTCTCACATGTTTGTCAAGCTGGCAAGCGTGACAAATATGAGGAGACTTATCTTTATTACAAGAAATAAAATTGACGAGAAATAAGAGAACGTAACACTTCTTCACCAGGATGCCCGAGTTGTTGGTGCCATGTAAAAGGACAAACAGAAAGCAAAACATGAGGAATAGGAAAAGGATGGGTGACTAGTTAGAGATCTCCTGAACCATCACATCTGAGGAGGATATGGCGGGAGAAGAAATCCTCTATACAAAAACCAAATGCATCGAATTAAACTGTACAATTATTATGTCTGGTAAATTAACGAAAAAATATAATATTTTTGATGATATTATTTTGGGTAAAAAGGATTTTCACCATGGTAAAATGCATGATACCAAAAATCCGTTTAAGTACAATGGAATGTGGCTGAAATACCACATTAACCTCAAGCAACCGTTTGAACAAACCCTATATCATTTGTGACTGGCCACAAATGATCAACTAGTTACAACCAACTAGACAAACAGAATAGAAAGGAAATTACATTTAAATAAACAATCAAAATGTAAGAAAAACCAGGTTCACTGAACCGCATCCATGGTGAGCACTCCGTCTTCAATGTCTTCATAGCTTGACCTATGATTGCGCCACCAACATCCAAGCTGCAATAGCAGCAAACGCATCTCAAGTCGCATTGCCAACCAACACCAACGATGGCCAAAGGACCAGGTACACCCCATACGGCTGAAAAACAGCCACAAACCAACAGTAAGATCATCATGGAACCCAAATCCGGTCCACCCCAACCCTAGCCATAACAAGAAAACCCAAGGCCGACCCTCATGCAAATTACGAACTGAAGAAATCCCAAGCACCGCAATCCACCATGGACCACCAACCACAACCACCATGTAGCAGCTCTTGGACGAAACCCTATTTAGCATCACTCCAAAAACTGCAACACCACCAAGCGACAAAGATATAGGCACCCTAACCCTAGTCACAGATACGTGCAACCATTGTGAGATAAAACCCAACCCTACGCCGCAACCACCATGTCGGAATCCAGCATGCATCAGACACCACATCCGAAACCGGACAATAACCACGAAACAAGGATAATGACCAGAACATTATGTAAATATTAGGGGTGACCAGAACATTATGTAAATATAAAGGACGATTAAGGGTAGGCAAGATTGTTAGCTTTGCTATTTTGTGAAGATAATGTCTTACACGTGAATTGGACTAGATATGTAAGATACTTGTGCCCGTAGGAACTTATTGTGTACACGAGACAAGCAATAATTGTAATGAGCATATAAATACCCCTCATGACTTTTCATGAGGGGTGTGGGATAGTGTGTAGTCATCCTTATTCATTAAGCTAATAAACACTTTTTTCTTTCACCTTTCTCTCTCTAAGATGTATATAGCTTATCATCAATCCCGACCTCGTATATTCATGTGAATTTTTGATGTTTACAAAGATGCTATTACCGGTGTTGATAACGGGTATGGATTTACCATCACCAACACAAACAGATGGGTATGCATGCAAATTGAGATGAGATTATGCACCTGTGTCTATATCCCATGTCGGGTCCTGAAGAGTCATGGTGCTAAAGGCACATGGGACTGACGGATCCGCGCTTGAAATACCTGGTGAAAATGAAGGAATATGGATCGAAAACACATATTGATGGGCTGGTGCATTGGGCTGTGTATAGTAAATGATTGGTTAGGCTTGGATTGTGATATTATTAGGAGTACATTGGACTTGGCTGCCAAGATTTTGGGCTTGTGGAATCGCATGAACTTGTTGTAGCATGGAATTAGTATTAGGAGAAATTTGGTTGAGATAGATGACATGGGGATGAAAAATTAAACGAGATAGCAACAACTATTTAATAACCGCTACCGACGAATTAAACAATTGATACCAAGTCAATTTAAACAATTGATATTTGTTACCAAAAAGTCAGCAATTGTTGGCTAAAATAAAAAAATGCATTGGAGTGGTGGATTACGCGGCGGAAGAGACAAAACAATTATTAGGTTTATTGGAAGTATAACTTGGCTTGTCCATTAGTCAACACATAATTACAATATATATAATTCCAAAAGAGTATTCTTGATATCGGGTTAGGCCTATTAATAAATAACAAACCAATAATAAAGCCCAAAGGCTTTCCTAAGAAAATAATCGTCTAATAGAAACGTGGTACATTATTCACAAACTGTTATCAAAGAAAAAAAAAATTTCTGGAGTAATATTTTACCGTGAAACCCTTTACCAAAAAAAAAAGTTGTCTAACGTTATGAAAGATAAATCTTATTGAAATGCTGTATGGACCTATTATCATACTTTTAGTCTTATAAGCTATGGTATCACATTGTTATGATGTAGTTTGTATTTCTGAAACTGTTAGCATTATGTTTGAAACATTAACAAGCTCGAAACAACCCTAAATAGCTTGTCATAGTTTACTAATTTATGTCAGTTAAATGATACTTTCGAAGCTTTTAGGAATGTCAAATGTCAGGAATTGTCAACTTCAAATCAAGTCAAACAATGCAAATTTGTTTTATATAATGTCTTTGAAAAAGATCCTATAGTAATATTCTAAATGATGTTAACATGATGGTTAAAAATGTTATGTAAAATAAAGAGTGGGTATATGTGAAACAAAATTGTCATAAACCAAGGTGATAAGAAATCTGTAAAAAGAGCAATTTTATTAAGAGAGAATTTTATATATATTATCTTTTTTTTTTATTAAAATTACATATATATCCAACCTAACATAAAAATGACATATATATCCAACCTAAAATTTAAAATTACATATATATCCAACGTAACTTAAAATTTTCATATATGTCCAATCTTTCTTTTTTAACATATATATATCCAATCTAAAACTTAAAATTTTCATATATGTTCAAATACTCAATTTATATATAATTAAAACCATAAAATACATACTAAATATAATTTGATTTTAAAATGACCATTATACCCTTGTTTCTCTTTTCATTATAATTACACATAGGGGTATTAGTCGGGCCGGGTTGGTCAGTTCAGGTCGAGGCTAAAAAACATACCCGAACACGACTCTATTTAGAACTCGACCCAAATAGACCCGAACCCAACTAACCAAGGTTCTAAATAGAGTCGGGTTCGGGTATGTGTTTTTAGCCTCGACCCGAATTGATCGGAACTCGAGCAACCCGACCCGACTAACACCCCTACGTGTGACTATAATGAAAAGGGAAACAAGGGTATAGTGGTCATTTTAAAATCAAATGATATTTAATATGTATTTTAAGGTTTTATTTATCGGACTTATATGATAATTTTAAGTTTTTGATTGGATATATATATGAAAATTTTAAGTTAGATTGGATATATATGTAATTTTAAGTTTTACATTAGATATATATATAATTTTTAAGTTAGGTTGGATATATATGTAATTTTGATGCAAAAGAGGGATATTTATGAAATTCACCCTTTTATTTATTAAAGCTCTATTGAGCTAGAGAGGCGCAAGCTCCAAAACAGGGGAAAACAGAGGAGTTATATAGATAATTTAATTCATCGAGGAAGAGTAACCTAGGTATAGTTGTTTTGTTATATCGATATATCTATAGTATCTTGGACAGCAAGAAAGCGTTTGTTTATAGATATAGTATGAGGCTCCTTAGTTCAATTTCTCACCCATTTATTTAATCAGATTAAAATCTTCGTGAATGTAACATTTTCCTCAGTGTTTATGATTATTTGTTACAAACCCATATATGGACAAGGTGGTGGACAGGTTATTCAGCAAAGTTTTGCATCATTGTTTGAGAATCTGAGCTAGTCGATATGTAGGTTATCTTGGTGAGTCTGCCAGATGCTTTGGGCACCAACGATGCTTATGCTTCATTTCCCTCATTACTGGGCTTGGTCATTTGGTAAACATTGTTAGAACATTTAATAGTGTTTTCATAATTGAGCATTACACAGGCATTTTGCATGTACAACCCTTTTTTTTTTTTTAGCATATTCAAAAGTTTATTGGTAAACATACAAGTATAAAATAGGAAAATAATAATTCAGGGCAAAGAAAGATTTTCAAATCAGGTTAGCTTATACGGATGAGAAGTTAACCTAATATCCTTAGGTTTCCTTACCAACTCATCAACTAATTATTTTTTTCTGACCAACCTACTGTATATATATGGATATCTAGATATATATTAGTCGGTGATTAATTCAAGATTTCTCAATAAGCAGCTTCCCACATTCAGTTTTCATAATGTTGTGTCACAAATACCCTTCATTTGTCATTCCGTTGCTGATCATCACATTGACATCAATGAGGGGCAGCATAATTGTGGCAGAGGCAAGAAACCTTCTGGATGTAGATTTACCTGATCTTCCTAAGCCTGAAATTCCTGATTTACCTGAAATTTCGAAACCTTAACTGCCCGCCATACCTGAGTTTCCCAAACCAGAACTTCCCACCTTACCTGAGATCCCTAAGCCAGAACTGCCCCATTTGCCAGATGTATCTGATTTACAAGTTCCGAAGTTCCCTACTCTGCCTAACGAATTTCCTATCCCATCTGAGATACCTTGAACTGTGAATCCACCTCTCGTTTTGAAGTTCTTGTGCCACTAGTGATTATCTTGTTCTTTAGTACTAATGTCTTATTGACGTTTTACTGTTTTATTATGTAAACAATGTATACTGTGAACTCGAATACTTAAAATGGTACCGTATATGTACTCCGTATTTATGTAAACAATGTGGTCACATGCCCTGTTTTCATCTAAGTATGTTCCGTTTACTATCATATGGCATGAGACATAGTTTAGGACAAAGTTTTACTCTAGTGTTTTCAACGTAAGTAAGTAAGAAAAAACGCTATTGTTTCAAAGTATGTAAAAAGATCAATTTTTTGTCAAAGAGACACTTTAGTGTTTCATAGCAAGTAAGAAAGACCAATCTTGATCAAAGTAAGAGAAACCTTTGTATTTCAAAGCAAGTACGAACCGATTATACGATCACAAGTAAGAAAGAAAGGAAGCAAGTAAGAAAGCAAGAAGGATGACAACTGGGGAACCATCCACAACTACACGTGACCAAAACATAGCACTTCAATGTCCAAAACTAACCGAAACAAACTACACAACATGGGCAATTATGATGGAGACAATATTGAAGGCATATGGTATTTGGGGAACGATAGTTGCAAAAGAAAGAGAAGCAACAAATGAGAAGAAGGAAAACCACATCAATGGCAATGATCTTTCAAATATTGTCACAGGATGTTTTAATGCAAGTTGCACAATACCCGACTACAAAGGAAGTATGGGACTCGATCAAGTCAAGTATTTGGGAGCCGATATTATTTAAAAAGCACAACTACAAACCTTGGGGTGTGAGCTAGAGACGCTAAGGATGAAACCAAATGAAAAAGTAAGTGACTGTGGAGGAAAGTTAAGTAGTATAAAGGCCAAGTTTAAAGGCCTTGGTGAAACTTTGGAAGATAAGGTGCTAGTAAGGAAACTACTTAACTCTGTTCCAAAGAAGTTTCTACCTATCGTGGCGTCTATTAAACAATGTCAAGATTTAGACAAAATGTTGTTTGAAGAAGCCGTTGGAAGATTAACTGCTTTTGACGAACGCCTCAAAAGTCAAGACGAACATAAAGAAAATTATCAAAACAAACTTTTGATGGCAAGTTCAAGCAATCAAGGAAGAGGAAGAAACTTTAACAAAGTAGGAAAAGGACGAGAAAGAGATACAAGGCAAGGAGAACAAAGCAAGAATAAAATGAGATGCTATGAATGTGGTGACTTAGATCATTTTGCACGCGAATGCGAAAAATGGAAAAAGAAAGACAAGGAGCAACAAACACATCTCATTTATGAAACCGATGATGAACCCACATTGTTGTGAAGTCAAGTAAAGAAGACTCGATTGCAGTCTATAACATTAAGGGGGTGAATGTTGGACCTTAATGTTATAGAAGCAAATGTTAAGGGTAGTTTAGTGTTTATATATGTTATGTAAAGTTTCGGTATTTACAGAAACTTAGTATTGGGCTGGGTCAAGAAAATAACCGTTTTAGAATAAGGGTTGTATCGTTTAGTTTGTTGTGTTGTTTACTTTACATGAAACGGTATTCCTCATGTTCAAAGGTACCGATTCATGTAGTATAAATAGGTATTAGGAATCTGTAAACAGAATCAGTTATACAATTCAATCATTCAATACATGTATATCAGTTTCTATAAAACTTCTGTTATTCTGCTACAAGTTGATGTCCCAAACACCCTTGTTAAATTCATAATGATTCAGGAAGTAATACAACCACAGAAACAAGGTTTAATCGAAGGCCATTCAACACCGACATCCAACACCATGGTTTGATTCCCTACTATCATACATGTTAAAACATTAATTTCTATATACAGCCAACCATATGTGCATGAAATCAATTGATTAAATAACTTTTTTAACCCACAACTGATAAAAATATCAATCTGTAACATGTATGAATGAAGTATGTAATACATAAAATGAGAAAAAGTGTTAAACACAGTAACCAAAACACATAAATAATCATTCACATGTCATCAAAAAATCTAAAATGCTGGAGATTTCGTAGTAATAGCCGCGCTGTAGTAACATGCACCAATCATATCACAAGCTGTCACAAAAGTGGGGCTCTACGCATGGGGCAAGGAAGGAATAGGAAAGTCCTTGGGCAACTCAGGAAATGTTGGCTTAGGTAGGTCATGAATTTCTGGCAACTTTGGTACTTTTGCTTTTGGTAGATTTGGCAGCTCAGGTTTCGGAATTTCAGGAACTGTTGGCTTTGGAATCTCTGGAACGACTGGTTTCGGAATCTCAGGAATTGTGGTCTTAGGATGCTCGGGTAGTGTGGGCTTTGGAAGCTCTGCTACTTCAGGTTTTGGAAGCACGGGGATCTCAGGCTTTGGAACATCAGGAAGTGTGGGTTTAGCATGTTGGACGTTAATGTCTTGTATACCAAACGGAAAGTTTTTGTAACGTTTTTTAGGTCTGTATTCAGGTTGGGCCAAAGGCCAACAACCCAATAGATGAAACGGTTATTAGGTTTAAGAAAATGTTGTAACGGTTATATATGAACCGTATGTCTCTTGAAGACACCGTTTCATTCATTATATATAGGATCAAAACTCTGTAATTCGAAGTAACCCATTCATATATAATATATCAGATTTGAAGGGTTCATCATATCTTCTTTGTTTCTCCCTTTTATTGATTCTTGATGATAACATGGATGTTGTTTGATCATATTCAATCGATCCTGGAAATCCAATAGTAGACCTTTGTAACAGTGGCATCAAAGCCGAAGGGATCAAGCAACAACAAGAATTCATGTATCTATCATCATTCAAGAATCAAACATGCGTTTTTTTTAAACGCAATCATGAAGAAATTGGTGTGAAGCCAAGTGGTGTGAAGCAACCGCAAAGAAGAGAAGAATCGATCTGTGATGGATTGAATGATCAAGAGATTTGATCATGAAAGGTCATGCGATATGATCAAGAAGCGAGGCTGTGATGGTCTCTCAATGAAGAAGGGGCTGCGATGGTCTCTCAATGAAGAAGGGGCTGCGATGGTCTCTCAAAGATGAAGGGGCTGCGATGGTCTCTCAAAGATGAAGGGGCTGTGAAAGTCTCAACGATGAAGGGGCTGTGAAGGTCTCAACGATGAAGGGGCTGTGATGGTCTCGAATTCATAAGCAAGAACAACAACAAAGCTGATCAACGGACTTAAGGAAGGTCACAACAACAACCGCGAAGGTTCAAGAAGAAGATTGTGAGAGTCTTAAGATGAAAGGAATTACAGAAATTCACAAACACAAAGTTTGGCATCAAGACAATAAGGGGGACAGTTGGACGTTAATGTCTTGTATACCAAACAGAAAGTTTTTGTAACGTTTTTTAGGCCTGTATTCAGGTTGGGCCAAAGGCCAACAACCCAATAAATGAAACGGTTATTAGGTTTAAGAAAATGTTGCAACGGTTATATATGAACCGGTATGTCTCTTGAAGACACCGTTTCATTCATTATATATAGGATCAAAACTAAGTAACCCATTCATATATAATATATCAGATTTGAAGGGTTCATCATATCTTCTTTGTTTCTTCCTTTTATTGATTCTTGATGATAACATGGATGTTGTTTGATCATATTCAATCGATCCTGGAAATCCAACAGTAGACCTTTGTAACATAGCAATCTCAGGAATTGTGGGTTTTGGAATCTCAGGAACAGTTGGCTTAGAAACCTCAGGTACCACGGGCTTTGGAATTTCAGGAACTACGGGCTTGGGAATCTCAGGTAGTGTAGGCTTCGGAACCTCAGGAATTGTGGGCTTTGGAAGCACAGGGATCTCGGGCTTTGGAAAATCTGGAATTGTGGGCTTGGTGATCTCTGGAACTGTGGGCTTTGAAAGCTCTGGAACTTCAGGTTTTGGAATCACAGGGACCTCAGGCTTTGGAACCTCAGGAATTGTTGGTTATGGAAACGTTGGTACTTCTGGCTTTGGAATCACTGGAACCTCAGACTTAGGAACAACAGGAATTATTTCAGGTTTTGGAATCACAGGAACCTCTGGCTTTGGAATCTGGGGAAGTTCAGGCTTCGGAATTTCAGGAAACTTTGGAATTTCAGGAAACTTAGGAACTTCAGGCTTTGGAAGCTCCGGTACATCCAAAAGCTTACGTGCCTCGGCAACAAATACCCCACCACCTACTGATGTTAAAGTGATGGATACTAGAATCATGAGGAACATATTGAAGTTATAATGTGCCATTGTTTCTTGAATAAAGGGTCAAGGTTTGAAGAAGGAGAGCTAATTCTGAAAGTGTTTTGAGTAGTGTTGAGACTCTAAGTAATGATATGATTTATATAGGATATAACGGATGTGGAAATTGGACAATAGTCATAAGTACATAAGTTGGTAGGAATATAGACATATTGGGGATGTTAGTTCAGCTTCTCATGTGTACGTAAGTGTTTAGTTGTCATATCTTTAAGAAAATATATGGTAATATTGAGACTTGAAAAACTAACTGCTACGATATGGTTAAAAAAATGCGATATTCGGTTATCTATTTGAGTACCAGCTTCCGTACTAAGATACATATAACTTCTGATATGTCTTTGTAATAATATATAAAAAAGTTGGTCCACGTCTTTTATGTAATACAAGAATCACATCATTTCGTAAGTATTTTGATTAATCAATCTTTTTGAGAAAAACAATTGGAACAATCGAGTTGTTCTATTTTGACACTTGGTAAAATCAAACTTTCTTTTTAGCCAATTGAAAGTTAAAATCAAAAATATTGGTCAAACTTTGATAAATTTGGTAAAATTTGATTGAGACAAAAAGAGAATAAAAATATTAAGTTTGAAATTTGTGAAAACAGTAACTTATAAAAAAAAGTTAATTAATAAAATTTTAGTAGTTAAATTTTAAATAAGTTATATGGAGTTAAATGTAAACTTATAAGTTTTGATATTTTTTAATATTTTAAAAAATAAACAAATACCCTTTTAAACTTTATACCACATATACTTTATTTTTTATAAATACAACATATATGTTGCGTCTATCCTATGGGTTAAACATGACATAAGGCAAGAAGGCTGTTTCTAGTTTCATGTCTTCTCAGCATCGCTCGTGATTTGCTCCTTTCTTCTAATGGATCTTCAATCTTCCCCGCTCCCACTAGATCTCCTCTTTCTTTGTACTACATAGGTTCTCCTACCTCGTATGGGCTTCCTTAAAATTATATTACGAATAACAATAACATGCAGGCCTCTCTTAAACCCAAAACAATTAAAAAATATAAACAATATAAATCTATGTCAATTTATGGAAACTCACAATTTGGTCACCAAGATTTGTGCCAGTAAAATTTTATGCTTTCATCTGGCTAGGATATATAAAATTGACCCATCTAGGGTTTAGGTAATCTTATATTAGTTTTTCTTCTTCCCTAAGTAATAGTGTTTCCATATGATTAAACTTGGTTACCTAGGGTTTCAATTAACAGTTTTAGCATATTCTTAGGAAGGTTTACATTTTACCAAAAATACCTAAAACACTAAATCATAAAATAAAAAGAAGATTACTTGCGTACAAGAAAAACAAGACTAAGAAAACCCCTAAAGTATTGATTTAAAAAACTCTAATGGATTGATTTCATGCATTCAAAACATACAAACCCTAATTAAATCACAAGAGTGAATAAACCCTAGTTGTCAACGGAATTGGCTGCAAATTATGATCCATAAAAGTGGAAGTGGGTATGGGACTAACAGTTTGTATAAACAATAGAACGAAATAGTCGGTGTTGATTATGATCCCTATGATGATGATTTGTACAAGGATAATGGTATTTCGGAAGATCAGCAGGCTTTATGTGATGCTTTCGATATCAAGGTTCTCGGACGGAAGAAACAAAAGTTTTATTTAATTGTGAGTCAATTGTAATCTAGTTATATTAGTTTTTTTCCTTATAGCAATAGTTTGCTTGCTATGTAAGCAGGTCGTCTATGTAACAAGCTGAGATGTGGGAGTCATCCATATCTGTTGTACTTAATTATTTTTTGAGTAATTCATTTATCGAGGAAACCTCTACCTAAAAAACCCTACTTGTTAAGAAAAACAAAAACCCTAAAAATCCTAATTACATAAATCGACCAAACCCTAGCATAACCTAATTAAAGATTTAATTTTTATGGCAATACAAATTTGGTGATACTTGTACTTCAGAGCCTATGTGCAAAATTACAATTAACATATTATTCAAAACCTTCACTATTTGTGAGTGATAAAACAAGTATTCTCAAAATTTGCTCAGATGACTACTTAGATGTCTTGTACCAAACAAGGCGAGCATGTAAGAACATTGGATCTCGACTTACAAGTAGTCTCATGTATATCTGTATTTAGTACTTAGATAATATAACTTTAAGCAGTTGTACTAAATAATGAACTGATATATGATCATTTTCATTCATACTACCGTGTTCTATATTTGCATGTTTAAATATATTGCATATATGTTCTACTTAGTTGTTAGTTTTATTTTGTGTGTTGTGGTATTGTTTTAGGCATAAATATGGAATTTATTTTCTAGTTTTGGGAAGAAAAATGACTTTCTCAATAATCTATCTTTTCCCTTTAAATATAAGGTTTATGTTTCACTCTAATTCATCTTTTGATCAATTATTAATTAACTACGTGTTTTAGAGCCTTTACTTTTGTTAGAGTTTTATTACCTGGAGGTTTCATACTCATTTATCAACCATTGGATTAAGGTTTTATTAAAATTCACTTCTGCATCATGCGTCATCTTCGTATATTACTTTTCTCAATTCTGGTGGAATTCACAGGAAGTATGTTTACTGTCAAAAGTAGACCAAGTCTCAAATTTTGAGCATTTATAGTGTATTTGCTAAATATTAAACCATTTTAGTGTAAATGGCGAATATTGAAGGGGACACCAACCTTACCAACTTTTTCTAATTAGTGGATAAGTAGTTTGCGAGAATAAATTTTAAAAAGATTGACGGTGTACATGTAACCAAGAAAATGGCCTATCGGCCTATAACTAAACAGGGGAAAAAACGAGGCATCTATATCCATGGCTAACTCAAATTACGCGTCTACATCTAGACAACTAAACAAGGACGCAAATGTGGTAAATACATCTATAACTTATGAAGTTCTCATCAGTTTGGACGAAGGAAAGAATGATGAGAATGTGCCTATTCTTTAGTCGCGTAATACAGCTAATATAGGTACATTAGTGGACTTGGGACATAATGTGAATGAGTAGATTAATGATAATACTCCCCCTATAAGTGTGAAACCATTGGTGACATGTACACAACCGGTGTCTTCAAGTTTGTGTGCTGAAGAGGATAGTGACGGTGATGTGGCAAATGTATATGATGAAACTGGGACATTCATGGCAAGTGGGAGTGGATACGAGACCAAGATTTTGTATGAACGCTGGAAGAAAACAAAGGGTAATGAACCATATGATGATGATATTGAGTACAATGCTCATGATTTATCCGAAGATCAATTTCCTTTTTGTGACGCTTGGGATATCAAGATTCACGGTCGGCAGAATTCGTAGGTTATGTTTGGAGTATTTTGAGTCAAATGTAATCTAGTTATAGTTGTTACTTCATTCTTAGAAGTAGATTTGATTGTTATTTCAGCTTTCCCGCCTAGGTAGCGGGCTGAGATGTAGGATTTCACCCATATTCATTGTACTTAAACATTTTTTTGAGTAATACATTTACCGACGAAATATTTTACCAAAAATAAAATTGTAACAAACAAATGTTACATAAAAAATTGATGTTTTTGTGCTATAATAATTTCTTTAAACCCTGGTTGGATGACTATTCACTATTCAGAGGTCTAAGACTGTCAAAATTAGACCATAATCATCAATTTAGCTACAGTAAGTACTAACTAGAGTATGGAATGTTGAATGTTCATCTTTTTTCCGTGAAATGAAAAAAGGGATGATAAAACACAGACATCTCGATCCCATCATGTTGAAAACTGGGCCAAAGCGAGTCAGTTGCATTTGTTTCTAATATGATTTAGATTTTGATGGTTCGTATGTATTTAGGTAAAGTTTATTCATAACCTTATAGGAACTTACATAAGAAATATTATCTTTAGGATCTGCATGCTACTGCTACGTACAATATATGATTCCATCTAGTACTATTTCTGACTTGTCGTATATGATACAAGAGATAAGTGTTTGATCTTAATTTTTTTCCAAAATCCAGCACCATGGTTTGATTCCCCATTATCATACAGATTAAAACACTAGCTTCTATATACAGCCAACCATATGTGCATGAAATCAATTGATTAAATAACTTTTTTAACCCACAAGTTCACAACAAAATATCAATCAGTAACATGTATGAATGAAGTATTTTTTTTGGTAAAAGGTCAAAGACCCGACGAATATATTACTCCAAAAAACGTTTAAGTACAAAGGATATGGGTGAAACCCATATCTCATCTCGTTACATAGGCGGAAAGCTTACATAACAAGATACTTCCTGTTCTCTGTACAAGAAAATAAACAACTACTCAAAAGATAACAACAGACTTCTATGGAAACAAAATTACTTCCTATCAAGGCCTTGGAGCTTGATACCATACGTGCCATAATAAGCATCCAAATTCCCTGGAAGATCGTAGACCTGATCTGCATAGTCATCATAATCATCTTCACGATCATGACCACCACCAAATAGGTTCATTGACTCATCAAAAGTGTTAACAACCTTCTCTTCATCACTATCGGAGTCAAAAATCTCTCCCACCTTAGAGAATGGGTTAACCCTCTTAGTAGAAGAAGTAGACAGAAAATCCTTTTTATTAACTGGATAATCAACCTTTTTAATAGGATTACCATCATCATCAACAAGAGTAATGCATTTATCGGGGGAACCCTTTACCAAAAAAACCCTAGTTGTCAAGAAAAACAAAAACCCTAAGAATATAATCGACCAAACCCTAGCATAACTAAATTAAAGATTTAATTTTTGTGGCAATAAAAGTAATTAATAAGATCCCTAACTAGGTTACATATGATTAGGGTGGTTTTGATACCACTGTAGGGTATTGGTGGTCACCTGCATAACCTATACAACATGCACAATGGAAAATAAACTCATCAAGGTCATGCAGCCGAAACACTTGTACACAGATCTCCTAATTAGAGATATAACCTGATGCAGGTTTTACTAACCAGGTTTTAATATTTATAAAGTCTCGTTATACCTATGGTCTACCCTAATGCACTAATGGGCAGTGTACCCGGTCGTGTGTAGTGTAGTATTCGGTAAAGCCGAGGTCGTCCCAAGAGCTATGTGTGTTGGATTATTACTAAGTCTAATTGTCAGAGATTTTAATAATGATTTCGATAATGAATTAATTAATTAACTACTAAAGCATAAAACAACAAATAAAGGCAAAGGATAAATCAATAGAGGATAGTGGTGCTAACCTAGTTATTCCTCCTAGCTAGTTATGTCTACGTCTACTTACTTCCAATTACTTCAGGTGGGGTCAAAGTCGAGAGGACAGCATTTGGTCAATTCGCCCTAACCTATCAGCAAAGATGCCACCACAGGAGAAGTCAGGTGTCCTCTCATAAGTCCTGTTTTTCCTAGTCCCCTAAGCCAACTCATTAAGTACCGCTACATGCTAGATTTATAATAGGGAGTGACCGGGCGTTAGCAACTTAAACACTCACCCCCTAATTCTTAAGTTCATCCAAACGGTAGGTGATCAGTTGGTCAAATCGCACAAGTAGAAAGGGTCGGCAGTTCGTCATATCTTACCCTTCCCATCTCATTCCGCTCACCTAGGGTCAGTTGGTCATATCTCCTAGGCAATTGGACTCTACCGCCATTTAAACTACCGAAACAAGAGTAGCTACCAAATGCATACACTTAGAAATAATTTTGCGGAAGTAATGTAAACACAAACAAAACAATTAAGGAATCATAACTAGGCTAGCACCAAGAGGTGCTTAGCCGCTCATATTAACCATACAAATCAATTCAATATTCAAGGTTACGAAATACATGAATCGAAAGTAAAGAAAAGATAAAATGCTAATGCTAATCGTAGGGGAGTGATTTCTCCCTTGGAGACAGCTCCGTATGCTCCTCTAGACATGCCTTTGGCTTTTTCCCACGTTCTCTGGTTGTTGTGTGTGGAATGGGATGATTAGAAATACTGGAATTCGTGGGGTATTTATAGGCCAGATCTGGGTTACGAAGTAACTAATATAAGAGTTACGCCGTAACCATCGATTTCTTCGTATTTGCACTAGATCTGCTGGTTACGGCGTAACCTTATTGGTGGTTACGCCGTAGTCTTCAATATACTTGGTTACGCCGTAGTTGATGAAATAGTTACGGCGTAGTTATCGATGTGGAACCTCATTTGAACTAATATAGTTACGTCGTAGCCTTTGGGGAGAGTTACGCCGTAACCTTCAGATGAGTTGGTTTTCTGAGTCATGCTTTAGTTACGGCGTAATGTGAGAGATGAGTTACGCCGTAATTTCTTTAAAATCAGCATACTATGATAAATCTTTGATATTTCTCCTATTCCGCGTCTCTTTAGCTCCAATGCTCGTAATTTACCTGAAAGTGGAAAACAATGGAAAACAAGCGTAAATCCATATAAATGATATAAATTACAAGCATTATCGGGGGAAATTGACACTTAATATTCAGGACAATTTGATGTTATCAAATATCCCCCACTTGAACTCTACTTGCCCTCAAATAGACCTTATTAGAAAGATTCCTAAAAAGATATCTCCCATAACCTGAAAAATATAAGTTTACAAATCCCTTATTCTAGAATAAAACAAAGCCGAACACCTCACGAAATGGGAACGAAACACTCAAATCTCTCAACTATTCTAAGTGTCAATTTCGGGGTGATCACTCAATCGCACATTCATAGCATGTATTCTATCATAAGCTTGGCGGTTACACAAATCTCCACCACTAGAGTTAAGGGCTAAACAATTCTCGAAGGCAATATGGGTAGACACGACAAAGGTTAAGGGGTGACTCGTCATTACTAACATGCACGGCGAAGTGGACAAAATCAATGATACATGACCAAATTCATGGCCAAGACACCAAAGATTGCTCGCTGCATCACCTAGACACGCTTCATGACTAAAGGGTAGGATAAGACATGGGATATATAAATGGTGTAAAAAATAAAAACAAGCAGGTAGTCTAAATCTATAACCAAGTCATCACCACTTACCGTCCGCCCAAAGTTCAAGCCTCGAAGTCAAACAACCGGATCATGAAATACTAGGTAGATGTGTCATTAGACGACGTCGTGATGGGCACACTACCTTTTCTCCACTGTTGGTATAATTACCAACTCCAATCTTCAAATGTGACCGAGGTGGCCTCCTCGATACTAAATCTATAAAGCTCATGACATAGTGCTTAGAACATCGCACTTTACAATAACATAACAATTATTTTAATGATCTTCAGATGAACAATAGGAATTCGGGGGGTCTTCAATGATCTTCAGGAATATGTCGTCGACGAAAGTGTGATTTCCGAACCTTTCCACTTGAACCTTGAACTTAGGCAAATGATGATAATGAGTGTGTAAATACTCATCATTTTTGGTCAAATCTGAACTGCAAAACATTTAAAAACACTCAGAAATGCATCAAAATACTAAAAATATTCCAAAATTGTGTTTTATATGTTTCAGATGCAAAATGTTTAAAATCAGATGAAAAACGAGCAAAGTTTGCATAATTGGCAGTTTCAGTCCCTCAACTTTCAAATCTTGACAAAATCAGTCCCTGAGCATTTGTTTTGGAATAAAAGTCAACCCAAGTCCTTTCAAAATTAAAATTTATCAAAAATGATCCTTGGGTAAAAGTTTGGAGAATTTACAAGTTTGGTCCTTCAAGTTTCAAAATTGGCAAAAATAGTCCTTGGAAGTTTAAAAATGGAAAATTATCTTTTATGGTCCTTGTACTAATGAAACTTGGCATGTTTGGCCCTTTTGATAAGTTTGGGAAAATTACAGTTTTGGTCCCTCAAGTTTGGTCGATTTGCAATTTTGGTCCTTGTTTACTAATCCTAAAACCCAAACGGACCCTTTGTATTATTTACCCATGTCAAAACAACCGTGACCCCCCTCATTGAACCCCCTGCCTATTAATAATCCCCCGGTCAAAATAGTCAACCAGCCCCCACTTTTCCTCCCTTTTTTCCTTCTTCTTCACCACTGCTGCAAACCACTCACCTCAGCCATGCCTCCAGCTCACATACACCACCCTTATCACTCCACCTCACCTAACAAAACAAGAAACAATTAATGCTTCCTCCTCCTGCGCACTCAATCAAACCCCAGTTGCTATATCTTTTTTGGCGCCAAAATTCATCAAATGGCTAAAAATGATTCTAACAATCCAACGGTCCAGAAAAGTGGTGGGAAATGCTCAGAAGACACGTGGGAGCACTTTTGCAGATAAATAGAAGGAAGAGAAGGAGAGACAAGTAGTAGTTCTTAGTTTTTATTTTCCTTCATGTCGTTTTTAATTTCCATGTCCTAATTAAGCTTTAAATTGTAACTTTTAATCTTCCTTGTACTCATTTAAGTCATCTCAATCAGTTGTAACTTATTTTCAGTGATAATTCAAAGTTTGATCAAATTTTCTATTTTTACATTTTCTGTTATTAAATCGAATTTAAAATTGCTAAGTATCAAGCTTCAATAGCTTTATTACAACTTATATAAGCTTATACAAGCTGTGGATAGCTCTGAATAAGCTTATCAAACATTCAAAAAAGAGCACCTTGGTCAATATAAGTCAAACACAGAAATTAGTTTGGAATGATCTGAGTTGTTGGTCTAATGAAGAATATGGGTTGAATTTGGATGTAATATGGGTTAAAAATGGTTCAGAGAACTGTTACATTGATATCAGTTTGCATACCATAGTGGTTGGACCTTTTGTGAGTTTTACTCTTACTCTTTTTTTCAATCTGCTTAATTCTTGTTCTATTAGATCAAATCTGTTTCTGTGTGTTTTAACTGTTTAAATTCACTCACATAGGTTACTGTTAGTCATAGGAATTGGAATTGAGTTCTGTAATAGAGTATTATTGGATTTAACTTGCATATCTGCTTCATAAATAGTGTTTGGATCAGTGGTTATAGTGATCTTTAGGCTTGGTTTGAGTTTAATATCAGTCATCTTAGTCTCATTTAGAATAAGTAAAGTTAAATCAGCAAGTCATTTGCACATTAGAATAGCTAAAGTCAAAATCATTTTGATTCTTCTCTTATGTTCATATCTGTCTAAATCAGTTGGTGAGATCTAGCATTTAGGTAGATATAGTCATAATTTAGCCTACATCAGTATTATTTCATATCATCATATCATTTTCATTCAAAAGAATTGATTCAAATTTCATTTTAGTCAACATCTCAAAATCTGATCAAAAGTCAAAAGTTGAAAAACTCAGTTTTCACCAAAAGTTTTCATGGATTCGTTTCTGATTCAATTCAAGTGATATTTTGGACTTAACAAGTTCAGTTGGTCTATTTTGAAATCGACTTTTGTTGAATTTTCTCAAGCCTTTATAAGCAAATTAGCTCTTCAAAGAGCTTATTTGCCTGTGCCAAGCACTCAGCATTAGTGCAAAGCATTTTTATTGTAGGCTTTGCACAAGCTTCATTAAAGCTTTTTTAGGTCTGAGATTTGGTACAAGTGGTCTTTGGTAGGTTGGTTAGAGATCACCATTTTTGGTTTTCAACTTAGCTTATTATATAAGCTTGTGCTTAAGCAAACATAAGAGGTAGAAATTTGTTTGGATTTTGGGATTTGATTTAGTCATATCATTGTAGTTTGAAAATCATAATTCTAGACTAGTTGATATAAGTTTGTTTCCGTAGTTTAGCATAAATTAGTTCTTGTCAAACTTCTTTCATTTGGTGCCTTTTAGTGTTCATTTGCTTATTATTAAGTGCTTATTCATAAGTCATTTGCCTCTGACTTCATATTTTCACATATAAGCTAAAGGTTTTATATTTTTCACAGATTTAGAATATAATTTTAGACTTTTCCTGAATTTTTCATAATTTTTCATTACTGTTTGCTATTTTTCTTATTTTAAATCAGTTTTTAAGACTTTTTAAATAGCTTTTAATACAAATAAAGCAGAAAAGCTTCAGAAAAATAAGTTTTCAATTTTCATAGTTTAAGATAAATATAAAAAGCCAAAAAAATACTTTTCCATAATTTTCCTAGTTTAAATAATAATTTTTAGCAATTTAATTAGTTTTAAATAGTTTTTAAATCATAGAAATTAGAATATAAATCAGAAAAATACAAAATTAGTTTTTAAAATTCTCTTTAGTTAATTTAGATTTTTTTAAAAATAGTTTTATAATTTTCCCATTAATTTTCATAATTTTTAGTATTTTAATTTAGTTTTAAAAGTTAAAATTAGTTTTTAAATCAAATTTATAAAAGAAAAATCAAGAAAATCCAATTTTAAAAATAGTGATAGCATTTATTTAATATAATTTAGCTTTTTAATTTTCTTTCTCAGATTCTTCCTTTGTCATCTAGTATTATCATTAACCCCTTTCCTGTTCAATATCACCCGATCACTACGCGTTTAGCTTTAATCGCACAGCTCGTTGGGACTTAACGACCCGGGGAAACACTATACTCTCCTGGTTAATTGCATTGCGTTCTCAAGCTGTTTGACTTTTATTACGGTTGACCATTCACAAGTGGTTGACTTGTGTAATAAACCAGACCGTTTGGGACCGATCAAAATTTGGCGCCGCTGCCGGGGAGCTGTGCTAATAATCTTACGTTTAGCAGATTAGTGATTTGAATATTCACTCCTTGTTCATACCATCTATATATGTTTATATTTTCTTATAAAAATCCAAAAATCCAAAAACATCTTAAAACCATAAACCCAAAAAGATTATTCTTTCCCCATTTTCATAATTCCCTTGACTCTGAGATTTCTTAGAGTCAACTCTAGTGTATCTTTTCGCTCTTCTAGGTCTATAAGCCCATTTCGTGAGCTTGTCAGGATTCCAAGAAGGCGTATCCGTAGACGTTACCTTATCAGGTCGGATCGAGATCCGGATGCTCGCACTACTTCTGTTATCATGGCGGAAGAACGTCCTATGTGCGAGCTTCTCCAGGCACCCATCGATGGGTATGGAGATGCTATTGTTATTCCGCCATTGTGGTCTGAAAATTTTGAACTCAAAATCGGGTTACTAAATCTTGTAACCTCAAGTCAATTCTATGGTTTTGAGAGGGATGATCCTCATGCTCATATTCGATGGTTTAACAAGATTGCATCTACCATCAAATACAAGAATGTCCCTACCGATTCTGTCAAACTTCTTCTTTCCCATTTTTCGAGGACAAGCCGGATTGGCTTGAACAACCCCCTCAATCGATCGAAACATGGGAAGACCTGGTGAAGAATTTGTGAACGATTTTATCCACCTTCTAAAACCACGAGTCTTAAGCGAAATCATCAAGTTTATACAAAAGTTTGATGAATCCTTCAGTGAATCGTGGGATCGTTTTAAGGAGTTGCTCCGCAAATGTCCTCACCATGGTTTCTCCGAGTTAATGCAACTCGATACTTTCTATAATGGAGTGAGTCAATCAGATCAAGATTCTCTCAATTCCTCCGCTGGAGGAAATTTCTTAAGCAAAACTGTAAAAGAAGCTTTAGCGATAATTGAAAACAAGTCTAAAGTCCGTACGAAGCAAACCGGTTGTTTCCCAAGTCAGTGTTGGTCCTTCTACTTCATCGCCCATGAGTCAATCTAGCACCGATGCTAAGATTGACAAACTCACGGAAGCAATTCAAGCTTTGGTTCTCTCCAACCAAAAGAAAGTTTCTTTTCACAAGCTTCACCTCTTTGAAGTTAAGAAAGTGGAAGTATGTGTTACTTGCGGTGGCCCCATGCCTATTACAACTGTATGGCCACCGATGGTAACCCTTTGAAGCAAATCTTGTGGGGGATTTCCAATTCAGGAGGCAACCAATACCGTGCTCATGGACCCGAACCACCGTCTAACCACTACTGGACCACCGGTTTCAACCAAAACCAAAACCGTAATCAAAATCGAGAATACAAACCAAGGTTTTCAAAACCAAAGTAATTTTAGTCAGAATAACGGTTTTCAAAATCAAAGTCAAAATTTCCAAAACCAAGGAAATTTTAATAGAAACCAAGGTCAGGGAAATTTCAACCCAGGGTATTTTCATGGCAATAATCAAGGAAATTTACAAAATCAAGGCCCTAATCCAAACAATAGAGGCCAGAATTTTCCTACACAAAATCAAGCCATTGTTCCAACTGGACCATCATCGGATGAGTTGTTGAAGCAATTCATGAAATCCCAAGAGGAAATGAATAGGTTGTTGGTTAGCGATTCGACATTAAGAAGTCTTAAAATGATCGACCCTCGGGCTCAGGTACTTTACCTAGCAACACGATCGCTAATCCGAGGGGCGATGCAAAGGCGATCACAACCAGAAGTGGTGCTTAATATGATGGACCCGCTATTCCTACTACCTCTTCTTCTTCTCTCTCGAAGGTAGTGGAAAGTGAACCTGAGGCGACAAAGGACCAAGTGCAACCCACTAGCTCACAAAGTACAGCACATGTCCATCCTCAAGTTGTCCCGAAACCCAAATCCAAACCAGGAGTTGTTTTTGAACCTCCTGTAGCTCCAGTTGAAAACCCCAAATCCAAAACGTCTATTCCTTACCCATCACGTTTAAATGAGCAAAAGCTCCGCGAAAAAGCCAGTCATCAAATGGAAAAAAATTTTCAAATTTTCCAAGAACTACATTTGACATAAGCTTTGCGGATGCTATCATGCTGATGCCCAAGTTTGCATCAACTCTCAAACACATGTTAAGCAACAAGGAAAAGCTGTTTGAAATGGCTAAAACTCCTCTGAGCGAGCGCTTTCAGCAGTTCGTTAAAAGCTAGAAGCTTGGAGATCTGGAAAATTTCTTCTACCTTGTGTTTTCGGGAATGATTGAATGCTTTTCCCTCGCCGATCTTGGTGCAAGCATCAATCGGATGCCTTATTCAGTATGGAAGAAACTTTCTCTTCCAGAACTTATTCCTACGTGCATGACTCTTGAGCTTGCGGATCGTTCTATATCGCGTCCTCTTGCATCCCGAGGATGTATTCGTGAGTAGGAAAGTTCCATTTTCGGCTGACTTTGTGGTTGTTGACTTCGATGCGATCATCGGGTTCCCTCATTGTTGGGCGAGGATTCTGAGATGCTCTCATTGATGTATCTGAGCAAGAAATCACATTACGTGTGGGTAATGAAGCTGTCACCTTTAACCTTGATCAAACTTTGAGGTACTCCTCAAACTATGATCTTGAATCGGTTAATCGAATCGATGTAATTGATATTGCCGGAGTACTCTCAAGAATTTCTTGGTTATTTTCATAATTCTGTGAGTGGGGATCCCACCACATCTTCTCAACCAATTATTGCGATTCTTCCCCTCTCTTACTCCGTTCGAGGGAGGTGACTTCCTTTTAGAAGAGATCGATGAGTTTCTTGCTAATGATGAATCGATTCGCGGGGAATTGATAATGGTGTTTATGATTGGAGGAGATATCCTTTATCTTGAGCAATTGTTAAATGAAGATCCATTACCGTCCTCCTCGAAGAGATCACGATTGAAGAAATCAAATCATTACAAACATCTTGAAGAATTTCGAGGTTGAACTTAAGGACCTACCTCCTCATCTCGAGTATGCATTCTTGGAGGTGATGATAAATTACCCGTCATAATTGCTAAGGACTTAACGGAGGAAGAAACTTGCTCTCATAAAGGTCTTGAAGTCACACAAGCAAGCAATTGCTTGGAAACTCTCGGACATTAAGGGTATCAACCCTGAGTTTTGTACTCACAAAATCTTGATGGAGGATGACTTCAAACCAGCAGTCCAACATCAGAGAAGGGTGAATCCTAAGATTCATGAGGTTATCAAACAAGAGGTTCTCAAACTTCTTGATGCAGGTTTAATTTACCCGATCTCTGATAGTCCTTGGGTCAGTTCCATCCACTGTGTTCCAAAAAAGGGTGGCATAACTGTTGTCACAAATGAAGAAAGCGAGTTAATTCCAACTCGATTGGTTCTGGGGTGGCGTGTGTGTATTGACTATCGAAAGTTAAGCGAAGCCACCCGTAAAGACCATTTTCCTCTACCCTTCATGGACCAAATGCTTGAGATTAGCAGGGAACGAATACTATTGTTTCCTAGATGGTTTCTCAGGGTATTTTCAGATCCCCATTGATCCACAGGATCAAGAAAAGACCACATTCACCTGCCATACGGAACTTTTGCCTACTGAGGCGTATGCCTTTTGGCCTATGTAACGCTCACAGCGCGTTCCAACGATGTATGATGGCAATTTTCCACGACATGATCAGGGAAACAATGGAGGTGTTTATGGATGACTTCTCGGTCATTGGGGACTCATTTCAAACATGTCTCTCCCATTTAGAAAAAATGCTCAAACGGTGTGAAGACACCAATCTTTGTCTAAATTGGGAGAAGAGCCATTTTATGGTCAAGGAAGGAATTGTCCTAGGCCATAAGATTTCAAAAAACGGGATTGAGGTTGACAAATCAAAAGTGGATGTCATTGCCAAATTGCCTCATCCTACTACCGTCAAAGGTATTAGGAGTTTTTTAGGTCATGCCGGTTTTATCGCAGATTCATACAAGATTTTTCTAAAATCGCTCGGCCTATGACTCATCTCCTTGAGAAGGATGCTCCTTTTATCTTCTCACCGAGTGCATCGAATCTTTTGAAACATTAAAGAAAAAACTTACACACCCATTCTAGTTGCCCCCGACTGGGATTTACCCTTTGAACTCATGTGCGATGCAAGTGATTTTGCTATCGGTGCGATCCGGGGCAACGAAAAACCAAGCATTTTCAGCCTATCCACTACGCGAGTAAGACTATGGCTGAAGCTCAAACCCATTACACCACTGAGAAAAGAATTATTAGTGGTGTATGCGTTTGAAGTTTCGCCATACCTAATCTTGACCAAATGCGTGGTGTATACGGATCACTCGGCTCTTCAATATCTCTTTGCAAAACAAGATGCAAAGCCGAGATTGCTCCGTTGGGTTCTCCTCACCCAAGAATTTGATATCATTATACATTGATAAAAAGGAGCACGGTTGCGATCATCTGTCCGTCTAGAAAACCCTCACCAGGATGTGTTTGAGAAAAAGGAAATAAACGAAACATTTCCTCTCGAAACACTCAATGTGGTTTCTTTTAGTGGAGACTCTTCTACCCCATGGTTTGCTGACTTTGCAAATTACCATGCGGGTAACTTTGTGGTGAAAGGGATGTCGTCCCAACGGAAAAACAAATTCTTTAAAGATGTAAACATTACTTACGGGGCGACCCTACTTATTCAAAATTTGCGCGGATCAAGTCATCGAGGATGTGTGTATGGTCGGGAAGCCAATGACATTCTCAAGGCTTGCCATTCTGGACCTCTTGGGGGACATCATAGTCCCAAATACACTGCCAAGAAGGTGTTTGATTCGGATTTTATTGGCCCGATTTACAAGGATGCCCACGAATTTGTCAAAACACTGTGGCTTGTCAACGTCACGGAAATATCTCACAAAGAAATGAAATGCCGCAAAGCGCCATTCAAGTGTGTGAGATTTTTGACATCTGGGGCATTGACTTTATGGGGCCATTTCCTTCATCTTGAGGAAATAAATACATACTCATGGCCGTTGACTATTTGTCAAAATGGGTTGAAGCGAAAGCTTTGCCTACCAACGATGCCAGAGTTGTTGTGAAATTCTTAAAATCTCTTTTTGCTAGGTTTGGAACTCCATGAGCTATAATCAGTGATCGTGGTGCGCATTTCTGCAATGACCAGTTTGATAGAGTCATGCAAAAGTATGGTGTAACTCACCGTCTCTCTCCTGCGTACCACCCCCAAACAAGTGGGCAAGTGGAAGTTTCCAACCGAGGGATTAAAAAATTCGGAAGGGCGGTAGGCGAAAGGTGCCTCTTGGTGGGATAAGCTAGATGACTCACTCTGGGCCTTCCGTATAGCTTATAAAACACCCATCGGGTGTACTCCATTCAAGCTAGTATGCGGGGCGTGTCATCTGCCGATTGAGCTTGAGCACAAAGCATACTGGGCCTTGAAACATGCCAACTTTGATATTCAGACAGCTGGTGATCAACGGAAAGTTCAAATGAATGAATTAAATGAACTCCGTGATCAAGCATACGAGAACTCTTTGATCTACAAAGAAAAGACAAAGAAGATTCATGACTCCAAAATCAAGAACCGCGTTTTCGACGTCGGTGATCGAGTCCTTCTTTTCAATTCAAGATTGAAGATTTTCTTGGGAAAACTAAAATCCCGCTGGTCTGGACCATTCACCATGACTAAAGTATTTCCTTATGGAACCATTGAGTTATCTCAGCCCGATGGTCCAAATTTTAAAGTGAATGGTCATCGCGAGAAGCACTATTTTGGAGAGGACATTCCAACCGTGGTTGTCCCGGATCTACAAACTTTCCCCATGAACCAATGAATGCGGGGATCGAGTCAAGTTAGCGACTCGGGAATCAAAAACCGTAGCACACTATATGGGTTTTCACCCATATTTCTGACTTCTTTCTACTTTCTACCACCCTAGTGTGGGGGAGTTGCCCCATTTGTTGTATATAAAGTTTTCAAAAAATCACAAAATAATGGCGTAGTATTTCCCTTAAATGTTCTATGTTTCGGCATAACCGCCGGTACTTTGAATATTGAGGGCAATATTCATTTCTAGTGTGGGGGAATTCTCACGAATTTTATCATATAATTATACCACCCAATTCCCCAATTTTTGGCCAAAATTTTTGGAGTAAGTGTTTGCACTTACTCAAACTACGATTATCGATCCGCCATGTCTAACAAACAAAAGGATTGGCTAATCCAGGAGCAAGCGGCTCTTGGTAAAGATATCTCAAATCCGTTGACGGCTTGCAATTTGCCCAAAATTGTATGGTGTTCACCTCACCATATCTTTAATTAGTGAAGAGTTGGCTAGCCCGCAAGTTTATGGCTTGTGGTAAAGGCGGTTGGAAAACCATAATTGGTAATCGACTCACCAAAGATAATATTGATAATTTATCTAAGAGTTGGCTAGTCAGAAGCGGCTTACGGTAAAGACAAATCAAAACCGTTGAAAAGGGGATTTGCTCAAAATCAATTGGTTATCATTGTACCAAGGTTCTTACTTGAACTGAAACAATTGGCTACTCGAGAAGTAATGGCTTTTGGTAAAGAGATTCAAATCCATTAAGTTTTCTCAAAAGCTTGCTAGGGACTAGCAATGTTTTAGTGTGGGGGATTGATGAGTGTGTAAATACTCATCATTTTTGATCAAATCTGAGCGCAAAACATTTAAAAACACTCGAGAAATGCATCAAAATCTTGAAAATATTCCAAAATTGTGTTTTATATGTTTGGATGCAAAATGTTTAAAATCGGATGAAAAACGAGCAAAGTTTGCATAATTGGCGAGTTTAGTCCCTCAACTTTCAAATCTTGACAAATCAGTCCACGAGCATTTTTTGGAATAAAGTCAACCCAAGTCCTTTCAAAATCAAAATTTATCAAAAATGATCCTTGGGTAAAAGTTTGGAGAATTTACAAGTTTGGTCCTTCAAGTTTCAAAATTGGCAAAAATAGTCCTTGGAAGTTTAAAATGAAAATTATCTTTTATGGTCCTTGTACTAATGAAACTTGGCATGTTTGGCCTTGATAAGTTTGGGAAAATTACAGTTTTGGTCCCTCAAGTTTGGTCGATTTGCAATTTTGGTCCTTGTTTACTAATCCTAAAACCCAAACGGACCCTTTGTATTATTTACCCAAAACAACCGTGACCCCGCATTGAACCCCCGCCTATTAATAATCCCGGTCAAAATAGTCAAACCAGCCCCACTTTTCCTCCTTTTTTCCCTTCCCAACTCAGCTGCCTACAAACCACTCACCTCAGCCATGCCTCCAGCTCACATACACCACCCTTATCACTCCACCTCACCTAACAAAACAAGAAACAATTAATGCTTCCTCCTCCTGCGCACTCAATCAAACCTCAGTTGCTATATCTTTTTGGCACAAAATTCATCAAATGGCTAAAAATGATTCTAACAATCCAGTCCAGAAAAAGTGGTGGGAAATGCTCAGAAGACACGTGGGAGCACTTTTGTTGATAAATAGAAGGAAGAGAAGGAGAGACAAGTAGTAGTTCTTAGTTTTTATTTTCCTTCATGTCGTTTTTAATTTCCATGTCCTAATTAAGCTTTAAACTGTAACTTTTAATCTTCCTTGTACTCATTTAAGTTATCTCAATCGGTTGTAACTTTTCGATTGATAATTCAAAGTTTGATCAAATTTTCTGTTTTTACATTTTCATTTATTAAATGAATTTAAAATTGCTAAGTATCAAGCTTCAAATAGCTTTATTACAACTTATATAAGCTTATTCAGGTTGATAGCTCTGAATAAGCTTATCAAACAGTTCAAACAAAAGAGAGCACCTTGGTCAATATAAGTCAAACCTGCGAGAATTAGTTTGGAATGATGCGAGTTGTTGGTCTAATGAAGAATATGGGTTGAATTTGGATGTAATATGGGTTAAAATGGTTGAAGAATTACATTGATATCATTTGCATACCATAGTGGTTGGACCTTTTGTGAGTTTACTCTTTTCTCTTTTTGTCTGCTTATTCTTGTTCTATTAGATCAAATCTGTTTTACGTGTGTTTTCTTGTTTTAAATTCACTCACATAGGTTACCGTTAGTCATAGGAATTGGAATTGAGTTCAGTAATAGAGTATTATTGGATTTAACTTGCATATCTGCTTCATAATAGTGTTTGGATCGGTGGTTATAGTGATCTTTAGGCAGTTTTGAGTTTAATATTAGTCATCTTAGTCTCATTTAAGAATAAGTAAGTTAAATCAGTAAGTCATTTGCACAAGAGAATAGCTAAAGTCAAAATCATTTTGATTCTTCTCTTGTGCTCATAACTATTTAAATCAGTTAGTGAGATTTTGCATTTAGGTAGATA
Organism: Chrysanthemum makinoi; assembly: GCA_910596185.1. Classification (NCBI taxonomy): domain Eukaryota; kingdom Viridiplantae; phylum Streptophyta; class Magnoliopsida; order Asterales; family Asteraceae; genus Chrysanthemum; species Chrysanthemum makinoi. The sequence goes on along the minus strand of OU343222.1, from coordinate 70,951,116 downwards.
TAGTCATAATTTAGCCTACATGTTATTATTTCATATCATCATATCATTTTCATTCAAAAGAATTGATTCAAATTTCATTTTAGTCAACATCTCAAAATAGATCAAAAGTCAAAAGTTGAAAAACTCAGTTTTTCACCAAAGTTTGTGGGAATTTTTCATGGATTAGTTTGATTCAACTCAAAATTATATTTTTGATTTAACAAGTTCAGTTGGTCTATTTTTGAAGCCTGATTTTTGTTGAATTTTCTCAAGCCTTTATAAGCTCTAAATTAGCTCTTCAAAAGAGCTTATTTGCCCTGTGTCAAGCACTCGGCATTAGCTGAGTGCAAACAGCTTTATTGTAGGCTTTGCACAAGCTTCATTAAAGCTTTTTTAGGTCTGGGATTTGGTACATGTAGGATATTGGTTTTCACATACACATCAAACCATAGCACAAAGTAGGCGTATAAGTGGAATTCTAGAGAGAGAAAGTTAGAGGTTTAGGGAACTTTAGTGAGAAAAAGAAAATTCTTATTATGAGCTCCAACTCTCTACCTTGGGAGGTAGAGAGTATTTATAGTCTTACATAAAATGCCACACATGGGTGTGGATGGGCATACATGGGTAAAGACCCGTCCGTCCTCCACGGTGTTACTTAACAAATACTACTTAACTAAATATAACTATGACTACGAGCATTCTAACGATTACATATACTTGAGGTGACCGACTCTTTAATACCTGAAATTCTAATTCCTAACAATCTCCCCTAAGGGAGGTCACCTCAAACATATACTAAAATGACATTGAATACAATCGGATATTACATTAACAATTGATCTTGCATTCTTGATGTAGTACTTTGCTCAAAAGCTCGTAGTCATTGATTCCACTCATTGCATGTTTGGTTAATCCAAGTGGAGGTCTTTTCTTGATCCGTGATAATAATGTTGAGCCGACTTTTGAGATCATCAACAAATAGAAAATCTCTGATACATCCATTGTGGTGTTGGTATTATGTGATGTTGTGACTTTAGGACCGACATGCTCACATTCGGATCATGATATCTTCTCATCGAGTAGCGGAAGCTTTAGTTGATTCATGATATTGGCGGCGTGTAGTAGAAGCATGGAGTTAAATATCGAGTCATTGATGCACTAATCATGATTACTTTTGATATGAATGTGTTGTGTGAGCATGCGGCTATGGATTGACATCCATTCGATCAGGTTTGCAACGTCGGGTGTACCACGCATAAGCAGGTGCAATAAATGCACGAAAGTGTCTTTGATCACTTTCGTTGAATTGAGGTACACGGCCCGGTTCCCGTTGATCGATTACAATCGCACTGTGATCGGGTATAATTTCGAAGAATTTCCTTGACAGGGTTTCGCAGCTGCTCTAGCTGTTCTCAAACGGAACGTCTCAAAGACAACGAAGTGAGTGAACCAGGCGAATTTAAGTCGACTGATTGATGAAAAGAGATTTGAAAAACAATCGTGTATTGCTCAATAGAAATTGTTTTTGCAATATACCGAAGGTTTTAATGAAAATCAATTATCAATCATAAAACACCTTTTGATTTGAAAAATTAGTACCGATCGGCGTGCTAATGAAAAGAGTTTTAAAGCACAAGGACCGGATTTTCAAAGGTATCCGTCAATCCATAACCTGAACCGGGATTGATTCAAAAGATTGAATCGCCCCATTGTTTACGTTCAGTTGTCACATGGTTGATCTGTAATAGATCTCACATGCCACCTACCAGGAGCTTGTTAGATGTTGGCTCGAGAAGGCTTTCCATCTTCATTGTGAGTATGTTTGCATATCACTTTCGGATGTTACGGCAATACCACAAGGATAATCGTAGGACTCAAGATATAATCTCTTTCCACATTGTGTGAATCAGAGAGTCTTCATTGAAAGTGTCCTAATGAGATTTATTGATGATCTCGTGGCACTAGACTCAATTTGTGCATATTTGGATCCTATATCGGAGACTAGGGAGAGGGTCTCCTCCATCAATATCAACAATCTCTAAGAGAAAGTCGATAGATAATGTCGGTTCCCAGTGAGAATGAAACAAGTCCTTTTAAGAGGAACTTGAGTGGTTTGGAAAGTTGAAGTGCAGTCGTCCTTTGGGTCCATGACGTCTTGTCTTCAATACCGATGTTACCATCAGTAGCATATGAATTGAACCGGTTTACGCCTAAGGTTGAATAAATAGAGGGCTATTTGTTTTCACCCTTTTCTCATTCAATTCTTTTTCATTCTTCAACCCCTTGATTGCTTACGAGACTTCATAGCAAGAACCTTGTTGGGTTTATTCCATTACTAGCTCGGTCTTAGTCCGCTCTTCCCATATCTCATTTTTCTCCTTTTATCATCATACCTAAGAACTCTACACTAACTAGTGGATAGTCCACAGGTAGATCCCTCCGATTCTGGCGGATCATGGGAACACATACCTAACCTTATCATCCTTATATCACCATACATAAAGTAAAGTTGGTCGGTCTATTTGGTATTGTTCATCCGCCATAGGAACCAATTGAAAACCATTTGAAAATCAATCCGGATACTTGTGATATATTATCAAAGCATTTTGTACTTGAATTGTTTTTGATATTTTTAGAAGAAGAACTCCCCTCAACATGTGAATCAAGTATTTGAAATAGTTTTCCACACGGAGGCAAGAGAAAAAATTAACTTCTTTGATTACCATTTTAAAAAATATCAACATCACTTCCCTAATCGAATCAAGTAGATAAAGCATTTTGGGGAAGGATGAGGTTTTCATGATTTTGCTCCCCTCAATATGTGCCTCGAGATTTGAAAAGAGTTTTGCACATACTAGAGGGAACCCGCACATTGAGATAAGTGATCACGTTTCAAATCATAGGTTTAAGATAGATGCTCCCCTCAACATGTGCATGGAAAATTTGAAATCGTTTGTCACATGTGGGAAGGAGAGCTTGTACATCCTTATAAAACCATTTACGGAATTATCAGTTTAAATCCAATTTAAATCACACATTCTCCCCGATCACAATTATCAAATCATTTGAGATTTGTGATCTCTTATAGATTTAAATTGATTTTGAAAGCTTTTAGGAAGAATTGTGACTTGATTATGAAAGCGTTTTAGCTGATAAGGATCGATTTTGAGATTTAAACTCCATTGGTTAAACATGCATGATTATCTTTTGAAAACAATTGAATGCCAAATAACTTTTTAATTTAATTGAAATCATTCTCCCCTCAATCAATGACATAGGTTGTTGATTGAGAGATAGATATTTTGACAAATAAGTCAGATGATTATCAAAAATAGAGTCGAGTTATTTTTCAAAGCAGTTAGTTTTCAGGAGATAAATGTTTAAAGAATCAGAGCATGGAATTTTGAAAACATGATAAATATGGCTCTGTTCTTTCTTTGGCGGGTTCTTTGAAATGACAATAAACCATTGTTTCTCCTTCTCCCAAAAATAATTTTTTAGAATTCGAACAACATCTAAAGTCCCGTGTCATTCTTTGAATGACAGCACAAACACCGTAGATATTATCGAACCGAGAAAACGCATGACAAAATGACAATATTTTTGAAGATTTTTCGAATTTTTGAGATTTTTATGGTTTTTGAAGGTTTTATAATTTTGTATTTTGATTTTCTAATAGATATATACAAGAGATAGATGAAGATAGACCTTTACTCCTCGTCTTCCTCGTGAAGACGTTTGAGTGTTCACGGTTGAAGGCTTTTCAAGCCAAGGCGTGGAAGAATAAACTCAAAGCGTTCTCTAAGAGCTTTGGTGAAGATGTCGCTAAGCGATATTCAGTCCTCACAAAATAGAGTTCCACCACACCTTTTTCCACTTGTTCCCGAATGAAATGATGTCGAATGTCGATATGCTTTGCTCTTGAGTGTTGAACGTTGTTGCATGAGAGCGCAATAGCACTTTTATTATCACAGATCTGAGGATTTTGTTGAATTCAAAGCCATAGTAAGATAATTGAGATCTCATCCATAAGATTTGAGCACAACAAGATGACATGGCTATGTATTCAGCCTCTGTAGAGGAAATAGAAGTACTCATTTGCTTCTTTGAAGACCACCTCACAAGCTTATCACCCAAAAGCGAGCACCTCGGATGTACTTGGCGAGTATCTTGACACCTGCATGATCGGCATCTGCATAGGTGTTAGTGACATACGGTGTCCTTTAGGTACCAAAGTCCCATATTGATGGTTCCTTGGAGATACCGAAAGACCCGTTTAACCGCTTCAAGGTGCTTTTTAGTAGGCTTAGCCTGGTATCTAGCACACATGCAAACAGCGAACAAGATGTGTGGTCTACTAGCTGTGAGGTACATCAGGGATCCAATCATACTACGATATTTTGTTTGGTCAATCATGATCCCGGAGTGGTCCTCATCTAGTTTGGTTCGATCAATCATGGGGTGTCAACAGGGTCACTTGAATCAAATCCAAATTTCTTTAAGATCTCAGTTGCATATTTAGATTGATTTATGAAAATGCCTCCGGGACTTTGTGAAATTTGTAATCCCAGAAAAAATGACATTTGTCCCATCATTGACATTTGAAATTTTGAACTCATTTCATTAGAAAACGATCACATTCCATTGGGTCTGTCGAGGCAAAAATAATATCATCAACATAAATTTGAACATGAATTAAATGTTTGCACGACTTCTGGTGAACAATGTTGGATCAACTGCTCATTTTCTAAATCCGGTTGATAGAAGAAACTTTGACAGTGTATCATACCATGCCCTTGGAGCTTGCTTTAAACCAGTAAGGGCCTTCTTCAAACGATAAGCGTGAGTAGGATGCTCTTGATTTACAAATCCTTCAGGTTGGGCGGCGTGAGCGACTTCTTTAAGATCTCCGTTCGGAATGCCGTCTTTCACATCCATTTGATAGACTACCATGTTCTTACTTGCAGCATTAGCCAAAAGATTCTAATTGCCTCGATTCGAGCCACGGGAGCAAAAGATTCTTCAAAGTCTATACCCTCCTCTTGACGGTATCCTTTAGCAACTAATCGAGCCTTGTTCTTCAACACATCACCATGCTCATCAAGTTTCACTTTGAAGATCCATTTTAGAGCAATAATCATAGCACAATCTGGGGCAGGTACTAACTCCCATACATCAAGTCGATCAAACTCATGAATTTCATCTTGCATGGCATTGAACCGCTGTCTTCATTCATGGCGGTTTTAACATCTTTTGGTTCGATCTTAGTCTGTGAGTTGAAGAAGCACCATAAGGCATCGGTTGCAAGTTGTTTCCGTGTGGATCTGGGCGAGAGGGATTTCCAATGATGTTGTCTAATGGATGATCGTGAGTCCATTTTCGAGGTGTTCATGTGGTAGTTGTTGAGGACTGATAGCGAGTTGATGTCTCTGAAGAAGATGGTTCGATGAAGATTCAGGAGCAAATATGTTTTCAAATGGAGCATCTTCGGGTAGCAGGGATTAACTTCATCATTGATGCAAGAAACAGTTCCATGATGTACATTTGAAGAATGATGATTTGTTGATGAGTGAAGGATCATGCAGGTGCTTCTTGACTTAAAGATATTGAGGCTGAGGGATTGACTTCATTCACTGAATATGAGCCTACTTGTTGTAGGGATCAACGCCTCATTAGTACTTGGATCATAAAGTTCATCAAACATAGGATCAAACAATTTCTTTAAATCATCTTGAGATGGAGGTACATATGGAGTTTCTTGAGAAGAGTTTGGAACAAGGGATGAACCAATTGGATTGATTTGAAGTCGGGTCGAGGCTGAATTGTTAGGAGCCATTTGACGTCGGCTCATCAAGCGTAACGTGAATTGTTTCCATGATGTTTCGGGTTCTTTTGTTGTAGATTCGGTATCCTTTTTGTTTGGTGCATACCCTACAAATACTCAATGTACTTTAGCTCTAAGTTCGCCTAAGTCTTGACCCTCATTAGTTGGATAGCACAATGCTCCAAACACACGAAGGAAGGAGAGATTAGGTTTTACATTGTGGACAAGTTCATATGGTGTCTTTCCATGAGCGGTGTGAATCGAGGGAACGATTTTGTGTGTAGCATGCAGTGGCAATAGCCCAGCCCGAGAGAAACATTGGAACTTATGAGTAAATCAGCATTGTTCTAGCGGCTTCTACAAGAGTTCGATTTAGTCTTTCAACTACACCGTTCTGTTGAGGAGTTCGTGGAACACTTCTTTGATGGCTGATTCAATATGCTTTCATAGAATTCACTAAGTTGTTTGTTAACAAACTCGGTTCCATTAATACGTCGGATAATTGGCGGTTTTGTTAAGTCGAACTGCACTTGTTTGATGAGTTTGATGATGATATCGGGAGTTTCATCCTTTGTCCTTAAGAACTTGACCCAGGTGAATCTAGAGTAATCATCAACTATAACTAACACATATTTCTTCCCAAAGATATTCGGCACTCTCATTGGTCCACATAAATCCATATGAATTGTATGAAGAACTTCTGTGAGAGAGTTAGTAGGTTTGGGTTTATGGGCATACTTCTTGCTTTTTCCCAATTGACATCTTTGAACAAAGATGATATTTTTCATACTTTAGTCGAGGTAAACCTACAACTAAGTCCTTTCTGGAGAGATCATTGATGGTGCGGAAGTTCAAGTGATTGAGACGTCGATGCCATAACCATGACTTTGTTTTGAAGCCTTTGAGACAAGCAAATTGGAGAAAACTTCATCATATCTTCTATAGAGATGGTGTAAAGATTTGAACCACGAGTTCCTCTTAAAAGTTCCTTACCATCAAGTTCTCTAACAAAACAAGTATGTTTTAGAAGGCTACTTCTAGATCGGAATCCACCGAATTGACCCGTGAGAACCGATTATGACCAAGACCTTCCACATAGTATACTCTAGAGATAACACTATCACCAACAACATAATCACCATAACCCATAATTGCACGAAATGATCATTACGAATCTACTGTCGATGAATTTGCTCACGAAGTTCATGAGCGTGACGGTCTCGATCATATGCTTGG